>CM065463.1:5255790-5958790 GCA_032872475.1 Leptopilina myrica (nomen nudum) | reverse complement strand
AAAATCTGTTGTTATTCTCTTGAACAAAAATTGAAGAAAATAAATTATGGCGAAAATATTATTTCGGAGCAAAATTAATTTTTCAATCTCGAGAATAATTTTAGGAAATAAATTCATGACAGACATCATACAAAGAAGAATAAGATTAAAAATTTTAAATGTTTACTACTCACTGATTCGGACTTTAACATTAACTTCCTGAGGCGCTATCTGAACTGCATCGTGTTTTCCGGCACCGCAACAAGTCGCATTAAATTGCGAATCATATGTTTCAGTTTCCGTGAATGTTGACTCTGAATAATGCATCTCAGAACTTAAATTACGATTTTGTATTATGCTAAATATATTCGATGGATAAAAGACATATTCCTCCTCGCAGAATTTCGATATATTCGTACCCGGTGCGTAGAAACATCGCCGCTCATTTAAATCCTACAAAAAAACGCGATTTTTTTAAAATTATCACTGCCTATGAAAATTAAATTAAATTTCAAAAAATTTAAATATCAGGATTTTTTAATTATTATAATTATAACTTACTGGTTTCATGCACCAGGCACAGAATTGCGTTTGAATACATTCGTGACAGGTTTGTCTGCTGATGCAGATATTTGTTCCCGATTGTGACTTCACCTTCACACACATCATCCATATTATTGCTAGTGTTATGAATCTCCATTTCCAGTTGCCGCACATTTTTGTTGCCTAAAGAGAAAATAACTTTTAAAAAAGAAATTTTTTCAATCACAATTTTGACAAATTGAAAAGTGAAATTTTACAAAATAGAGGCAATTTTATTTTAACACTGTGTAGAAATAATTTTAATCCACTCAAACAATACCCACAGGGATGTTAGAAAACACTGTCTATTTATAATCACTGACTCAAATTTCTGAATCACTAATATACAGAGATTATTCTTTTTCTTATTCAATAAGTTTTACACTTTTTTTTTTTGAAATATTCAGTGCCAACTGGTTAATATAATTAACGTTAAATATAGTGAAGAAGATAAAAATAATGGAAACACTGTTCGTTTACACTAATAAATTAATAATAAAAATAGAATAAAAAAATAGTAAAAATAGAATAAATACGAAATAATAATAAAATAAATTGGAAATATTTTTAAAAAATATAAATAGTAGCAGAAAAAATAAGAAATAATAACAGAAGAAACGAAAATAAATCAAAATTGAACAAAATTGACGAAAATAAAAAAAGAGTTTTATAAATTAAACACTGAAGTGATAGAAAAAATAAATAATTGTGTTTTGTTTAATATTCACTGGGGGAAAAATTGTAATTTGATAAACAAATTGTCCGCAATTAATCATTTTGAAATGTGATTTATAACCGGATGGGAAACTATTTTTACAGCCCTATTATCTCATGTGATAATAATCTCGTCCGCGTAAATGACCGTTCACCCAAAAGATTATACAACAATTAAATTGTAACTACAACATTGCTCCAAATTTAACAAAAGAAAATTAAATAAACAAAATTAACAAATGAGAATTAACATTATCAAACGAGAATTTTAATTAACAAAGACTTAAAATTTACAAACAAGAATCAAACAAGAATTTAAATTAACAAAAGAGAGTGCAGATTAACAAACAAAAATTTCAATTAACAGAAGAGTTAAAATTAACAAATAAGAATTAAAATTAACAGAATTCAATTCAAATTTCCACTGGATAACACGAATCAAATGAACAAACCTCGTTAAACAATTGAAAAACACTTTTAAACGCTTTTAAACACTTTTAAGAAATCAAAAAAATAATCGAACACTACTGATTATTTTGTTTTTAATTTTTAAATAAATATTTAATCGAACTTTGAACGATTTTAGGTCAGAAAATATACCGGTTAGTCAACTCAGCAATGTCGTCATGTTTATATTTACAATTTTATAATTGTATATTATATAGCGTTAAGAAAAAAATTCCCTCTCGTGTATTAATTTCACAAAAACTTATTGTTTATAACAATGCAATTAATCCAATAAATAAACAGCGAAATGTCACTCACTTTATCGTTAGAAAAAAAAAGAAACTAAAAGCACTGTAAATTTTTGAAAGCGACAAACTTTCACAAACTTGTGTTTTTCGTTATATATATAGATCACCATAAAAGGTAACCCAGGAATGGAGTTACACACTATTGAGGCGAGTCACCAGCCCACCCGCCAGAACGAGACTCACTCTTCTTGCTCACACTCTCCATCCACAAACCGCCGACGTAATGATTACAGAAGGCAAAACCAGTGAAGGCAACTCTTTATAGTTGATTCAAGTTCATTCACAAAAGGAATGGCACAACATGGTTGAAGAGTTTTCATATACAATTTATTCGAGAGACTCCTTCTTCAGCACCTTTCTTTTCTTCTTCTTCTTCATCAACTTCTACTTCTTTTTTATCTCTTCTTCTTCTATTTTACATCTTCTTCTTATTATTATTTTTTTATCCCTTCTTCTTTTTTATCCCTTCTCGTTTTAAAGGGGGTCAATTTCTATTTTTACCTATAGGTCAGAAGAAATATAATATTATTATCTGAAACTGAAAGCTAGGAAATTATATATGTTCAAAACTCACCTGGATGATTTGCTTCTTTTGAATGATTTGCTGAATTTGCTTTATATTATAAAAAAGGGTGTTACGCCCAATGAGTTGTATCAATTCCTTTTCTCTTTTTTTTTCTTCAAGAGGGGAAAAAAGCATCAGTTACGATAAAGATCCTCGAGATGAAAATGGGTCACATTTGTCATTTGACACCCAACCCTCGTCGAAAGGAATATTAATGATCCTTCTGAAAAAATAGTGCTAGAAACTTTTTTTTATTGAAGAGATTTACAAGATATTAAAGTAATCTGTTTAAATAGACTTCAAATAACGATTGAAGAGTGGATAAAAATCAAAAAGCCATTTATATTATCTCCTAATTTTTTTCACACTCCTTTCGTTTTCAATGATTTAATAAATAGAAATTTGTTTATTCTGAAAATTCGACTTTTCAATTAATGAAATCTTTGTTTTTGCTAAGACTCCAAATGATCGGATTTTTTTCCTTGAAATTATTTATTCGAAATTTAGTCTTTTACGATTTTTTTGTCTCATAGAATTTTTCTAGTTTTTAACGTTCAAATTAACGATTATTTCTTTCTGATTTATTTTTAAAAAATACTGGATGGAAATTAAAAATAAAATAAACGTAACAATAATTTAATAACAAGTAAAATAAAATTAAATATTTTCAAAAATTAGGAAAGAATGAAAAAATAATCGAATTCATTTAAAGAATACCTATTATTAAATTTCTTGAAATCAATTAAATTATTTTGATGAATTTGTTTGAATTCTTATAAATACTAGAATTCTTAAAAAAAATCACTAGAAGAAAATTTTAAAATGTTCCAATTCTTTTGAATAATTATATTAAATTTTTTGAAATTAATTGTTGTCTTGAAGAATTTATTTTTAATTTTTTCAACACATTTTTATTGTTTATAAAAATAAGTGAATTCCTGTGAAGAATTTTTTTTATTTATGAAAATAATTGAATTCCACTGAAAAAAACCTTTCTATTGCACTTAACTAATTTATTCGAAGGTTGTATAAATAATTGTGAAAAATATTCCATCTAAAAGTATAATTGAAATATTTATTGGGTACTTATTTTTTAATAACATATAACGTTACTATTTTTTTTATCAAACCTAATTAAGACTGTGATAATTAATTAATTTTCAATAATTCCCAAATCCAAAACTTGAGAATCAAACATTAAATTCACGTGGTATTTTTTCATATTTTTTTCCAATATAAATTCATTTAAAAAAATAACTCCACGTAAATTTAATGTCCTCGTGTTTTTCTTTTAAATTTCCCTTGAAAAATCAAGGAATTTTTCTTTTTTATTCAAATTCTGAGCAATTACTTAAAAATATTATTTTTCTTTTCAAATAAATGTATATATACAATACATCGGATCTTTTTGTCATTTATTTCCTTTCGTTTTTTTTATTTGCACACGTCGTTAATTAAAATGCGCAATTATTTGTTTCTTTCATTTATTAGTATAAATACAATTCACCAAAGATATAAATATTTTTTCCCCCTCAATTACAACAAAAAGGAATACAAACTTGATTTCGCTTTTAATCAAAATATTTGTTTTTTTGATTTACTTAACTTTATAATATATAACTATACAAAAAACGACTTACATAATTATGTATAATAATAATAATAATAATAAATTACTTTTTATATTAGAAATATAGAAAACACTCAAATTTCATAAATGGAAGAACACATTTATAATTTTTATAATACGAAACGAAAATACATTGGCACCGAATTTTTTTAATATAAAAATATATTTATATTCCCTTTTGTCGAATTATCGTGTTTTTGTCTTCTTTTCCAATTTCTTTCGAGGGTTTTTTTATATATAATATATTTACAAAACAAACAAGAAGCGAAAGATTGTAAACTTTCATTTTACAAATATTCAAAGTTATGGTGAGGGGAAGAGGAGAAATTTTCACAAAAAAAATCTCCCCCAACTATTTCAATCACCGTTTAAACACCTATATATATATATATAAAAAAGGTACACAATAACAATGGATTCTTCTTTTATACATTATTATTATCATTCAGTCCAGTTGCACGAATTTACGATATTCTGTGTTTTTTTTCTCCCAAAAATTACGATAGTTTTTCTCAAATCGAAAAAAAGACTATAAAATCTTTATTTCGAGATAAATGATCTGACTCAAATCTTCAATAATAAAATTCGTTTTGAATCGTCCGAAACACAGTAAATCGTCATTGAAATGTAAAAATAACATTTTTTAAGGTGCTAACTTATTTCTTTTCTTTTTTTGTAATTATTATTCACGTGCTGCAACGATAAATGTTAATATTTTTATATATGTTTATGTACAAGCAAGTCCCTGAATGGGAAACTCTACTTTTAATTATTTAACAATTCACCCACGATACAATAAATGTACACAACTAAAAATTAGGCTGTATTAAAAAAATAAATAAATAAACAGCGCTAAATATTTTAATAACTTCGTAAAGCTCGCGATATTTGAACATAAATATTGTCCATTTTCTTCTTTTTTTTTGTTGTTGCAGAAATGAATAATATATGTCCCACAATTAAATGGAAGATTTTTAAACTATGAGAAAAACTAAAAAAAAAATTGAAAAACGTAATGCCTTTTTATAAGTGAATAAAATTGAGAAAGAAGTAAAATTATCAGTGCAGTGAGAAAAAACGTTGGAGTTGTTAAGGGAAAAATGTTAATAAATAACATTTCTTTTTTTTAATTAAAAATGTTATTATAGTACAGATTGTGTACGTATTTGTAAGTATTATTTACATTAATAATAATTATTTGATTTTAATGAAGGCATTTTTCACCAGTGCACTAGACGAATTTTATTTCCATTCAGTATCTTAAATATATTTATGAATATTTTTTTCATGTATAAAACAGTCATGCGTCTCGAGGTTTAACAGGTTATTTTTCTCTTTTGTTAATCTATTGTCTACGTGACGAGATTGTCGATGAAAAGGGTAAAAAAATTCGCTATTTTTATCATTTAATTCTTTTTCCGAAAACAGATTTCCATTTTTTTGCCAGTTTTAATTTCAATTCGAATTTACAAACGGCAATTGATTTTTTTATTAATTTGAATTGAACCTGACAAAAAATTATTTTTTTTGTTGAAAATTACATAAAAAGAAATTATTTTTAGTTCATCACTTATTGAAGAAAAAACTGTTTGCGTAAAACAAATAAAAAATGAAAATATGTTATAATCGACAAGCCCTTTTATCAACGACAATATAAGGAAATATTTTTCTTTTCCATTTTTCTTTTCATTCTTTTAATATATTCATGCATATTGAATTTTATCTTTAGAGATTCTTTAGAAGCTTGTAAGGCTACGCAATAACGCATACTGTATTTGGTGTTGTTTTTTTGATTTCGGTATAAAATACCGTTCGTTTGTGATTAACTGTCCGTCATTTAATTTTCAAACCAGAATTTATTCATTAATAATTCTTATCTGACGATTTTGCGAAATCGACATTTGCCACGAGAAATTCTTCATTAGGCAATATGAAAAAAAGATTAGGCCTAGTGAATATTAAATCTTTGACATTCAAATTAGACTAATAAAGAATTGACCAATGACAATTGAAAATTTTTAATTTATAACGAATAAGAATTGGGTTGAATTTCATTAAATTAATTGAAATCGAATTCATCAAATTAAAATCCATTTAATAAAATTTATTTAAATCGAATTAATTGAATTATTTAGAATCAAACTAATTAAATTATTTGAAATCAACTTAATTAGAATAGTTTAAGGCAAATTAATTTAATTACTTGAAAATTTGTTGAAATCGAGATGAAAATTAATCGAATTAATTTCCATTGGACAGAAAAAATTGAAGATGTAACATTTTTTCGAAAACCTAATTTTTTTTTGAGTTTCGAAATTAAATTCAAATAGTAAAGATTTTATATATAATATATATATTTATCCGCGGGTAAATGTTACAAAATGCCGTCATGGCGCGCACATGCTGCACGATTACTATACCTAATCTCTAAAAATTTATCAAAAAGACTCAGAATATAGCTTTCTTTTGTATCACTTCACTACGTAACCATACTGCTTATAAACTCATGAATAAGAAATTACTATATGGCCTGCAAGATGCGTGGGAAGTGCCTTATTAACAGGCCAGCACGCTCTAAAGAATAACGAAAATAATATAACTCAAAAATAATTCCACTCGTGATAATAATAAAACTTTTTGCTATTATTTCTCTTCTTTAAATTTCTCTAATTTAAAAAAAAGCAAAAAACAGAAACAAGTTTCATGGAAAATTTTAAATATTTTAAATTTGAAATAAAATTGAAAATATTTCCAAAACTTCAAAACATTTGAGTAACTATTTGAGTAAAAAATTTTCGAGAACAATTTGAAAGAAATAAATAATAAAAATGAAAATCATACCTAAAAGAAAGATAATTTCCTGGCATAAAGATATTTCCTCTCATCACTCATTTTCTCCTTTACTTATTTTTATTATATATAAAATGTGACTTTCTTTCCAATCGAATTGACATTTAATGGACTATGCTTACAATAGAAGGCTATTAAAAATCAGTGCATTCTTGATTTTTTTTCTCTCTAATCGGGTGGATTAGGCGGAATTGTACCATTACATATATTTATACTTTCTTCTTGTGACGATAGTAAATTATTTACAAAAATTCATTTTTGTTTCTCCTGAGCCAAAAAAATTCTCTGGCAAGAGTATGGAAAACTCTTTCGATAATAATATTGAGCAAAACATACGGATTATTTTCTTTCATCGTGAGTAAAAAAAGAAAAACTGCTACCGAAAAGTCGCGTAGATTGAAGGTGGAAAAAAGGTCTTCTTTGAAAAACGACAAATCTTTTGGAACTTAAGAATTTGTTGTTCTAATATCCTTTTCTTCTTTTCCTTTTCGCGTTTTGTTTACGTTTTTCTGTTTTCATCCTTTTCATTCTCGGCACATCTCTGAAGAAGATGAATCAAATTGGAAGAATAACGAACAAATTAGTCATTGTTTCGATCACTCAGGAACAAAGTGACTTTAACCCTCACTCACGGAAGATAGTGAACTTCGCGTTGAATTCGCCGTGTGATGAGTTAGATCTGGTAAATCTGGCGGCAGACACAGAGGAATAGCACTAGGTCCATAAATTAATTCCTGTTCTTCTAATTGCAATGCAAATTGTTCTTCCAATTTCTGTAACATCGAAAAACATAGATTTAGATCTCCCTCTATTTCTATACTTTTCAATCTCCATCCATTTCTTCTCTTTCTCTCCCTCTCTCTCTCACTTTCAGAATTCAAAAAAGATTTTCATTAATTACATTATAATCGAAAATTTGTAACAACTAACCTGCTCAATTCAGAATAATGTCACTTTATCTCGTTCACGATCTCGACTACAATTTTTCTCAGGGAATTTTGTTTTATTGATTTTGCAGGAAAGTATAATAAAAAATGAAGCGTTTATTTGATACGTAAAAGCAACAACAAACAAAATGATAATAAACAATAAAAACAAATTTACCTTTTTTTCTCTATTAATACAAGGTACATATCCCTTTAATAGGTAATGACTATTTTTTTCAATAACATTTTCAATGAACCAACAATTGGAATGTTTATGGCACTACAAACATAATTAAAAAAAAAAATTCATAAACACTACCTGTGACATTGACCACAAAAAAAATGGAATGTAGTGACGGACGGACATTTTTTTTTACCAAAAACAAAAAAACTATAATACTTCAGAAATTACACGAATTTCGAATTTCTGAAAAAGTGAGGTACTCAATTACAAAAGGTACAAATTATACCACGATTAATTAAACATTATTATAATTAATTAAACATTAAGAAAAAGTGTCTTAAAAAATATTCTACAAATTCGCCCTAAATTATTAACAATTTATATAATTAATAAAAAAATGTGCAAAGAAAATAAAAAAAAACCAAGCGAAATTTTTTCCTTTACTACATAAAATAAAACAAATTGATTTTTCGTAATTCCTGTTAATTAAAAAAATTAAATTCAAAGATTTTTTTTCTTTAAAAACTGAAAATTTTCGAAAAATTGATTTCTTTCGTATTCAAACCTAGAGAAACAAGACTAAAAAAATACAAAGACTCTGCCATACAACCCCCCACAAGACTTACTCTGTTAGATGAGAATTTTTTTTTCTGAATAATTTCTGTAAAAAAAATTAATTATATATGCAAAAAAGCAAAAAATCGATGACGAAAATATTTTTCTAATAGACAAACAGAAAAAGCGTGTGTGATGAACAAGAGATAACGAATAAGATGAAGAGTACAGAGATAAACAGAAAAAAAATTTGACTAACTACGAGGAAGAGATGGAACAAGGTCTGATTTAGAATATCTTCTAGAGAGCGTGCTGCTCAATGAACTTGTGTCTGAACCACTGGTTCTCAACCTCACACGGGGTATGCTAAATGAAGAAGGCGAATTTGGAGTGGAATGTGGAATTTGTGTGGAGAAACGTTTCAAGGTACCGGGCAATGAAAGTGTCGAGTAGTCAAAGGTAGTAAGATAGAAGCCGCTAAGACGAGAAGGCAAATAGCCGCGGTAATGAGTCTCCAATGCTTCCATTTCTGTTGTCAGCTCCGCCTCTAATTTCTACAACAAGTACATCAACACAAGACTCATTTTAAATTTTCATTCATTAATTTTCCTTCCTCGCGAAAGGGATCGCGAATTATTTTTTTAGAAGAGTTTCAAAAAAAATCGAATTTGTTCCTCTCTTGTCTTTTTTTTTATCAAGAAATACAGAAAAAAATATCTTCATAAACATTTTTTTTTAATTAAAAAAAAAAAAAAAACAGAAAGAAGAATAAAAACAGAAATAAAAGAAAGAAATAGAAAAAGAAGAAATTAAATTAAATTGTATCTCTGGAAATTAAATTCGCCAACCTGCGAGTAGAAATTAATAATAAATCCAAAGTGTGAAATTAAAAATATGCTTTATACATTTTGGAACCAACGAGTCGATAAAATTTGCATTTTTTTCCCCATTCAAATGGTCTAGAGAAAAGAATAATAATTACTAACTCATAAGAGAGTGAATGCTGAAAAGGATTTTGCTGCAAATGTTGACACCATTTATGTGTACGCATAATATGTGGGCAGTCAAGAATGTTTTACAAAAGAAAAAGTTGTAGGCATACGTTATTTAAATTTTTCACAACTTTGCGAAACAAAATTGAAAATTTCAGCCTTGCAAAAATAGTTTTCTTCAGTACGTACATATATGAGTTTTGTTTACTTTATTTCAAATTAAATAAATATTGACAATAATAAAAAAAATAGCATGAAAATTTTCACTTGTGAAAAAAAGACTAGTTTCAGACCTCGGATCGACTTGAAGGTGAAAATAATTTTTTATTTTATATTATTAAATATTAATTAAAATCCAGTGGACTTTTGTTTTGCAAATTTTTTTTATTAATTTTCTTTTTTGGATTCTTATCAGAACATTTCAAATTGAAATTTTTAAAAATTTTATTTTTTTCGAAAATTTACAATAAAAATTTTTCGAAATATGTTTTTCTAAAACTTTAGTGAAATATTAAAAAGAAAACTATTATTTTTAATGCTATTTTACAAAATTCCAATCTACCAATTATTGAAATTCTTTTTAAGTATTCACTTCAAAAATTGTTTTTTCCAAAATTTTTTATTAATAATTCTAAAATGTTAGAACTTTAATGCAATTATTATTTGTAAATATTTACATTTTCAGAAATAAATAAGCGAAATCAATTTTTATTAAATTTCATTTTCATTTGAAGATTTTCCATTAAAATTTTTGGGAATTGAATTATTTGAAAATGAGTCGGAAAAAATTCGACTATCTTAAAAAATGTAATCCGAGGCCTGTATAAAATTATTGCAGAGCAGATTTAAATTATTTTGCAAAATTCAAAATCGTTTTAATAAAAAAAATGTCTTGGAAAAAAATTAGCACATTAAAATTCTGCTGGTAGAAGCCTTTTAGCATATTCAAAATGTATAATAAAAAAATCAACAAACTGAAAAAATTGGCAAACAATAGTCGACAATCTGTCAAAAAACAATAAAAGTCGAATGAAATAAAAATGAATTCGACATACCTGTTTACGTGGTTTTAATAGAGTCTTCCACTCTCTCAGCTCCTTGGTATACGCCTCTTCTTGCTCCTTCAATTTCATTGTCTCATGCTCCATCAGCATTTTTCTCTTTTCATTCTGCAATTGTTCCAGTTCCTTAATATTCGCATCGCATTGAGCCTTAACTTCCTCGAGTTGTCGTGCGTGTTTTAATTCAAAACGCTGTTGCTCCGCGCGATATCTTTTCTTCTCATTCTCCTGGAATTTCTTTAATTTATCCCTCTCGGCGTCTGGATCCGGCGTCATCGACGTTATGGAAATTCTCATTGACTCTCTAAACATCATTTCCCTTGCCTTCATTTCATTGCGAATTCGTTTTGGTAAATTTCTCCGTTCAACTGTTTGTCGTTTTATTAATTCCTCCTCCTTTCGAAGATTCATCCGTTTCATTTGTTCCAATTCTTTCTCGTGTCGAATTAACATTTGATGTCGCTGTAGGAAAAATATGTCTTTTAATTGTTTCTTCAGTAATTGTTGTCTCTCGTGTATTTGACGTTCCTCGAGTTCCCAAATTGCAGCCTCTCGTGCTCTCATTAATTGTTGTTTTTGTTGTAGGAATTGACGTTCCATTAGGGCAATTTTCTCCCTATGACTGTCTGATAGTCGTCTCAGTGACATTTCATGATTTTCGTTCAATTTTTCGAGGAATAATTTCTCACGATCCTCGTGTTCGGCTTCGAGTTTTTCCTTACGTACTTTAAAGGCGTTCTTTCGCTTTTCTTTGGGCATTAGGTCAACCTCTTGTTTAATCAGTCTCAAGTCTTGTTTCAGTCCCTCGCGGAATTGTTTCAGTTCACGTTCCTGTTCGCTGCGGATTTTTTTCGACGCTAACCTCAAATCGGCTTCTTGCTGTGTTTCAGCGCGTTCGATTTGCTGTCTCTGTTGACGGGCGAGCATTTCTAAATCGGCCTCGGCTCCACGTTCTAATAATTGTCTCTCTTGCTCGAAACGTTTCTCTTGCTGATCCTTGTAGCATTGCGCTTTCTGCGAGAGATCTTGAAATTGTTTTTGTTCCATTTTCTGTAGCATTTTCAATTCACGTAGTTCTTGCTTTCGGAATATTTGGTCGTCGTAAACTCTTCCGTTCTCGTCGTCACCGTAAATGACACGCGATGTTGTGGTTGTGACAACAACGCCGTCGATTTCGAATTTTCTTGTTCGCTTTCGGGTCTTTTTCTTTAGATTCATCATTTGGATGTCTTCTTTTGTTCGGGTTGGTCTGGGAACGTCGCGGTTGTACTCGGGTTTGCGACGAAGGACAACTTCGTCGTCGATTTCGGATGACTGTCGTGATTCACGACCGATGTGATTTTCTTTGTTTGAACCGCGACTGTCTTGACTGATGGTTGTGGAGATTGATTCGGCGTCGGAACGATCGACACTCTTGCTTGGCGTGTAGGATCGTGTCGAGCCTGAATCGCTGTGCGATCGGGAACCTTCGTAACTATCGGGAGAGACACGTTTTTCCTTTTGTGTCTTGAGATTGGTTTCAATTTGTTTCTGCAATTTGGGAAGTCTATTCACTTGCGTTGGTTGATTATTCTTGAGTTGTCCGTTCATTTTGACGGGCGCCTTACGTCCGGCATCGTCAACTTCGGAAGCATCGACTTTTGAGCTCGCAGTTATCATGGAGTTTTTGCTTGTTTCATCGCCACTGTCACTCTTGGTGCTGGATCTTCCGGTTGAACTGAGATCACTTAATGATGAACCTGTTCGATTGACGGACGAATCTTTCACTTGCTCTTGCTCATCGCCGACTGTAACCACTGAAACGTGACTAGTATCCTGTAACTCGTCCACTATTGGAATGACTATGATGACTTCGGATTCGTCTAGTTTTTTGCCGATTTTCTTACTTGCGTCCGTGATGACAATCGACTGTTCCTGCGGTGTGTATTCCAAACTATCGAGACTGGGGAATCCGTCATCGTCAGTTGAACTCTCGTTAACTTGGGTTTTATTTGTCTCGTTAGCGACGATGACAACCTCTGACGTTGGCGAGGAATGTCTCGGTGGCGGCGACGATGTTGCGTCAACGAGAACTGGCGGATGAGTCGTAACCACTGTCACTTGACTCACATTACTTGCGAGGCTGTTCGATGGATCTGGAGTTTCAGTCGTGATCCTTACTGTTGACGTGTTTAGACGCACTTCCTGATCGATAGGCGATTTTCCTAAAGACAATTAGGATTTAAGATAAATTTCATTCAAATTAAGATTAAAGATTAAATAGCAAATACACTGATATCCTTCCCCCCTTTGCGAATGAAAATAAAAAATAATTCCTCTAACTTACCAGTAATGACAACAATATTATCTCCACTTCCACTTCTCGTGACACTTTTGCTTCTATGTGGTGTCGATGTGATAACGGCGACATTAACCGCAGAACCCGAAGCCCTCCTGTCCCTTGTGCGCTGTCCTGATGAACTTTCACGACTAGGTTTCGAGACATTTTCGTAAGAATCATTTCTTGAAGAACTTTCGCTACGCCATTTTTCAAGATCTTCACGAATTTCCGAATTCTTTTTAATATCCCCCGTGGAACTGGCTTTCACAGAACTCTTTTCCGAAAAGGTAGTAGGATTTCGCGTTTTTGGTGGTTGCTTCGTGTTTTCGGCAATAGAATCGTTAATTCTTTTTCCAACATCCATTGATATTTGCCTCTCCAACATGGCATTCAATTTCTCCTCCACTGATCGACGTTTCTCCTGAATACTTTTGTTATTTTCAATTGATGGTTTTCGTTCAAGTCTGAAATTAAAAATCAAATCAAATTATAACAATCAAATGATAATTATCAAATAAATCAAATTATTTTAATGTTAGGACTTTTGTTAAAAGTTAATAAAGAATAACTGAAATTTTACCTGTTTTTCTCTTCCAAGGAACATTGTTTATTTAAAACAGGCTTCTTCCATTCATCACTCGATAAGGGGCGTACTGGTGCAGATTTCCTCTTCTCCTCAATACTCATTTTGTTCTTACTTCCCGAGTGTCTTTTGTCTTCCGCTGATTTTGGTCTAATGTCAACATTCTTCTTTTCAGGACTACTTGCCTTTTCCTCAACTTTCGGCGATTTCAGTTTCTCCGAATTATCCACTAGAATATTCTTCTCAATTGCTTTTTGACTCTCGCCGTTGAGATTCGACGATTCCTCTTTGTTATGATTTTGAATTGTACTTTTATTTTGTAATTTCTCATCAACTGTCGATTTTGGACGATCTGCTATTTCCATTTTCGGGACATTTTCCTTCTCTTCATTTTTACTATCTTGACGTGGCAACGGTGGCGGAGGTGGTGCAGGTCCTTTCTCCCTGGACAGTCTTCTTTCATTTGTCTCACCCGTAGCTGGCGGCTTTGGTGCCTAAAGAAATAAATATATTTTTAAAATTGATCTCTTTTTAATATCATTGTTTTACCAGAAAATTAAATAAATACCTGTTTCTTTTCAACTGATAATGGAATATTTTCCTTAGAATCAGTCTTTCGTATTTTCTTGTTTCTCTCTTCTTTCTCACCATCGCGAGTAATTTCTCGTTTGTTGCTCTCCTCCTTCTTAACAGATACGGGTGGTGCAATTGTCGTTTCTTTATCGTTAACTGAAATTTTAAAAATTATAAGACGTTTTACAAAATAAGAGTACAGAATTAAAATTTTTATCAAACGTTTAATGAATGAAAAAAGTCGAATAATAATTACCTTTAACGTCAATGTCACTGCGTACAGATGCAGAGTCATCTCCGAGTTGATCCAGTTCCAGTGGAAGCTGTGACGTGCGCTGCTCCTGGAAATCATTTAAAAAATGTTCAAAACTACAGAAATTTTCTAGTATAATCATAATTACAAATAACTTCGCTATAAAAACACATCCAGCGTAAATTTAATTCGTATCATTCTTAATAATTCAAACTAATACAAAAAATCGTAAAATATTAACGAATATCTATCTCCTCAGTAAAAGGAAGTTCATTTCTACATTTGTCTAGAGAAAAAAAATTCTTTCTAATATCATCTTCCATTTACCAGGAAATATGTAACAATTGCTGCATAAGGCGAATTAAAAAAAAACTTATTGGGCCTACAAAAAAAAAAAAAAAAAATGAAAATACGACCGATATAATTTGCAGAAGCTACTGACCTGGCAATCGCACGGGCGATGGGGCTGGCGAGGCCCAGGAGAGCCGCATGCACAGCCGAATAATAAAGTTACACGTTACAACAGCGCATTCACGATTTATTTTTTAATTCCAATTTAAGTTTAGAAATTAAAAAAGAAAGAACGTGAATTTTAGAAATTAAAAAAAGAAAAAAATGTGAAATATAGAAAAAAATTGTAATAAAAAATAATAAACTAATAATTGCGATATATCAGCAAAAATTGTGACTTGCATTATTTTTTTATATAAAGTGAACGATTATTCAATATTTTTTTTTTCTGTATTAATTATATATGCATGACAAATGACATATGATAATAGAATAAAAATTGCATCTTCTTTCTGCGTAATCATCTAAATACATTATTGAAGAAGCTAAAAAATTATTCCGTGCAAATGTTTAAAAAAATTAATGTATTATTGTGGAATTTTCAATTAATTCACAAAATACAGACGAATATTTAGATTTCCCTGCAGATAATAAAATGCAATGTTTTTAGTTTTTACTGGTATTTTTTACAATATTGTATTAGAAAGTAAACGATAAATTTGTATTTAATTAAATAAAATCAGTATTTTATTTGAAAATAGTCTTTCTTGAATAAATTTTTCAGTTTTTAAAAAGTCAGGCCTCGGATTAATTAAGACGCAAAAAAAATTGCTTTAGTCGATTAAAAATACAAAACAAGTGAAGTTAAGAAATTTTTAATTTAAAACCTTCTAAAATTTAATAATTTCTAAAAATTACAACTTGTGATTTCCTTTCGAAATTAATTAATTTTCTGAAAAAGTCATAATATCCGAGGCCTGAAAGTACTAAATGAGTATTTAAAAGATATTTCAGAGAAATTCAAATATTTTCTAAAAAAATAATTTGCAACTACAGTAAATTGCCTTTCCTTCTCTCTGGAAAGAGAAGAAAATAAATTTTTCGAATCAGCCAAAAAGAAAAGAGTGGTAATATTTTTGCTAAAAAGTGACTACTAGCGATGGTATCACTTGAAAGCAGCTTACCAATTCGCTGATACTGTTCTCTGTGCTTTTTCGCCTTTTTGGCCTTCTATCGTAGAGTAAGCGTGTAACAACGTATTTACATATTAACCGTATAATTCAAGCGAGCACTATTTTTCTTTCTCGTTGTTGTTGTTGTTATTATTATTATAACTGTTATTCTCAAACATGCTATTTCAGTTGAAGCAAAAAATACCGTGATGTCAAGAGGTATTTTTAACGAAAAAGAGTAATTTCACAGTTTTATGAAGTAGAATTTTATGGAGAGAGAGTACGTTTTTTTATGAAACTTTATGGAATTCTTTACAATGTATGATTATTTAAATAAAAAACAAATACAAAAAGAAAAAAAGACGAGAAAATAGTTAAAAGTTAAAAAAAACTGAAATAAAACCAAAAAAGAGGAGTTAGAAAATTTTGTACCTCAGCTTCTTCGTCGACGAGTTCTTCTTCCACAACATCAGCCTTATACTCCAATAATAAATCCCTAATCGGTTTTGAATCCAGTGTTCGATTAATAAACGAATGCTTAAGTAATTCTTCCGACGTTGGTCTTGAAGCGGGATCTTTGATAAGAGCCTTGGCAATGAAATCATTGAATTCCTTGCTCCATTTGCCAGGTTGATCAAGCTTTGGTGGATCGCTTTTCTGAATTTTCAACAGAACTCGCATTGGGGACATTTCGTGATTTGGCGGTTCCATTTGTGCGAATTCTATTAAAGTTATACCTAGAGACCAAATATCCACCTGGGAAAAACAAATTCTAGGTTCTTAAATTATTCTTCAAATAAGTATTAAAAAAATTACTAATTTTATTAAAAAAGAAAAAAAATCATTTGCTTTCTCTTGAATAGAATAAAGAGTTTTCAAAAGTCGGTGAAAAAACGTACAGTACAAAAGTACAACTCTCGATAATGAAGCATTCAATAAATCGAATTTGATAAATTGAAATTAGTTTCGGATCTCTAAAAAAATGTTAATACTGAAAAGCATTCGATAAATAAAATACTCGTTACTTTTAAATTTTATCTGTTCCTCATAAGATTCACTTTATCGAGAGTCGACTTTATACTCTAAAGTAAATAAATTGATTGTTAACTTTTCTTCCACATTTAAATAAATTTATTCATAATTAAAACGAAGAAATAATTCTATAAATTAAAAGAAAATGGAAAAATTACTTTAAAATCGTATGGATTGTCCCTGAAAGTTTCACATAAAACCACTTCTGGCGCCATCCAATAGGGCGTACCAATAAAAGTATCATGTTTCTGTAGGGTTTGTTTATTTTTAGCCGAGACCCCAAAATCAGCTGCAATAAAAAAAGAATTAACATTCTATTAAATTTAAGTGAGCAATTTTATTAAATTGCTGCTCTAACAGGTTAATAATTTACATTTCCAGAAAAGTTAATTTCATCCTTATTTACCTATTTTAATACCGCCAGACATTGTCAATAAAACATTGCCCGCTTTAAGATCCCTATGTATAACTTTGGATTTGTGCAAAAATGCCAGACCTTTGGTCATATTTTGACAAACGTAAGATATTTGTGGTTCGGTTAGAGGTTTTTCCAATTCAACCATTATTGAATCCACTGCGCCACCATCACAGTATTCAATTAACATCTACAATAATAAATTAGACGTGTTAAGTGAGTTTAATTTGCGTGAAAAATGATTCAAGGTAGTTTAAATTATTAGGAGCAATTATTATTATTTCTAATTATTATTCTTACCCATAATTTGCCTTCTGTGAAGAATGCCTCATATAGTTCGACTACATTTGGATGCTTACATTCTGACAATATGTCTATTTCAATCATAAAGTCACTTAAATCATCTTCGCCATCAAGTGCACACATCTTTGCAGCAGCCAGCTGATGCGTTTGTTTTTGCTGTGCCTAAAATTAAACGACTTATTAATTTCTGCGAATCATTTTTCTAATTTTATTTTATTATTTTTTCTTCATCACAGTTGCAATAAAAATTTCATTTCGTTCTTCCTTGATTTCTTAGACAAAATTTTTCCCTTTTCCTTGACTCTAATGAATATTTTGTAATTTATTCTAAAAATTATTTACTCAGAAAAATGTTTTACTTTTTAAATTTATTTACGAATTTCTCTAATTGTAAAATTATTCCAAAACATAAGAAAAACACAAAGATAAATATTTTTTTGAGTAATTGAATGTATTTAAAAATGAATTCTTATAATTTTATCAACAAAATTTTTAAATAACTGAATCCCTTTGACGTTAAAAACAATTTCAAGATAAATAAATTTAATTTTTTCCTGTACTTTTAATTAAAAAAATGCAAGATTTAACAATTTTCTCTTATAAACGTAAAGTTTTTGTTGGAAAAATTGTTGAACGTCGTTCGATATTGTTCGGTAATAAGATTAGAAAAGAAGCTTTACAATTTCAGGTGCTTATTTGTGTTAAGTAGAATATTAAGTATTCTCTGAATCTTTTTTCGATTTTGTTTCATTTCATTCGATGGTGAAATTATAAATAATAAATTAACATCTTTTATCCCCAAACATAATTATAGTTGAGTAAATATTTTTTTTTTAATTCCAATATTCTCCCACTTTATTTAGTAAAAAAAATTTAGCCATAAATAATAAATTATAGGAGAATTAAATTTGACAATTATCTATTGATATATTGCCAAATGTGAACAAATCAATTTAATAGTTTCAATTGTGACACAATTGTGTTAAATGTATATTTATGTACATTTTTTTATGATTTATCACAGCAATTACTAGTCGTTATTAAGTTCGTAATTGATTTTTTATCAACAAATGATAAAATATTCCTGAATATTTGTTTACTCCGACTTTTCTTACAATCTTGGAGAAAATATTCTTTTAGTTAAATTTTAATCACTATATCATAATAATTGTTTTATTTTTCTATTTATTAATATTATTATTGTTATTGTCTCATTTTATTATTAATTCATTGCTATTATTATATTTATTTTGTTCTTTTTTCATTATTCTTTCTATTTTATTCATAAATAGAACTAGATTATAAAATATTATTTAATCAGAATTCAATTCATTTTTTTTACTATTTACTTTGTTATTCTTGAGTAATAAAAATTTCGTTACCTTATACACAATTCCAAAAGCGCCGCCTCCCAATTCTCCAACCATTTCCCAAAATTCCTCTGGATCGCAATCCATTTTGATGTTGTTGTAAAGTTTTTTCTTCTTCGCGTCATTGCCACCGAAGTGGAGTGCTTTCTTCAAGTTTGATAGAAAAGACATTTTGACTGTTGCAATATTAATTCACTAAGATTTAAAAAAAAACCACAACGATGTACACCTTCCTTTTTTTTACATAGTGCACAAAACTAAAAGCATTCACTATAATACTTAATTGACGACGTTACTTTCACCTATGAAAATTATGAAAATAACTGTAAAAAGACATAGTCTCAATATATTTTGAGAAACACGGAAAAAACACAAATTGACAATTATTCTTCTTTAGAAAAATAATTTATGCTAATGAATCATTCAGTTTTAAAAAAAGAGCCGGTATGTTGCATCACCTTCAAGTAATCCTCATTTTTTCTCTCTCTCTCTTTTTCTTTTCATATATACTCTAAATAATGGGAAATTAATTTCAAAATTTCTTCCAAAATTTAATTCAATTGATTCTCATCAGAGCCCTGGTTAACTTCCAGGGAATTAAATCGTTCCCGCATCTTGACAGAAAAAAAATCCTTTAATTGTAAAAGTAATTTTTATCCTTAATTCTCAAAGATCCTGTTTTTTGATCCATTTTCCGAATTTTAATTTGTAAATCCAAGGCACCTGAAATAGAAAGATTATTGTGAAAAATTTTATAAAAATAATTTTCCATAAAATCAAGGCTGATAAATATTTTGTTTTCCTTTCATTTAAAATATCATATATAATATCACTAATATTTATGTGTTTCCCCTAATATTTAGATTATCATAATCACAAGGAAACTTTCTGTCAGCCAATAATGACTTAATGACATCATTCCTTTTTGCTTTCACATACTTTCAATTTTATTGACTGAAAGGTATTGAAAAGATTTCAAAGAATTACTTCCTTTTCTACAAATTGTAGAATTGTATAGAAAAAGGAATTGGCGGAAAAAAAACATCAACATAAAAATCAATTATTTTAGATCAATTTAATAAACAAGCGTTTTAGAAAGGACGAGAAAGAAAAAAGAAAGTGTGCAACTACAAATACTGAAACTTGAGGAAATGATAGTTAAAAAAGCAAAAAATTTGTAAACTTGGAAAGAACTTCTTCTGAACAAGCATAATTAATGTGCTAGTAAGAAATTCTTGCAATAGAGAAAACTAGGACATGACTGTTAGACCAACATTCCATCCAAGAGGCCTTCTAATTTACCATTGGTCTTGACTTTCATTAAATAGTTTTTATATATTTAATTCTTGCATAATAGCGAAAGGCCGATATGTAAATATTTACTTACAAAAATCTTTCGCTTCCTTGAGCTTAAGTCAATGGCCTCATATTTAAAGAATCTCTCTCTCAACTTTTTGCATCTTTTTTTTGCATAAAATGTGAAGAACAAATCCTCGTTTTTTTTAAGCAATTGAATTTCTCCTACTATCGTTAGTTTATCAGCATAATTCAGATATCACGTTCATTGTTCATGAGAATGTTAGATAAGAATTGATATTGCGTCGCGATAAGACAAATTTCGTTAGATCAGAGTATTTGACATTCTTGCAATCTAATTAAATAACGAAACTTTACCTTTTAAACACGAATTCGAATTGTCGGGAAAAAAAAATCTATCTTTGTACTCTTGGTATCATCTCGAGTCTTCTAGCAATCATAATAGACTAGAAACTATAAAATAACTATTTGTAAGATATTAACGTCATTGTTCAGTGAATCATAAATTCCACCAAGTACAATTTATGCCAATGACTTATTGCGCTTCTAGACGAATAACAACAGATTTCCGTAGACTATCAATCAAAAATAGGACACAACTTTTTTTTCCACATAAAGCCAAAGGGGTTAGAGAGCAATAATCGTTAATACTTTGTATTTTTCATGTTGCAAATAAATAACTTCCTCCTGTATTATGAAATCCACTTTTTTAAAATAAAAACCCACGCTTCTCATTAAACGAGAAAAACAACTTTACCCACTACTGAATAAATTGAATTGATCCTTTACAATTGAAACTATGACACAAGACTTGCTTTCAATATACAAACTTTTTTTAATTAGACAAATTTAATCCGTTCTTCTTCATCTTGACATTGTGTTTTATTACCGAAAGAAGAAAAAAAACATCTAAAATAAGTTTGAGAACTACTTATCAGACACTCATAAGTAAACTTGAATTACGAAAAATATTTGTGCTAAATACAGCAATCTAAAGACGTCTCGTGGCTTCCGTCCGTTCGTCCATTTGTCCAAACGTCTGTTCACTGATTGAAAACAAATCGACAGGTGCCGACGTTTTAAAGATTGAAAATAAACAATTTTTGACACAATTGATCTCCACCTTTCAATGTTTTTCCCAAAATATAAGATTAATTCCCGACAAAATTAATTTCATCAAAAAAATGTACATGGAGAGAAATTTTAACACTTTAGAGGACATCAGCAATATCAATCTGCGAATGTAGCAGGCGCGTCTCCCATACGATAGAAAATTTGGTCGTGAATTTTTTTTTCTTTCCATGAAAAGTAGGTACATTATTCTGTCAACATGATTAATCACTATAGATAGAAATTGAGTGTTGTTGAAAACATTTTTTTCCAATTCAATGTCGAGATTGAGATTAAATTATTACACGCTTTTTCGTGCAGTGAAAGGTCATCAATGAAGAACTCACCTTATTTTGCGGTAAAATCCTTTCGCATACGCGAATTTTGTGGACTTCACTTTGCAAAAAACACTTGCCGTATTGACGCTCTTTTTTCACTGAAACTTGAGTACGATTTCGTAATCACATTCACACGTTAAACATCCACATTGGAAAACCACAAATATCGAAAAATCACAGAATTTCGTACGTTTGACTGTTCATCACGGCCATTTTCAGCGCACGCACAGAGCACACACGATTAAACACCACGCCTGGAAGTGACGTAACTAAAATGCAACACTGCGCTCTAGTGATAATGTTTCTAAAGATCCCAAAGTGTATCACTCAATAAAATGCACTTTAGTAGTTTCTTGTAGAAATTTTTCTTTTTACTTCTTGTTTTTAACGATTTTTTAAATGAGAAGTAAAAATTATTTATTTTTTAATTGAATTAAATCGGAGAATTTAAAGAATTTTCGACAGGGGAAAAATGAAGGTCAGGGCACTGAGAATTTTTGATACAGTGGTGTATTAGGCATAGAATTTAATTTTAAATTATAAAAATAAGACACGTCGGATTAAATATTTAGAAAATATTTAAAAACACAATACGAATTACTGTTTGGAAAAAGAATATTTTGTTGAAATAAGACTTTTCTTCTTTTTAACGAATTGTTGATAAAATTCTTTTTTAGAGCTTATTTATTCTAATAACTGTCCGTTCTCAAATGTTAACTCAGCGATAACTAAACTATTACTATTTTTAACTTTTAACAATTATTAATTATTAATTATTAATATTAATAATTAATTTATTTATCAGATTTTGTTAACAACAAATTATTTAAATGAACGTGTGTTTACGGTCTAGTGACAACTAGTAGTGAAATCACTTCTTGAAGTTGGTGGCACTTCACGTATCAGCTGTTGCGCATGTCAACACAAAATGTTTTCCCATTGGCCGAAAAGAGCGGCTATATTTAAAATAGTCAGTAATTTTAATTTTTCGCGCCCACTTCAACCAATAAGGGAATTCTTTGAAGATACTTGCAACTGGTTCAATATTCAGTTGGTAGACATGATTTTATTAATTATAAAGGGTGGGGGGTGCAAAAAATTATTATTTTTATCACATTTATGTAAAAATGGCTGATCAAGTGTTAAGGGAATTAGAGGCTGCTGCACAAGTTGTTTTAGTAAGTTCCATTGTCACTAATAATATTAAACTATAAACATTTAAAGTTAAATAATTTTGTTCCCCTCGATACATTGAATGCACTTTATATTATTATCCATATTGACTGAATTTTAATGTTACACCTTCTCGATGATGGTTATGTTATCATAGTCGAAAATACATATTTGTTTATTTTGAATAGGAAAAAATATTTCTCTATTACAATGTTTTTTTATGTTCATAAATATAAAATACTAAATTCCGTTAAAGGACAAACACAAAAAGTATGAATTATTGACAACTAGTTTTTAATTAAAAGGGGAAAATATAAAATGTATAAAATTAGATTTACACCACACTTTCATCACAATTAGCTCGTTATTTTAGGAAACTGAGTTTTTTTCTGTATTCCGAAGCTTTCTTTTCACTTTCTAGTCAACTTAGAATTTATACACTTTTATCATTGTGCTGAAGCTTTTTTCCCCTTTGTGTTTGAATTCGTTGCAAATTCTTCAAGTTTAGGAGATTTATAAACTTTGATCAAAACACGTGTAATTTTCATTGTGTGAGTTTGTGGTTTTCTAGTAAGAAATAAATAATAGAATTAAATTTAATGGGAACGATAGATTTTTTGAAAGCACTGCTAAAAAGTGAATCTAATTTGATTCAAAAGAGAAAGGAGATTTATGAATGAAAATGTTACAGGCGCCTCCGAATCTTGTGAACGCTGAACAGAGGCAGTCGGCAGAGGCAGTGTTCCTTAATTTTCGAAAAACAAAATCGCCCTATGTACTTTGTCGACAAATATTGGAGACATGCACCGTAGACTATGTTCTCTTTGAATCGGCTGGTTTAATAAAATCAGCGCTAATTAGAGAATGGACATTTCTGCCGCCAGAGGATATTGTCTCATTGAGACAATATCTTTTGCATTATATCATCACGAAACCCACACTCGCACTATTTGTGAGGGAAAGAATATTGCAAGTTATTGCAATAATGGTGAAAAGAGGAAGCGTCGAAGATATGGGTGAAGAGAGACGTCAAATATTAAATGAAGTTGAAAATCTCATTATGAGCGGAGACATGCCAAGGGTAATTGAAAATATTCTCAATACAATTTTTAGAATAAAACAAATAAATATAAGTAATTATTAAAATTGAGGTAAATATAAATATTTAATTTTTCAAAGGGTTAATTTAGAAATATTTAAGCACCAAAGTTTCTCAACTTTTGTTTTTATTTTTTAGCAACTTTTGGGATGCAGCATAATATCGTCTCTAATGCAAGAATATGCAACGACTGTGAAATCCTCCGACGTTGGATTAACATGGGAGACTCATTTTAAAGCAAAGAAACAATTCGAATTGACTGATTTAAAGAGGATATTTAAATTTTGCGTTGGAGCACTCGGAGAATTGACTAAAGAGAATATACGTGAAGAAACATTGCCACTTGTCAAACATCTTTTGGTCATATCAGATAACATTCTCCTATGGGGATTTATTTATGCAAACTATATCCTTTTTATATTCTTCATTTTTAATATTATTAATTTTAATATTTTTTAAAGTTAAAAATTTCTAAAGTTCAAATTTGATTATTATTCTAACGTTCTGAATGTTGAAATGAGCGAATTTTTTTTATTTGTAAGCAACTGAAATATTGTCCTTAATTCCTCTGCACTGCCAAAAAGATTAATAGGCGTTTTCGAAACTGTTCACGAATCGGATGTACCATCATTACGTTTGAATAGTTCCTGGCAAGATGTGATTCTCGATCCAGCTGTTTTAGACTTATTTTTTACTCTCTACTGGAAAGTTCGCACCAATTTACAACTCGCTCATCACGCAAGGAATTGCCTCGTTCAATTGGGAAGTCTAAATATGATTGGTTTCTCGAGTTCCGGAAAATTACAGTATCTGACGAATTATTTACAAAACTTCCTTAAACTTCTCTCTAATATCGAAATTATCGATCAGGAAGCTCTGGGAATTGCTAGAATTATAAGAAAAATCATGACATTCTTCCAAAATACATTAAAATCATTACCCGAAGATTTATTCAAATCGTTCATGGAACAAATCACGAGATTAACATGTTTATTTGCTGAAGGCGCTGCTCGCGAAGAATCTGTAAGTATTTTTGAACAAATTAATTTTATAATTTTTACAATTGATTTTGTTTATATTTTTTTTAGATGTGTGCAGACGATTGTTTATACATGGAAGCATTTGAGAGGATGCTCGACATTTGGAGCACAATCACATGCCAATACAATTTGTGTCCTAATGAATTTAATGAAAATAGTTTTGTACAAATATTTAATACGTACCTTCAGTGCCACTTGTCGCCTCCTGATGGTAGCAGAGGAGCAGGGGGCAGAGAAATCACCAACGAAGAAATAAATTCAAACGAGGCAGACGATAGAACTAAATTTAATTATCAGTTACACAGCATAGGTAAATATTTCTTATATTTAAATTAAAAAATCAGTTTAAAATAATTTTTGAATTTTTGAATAATTGAATTTAGAAATCATTGAAAGGTCAGAGAGTCTGAAAATTCTTTTCTTCCTTTTTGCAGGAAATTTGGGAAGAGAAATTCCGGGTCATTCGCTACCACTTTTAGCCCGACTTCTAGAAGATCGAACGAGCCGGTTGCGAGCTCAACTTAGCAGTATATTAAGTCAAAAGATGTCAGCCAATATTCCAATAGCACTTGAAAATATTTATGAAGATTTACATTGGATAATTCTCCTCGCGAGTCACGTTCTCTGCATGGAATCCGAAGGAGAAGTGCCTACAATTCCATCAGAAATAATGCGCTACAGCATGAAACAGGTAAATTACTTTCTGGAAATTTTAATTCAAAGTTTCAATTATTGTATTTTCTTCAGTAAATAGAAAATTGTGAAAATGTGAAAATTTAAATAAATTTTAGGTACAAAATGGCCAAGTCGATGTAAATACAACATTGCAGCTTTTGGCATCACCACAAAGTAATTTATCGGACATAAATGGTGCTGAACAATCAGCAGATCACGTTGTTAGACTGACGGCCGCTGTTTTTCGAATAAGCGAAATTGAAAAAATGGCAATTGAAGCGAACGCGGCATACATATTGAGTCCTGAATTAAGTAGTTCGATAATGTATTTTTTACACAATTGGTCATTGAATTATTTGATGCCAAATGAAGCAAATTACTCGGAGATTAGTACAATATTTTTGCAAGCTTTCGGCGAAGAGAGTCCGGGAGGCGCGTGGACTGTTAACTTTTTATTAGAAAAAGTTCTCTATATGATTGAATCTTTTAAAGGAGAGCAAACTTTATTATTATTGATTATTCAATTATTATCGGCATTGGCTCAATCGCAAACCAAGTATGTATTATTTATATTCTTTTTCTTTTACCTAATTTTCTTAACTATCAACTATTTTTAATTTTAAATTTTGAAAATCTATAGGTCTGGGGCTCTTCTGCAATCAGATCATTTTCCAAGATTGGTCGACTTGGCGACAAAGGCACATTTGGATTTGTCACAAATTGCTAAGCGAGGTCTATCGAAGGTTATTGTTCAAGTTGGCGGAGCTATTCAAGATGCGTGTAATAAGGAGCAATATTGGTCGCAAACTTTGCAACCTTTACAGAATAGATTCAAAGAAATTATTTCTAATGAATCCTTCTCGAGATCTTATCATCAGGAGAATGTCAAAATGCAAATTATCGATATACTCGAATCAATTATTGGTAAAATTTTATTTTATTTACTATATTATTTTTTTTAATAATAATAATATTTTATTACCCATTGGTTTGTTTGTTTATTTCAGGTGTCGTTCAAGGAGTTCAGGGCTCAACGGTTGATAGCGTTTTTCAATACACGAGTGTTATTCTAAATGAACTTCCTCAACTTCTCTCGTTATATAATAATTATGAACAAGTGGTACAACTTATTTTGGAACTATTTTGTGAGTGCTCGAAAGGAATGCTTTGCTATTTGTCGGAGGTAAGGAGTTTTTTTTCTTGTGATGATTTAAATACGATGCTCTACGAAAAAAGGCTTCAATTCTTCTTTTTGCCAATTTCAGTCAAATAGCTCACTGATGTTTCAAGCGTGTTTGCATACCGTTCAAACGTATGCACGATGCAACACAAATCGATCGACTGTCGATACAACGGCTGAGGAAGACAGTTTTCAGGACATTCTTCTGCTCATGAAACTTTTAACGAATTTACTCGGCAAAGACATTTTCGACTTGAGTCTCCCGGATCCTGATTCTAGTCGCGATCAACCTTTTACATCTGTGAATGTATTTTTGTATGGTTTGAATATTGTGATGCCCATGATGACCATCGATTTACTCAAGTTCCCCTCCTTATGTCTACAGTGAGTCTCTTTTAAAATTATTTTTAATCGTTTGGTTTTCGAATTGTTAGTCATTTTTTGAATTGCCATTTTTCAGGTATTTTAAAATGATCACCTTCGTGTGTGACGTTTATCCCGAGAAGGTGTGCGCACTGCCGGAAGATTTACTGCAACATTTACTCGTCTCAGTGGAATTGGGCTTTTTCTCATTTGGACATGACGTTACTATTTTGTGCTGTGATATGGTCCATGTTATGGCCATGCATATTTTTAAGGAAATTAATAAAGGACAACCGAGAAATCAACTCATGGCCCCATTTTTAAACGTAAGTTTTTCAAAATTCTCTCTTTCTAATACTACAAATTAATTTGCGAACTAAATCGATGAAAAAAATTCAAATTACGAAAAAGTCGCCAATGCAGCGATTTCGAGTAATAAAACAAATAAATAATAATTTTTTTCGGATATCGATATTTGTTTTACAGCTGATAATAAATCTCATCTTCAATCATCAAATAAATTCGGATCTCATATCTCACACGGTTACGCCATTGTATTATTTAATTTGCTGCTATCAGGAGCAATATCAGCAAATTGTCCAGGATGTCATATCATCTCAAGAGAATACACAAATTGCCGAGAGGCTCGCGGCAGCATTCACCGAACTCACTGCTAATATTGCATTAAATGGCGAACGTGTAACAATGATTAAGTTCAAAGACAATTTTGACAAATTTATTGTCAACATACAAGGATTTTTGATAGTCAAGTAAAATTATGTCCATTGTACTTACATTTTTTACGATTCTCCCAGTAATTACAGAAGAAAAAACAAAAAAAAAGAGGATTGTGAGTGTATACGTTTGTAATCTTAAGAAAAATGTGAAATGATTTCTACTAAAAACTGAAAAAAAGACGAATTTTCGGAATGTCACAACGAATTGCTTTCCGAATATTTTTTAATACAAGCGTACAAATACAAGAAATAATAATAATCAAGCCAATACATTCTTCCAGTCATCGAAGCTTGAGAATATTTTTCGACTACAAATGTTTTCAATTCTCGACAAATAAGAGAAATTTCTGAGTTCTTCTTTTTAATGATAAAAAGAGAATAGAGAACTTTCAGAATAATCAAGAACTCCAATATTTAAAAAAATCGATTTTTTTAAAGAATTAATTATGCTGTGAAAGTTAAATTTTAAAGTACCAGTATTTAGTCTACACAAAAATATTATTCTGCTCTGAATCGATTCTTATTGCACAGCATTTAAAAAAAGGAATATTTAAGCTCTAATTGTATCGTAAATTCAGTCCATTTGTATAATTATTGTGACGTTATTTATGCAATGAAAATGTGCTCATAAATATTCTATATAAATTTTATAATATGACTGATAATTCTACTATTATAGTATTTGCTGTTTGTGGAAATCGATAAAAAAAAAGAGAGAGAGAGCTGAAATCAAAATTTTATCTAATTGTGTTAAAATTGTATTGGTACTTTATTGCAAAACAATTTAAGAAATTAAATTAAAATACTACTTAATTTTAAATTTAGAGAAGTTAAATGTTATTTTTAAATTTCACTTTTTTAACACTTAAAATAGATCAAGCAGAACTGATAGACTGAGAATATTTTCTCTCTTAAATCTTGGATTACATTTTCAAAATTGACACGTTTAATACATATTTTCTGTTATTAAAAAAACTACATTTTTTTTGCTTGTTAAAACACTTATATCAAAAGAAGAAAATTTGATATCACTTTGTCCACTGTTTATACTTCCTCGATTTTAGTATTATGTACAGTGATTTTTTTGGTTGCCTCCTTTTTTCTGGATTCATCTAATCGACTCCAATCAGTGTAAAATTGAAAAATCGAATTTTCAATAAAATCTGTACATATTACTTTTTGCATGTTTTTTCAGATTTCTTTTCTCTTACATAGGTATTATTTTTACGCTTTTTTTCTAATTTAAAAATTTAAAAACAAATTTTTTGTGGTGTTTTTTTTAATATAATTATTATTATTATTATTATTTGAGATCAATTATTCTAATCGAAAGTATAATAATTTAGAATAGTGTTAATTGTTGTAAATAAAATTATTTTATATTTACAAGAAGCTATATACCAATTGAAAGTATTCACATATGCAATTTTCTGTTTTTATTGCTAATGTTAATGTGTAATGCATATTTAAAGTAAAAAAAAATGTATATTTATTGAAAAAAAAGAACGAAATTTGTGCTACAAATATATGTGTCCTATAAATATAATCTTTTCAAATATCTCTTTGTCTTTCTTCTAGTTTCTGAAAATTCGACCTTTCAATCAAAATTTATTTAAATAAAATATTTTTTTAAAAAAATGGTTCATAAAATCGAAATCAATGATAATGGATCGAAATATTCATCAGATTTGAAATTTTTTATTTTACTCTCTTATTTCAGTTTTTGTAAATTTGAATTAAAAACCTTTTTTCAATTTTCTTTTTATTCGAAAATAAATCGTTAGGAATTGAAAAAGAATTCTAATGGGTCGAAAAATCGAAATTTAACATGTCTCACGAAATACAAAAAACGAATTAATTTCAATGAATGTAATTTTATTTACCCGTTTTTTGTGCACTTAATTTTTTTCGCACGTTTCAAACAATATTATTAATGATAAACATGAGATCAGTGCTTATTGATATTAAAAGTGTATAACTTGAATACTTATTACAATATCAATCCTAGAATTATGTTCTAGATATGTATATATTATATTAATTCGACAAATAAATTATCGAAGCTAAAAATAATAAATCAAGGACTATTATTTTATTTTTTGTTTACAGACATTTTTTTTGTTTCTAAAAAAATTGTTTATTACAGTTTTTCGCAAAGTTTGAATCATAATACAAAAATGCTAAATTTTTAAGGACCAATTATTATTTTCAAATACATTACTATTATAATAATAAAATTTTAACATTTATACAACACGTTAAGTTGAAAAATCTAAAATACTAAATAGATATGCTTTGGATAAAAATTTGTTAAGATTATTCAAGGAGAATGTAACTTTAAAATTCTACAATAAGATTAATTACCAGGAAGAAATTACCCTGTGAGTTGTAAAAACAGGGACTGATTATTGTCTATATAATATACATACAATAAAGGTACACCAAAAATTTGTTTTTTCGAGAACTGATGTGAATTATTTAGAATAATTGAAATATTTTTTGTAGATTTATATTTACAAATGTATGCGCGCAATTTTTTTTTGTTTGGAAGATTTTTTTTTCGCTGAAAATTACGAAGAGAAAATTTTAGAGAAATTACTCTTGAATTATGTGATAAAGATGAAAAAGATTTCTCGCTCTGAATTTTTGGTGTATCCAAATGGAGTATTCAAAATTTTAGCTTTCGTGGAAGAAATTTATTCCCTTTCTCCTGTTTTCGTGACTAGCATTCAAAATTCTAAACTCGTCATTATTAATGTTAAGTATTATTGTATTATCAACATTGGTCACCAATATTTCACAAAATTCAAAATTTCCTTTCACAAAACCCAATTCTTTGGTACATGCTTATTAACTATTTATTCTTGTTGAAAAAAGTATTACAAGATGTGTAAGAAAAATAATTTTTGAATTTTAACAAAAAAATAAAATTCAAACACAATTAAAGCAATTAATAAATTTCAATTACTTTATTCTATTAATTGAAAATAATTAATATTCAAGAAATATAAATACTGTTTTCATGAAGGATAAAATAATTCGCAACAAAATTTGCGAAGGAACGGAAAGTTAAATTTTTTTTACTTCTCTGGTAATATTTTTTTCACAAGGAAAATATTATAGTTTATGAAGAATACATTTAATTTTGTTAAATACTTATTACGCAATATGAGTATTAATAATTATTAAATAGTTAAAGCCATAATTTATAAACAACCCTGGTTAAATTACACTTTTGCGTTTTTTTCCCTTCTTTTAATTAATCAATATTCTCACAGTAGAGGCAAATGAGAAAATTGTAATTCAATTTCTTGTAAAAAATATTCTTAATTAAAAAATATTTAACAAATCCTTAAACAGTAAAATTTATCACCTTCATAATTATAGAAAAATAAATTGTAACATAGTAGAATTATAACTAATCATATTTCACTTTTAAGTCGCAAATTTAATTTTAATTTAGAATTTGATTTTAACTTAGAATTTAATTTTAATTTAGAATTCGATTTTAACATAGAAATACAATTTTAATTTAGAATTCGATTTAAACTTAGAAATACAATTTTAAATTTAGAATTCGATTTTAACTTTTCATTTAATTTTAGAAACATTGAATTTAATTTCTAGAAATTTCATTCAAATTTATGAATTTCATTACAATTTTACAAATTTAATTTCAGTTTATAAAATTCAAGTTCTTTTCGATATTATTAATTACTTTGATAATTTTTTACTGACTATAAAGCAATACACTGTTGGCTGTTCGTAAATATATTTTTTTTAAAAAGACGAATTTTAATTGTTAGAGAAAAAATGTTTCTGTTATTCTTTGAAAAATTATTAAATTCATCATTATTATGAGGAATTTATCACTTTGTTGATATTATAATAATTGGGGAAAGAAAAATTGATACTTAAAATCAATTAACATTGGAAATTTTTTAAAAAAATTTATAATTTAATTGTTAAATGATAAATTTTACGTATTAAAATTAATCAAAGTTGATTGACTATAAAGTATCGATTAATTTCTTTTCCGAATTATTATATCTCTGCGGTTTCTCAACACCTTTATATTTTCTATTTAAAATGGTAAAAATAGTCTCTTTCTCTTGAATATTTGAAATTTTTGCTTTTTTCCCAGAGGGAAAAAAAAGTGGAGAAAAATTTCTAAAATATTGAAGAGAAATATTTTTATGTCAGAGACATGATGAATTTTATCTGTAACAGATATGCTTGATGATGAATGGATAAAAGTTTTTGTTTTTCTGTAGAAGATTAAAATAGATTAGAATAATAATAATTGTTTTTGAATATACTTATTGAGCTTTGTATTTTACCGTGAATTGTTGAACCCACCATTTTGTTAAATTCAGATAAAAATTAGGTCCTTCTGGTTCATAATCTAAATAATTAAAATCTTTATTACTTGCTGGTTTGGCCGGTTCTATTTGTGTTCCTTCGTGCCATTCGTTAAAGGAAGTTATTGAAATTGTCGTTGCTCCGCTATTTAGTGCCGTTCTCCACGCAACTTCATAATATTGTCCGTGACGACGTGGTCTTGTATTATCCGCATTCCAAGGACGTACCTGAAATTAATTACACGATTTATTCATTTTCATTAAAGAAAAAATATTTTTTTATTATTAATTTAAGAATTTGAATAAATATTCTTTTTCGAACCTGTGTATCGGCATAGCCGGGTCCAACGCTTGGAATAAAGAGAAGTTTATTTTGAATAGCGAATTTATTCAAATCCTTCCAATTTTTCCAGGTGCTTCCGTAGCTGAAGCCATTCACCGCAAAGTACGTATAAAATCCGTCAAAATGTGATTTTTTAATATGACTCTTGTGCTGTGATTCTACTAATAAACCTATATAAAAAGCATCCATTTCCGAGCCTCTCAAAGTTAAATTTCCCCTCTCCGATAATAATTCCCACCAAGCAGTCGATGGAAATACGTACGAGTCATAAATGTAAATAACTGGCAAAATTGCTCCACTGAAACATTTTATAAACATATCAATATATTTTCTATTAATATTTTATTATTATTATTATTATTAATTAATTTTATTTATTCGATATTCGATATTTAAAGCTGATTTGTCTTTTAGGAATAATATTTTAAAAAAACAATTGGTGCATAACTTACTCGTCTTCTCTTTTTAGTCTGTAGAGTGCAGGATGCGATCCATAATTTGTGAATAAATATTTTATGTGGTCCAATAAATTAATTGGATTTCTTCCCTCGTATGGTTCTATTTGCGGTGCAACTTTTAATTGATAACGATGTGCTGCGTCCAATAAATCTGGCATTAGCACGTCCGTATTATCGGCCTCTGTTTGTGGAGTCCATGAAACAATTGCAACGCCAATTCCCGTTTCTTTTAATTGCTTCATATGCAAATCGATCACCTGCAAAATTTCACATTTCTTTTTATTTTGAAACATAAATTATCAGCTAAATAATATTTTCATCGTAAATTTAGTAGACAAAAAGAAAAAATATACAAATATTTATTCAATTATTATTATTATTAGGTTGAAAAATAATAGATAAAAATAAAAAATCAAGAAATATTTTTAAAAGAACTAATAAATAGGAGATATTAAATATACCTTTGGATCGAAAGAACTGTAACAACCCAAATCGGGATAAAAATTAGAGCCAATATCAGCCGGCGGATCATGATTTCCTTTTGGAAAGATTCTTTTATCATTTTTCTTCCAATTTGGCAAATATTCGTGATTCCAATGCTTCCAAGATCCATCGTATTCCTTAGATCGATACCAAGGATAGTAGAATATATGAACATTGTAATTTGGCTCGACAATAACGGAACTATTTAATAATGGAAGAATTTTATTTCTCATTCGCCTTGACATGCGGGCAATTTTATTTTGAACAATTTTCTCCCTCATCTCATTGTATCGCTTGTTATTCATTTCCTTTTGATTATTTTCAATTATTTTCGGTGTTGTTATAGGATCAATTGGTTGATTTACAATCGTACTCCATTCAACACCCGGAGTTACTGGATGTGGTTGACATTTAATTGATTCCAAAGGTGTTAATTTCACAATTATAACTGCTGCCATTAATGTCGAGAGCACCAAAACCACAGCGGATAAATAAAAACATCTTCTTAAAGAAACTGCTGTCATAACCCCAGTGAGTATCATGATTGTTTTTTTTAAACTTGTATATTATTTAAATTTTCAGTTTATTCGAAAACAGCTGTAAAGAAAGGGATTAGAGTCGTAAACGGTAAGAGGTAATAAAAATTAAACAAATCCACTGAAAAGAAAAACGAAACAGTTATAAATAAATTATAAAATTATAAACAAATCCACTGAAAAAAACAATAATTATAAATCATTAATCTTTTTCTAAAAATAATTTCTTCGAAAGAATTAACTTGTTTCCTAAAAAATTGTGTTATTTATACATGAGAAATTTAGAAACAAATTATCATAATATAAATCATATAAATTCAAAGGGTTAGGAAAAGTGTGCTTGAAACAATAGAAAATCAATATTGTTCAGGATGGTAACAATATATGGTAAAAATAACAATAATAACAATAATTTCTCATCTTATTGTATTTATAACTAATTATCAAACAAATAAATTATAAATGTATAAATAATGGAGAGAAATGAAGCAAACTTATGAATAAATAATATGAACTTAAAAGAATGAAATAAAATATACAGACATGCTGGATTATAATTTGGAACCTTTGTAATTCGTACTTTAAACACTTTCTTTAAAACCCTTTAAAATCACTCTTTAATACACTAATTTAAAAAAGATTTTCACTATAAAATCCGAATAATTATAATAGCCACTTTCAAGAAAAGCACTTTTTGTCCATATCACAAATTGTAGATGGCAAATAATCCACTTCGGCAAAAAAAAATGCAGAAAATAATAGATTGAATGCGAAAAATGGTGTGAAAACTATAGTAAGTCTATTATTGAAATACTTGTAAGTATGTAATGGCGCAATTCGCGAATAAATTCCATGAGAGAGGAGAGACAATGAGAGAACCCAAGAGAATTTGACACATTTGACAGGTCGCAATTTCGCAAAAAACTAACCTCTAAACTCGTTTCGATCTATTTCGATTCGATACTCTGCCATCTTCAGAGTGTTCACAAGTCACATTGTTATTTGCTTATTGTTCCTGGTTGTTAACTGTCAATATTTATTAATTAGTCAAAATGGTCCGAAAATTGAAATATCATGAACAAAAACTATTAAAAAAGGTCGACTTCATTTCATGGAAAGCTGACAACAATTTACACGAAGTAAAAATATTGAAACGTTATCGCATTCAAAAGAGAAGTGACTACACAACGTGAGTACATAACCTATAAACATGATTTTATCGATGTTATCACACGATTTCTTTTCATACATTTCATTTGATATTTTTCTTATTTTGTCATATTTTCTTTCCCCCACGAATAATTAATTAATAATGCATCTACAGATATAATCAACTAGCACGAGAAATTCGGGAAGTTGGCAAAAAAATAAAGGAAATCGACCAGGATCATCCTTTTCGAGTCGAGCAAAGTGCTTTATTACTTGAAAAATTGTACATGATGGGTTTAATTCCAACAAAATGGGACCTCGCATTGTGTCAAAAAGTGAATGCCAGTTCCTTTTGTCGTCGACGATTGCCAGTTATCATGGTTCGAAATAAAATGAGTGAGAATTTAAAAATGGCAGTGCAATTAATTGAACAGGGACATGTGAGAGTTGGAGCTGAATTAGTTAAAGATCCAGCCTTTCTTGTAACGAGGTAAATTCACTATTAGTTTCCTCACATTAAAACAAAAATTTATCCAAATTTCTTCAAGTTGGAAATTTTTTTTTAAAACAATTTTATTTTTTCACAGAAATTTGGAAGACTTTGTAACGTGGGTCGATACATCAGCTATTAAGAAACACATAATGACGTACAACAATGCCGTAAGTTTAAAAATTTATCTACTACTTTATATTCATTTAAGGTCTTTACGTTTGTAAAATTAAAATTATTTGATATAAAATTTCAATACAAAATTTATAAATGAAAAATATTCAATTAATAAATTTTCTTTTACAGAGAGATGATTTCGATGCGATGTAATTATAAAAAATATTTCTACGAAATAGGTTTCTAATTTCTTAGGTTCTAATTTTTTTAAACAAAAAATATTTGATAATATTTGCTTAAATTTTCAATTGTCCCGGGCTTCTTTTTAAATACCTCGCAGAAAATGTAGATTTCTCTCTGATCTACACAATTGTTTTCGTCCCCCCCCCACATTCTGAATTTGGTATAATAAAAGTGCGTACAACGTGATTAAATGTGAATTTTGATGAATTATTGAATTTAAAGAATAAATATATGAAAAAATGGCGAATAATGACAAAATTGGTGTAGCTGAATGGATTCCTAAGCCTAATGTTGATGGATATGAATATATTGATGAGCATTATGAAAGTTCCTTAGACAAGTTAATTCGCAAGTGTAAAGAAAGTCCTGGTGTACCTTTAGGTAAATATATGTTTTTATCGTTAAAAAATTAATTAATTTTAACTTAACTTATTTTGATATTCTATTGACGTTAAGGAATTTTAATGTTTTATATAGTTTAAAGTTGCATGACAATCATGAAAATTGACAAAGAAGAGTCCAAACATAACCTATCGTAATTATTATGAAAATAATTAAATTTTTTCCAAATATTTAATTAATTTTTTCCCTTATTACAAGTATTATAAACAAATTTTTTAAAATATTTTTTGCGAATAATTTTATTGATTTTTTTTAAATAATTCAAATCTTGCAAAGATCTTTATTAATTATTTGTAAATAATTGAATTCTTCCGAAGAATTTTATTAGAATTTCTGAAAAAAATTTAAATTCTTCCTATGAATTCTATAAGAAAATTGTTTGAAACTTAATTATTATAATATTTTTTAAATTTTAAATTACATTTTTTTACAAGAATAATTACTAAATAATATATTTTTAAAGTAAATGTAATGACAAAAATAAAATTTTTCGGAGGTAAATTTGTAATTAAATTAAATACAATAGCTTTGAATTTTATCTTCAGGACTTATTGCAACTACCAGTGCTCTGACTTACGGTCTTTATCAATTTAAAAAAGGCAACAGTATGAAACAACAATATGCCATGCGTGCTAGGGTTACTTTTCAAGGATTAACAGTTGCTGCGGTTATATTCAGTTTTTGGGTTGCAAGGGCAAATGAAATGAAAAAAAGGAGCGAAGAAAAATCTTGAAAAACAATCACTGACCGATTTTGTCTAATTTATGATAAATAGTTAAATGTACAGCATAAATAGGACCTTAAGCCATTTAATTTATAAATAAAACAACCGTTTTAATAAATTGTCAGATTTTAAATATTTCAATCTTTTATTTCATTTTTTTATTTTTTTTATTTATTATAAATAAACTAGAACAGGATATGCGCGCTAAAGCACGCGTTCACATTCTAATTCGATAGTTAAAATAATACAATTACATCTAGCTGTAAAAACTAATACAAAAACAATTATTCAAGTATTAAATGTAATATTTACTAAATAGGTTAGTTCCGTAAAAATCCGCTAATATGAGACAAGTGGCGCCAAAAATTGAGTCTAATTTTGGCGCCACTTGTCTCATATTAGCGCATTTTTCAGGAACTAATGGCTGAATTAAATTAATTGTTTTCTCTTTTTATTTGTATTTTTTTAATAAAAAAAATGGATTGTTTAATCTTTTTATTAGTTAATAAGCATCACACATCCATAAACAACATTAAAAAACAATTGTTTAATCAATTTATTTTATTATTTATAAAATAGGTTAGTTCCGTAAAAATCCGCTAATATGAGACAAGTGGCGCCAAAAATTGAGTCTAATTTTGGCGCCACTTGTCTCATATTAGCGGATTTTTCAGGAACTAATGGCTAAATTAAATTAATTGTTTTCTCTTTTTATTTGTATTTTTTAATAAAAAAAAACGGATTGTTTACTCTTTTTATTAGTTAATAAGCATCACACATCCAAAAACAACATTAAAAAACAATTGTTTAAACAATTTCTTTTATTATTTATAAAATAGGTTAGTTCCGTAAAAATCCGCTAATATGAGACAAGTGGCGCCAAAATTAGACTCAAATTTTGGCGCCACTTGTCTCATATTAGCGGATTTTTCAGGAACTAATGGCTAAATTAAATTAATTGTTTTCTCTATTTCTTTGTATTTTTTTAATAAAAAAACGGATTGTTTAATCTTTTTATTAGTTAATAAGCATCACATATTCATAAACAACATTAAAAAACAATTGTTTAATCAATTTATTTTATTATTTATAAAATAGGTTAGTTCCGTAAAAATCCGCTAATATGAGACAAGTGGCGCCAAAATTAGACTCAAATTTTGGCGCCACTTGTCTCATATTAGCGGATTTTTCAGGAACTAATGGCTAAATTAAATTAATTGTTTTCTCTATTTCTTTGTATTTTTTTAATAAAAAAACGGATTGTTTAATCTTTTTATTAGTTAATAAGCATCACACATCCAAAAACAACATTAAAAAACAATTGTTTAATCAATTTATTTTATTATTTATTAAATACGTTAGTTCCGTAAAAATCCGCTAATATGAGACAAGTAGCGCCAAAAAATGAGTCTAATTTTGGCGCCACTTGTCTCATATTAGCGGATTTTTCAGGAACTAATGGCTAAATTAAATTAATTGTTTTCTCTTTTTATTTGTATTTTTTTAATAAAAAAACGGATTGTTTACTCTTTTTATTAGTTAATAAGCATCACACATCCATAAACAACATTAAAAAACAATTGTTTAATTAATTTATTTTATCATTTATAAAATAGGTTAGTTCCGTAAAAATCCGCTAATATGAGACAAGTGGCGACAAAAATTGAGTCTAATTTTGGCGCCACTTGTCTCATATTAGCGGACTTTTCAGGAACTAATGGCTAAATTAAATTAATTGTTTTCTCTATTTCTTTGTATTTTTTAATAAAAAAACGCATTCTTTAATCTTTTTATTAGTTAATAAGCATCACACATCCAAAAACAACATTAATAAACAATTGTTTAATCAATTTATTTTATTATTTATTAAATACGTTAGTTCCGTAAAAATCCGCTAATATGAGACAAGTGGCGCCAAAAATTGAGTCTAATTTTGTCGCCACTTGTCTCATATTAGCGGAATTTTCAGGAACTAATGGCTAAATTAAATTAATTGTTTTCTCTTTTTATTTGTATTTTTTAATAAAAAAAACAGGATTGTTTACTCTTTTTATTAGTTAATAAGCATCACACATCCAAAAACAACATTAAAAAACAATTGTTTAATCAATTTATTTTATTATTTATAAAATAGGTTAGTTCCGTAAAAATCCGCTAATATGAGACAAGTGGCGCCAAAATTTAGGCTTGGTTTTTAACAAAAAATAAGGCTCAATTTTTGGCGCCACTTGTCTCATATTAGCGGATTTTTCAGGAACTAATGGCTAAATTAAATTAATTGTTTTCTCTATTTCTTTGTATTTTTTTAATAAAAAAACGGATTGTTTAATCTTTTTATTAGTTAATAAGCATCACACATCCAAAAACAACATTAAAAAACAATTGTTTAATCAATTTATTTTATTATTTATTAAATACGTTAGTTCCGTAAAAATCCGCTAATATGAGACAAGTGGCGCCAAAAATTGAGTCTAATTTTGGCGCCACTTGTCTTATATTAGCGGATTTTTCAGGAACTAATGGCTAAATTAAATTAATTGTTTTCTCTTTTTATTTGTATTTTTTTAATAAAAAAACGGATTGTTTACTCTTTTTATTAGTTAATAAGCATCACACATCCATAAACAACATTAAAAAACAATTGTTTAATCAATTTATTTTATTATTTATAAAATAGGTTAGTTCCGTAAAAATCCGCTAATATGAGACAAGTGGCGCCAAAATTTAGGCTTGGTTTTTAACAAAAAATAAGGCTCAATTTTTGGCGCCACTTGTCTCATATTAGCGGATTTTTCAGGAACTAATGGCTAAATTAAATTAATTGTTTTCTCTATTTCTTTGTATTTTTTTAATAAAAAAACGGATTGTTTAATCTTTTTATTAGTTAATAAGCATCACACATCCAAAAACAACATTAAAAAACAACTGTTTAATCAATTTATTTTATTATTTATTAAATACGTTAGTTCCGTAAAAATCCGCTAATATGAGACAAGTGGCGCCAAAAATTGAGTCTAATTTTGGCGCCACTTGTCTTATATTAGCGGATTTTTCAGGAACTAATGGCAAAATTAAATTAATTGTTTTCTCTTTTTATTTGTATTTTTTTAATAAAAAAACGGATTGTTTACTCTTTTTATTAGTTAATAAGCATCACACATCCATAAACAACATTAAAAAACAATTGTTTAATCAATTTATTTTATTATTTATAAAATAGGTTAGGTCCGTAAAAATCCGCTAATATGAGACAAGTGGCGCCAAAATTAGACTCAATTTTTGGCGCCACTTGTCTCGTATTAGCGGATTTTTCAGGAACTAATGGCTAAATTAAATTAATTGTTTTCTTTATTTTTTTGTATTTTTTTAATAAAAAAACGGATTGTTTAATCTTTTTATTAGTTAATAAGCATCACACATCCAAAAACAACATTAAAAAACAATTGTTTAATCAATTTATTTTATTATTTATTAAATACGTTAGTTCCGTAAAAATCCGCTAATATGAGACAAGTAGCGCCAAAAATTGAGTCTAATTTTGGCGCCACTTGTCTCATATTAGCGGATTTTTCAGGAACTAATGGCTAAATTAAATTAATTGTTTTCTCTTTTTATTTGTATTATTTTAATAAAAAAACGGATTGTTTAATCTTTTTATTAGTTAATAAGCATCACACATCCATAAACAACATTAAAAAACAATTGTTTAATTAATTTATTTTATCATTTATAAAATAGGTAGTTCCGTAAAAATCCGCTAATATGAGACAAGTGGCGACAAAAATTGAGTCTAATTTTGGCGCCACTTGTCTCATATTAGCGGATTTTTCAGGAACTAATGGCTAAATTAAATTAATTGTTTTCTCTTTTTATTTGTATTATTTTAATAAAAAAACGGATTGTTTACTCTTTTTATTAGTTAATAAGCATCATACATCCATAAACAACAATAAAAAACAATTGTTTTATCAATTTCTTTTATTATTTATAAAATAGGTTAGTTCCATAAAAATCCGCTAATATGAGAAAAGTGGGGCCAAAATTTAGGCTTGGTTTTTAACAAAAAATTAGGCTTAATTTTTGTCGCCACTTGTCTCATATTATCGGAATTTTCTGGAACTAAACAACATTTTGTAATAAATAATTTTTTTCGTTTTTTGTATTTTTTTGTAAAAATGTTCTTTTATTTATTTTATAAAAACAATGTCTTTTAACTGTCTTTCCTCTTAAACAATAAAAATTTTAATATTGACAAATCGAAGAACTATAATTTCGAACTGTCAGGCAAAGTGTTTTGAAAAAGAAAAAAAAACAAAAGCATTTACAAAAACTAACTTTAAACTGCGGACAGAATGAATGAAAGAATACCAAGATTATTATTATTAATTAATAATTAATAGAGAAGATAAAAATTATTTTACCAAACATTTTCTTTCGAAAATTGTTTAAAAATGGAACATTTTAGACGAATGAAAAGAACAACAATTATTTAATTATTTCGGTTTATTGATTATAAATCACAATAAATTGAATTTCAAATATTTTCCAAAAAAAAAGAAGAAAAGAGTATGAATATTTCGTACACTCTTTCAATATTATATCTAAGCAAAAATTTTACATATATTATCGCTGAGAAATACATTAAATTGTGTCTGTATTCTAAACTCAATATACAATGCTGTGCTAATTACTGACTCAATAATTTCCATAAACAAAAATTATAGCCACAGCAATGTGATATAATTAAAAAAAAATATTCCATACTTTTCTTAATATTCTAAAAAAAATAAGAGCAGGGTCATGGAATGCAAACCGTAATAAAAATTATTGCTCGCTTCTTAAATTAGAATATCTCAATTTATTACGAATTCACCAAAAAAAGATTTTATTAAATAATTCAATCATTTATCATGAAAACCAAATGATTTTGGTTAATTTTTTTCTGGACAAAAAAAAATAAATGAAAAAAGCCATGTTTTCCATGCAAGCTCATAAAAAATTACGTTTACCTGTTAAATAATAATTTGATCATATTTAATATATATAATCACAATATTGTAAACAATTCTTTTCACCTGCGAAAATTCTCTTAACGCAAATAAACCTAATTTATTCGCATTAAGTCTTTACAAAAAAAAAACACAAAATTAAATTAATTTTTTTACATGACAAAAAAAACTTGAGTATGTTCGGGCAATACCATTATTATTCCTATTTTTTTTTTTGAGTGTCTTTTTCCACTTCTTTTTTGTATTTTTCCCTTCTCCTTTTTATACATTTCTTTTCAATCAGTCTTTTCAAATCGAGTAGTAGTAGTAGTAGTAGTAGACTATGAAGATAATCAAGTCTCTTTGTCGGAAACTCCTACGCAGAATACAATACATAATTGTCCAGCAAGTCGTCCTGGTTTCTTGTTCCACAAGAACAGATAATTGCTACAAAAAAAGTCTCTTGGAGACTTTTTTTCCTTTTTTTTAAATGTATATATTGATATTGGTAAATTTGATCAACCTAATCGTGACTTTTGTTGGAGAATGGCCATAAGTGTTTCGAGCTTTCTTGTACCACTTGTACTGTGAGATCGCAATCTCAATGTCGACGAATTTGATGATAATCCAAAAATTTCCTGCACCGTTGGACGAGAAGAGGAATAATCGGATTCTGTAATATTCAAATTTTAGTATTTTGTAATTTTCTTTTCGTTTGATATTTTTAAAAGAACTTTTTATAAAGCTATTGATATATCTATTACTTTTTTCAATTCTTTGTTAAACCAAACATTTTTTATTATTAAAATATTAACCTTTCTTTAATAAAAATAAATAGATAAAATTATATTTTTTGGAAAATAGTAATAAAAATCACTAACCAATTAGTGGAGTCTCGTCGTACAGTGATCCCTGTCTTTTATTCCCTATAAATGAATTTCTAGCAGTATCGACATTCGGTACATTTTGCAAAGATTCGGCAGCATGCTTCCATCTGAGATGATCCTTGACATGAGTTTTTAATTGTCTCAGCCATTTTTGAGCCTCTTCACTCGAATCTAATTTGATTATTGACGTTTTCTCAGCACCGTCGATAGTGTTAATAATGTGCAACTCCTTCGAAGATTTTGCCGGCTGAATGCAAGTTTCCTGAAAGATGTATAAAAATATTTACTACAACTCTTTGTGTATAATTTTATAAATCTAAATTTGTACGTATTATTAAAAATCAGTGCATAATATAAATAATGAATAGCAAAAATTATTCACTCTATTAACAGTGATGATGTGAGCGGGACTTTGATCTTCTTCTGCTAATTTTCTCGATTCCCAGGTTTGTATTTCAAATCCCTGCAGTCGAGCCCAACAATTTCGTCCATTCAAATTAATATTTCCTGTACATATTTCTTTGCTCACGCAGTCTGGTTGAGCGGCCAGACGACAGCAAAAATGTCCGAACAGAGGTAGTGCGTGATTTTTATTTTCTTCAATATAAAAAGACAACAAAAATCGATTAAAAATTTTATGCGCAATATAAAATTTATTTTTATTTTAATTTTTTTAATCTTTTTTAATTTAATTTCTTTCAAGAATGTATATTTTATTAATTCATTTTAAAAATTTGTTTTATTTATTAATTTCTTTTTTACTAATTTCTTCATTAAATTTTTATTTGTATAAATTTCTGTGTTAGTTCATTAATTTACCCAAATTGTTGATAACCAAATCGTGTGTATGAATATTATCGTCCGTGTCGTCCAACGATAATCTCGCGGATGCCATTAATTCAAATTGCGGTCCCCTGAAATAATATTCATTTTTTCTTATTCGGTTTCTTGTGAATAAAATTACAATAGATGAATGTTTGACTTGACTTACATTTTTCCCGAGTTAAGCTCGTCACGCAGGGAAGCAGCCAATTTTTTACCAACTGTTTTTGAAATCGAGGAATGAATCGTTCTCTTGATTCTTCGCGGTGTGCTCGCAATACTCATGTCTTCCTGGAGAATATGGCTGTAGATCTCAAGCGTCAATTGGAAATTTTCTGGCACGTTATTACTGCAAAAAGAAAAATTCTTTATTCACTAAAACGTAAATAATTCATGGAATGGAGAAAAATATTCTAACCATTTAAACATTTTTTTCAAAACTAAAAATTTGTTTTCATCACTAAAAATTTCTTTTCAACGTTAAAAATTCCTTCTTCTCACTAGAAATTTCTTTTGAACGTTAAAAATCCATTCTTGACAATAAAAATTTCTTTTCAACGTTAAAAATTCCTTTTTCTCACTAAAAAATTCTTTTCAACGATAAAAATTAATTCTTCTCAATAAAAAATTCCATTCAACGTTAAAAATTACATTTTCTCTCTAAAAATTTCTTTCCAACACTAAAAATTCCTATTTCTCGGTAAAAATTTCTTTTCAACATTGAAATACCCTTAAAAATATTGTTGGCAACTTTGAAAATTTATTCCCCACAGTAAAACTTGAAGAAATAGAAAAATAATTTAAAACTATTATACAAACAACAAAAATTACGGAAATTTTCTTACAATACTAAAACGTCTGGAAAGCTGATATCGGTAAGAACACGATCGACGGGCCAAAGAAGTGCAGTGTCGTGAATTTCAGTGCCAATACGAGCCAAACAGAAGACGGCAAATCTTCTATAATCTCCTCGATTTTTGAAGTGATCCGAATCTCTCCACATTAAAGGCACCCTCAGGTCCGAAAATGAGACTCTTGCAGTGCTGACTGTCTGCACACTAAAATAAACAAAAAAGAAAATTATTAATTAACTTATTTTTTATTAAGAATAATTATTAATTTGTTTTATCAGAAAATTTTCTTTTTCAAATTCAAAATACTTATTTACAGCTAAAAATGATAATAAATTAAACATACAGTCGAACCTGCCGAAATGTAAACTATTTACATTTTTTTTCTCTTTCAATAAGTCCAACAAAAAATTATTTTCGTTTAGTTCCTGAATATTGTAAAAATATTACGAAATTTCTTACATTTTTTATTTATTAATTAATTAATTTATTTATTCATTATTTTATTTACATAAATTTTTTTTTCTATTTAAATAAGTCCAACAAAAAATTATTTTCGTGTAGTCCTTGAATATTGTAAAAATATTACGAAATTTCTTTTCATTTATTTCTTTATTCATTTATTTATTAATTTATTTTCTAAATTTACTTTTTAAATTTATTATTTAGTTTGATTTATTTGATTTATTTATTTTTGATTTTCCAATTTCTTCTATTTATCTATTTGATTTTTTCAGGCATAATTTACCTCGATTTGCGACGTTGTAATTCAGCCATGTACGTGGACATCCTTTCGTTGGATGTCAAGAGTGCTTTGGCAGCTTCCAAGCATTGCGCACGATGTCGAGATGCTGCCAAAAGTCTCGTCGACCCTTCTCGCATTTTAATCTCCACTTCGATCTTCTGCTCGAGGTCATAATCCTGAAACAAAAACATTAAAAAATTTAACAACATTATAATATTACCGAGAATTATTCTCGTCAGAATTCAGTACAAATATTGACATTCTTAAAAAAATAAGCGACACATAATATAATAAATGGCTTAAGGTCGAATACTTGTTCAACTTTAAAAAAGGAAGAAACAAATTTCAAAAGACGTGTAGCAAAAAAAATGTTTCCCCTTTTATCTGAAAAAAACTTTTTTAATTATTCAACATTTTTTCAAACTTAATTTTCATTTTTATTTCTAATTTTCTATTCTAAATTTACATTTTTTTTTATTTAACAACTTGAACAAAAATCACCATCTAATTTATTCTCTATTTATTATTTTTACTTTCTAAAATTGGAAAATCTTTTTTTACTTAACAATTTGAACAAAAATGAGAGAACAAAGTGTTGGGAAATTTTGTTCGAAAATTGGAATAAAAAGAAAGAAAAGAAAGAAAGTCGTTGAGAGAATAAGTTTTTTTTTTTTTAAGAAAAAATTATTTTTTACCTCCCTTTTGCTAAAATAGAAATAGCAAAAGTGAAGGAAACGAAATAATTAGCGTAATGATGTTAATTTTCTCACAGTTTGATTCAGAGTATCTGCTAGAAGTCGCATCACGATTCAAAAATAGTGCGATGACTAATACTTTCGACAAGAAATTTTATTTTCCCCTTCGCAATTATTTTTTTTGCAATTAAAAATCACATTTTTGCTAATTAATCTAATTATAATATAGTGAGAGCGTAATAAATGTATTTTTTTCACCGTATCACACTTTGAATATACATTTAAGAGATAAAAATTTTGATTTCTTTCTCTATGAAAAATTGATTCAACCGAAAATCACGCAGATTTTAAATTAAAAATCGAAAATGGACAAAAATAAAATACAAATAAAATAAATATACAATAAAAATAGAAATACAATAAAATTAAAAATACAATGGAAATAAATAACAGTTTTCTTTATCTAAAAAATTCGGTATTTTTGCGATAATATTAATTAAAGGAAAATTGCAGTACAGAAAAGAATTCACTTATTTTTCTCGAATGTTAGTGGGAAAAAAATTCACTTATTTAATAACTTTGAAGAAACACAAAAAGACGTAATTTGTTCAAATTGCCACGAACGACTGAAAAGAAACTTAACAGTAAATGTACAGCTTAACTCGTAATATTGAAATGCCACGAAAGTGGGGAATAATAAATTTACTTTATTCATTTTCACAATCATAAGTGTGACTTTTCCAATTTGTACGATAAATGAATTTGTTTATTAATCATTCCTGATACTGCTTTCTAAAAACAATGATAATTTTCATTACATTTCAACTGCATTTGCAGTTTTAAAAAAGAAATTTGCATTTATTAAAAAAAAAACTTTTAAATTCATTTCATAAGACTTAAGAATAAAATTAATTAGCAAAGACGTAATTTTTTAAATAAAATATTTCGTTTTTTTAAAAGTAAATTAATAATAATACTAATAATTAATTAATAAATTATCATAAACAATTTTCCCCAAATTGGAATTTTTTTCTTTTCGCTTTATTATTAAAACAAAATTTTCCAAAGAAATTCGGAATGAAAATTTGATGTCATAACGATAATGAAAATATATTATAAAATTTTTATCAAAGAATCACACAATTCACAGGAAGTTGGTAGTTTCCTGTCTTGAAAGGAGATAACACATTTAAATCTTTCGAGTTTGGTAGAATTTCGTTGTAATTGCAAAAATCTTTGAAAAGCCAAATCAGCAAAAATGTCTATTATTAATGACGTTCACTTATTCACTATAATCGTGAATTTAAATTTTGTCACGCGTCGACAAAGCAGGTGTTTAATTTTTCACTCAAGTCTATGAGAAAATAATCTTATACGTAAAAAATTATAACATAATAATGAAAAATATCTTTTCCCTACAAATAAAAGTAAAAAAGCAAATAATTATTTATTATCAAACTAAACATTTTTTTTTAAATTCCGTTTTGTGGTTATATGTCGAATAGGGGATTCTTTCATGGTGAGAAATTTTCGAATTTACATTCTCCCCTTTTTGCAATAAAAGAAATAAATCGTAACTCGAGAAAGGTAATAAGAAAATTTATCGAGCGTAATAAACTATAAAATCTGCTTGTGGCAAAACAGGATCAAAAGAACAATCTTAGATCAAATTTCAAATCTCCGATGCAGTTCAAAATTAAATTACAAGATGAGAAAAAAATATTTTTATACTTATTCAATGTATCGTAAATAATAATACAAATAACAACAATATCAATCAATCAATTGAATAATCGAAATACAGATTACAAATTTATCATTATGTACGCGTATAATTTTCCACAGTGAAAATTGTTATGAAATACGAAATTATTTAATCGTAAAAAAGTTGGTGAAAAAATTCACAAAAAAAAATAATAAAAGTGATAAAATGAAACATAAAGAAGTGAATAAATAAAGAAAGTAATAAATAAACGTGGTTGTAAATAAAGAAGTAAATAAATAGAGAAGTAAATTCATAAAGAAGTTGATAAATAGAGAAGTTAATACATAACGAAGTTAATAAATACAGAAGTTAATATTTCAGAAAAAATAATAATTATATTTTTGACTCGGAGCTATTTATTGCTTTCAAATAAATTAAATTTGGTTTAAATAAAATTTTTATCTGTATCGAATAAAATTTGTAATAAAAGCAAGAAAATAATTTATTATGCTCGGAGGCTTGAATAAATTGTATTTTATTTAAATGCATTTTTTTGTTAATAAATAAAGAAGTTAATATATATAATAAAGGAAATATTTTACTCACAAAAGTTTGTACTGGTTTCAAATAAATTTTACTTGTTACAGATAAATTTTATTTGTTAAAGATAAATTTTACATGGTTCAAATAAATAGTTTATTCACGTCCAATAAAATATTTATTTAAAAGAAATAATTTGTACTTTTTAAAAATAAATCTTACTTGCGGTTCAAACAAGAAGTTTCTTTGCATCAAATAAAATATTTATTTAAAAGAAATAATTTATTACGCTCTGAAATAAATGTAATTTTTAATAATTTAAGTCGCAAATAAATTACACTAGGTTTAAATAAAAAAGCTAATAAATAAAATAATCTAATAAATAAAGAAGTTAATAAGTACAGAAGTTAATAAATAAAGAAGTTAACAAGTACAGAATTTAATAAATAAAGAAATTAATGATTAAAAAAGTTAATAAATAAAATTAGTTAATATAAATACAGAAGTTAATGAATAAATAAATAAATAAAATTGAATATAGAAAAGATGTTAAAAAATAAGTAAAAATAAATAAACGTGGAATTACAGCATGCAAGGAATAATGAGAATAATGATGCTGTATTTTCCCCCCATTTCCCTTTTATTTTTCCTTTTGCAGAAATATGATGAATCATTAATGTTGATACGAGTACTTGGGAAAAATTCTTTTTCCAAGTGCGTGTAATAATATAATGTGGCAGATGCAAGATCTTTATATACAGGAAGGAAACCCGACGGACGTTAAAACATTATCCACAAGGACTTTTTGTAACAGTGAAATTTAGTATGAGAGCTCGTGCGCGCTTGATAGACGAGCGAGATAAATGGTTCATCACATATTCGAAAGAGACGGATGTGTTGAGTGCCATTAAAGAGACCCACACTGATAGCTGTTTTGCTTCCAATCTATATAAAAAATACAAATCGTGTAATCTTTTTTCAATTTACTTATTTTCATTTTTAACGCACAAAAAAATACAGAAACAAAAAACCGCAACCTAATTGAAAACAAATTCTGTTTCTAAAAATTATTACACCCAGAAAAAATATTATTTAAACCAATTATATTTTATTTGAATTAAATAAACGTATATTTGTCTCAGAACCAACTAGACTTTTTATTTGTTTTAAATAAAATTTTTACTTGACATAAATGAAACATATATTTGTGTTAAATAAAATTTTATTTAAAACAAATAAAATTTATTTAAAACAAATAGAAAATCTAGTTGGTTCTGAGACAAATATACCATTTCTCTGGGTGTAGATACTTTTACTGTAAAGTTAATTTAAGACCATCAGTAATTTTTTTTATTTAAACTTTAAAATTCCCGAATATTATTTTAAAACAATTAAAAATTAAACAAAAAGGTTAAGTTGCTCTTATTGCTCTTATTTATTGCTCTTATTTATTCGTGTAAAATATTTATAAAAGAATTTGAATATAATTGAATTCATTTAACAATTTTAATGACATTTTTTTAGAATTTAATTATTTTTAAGAATTTACTTCAATATTTTTGAAAATAGTGGAGTTTTTGAAAATAATTTTTACTGCAAATTTTTTTCAATTATTCTAAATATATACAATTATTTTAATAAAATTCCTCTCAAGGATTGACTTATTCTTAAAAATTTTTGTGAATTATTTCAGTAGTTCATAAAAATAATTACGAATTGTTTCGAAGAATTTTCTCTGAATTTTTCAAAGTAATGGATATTTTATATTTTTTTTTTTTTTGAAGAAATGTTATTTAAAATTTTGAAAAAAATGTATTCTTTTCGAGGTTTTTTGATTTATTTATTTTATGTTTTCCTTTATTTCTGATTATGACCTTTTTCGAAATTAATGCCAGAATACAAGAATTTATTTATAAATCAAGAAGTGGCATTGAGAGCATATTTACGTTTAGAAGTGCACATGAAATTCTTGGTCACCTTTTCCTTTTTCATCAGATGACTTTATGTTATTTAGTATTCGTATCGATGATCGGCCAGGATGTGATTTTAAAAGCCTCACTATAGCAGTATGAGGAGCTCTAGTCAGAAATTTTAATTTTTTCCCTCCTTATTCGTCATTCGAAAATCAAAACAAAAATCAAAGCAAAATTTAAACAAAAATTCAAAACAAAATTCAAAATAGAATTCAAAACAAAATTCAAAGCACAATTCAAAATTAAAAAATCGAGCAAATCCGAAGTAAAAAGTACAGCTAATTATTAGTAAAAACTAACTAATTACTTGTAAATAAATATAGTTACGAAAGTAGTCAAATTTTTTTTTATTTATAAATAATAATATTAAAATAATATTTAAATTATAGTATTTAAAAATATCAAAGCTGTTGTGCCAACTTAACATATATAGTTCAGACGTTTTTATCTAACTCTTGTGATTTTAATTTTTTTTACAAAAATTTTTACAAACAGTTTTACAAAAATGAAAAAAGAAATGCCAAAAATAAATAAGTTTATGTAAAAATGATAATGTTTGAGAGTGCGGAAAAATATGTTGAAGCACGTGCTTTATAAATATATATAGTTTACGCCTCATGAATCCGGAGCTAGTGTTATAAGTGTATGCGTAAATGCACTCTCCCGCAGAGTAATGTAATTACACTGGTTACAACATGGAAATTGAGAACCAAACCGCGGAGAATCACATTATATTAACATAATGTCTGGAAGTTAATTTCATTCTGAAATGGAACCAATATGATGATATTATTACGAAACGAAAAGTTCACCTCTCGACAAATATCTCTGCAATCAAGAGAAGCACATAAAATTCTCTAAATATTTAATTAATACAGTTTTTAATTAATTTCTACCATCTAAATACCATCTAATTTAATTTAATTAAAGGAAATGAATTTAACGCATTCGGAAATTATTAATATTATAAAGTGCGAAAGAATTTATCAATCTCACAAAATAATTCTCTTTAACTATTTTTACTATTTACTATTTCATTGAAGAATAACGATTCCTTACACTGAGAAAAAAATTTAATTGATTCAAATAACCGCAATTAATTGACTATTGTTATATATGAAATATTTACTTGAATCAAATAATATTTATTGGAGTCAATTAAATGGTTCAGTTCATATTTGCTTCAAATACTGAAGTTATTGATTCAAGTAAATATTTAATTGATAATATTCAATTAATAACTTGAATCAATTAAATTTTTTTTCCAGTGTACATTTCTCTAAAAAAAGCCTTTATGGGGAATAGAAGGAAAAAATAAAATAATAGCAATTAAATTCAAAGTACTTCCTCTCTGGAGAAGCTTAATAAATTATAATTAATTACTCCTAATTACGATATAATTACAATAAAATATCAAGCAGTAGCTTAAATGTTCCATTTGGTAACTGGCAATTTTTTCCCTTAATAAGATGCACATTTATAATTTGCATTTTTTTTTTGGTCTTGCTCAAGGATCAAAAGACCAAAAGACGAAAAAAATGAAGCAAATAATACTTGTTCCAAGTACTCGTCAGAATCTCTCGGAAGTATTTTGTGCGACAGATTTTGCTCTTCCAAAGAACATCTGGATATAGATGTATATTCGCAAGAGTGTTTAAACGCGGCAAAGGTATATATAAAAGTAAAATGAAATGAGATGCACGATAGTTTTGCTTCTCTTCACTCTAAAGTCTACTTGCAACGATGAGGAGATGCTCCATACTGCGGCCGCCACCGCCGCTTGAATCTAATTCGAGAGTTCGTCGACCAGATGAACTTCACGCATAAGCCACCCTACCACACGAGTTACGTTATGTTTGCCAGAGTGCAACACACAAATAATGCACCTTTTCTCCAGCGGTAAATAAATTTCAATTTCCCCAAAACAACAATTTTTCAATATCAATAATATAATAAATCTGATATGTTCCTAAAGTTTCGAACGTTTAAATGAATTTGTTTTTTTACAAAAAAAATTAATTCTAAACTAAATTTTGTTTCAATTTCAATTATTTTCATTTTTCGATAGTAATTTTCAAAAACAATGAAAGTGAAAAAAAATTTCGTTCATTTAAACGTTCGAAACTTTAGTCCCATAATTTGAGAACAAATTTTTTTTTAATCCAAAAATATGTAGCCAACTAAAAAAATATGTTTGAATTCTATATCTTTTATATTAAATTAATTAAATTAAAATCGATATGTGATCTTCTATATTAAATTATTAATACTCTGAGAAAATATAATTATATCTGAATCACACATAATTATCCCTGTTCTACAGCCAACAAAAAATTATCTTTGAAATGAACATAATAATTTTGATTCACAATGAATTTGCTTCAATAAAAATTATGATTCAATCATATAATATGTTTAATTTATACATATTTTTTCATCTTGACTACTTATTTTTGAATTAAACAATTTTTTTCTCACTGTAATCGTTGTATATTCTGGTAATCAGTACCTTTATTGTTTGCTATTTTGTTTCGTAAATTTTTAAAAATAATCTTTCCTTTCAAATATTTTCAATTTTAAATTGGTTATTGAAAAATTTTTAAAAATTAATTTAATTTATTTTTTCTTTATTTTTAATTGAAAAATGATTAAAATCTTGCAAGAAATTCTATTAGAATCGCATTAAAATCCTAATTGTATTTCGCACCTCTTCTTTTTAGATAATAATCATATAATTAAATTCTTTTGAATAATTTCTTTGAATTTCTTTCAAAATAACTAAGTTTTCTTAAATAATTTTAATTGGAAATTTTTAAAATAATAGAATTTCACTTTAACTGTTTAAATATTCGAATTTTTTCGAAAAATCTTTGAAAAAAATTTAAAAAAAAGATTAAATTCTCTTATAAAATTTTATTAAAATTGTAATTAATAATTAAAGTTTTGCAAATAATCATTATAAATGCGAAAGAGTTAATAATTTCTCTTTCCTTCAACAGAAACCATAAAACGAACCTGTGGGCAATTTTAATGAAATTAAAACTTGGTTATTATGAAACCTCGCTATTTGTGTTAAATCCCTCTTATCTAAATATGTAAATAAAGTCTGTACCTATTTTTTCTATTATTATTATTATTTGAATTTTTACACTTACTGAAATAAATGTAAAAATGATAAATTATTTGTAGTTAATTTCGTCGTCATTTTTGCAATAAAACAAAATCGAAATTTTGAAAAAACAATTTCAAGAGAGAAATTTGTTTTTTTAAACATAAAAACTTGTTTCAATGTTTTAAAGAGTTTTCAGAGCAGAAATGTCAAAAAAATGTCAACAAAGGAAATTTTTATTAAATCAGAACAGGAAAAATGGCCTTACATAAATATTAATCATGAATATCTTGCTGAAAGTGCATGGCAAAAATTTAATCGTAAAACTCTATCTCCAATTATACCTCTCGGTAAATAGTTTCACTATAAACGTTTCGATAAATTTGTTTGATAAAAAAATAATTTCGATTTTTAACCTATATTACATTTTTTATTTCTTATTTTATTTTCTATCTATATTATTTATTTTATTTTTATTTATTCTTTACTTATTTTTATTTTTTTTATTTTTTATTTACTTTTATTTATTTATTTTTTTGTCTATTCTTTACTTTTTATTTATTTTTATTTACTTTAAATTAATTTTTATTTGCTGATTTTTATCTATACTGATTTTTATTTACTGCAATTTATTTTTTTTATATGCGCCACATTTTTTACTGAAGCTAAAAAAATGAAATTTCTATTTACAGGTCTTCTAACAACAACATGTGTATTTTTTTACGGTCTGTGTTCTAGTGACAAAATGAAACAGCAATATTGCATGCGAGCACGTATAGTCTGTCAATTTTTAACACTAGGTGCTCTCTTTCTCAGCTCATTGCATCGTGGAAAAATGCGTCGAGTTAATTATTAATCGATTGTTTAATGAGTTGAAAGAAACAGTTTTACCCTTCAAATAACAATACGATTTAAATTATTTGCTTGTAATTATAATTATTATTCGTGACTTAATAATCGAAATATCTTAAACTGTTTGGTAAATAAATAAATAAATAAATAAATAAAAATAACTAAATTAAATTAAATATAAATAAATACAAATAAATATAATTAAATACAAATAAATGTAAATAAATATGAATAAACAATAAATAAATATTAAATCAAAAGAAACGAATGTGAATAAAAATAAAAATTCTCAAATAATAACATTTTTTCAAACTAACAACGCACTCTAATTTTTACAACTGAGAAAGTTATAGTAAACTTTTTGTTTGAATGAAAAAAACGTTTATTAATTTTAATTAAAAAAAAACAGTTCCACATAACGTTTCTTGTCATTAATAATATGAAATTAAGAGATTTAACTACTAATTGAATTTTTATTGCCGTCATACACTAAAAAGCACAATAGCGTGCGTACGACAATAATAGGTGAGCAATAAAATATAAACGCATGTCGAAGATTAATTACAAAACTGCATTTTTCCATTCCACATAAAATTTATTTCAAACAATTTAATAAAAAAGGAAATATTAAGAGACGAAAAAAGAAAAGTTACATACACACGAAAAACCCATTTCTAGCAGAATATATTAAAATTTAGTCCACCTATTTCATATTTAATAATTTAACTTTTTTTTATTCAATTTAATTAATTGTTAAATATTAAATACGAAAAAAATATTTTAGAAAAAATAATAAAAAACTCTTTAATAAAATATTAAATATTGTTCTTGAAATTAACTAAGATAACGAATTACAAATTAAATTAAAATATAGACTAAAATTAATTTTACTAATTTATTAATAATATTAGGAATAAAAAAATAGTAAAAACATAACTGAGAAGAGAAAGTATTATGAAAGGTAACACTGCAATTAGAATACAGAAAATTGGACTGTAAATGTAGATAAGCGACTTCTATTTATGGCAACGCGTAGGATGGACCCAGCATTACACCAAAATGTCGACATTTCGAAGAAAGTCGCGAAAACGAATAAATAACATTATAATTAATGATATTTCAACGAAACTAAAAGTCAACTCATCGAAATATTAATTATAGTAAAATTGAAAAAAATTATTTGATTGAAATAACCGACCGATTTTCTATTATAAAAATAAATATTTACTTGAAAGAAACAATTTTTATTTGAAATAATTAAATCGTTCATTTCATATAAATTTGCTTCAATTATTGAAATTATTTGGTCAATTATTAAATTTATTGGTTCAAATACAATTTCTATGAAAAAAATAAAATGAAATGAAAATTATTTGTTTCAAGTAAATATTTATTTGTTAAATAGATAAGTATAATCGTTAAGTTGAATCAAGTAAATTTTTTTTAGCACACGTTAAAAGTTTTTTAATTCCCGATCACCGTTTTTTGAGATTGAATCAAAATTAAGTCTCAAAATTGAAACCGCAGAAAAAAATTTTCTCGTACGTTTATTAATAAATTATTACATTATTAATAAGTTTTGTATTAATATTTGACATTCATTTTCTAACAATTTGTGTTACAAATTAAGAATTCTCAAGAATTCTTTTAAGAAGACTGATTTTAAATATTTTTGTAAAATATTTTGTCATCAAAATTAACAAAAAAAAATTTACAATATTTTCCAAAGATTTTACGCACAGAGAAAAGTTTTATTTAAACCAAATAATAATTCATTTGAACCAATTAAAAAGTCCAATTGGCTCTGAGTCAAAAGTTCCTTTTTTCTCAGTGTAGTAAAATATTTTTACTACACTTTTACTTTTATTTTTTTGTAAAAAACAAAAAATTTGTTTGTTCAAATAATTTTGAAAATTGCAAAAAATGCCCTTAAATATTTTGTCTGAATAATTTTAAAAGGCCTTTCAAATTAACAAAATTAATTTGCCAAAAAAATTTTTTTGTAAATTTTTTAAAATAAAAATAGAATAGAAAAAGAAAACGTTCAAATACCTTCTTTACTGGCCTCGACACTATCAAATTGGTCATTCTTTCCTCAAGATTTGTATTTCCCATTCCCAGCACGCAAAAAACATTCAGTCACGATGTTTCACGTTAGAGAATTTAGAATATAGAAAATATATTCTCTTTCTCGGTTAAATAATATATTCTCACGACACAAACACACAACACGACTTGTCAGTCTATGAATTTATATATTTCATTTAAATACAATTTTTTCCGCAAAAAGCAAAAAAACACAATTTTTTTCTGCTGGCAAAAAAAAATCGTCCATGAACATTTTTATTTAAACACAAAACATTTTATTTATAGTATTATTTACTATTCAATAAAAATAAGCTTTTGTCGTAAAAATTCTAAACTGTTTTCTTTTTGTACGATATTGATAATTTTTTTTAATAATCTTTTTTATCTGAATTTATGTAGACAGAAAGGGAAGAGATAAATTTTGTGTAAAATTTTTTCCACTGAAACTAAGATGGTTGCAAAAAAAAAAAATTACAATTTTGACAGTGAAATTTATATTGCAAAAGTTGGAGGTTAAATGTTGAGGTAGAAAAACGCAACACCCCCGTAAGCTTAGGTTTGTGAAAGTGTACTGAAGCCGGGGGTGGCAATGCCGGTTCGTGACGGAGACTATCCACTGTTCACGAAGGGAGTTGTGGCGCCATGGAATATCGATCCATTTTAATACCCCACCCTGTTACGAATTTACACTTTATCCCCTTGAAAACGATGAAGATCGTCGTCATCAATAGAGTCGCAGAATCAACAAAAGCAGAATTAAACGTTTTCCCCTCTATTGACTGTGGACATCTAATTTTTTCATTTCAGAAGCAATACACTATATGGGATGCACTGTCAGGGAAAAGTTGGATAATATTTGCCTCAAGGCCAAATGCGGAAACTTATTTGTTGCAAACAAATTTTAATTAATTTAATCTCACTAAAATTGTAAATCTAAAAAAGAAAATATCAAAATAAATTTTAATTGTTGCAAATAAATTTTAATTCATTTAACCTCACTGAAATTATAAACCAAAACAAAATAACATCAAAATAACATCAAAATAAATTTTAATTGTTGCAAATAAATTTTATTTATTGTAAACAAATTTTGTATTTATTGTAAACAAATTTTGTATTTATTGTAAATTTTATTTTTTTTTGCAAATAAATTAAATACTTATTTGTGGCAAATTTTATTTGTCTCGAAAATAAATTTTTTTCATAACAAATAAAGATATGAACTTTCTATATTTGCGAAGCAAATAAAATATCTACACTGAGAGAAATATGCTATTGAATCAACAACATTTCTGCCGAAAGTATAAAAATTATTGATTCAAAAGCATATGCTATAAAATTCATAAAATATGATTTCAATTCTATAGCATATGCTTTTGAATCAATATTTTTTATACTTTCGGCAGAAATGCTGTTGATTCAATAGCATATTTTTCTCAGTGTACTTGTAACAAAAAAATTTCTATTTGGTTAAAATAAATTTTGTTCCTTCCAACTAAATTTTATTTGGTTCAAATAAAAAGTTTAGTATCAAATAAAAAAAGTATCAATACTAATAGAATTTATTTTTCTGCGAATAAAATCTATTTGAACCAAAAAACTTCATACTTGTGGCAAATAAATTTCTATTAGGTTCAAATAAATTAAAATTTAAATATTTTTCAAAATCCATATAAGTATAGAGTGAATGTTACAAATTTTAGAAATAATCAATTATTCAATTTTCATCTTTTTGGTAAGAATTGATTTGAAAAAGAATTTTAGTTAAAATTTTAAGAAATATTTAAAAAATTGCAAAAATTGTAGTTAAATATTTTTAATTAAATTTCAAAAAGGTTAACAATAAATATTCAAGAACTAATTAAACAAAAATTCATGAACTTTAAAATGTTTTATTTGGAAATTCTGAAAAATAAATTTTTAAAAAATTCGTAATTAAAATTATTCTGAAAAATATATAAAATTTTATCAAATATTTCATTAAAATAAATAATCAATTTTAAAATTTCAAAGAATTTTATTTTCAACTTTCAAAAATTAGTTTTAAAAATATTATTGTATTTTTCGAAAAATTGTAACTAAAAATTTGTAAAATAGTGGAATTTAACAAAAGTTTTCTTATTTAAATAATTCAATTATTTCACTAAATTCCAATAAGAATAAATAAAAAAATATCGGTTAAAATTTAAAAAAATTTAATATTAAGACCATTATGACAGGAGTTTAAATGTTTATTTAAACAAACTATTGATATACTACTCAACCTTTAAAAATTATTAAAGTTTTGAATAATTTAAATTTTTCTCAAAATACTCTGAAAAATTATTGATTTCTGGAAAAATTGCATTTTTAATTTTTAAATAATTAAGTTTCGAAAAGTTTGATATTGACAGTATAGTTACAAATTTTAATTCCCGATGGACAAATAAATAACAATATAAATACTGAAATATTTATTAAATCCAAAATTAAAGAAATTTGAAACCTGATTCACAATTCACCATATTTTACCATGGTTAAAGATGATTTTTATTTTCTTTCCACTTTTACAGAAAATAATATTTTTTGTATCAAAATAGTCAAGAAATATTATTTTCTGTAAAAATGGCAAAAAATAAAAAATAAAAATCAATTTTAAATAAGATAAAATTTCATGAGTTGTGAACCAAGTGTGGAAAGTAGCATTTTTCTGACTAGTTTTATTGTTGCACCAGTTTATAAATAAATTAAATATTTTCAAAATCATTGTTTAGTATGTCGTTGGTATTTCTAGTTTTGGTTAGTATTTTTGATATTTTACTTTGGCATTAAGTTTTGGTTGTTGTATTTTTGATATTTTAGTTCGGTATTAAATTTTGGTTACAGTATTTTTGATGTTTCAGTTTGGCATTAAGTTTTGGTTATATTTAAGTTTTGGTTCTAGTATTTTTGATATTTTAGTTCGGTATTAAATTTTGGTTACAGCATTTTTGATGTTTCAGTTTGACATTAAGTTTTGGTATGCACAGTAGATGCTTATGCAAATGCCGCACATAAATCAAGCGACCAAGCGCATAGATCAACTAGATCATAAGATGATATTATACTCGATACGTTCATTACGCCCATGGTAATAAATCGTATCGATAAAACGCGGATTTGCGCTTCTCGGTCTAATAATACCGCTGATGGGGTTGAATTATTTATTTATGAGCAGCAACCATACGGTATATGTCGTAATTGTAGCATCCTACAAGAACTGCTTAGACTCCAGCACGATATGATTCATTAAGACTCGTTTACCGGTGGTCAGGAGTCAACTTTGTATCCGTATTAGTAATTACGTACATGCTCTGTCTGCAACAGTTTCTTATCCACCGCACATACACAAACACAAAACACGCTCCTTCTTATTTGTAGCACTACAAAATTATTTATATCATTAAGTAGACAAAAAAAAAGATAAAGAAAAAACAATAAGCAGAAATTTGTTTCCAATTTTTCGAAAAATCGATACTTAATTTAGAATCGAGTTGAATTTATAGACATTTATTTCGTAATATTGCGGTAGGAGTGAGTTGCTTTTAACAAAGTGGTGACTTGATTAATTGAGGTCATTATATATATTGACGCAGAAGAAAACTGTTTCATTCTAAAAATACTTATTGTTGAACAAATGTGGAGAAATTGTAATATGTAATTACTCGCTGTGAATGACAATAGGTGACATTTGTATTTATCAACATTTCTACCGATTATAAATATGGCAATAAAAAAATAAAATCAAGCTTTGACAAAATATAGGTAAATAATAATTATAGAAAGAAAGTTATAGCTAAGAATTTTATTAGCATTTTTTTAATAATAATTAAATCTTAGCATTATTAAATTTTTTTTTAAATACTTGAATTCCTAAAAAGAATTTTATAATTTATGAAATTTATTGAATTCTTGCGAATTATTTTATTACAATTTTTTTTAATAATTGAATTTTCAAGAAGAAAGTTATTATTTTCATAATAACTTTATTTATTTAATAACATAAAAATAATTAAATTCTACAAAAAATTTTAATAAAATTCCCTCAAAGTAATTAAATTTTTGAGAATAATTTTGTTATATTTATCAACATAATTAAATTCTTTTGAATAATTATTTTTGTAAATAATTGAATTCTCGACAAAAATTGTATTAAAATCTAAATAAATAACTGAATTATTTCAAAAAATATTCAATTAAAATTGTATTTAAAATAATTGATTACTTTCGAACAATTTCATTAAAATACTTAACAATAAATGAATTCCAGCGAAAAATTCGATTTTTTTTTGTTTAAATAATTGAATTATTTTTCGACATTTTTCTGAAATGCTAGATATTTAAAAATAATTGAATTTTAAATATTTGTTGAAAATAATTAAATATAGTCTTAAAGAATTTGATTATAATATTTAAAAAATAGTTTTTTGATTCTATTGTCGAATTTAAAGTAGTGAAAATTCTCTCTCTCAAAAAAAGAAAAAACTGAAACAGTAGCTTTTAGGGGCTGAAATCTAAAAAAATAGCCAAATAGTAGCATAACGTAAAAAATGTAGTAAATAGCAGGTTTTTAGTTCAAATTAAATTTTTTTACTCTTTTTAGAAAACGAAAGTTTATTAAAAAAGGAAAATAAAAAATAAAGCTTCAAAATTTTTGTTCTCTCGTCAAAGAGAAATTTTTTGTTTTCTTTCTTAAGTGTATTTCTCTGACAAATCTCCTTTTTAGTGAATTTATATACACACACACATAAAAGAGGATTCAGTACCAAAAATAAAGTCATCGCTTCTAATCACTCGATAGTGATCAATTCAGTGAATATTCCAGTGGACTGAAACTGATTAGTGTATTTTCTTTGACCTCATTTCTGTTTATAATCTTCAATGTTCCGAAAAATCTTTGCAGATTTTTAGCCCATTTTTTTTTTATTTTGACAAATTTATTTATAAACACGTGAAAGATATTTTTTTCCTCTCTTCTTGTGTCTTCATTGCGACAAAAAAGCAAAAAAGCAAAAAAAAAAGATCTGTTCACTGTCTATAAATAAAGAGAAGTATATATCTGCTCTCTTTATTAAATTGCCTATAGATAACGATTATATATTGAAGAAAGATTTCACCGTTCATCAAACATTTATTATATGATCACTTATTTTCTTATTTTTATCGAATTGCAAACGATTCAGTTAAATGAGAGGGTACCTTTATTCTCTCTTTTGCCTCTGATTGCAAGCACTCAAGGTCCAGGTCAACAAAAAAAGGAGAAGACGTCCTTGTACCACTTTTATCTTAGTACCCTTCCTTAGTTTATAAAGGCGAAAAATTAAAATTACTCCCATATCAAAAAGAAGATGGGAATTTTGTTTTCAACTTGGAATTCTCATTTCGATTTATAAAAAACTTTTTTATTAGTTGGGCAGACTATACAGACGCGGTAAATAAAAAAAGAAAAAAAACAAAGACACTGGAGGAGCTATTTTTACACTGCTCGCCACGCGGGGAAACAAGAGAGGAAAAGAAAGAAAAAAGAGAATGAGAAAAAAGCTTCAGGAAGTGACAAAAATAATATTTTGGTGAAAGTGACAAATTTATTTTCGGATAGGTCAAATTTTACTTGTTTACTTGTTTATTTTTTTAGTTTTTAAAATTTTTTAATAGCTACATTTGCTATTTAAATCTTGATCCTAAAGTTCAAATGAGCGGAATTTTTTCCCTTGTACATTATTGATTGCAATATTAAAAATATTATAACCAAAAATTTTCTTAATGTTAAATTTAATTTCTATCACAAGTATCAAAATACAGGTTTCGAATCAAATTTTATACTTCTCTGACTTCATTATATTCAATGAAAATTAAAGTCTGCCTCTTTTTAATGCTTTAAACGGAAACATCATTCGGGGAAACTTTCCCTTCATTCAAAGAAGCTCGTAAAAAAATTTTTCTTTCATAGATACAAAAAAAAAACATTTCATTGAGCCGCCTATGGTTTTCTCTATATACAGTAAAAATAGAAGAAATCTTGACTGATGGAGTAGCTACACGTAAAACGAACATTTCCGACGATTAATGCCGACATCCTCTTTTTTTTTAAAGATAGAAACTCACGCTTCAAAAATAGTGCCGTGTGTCTCATCGCCTTACGGTGCAATCATATCTTCGGAGGGTGATTATATATATGAACTCTCCGAAATATAAGCTCACGATTCTGAGAAAAAGCTGCATTAAGATTTTCTAACACTAATTTTTTTTTAATACCAAACATTGATATAAATTCTCATTCTATAATTAATTTTTAATATATACCTTCGAAAATCCTTTTTAGACGAAAATTGAGGAAAAGAAAAAAAAGGGTTTGAAAATTATTTCTTTCCCTTCGTATAATATACTATTCTGTTATAATATATTTTTTTCTCGTATTAATTAATTTTTTCTCGTATTAATTAATGTTTTCTTGTATTAATTAATTTTTTTGCCTACATGTGTATAGAATTCTGTTTTTTCAAAAGACATGTATTTTCAGACGACGAATAATAATTACTCGTATGACCAAAGTGTATAAAGAAATTAGAACCGTGTGCGGGGCAAATATAGAGAAAGTTTCAGGAAGAGACCTAAGATGCAGTGACGAGATAAAATTTTACAACATTTGCTGCTTGTCCAAAACGACACTACATATACCTTTGTGCCAAAAGATAAATCTGTGATGAAAGATTTCCAAATGATATTTAAATTTTGGCTCGCATTTTACAAATTATTTTCCCTATCTCACAAAGACTATACGTTTCAAATCAAAAATTGTAAAAAAATTAATAAGTAACTAAAGAAAATATTTTTCCTTCTTGATTTCTAAACGATTCTCCACTTAAAAAAAAGAAGAAAAAGAACAAAATTAAGAAGAAGAAAATTAAAAGAAATATTCATGAATGATAAATAATAATAATAATAATAATATAGTAAAGATATCCAATATAATTATTAAAACATAAAAATAAAATTTTTAATTCGACAAAAAAATAAATATTAAAAATACAGTAGTTTTCGGTAAATAAATAGAAAAGGAACGAATATAGAATATTAAGAGAAAAGTAATAGTTTCCAGACAAATAAGCAGATGCAACAGGAAGATGCTGGTCATCTTTCACTTTAAGGAAAAAAGGAAGTGAACCTTCTCGAAATAATAAAAGAATCCAACTTCTAAAATGAAAACATTTTTATATTTTTTCCTTGAAAAAACATAAACAACAAAAAAAGTTGTAAATTAAATAGTAAAAATTTAAAATAATTAACAAAAAATTATAATTACAATTCAAAAATATTTCTATATTTATTAGAGTTAAAATAAATAAATAAATTTTTAAACAATATTAAAATAATATAAATAAGTAATAAATGTATTAATTATTATTTATAATAATTATATAAGAATTGAAAAATTAAAATTAGGAAAAAATGGATGACTAACTAATAATTATATAGAATTATTTTACTAATAGAAATAATAATTATAATTTTTGTAATAATTAATATATATAATAATAATAATATTTATGTTAATAATAATAATAAATATATCTTTAAATTATAAAATTAATATTACATATAATTTGTAAAATATTTCCATTCATAAAAGTTGTATTATAAGGTAATTCACCTACATGAATGACACAATTTATATTTTTAAAAAGCAGGTTGGTCAAGATATTTATAATAAAAGAGTTGTGGAATTATATTCAACAATATAAGATTTTTATTGATCGATGAACCGGTTCGCCCACAATTCCAGAAATTTTTCTCAAATAAAGATTTTAAGCTATTTGTAAAATATTAATTTGAACTTTAAGAATGTGTTGAAAAAAAAATTAACGACAAAAAAGCAAAATTAAAAATAATCCAAAAATAAATTCGTCTCAAAAGGATTAACCTTTTTTTATCAAACAATATAAAACTATAATAATTATTTACAACTATAATTTACACATAATATAGACTATTTATTTCTCCTAAAATTATTTAAATATTTTACTAGAAATTACAACGAAATCAAAATTATTTGACTCCAATAATAGTTTATAATTATTATTTTTATTATTATTATTATTATTATACGGTTATCATAAACATATGTTATTAATACTATTATTAATATTATTATTAATACTATTAATTTTTCAACTATTATTAATGTTGTTAACATTAATATCCATTATAAATAATTTATATACACATTAAAAAGAGATTTTTAATTTGAAGCTTACAAAAGAAGCTATATTTATAAATCGACTGAAATTATGAAACAAAGGGCAATTATACTAAAGTGAGAGAGCATAAAAAAGTATTTTTCAATCCCGAGACGCTAAATTGTATACTTTTCGAAAATTAAAGAGAGCGTTTTAAAAAAATTATTCAAGAAAAAAAAACACATCACGGAAAGTGAACACATTTAGAATAGTATTATTAACAGATGCGTGAGAAAAAGAAATAATTTTACTCTCCTCATTAAAATCCTAATATCGCAGACTAACTTTAAAACACTAACAATAAAAGTGTTCATAGAGTTGCACATATTAGGAATTTTTGTAACCACGTCTTTAAAATTTTACTCTTCTTATTATTTCCTAAGGCTCATTAGTTATGCAATATCATCTTCAGTATAAGGATCTAAATAATATATATTTGAAATCATAAAATTTATATTTTTCTTCCTCCTAATTTTGTTTTTATTTTTCCACAATTTATCATTAGACTAGAATGGGGAGGAAATCGGGTTTAAATTAAAATTAGTCTGACTGACTTTTTGCTTCTGCATTCAGTAAAAAATAAATGACTAAATGACTAATTTTCAATAAAAAAAAACAAACTGAAAAATTAGTTAATTTCTAATTGAATCCGTTTTAGAAAATCTACTAAAATACCAGTTATTTTTAACTTACAGAAATTTAAAAAGTAATTGCCGCACTAAATATTAAATCGAATTCCCAAGCAAATGGTATATAATTACCATTTCTGTTTGTCTGCACTTTTCTTTCTTAACTTTCATACATAGAATATATGACTTATTCAGAGAACTTTTAAAACACCTATTGTTTTAAAATGCAAAATTAACCTCATGAATGACAAAATGCAATCAAAGGAAATTAATAGCCAACTATGTGAGAGTGATAAGAAAATGGAAATTTACATGTAAATATAGACATATAAGGTTAATATATATAGGTGTTGGCGAACGCGTACAGAATAAATTACCGAAGGAAATTTAACTTGTTGCTGTTCTTGTGGATGTGTGTATTCATAGTAACCTCGTAATACAATTATGTCGTAATTGTTCACAATAGCGCCAATCGCAACGAGTTTCTTAATTAGATCAATTAATCAGCAAATATGGAGACATTTACTTTTTTTATATATAGATTCATCACTCGTTTATATGAAAAAATTTAATTACAAACAATATAGGTATATTTGAACCAAATAAAATTTTGTTTGAAACAAATAGAATTTTTTTAACCATATAGATTCCAGGCTATATGAATTTTAAGAATTTATTTAAACCAAATGAAACTTATTTGAAACGAATACAACTTTTTTGAAACATAATAGAATTTATTTGAAATAAAATTCTATTTATTTGATACAAAATAAACTATATTTAAGGAAAAAGTAATTTTTTATTTGACTTAAATACAATTTTTTGTATCAAACAGAATTTTTTAAACTAAAATAAAATTTGAATTGAAGCAAATATAATTTATTTCATTCAAATATAATTTTTTTGGTCTAAATAAAATTTATTTGATCCAATTATAATTTTTTGAACTAAATAAAATTTATTTAATCCAGATATAATTTTTATGATCCAAATAAAATTTATTTGAGATGAATACCATTTTTTTGAACCAAAATACAAATTTATTTGTATCAAATATATAATTTATATAATCAAATATAATTTATTTAAACCAAATAGAATTTTTTGAACCAAATATAATTTATTTAAACCAAAGTAAACTATTTGAGTGACAAGTAATCCTTTATTTGACTCAAATATTTTTTTCTGCAGGGAAAATTAATAAAAAAAAAGGCAATTCACACACGTCACTTATTATGCGTACATAATTGAGAAAGGGTCACCCAGATGATAAGAGCGAAATAAATATTTATTGAGAACCTCTGCTGAATAGCACGTGTGTGGTCCGTTCAAGGTTTGTCCCTCAGACTAAAAGTCATAAGAGTTAAACTTGAGCAATTTTTGCAGCAACGACTTTTAATATCGAAAAATCGTTTTTTATCCAAAAATAATCTTCACTTTTTTGGTTTAAACAATTTTTTCTTTTTTTTAAAAAGGACTACCACACATATAGAAAACCTACTCAAGACCTCCCTATTATCTAAAGTACTACATCTTCTGATCTAAAAGGTTTACGGCAATTCCGTTTCTGCAAAGAAAAGCAATTTCATGCAATAGAGGGTCTTCTCTCTCTCTATCAGGGAAAAAGTATACCGCGAAGACAAGCTGGGGTTGATTACAGTGAAGATGAATCGTGTGCATGAAATGCATTCAAAGCCCCAGGACACGAAAGACCTGTTTTTTTCTTTTCTTTTCTTTCTTGTCTTTTTTTTTAATCTAATCGAATCAAAGCGGCAAGTTTCTATAAATTATGTTTGTATGAATTACGACGGAACACGAAACCTCATTATTGTGTATTTGACAGCAAGTACCTATCAGTTTGTAAATTCACATTGTCTTCGTGTAGAAAACGATAAGCGAAGACAAACATTTTTTTCCATTATTTTCACAAACTGAAGTTAATTATTTTACAATGTCAGGAGAAATATTAAATATTATTGTTAAATTATTATTATTTCTTGATCATTATTATTATCATCATCTTTACTATTACTAAAGATTTTTAACCAAATTGTGCCAAAGAGCAAACAATACTATTTTAAGTATTAACAATATTGTCACGAGTCTTAATGGCAAAAAAATAACTTTTCAAACTTTTATTTGCTATATAGAGTTTTAGAAATATAAAAGTCAAAGGCAGACTTTAGTTGAGTCAGAAAATAAGGAGTGTCGCAAATATTAATGGACAGTTAAGAAGCGTGAGCCGTAACATTAATGAAGCATCACTAATCTTTCATTATTTCAAGAAGACATTCTTTCCATCAAAACGTTTCAAAAAGAAAAGAGAAAAAATAATAATGATTTAATGCCTCGCACAAGAATAAATTACCTTTTAAAAGCAAGTTCCATACTATATAGTTTGGCGAAATTACATACGTGACTGAAGCAAATTTACCAGAAAGATAACAAATTTTTTCCACGTTTTCTAAAAATCAAACTTGTTTTTTAAAAAATATATTTGAATTCTGCAATTCTGCATAAGAATAAAACTGTTTATTCATTTATTTATTCACAATGTCCTCGCACTTATGGTAATAGATTTCTTGACAAAAAAAAAGTATTAATGAATTTATGCTAACAAATTTTTGGTAGAATCACAAAAACAATAAATCAAACAATCAACAGAAATATTACTCCCGCAAACAAAATCCCATAAAATGTATAACAGTTGGAAAAAAAGTATAATATACTGTTAAGGCAAATTAATGATAAATGAGTAGAAGATGGTGCACGTGGACAAACAAGAAACTTGTCTCGAGGGACTTTCCGCTACTCAACAGAGAGCAACCTCATAATAAACCCTCAAGTCCTCAAGCGAATGTATATATAAATAATTATTCCATACATATTAGAGCGCAAAGCAAAAGAACAGAAAACTCTCCTGTAAAAAAATATTACACTCCGCTCTTTTTATTAAAAAAAAAAGAACAGAATTTTTCTTTCTTCTTATCCAATAAAGAAAAAAAACCCAAACACACAACAATAAACATATTCCGAGAAATTTGTTTTTACCTTTAAATTGTGAGCGATTTGACGAATATAGTAAAAATCCAAATCCTGTAAAATCTCAATTTTTCCAGGTGAATGACCACCAACAGAGGGTGTGGGACTATCTCCACTACTAAGACGATGTTTAATAGTTGTCGGTGATTTTTTCGTATCCCTGAGACTCAATGTTGCCAAGGGCGGAAAACAGGAATCCATGTTGATCCAATTTATTCTTTTCTGTATATAACTTTTCTTTCAATCTCTTCTCGAAACTGTTTTTCAAATTCTATTTCATTTTAGGGTTCACAAGCAACAAAAAGTTTGTTGCAAAGCAGTCATAAGTTTCGAAATCATTAACATTACGATTTTTCAAAGTCTCAGATAAGAAGCAAAGATTCGTTGCGAAAATGTCAGATATTTTTTGGAATAGTTAACTAATCTTTTCTGCAAACTTTCGATGCAGTTTGGCAATTGGAATCGTACAATAATTGTTATCGTACGGCAATTGGAATTGTACATCAATTGCAGCAGTACAAAAATTATAACAGTACATCAATTGCAGCACAACAATTAAAAACCATAATAATTGTACAAACTAGAATTAATATTTAAAACAAACAGAAAAAGTGTATCGTTTCAGAGAACATAAAAAGGCAAAAGAAAACGGTATAATGAGTGAAAACAAACACGCGGTCGTAGCGCACTTCTCGCGATGTTTAAGAGTTCGTTTCCAGTTTGCAGCCGGCGAATACTACATCGTCGCCAAAAGACACTTCAGCTTCCTTTTTTTCTGTCTAGAGAGATGTGAATATGAGAACAAAAATTGTGCGTCACAAAGAACACGATTTATCGAGTGAAAAAGAATTCCCACACGAAAAACGAAAAATCCATCTACTAATTCTTTAATTTTCCTTTTCCAATCATTTTCCTTTCCTCATTCAAAATGTATGTAAATATTTCCAAATTTAAAATGTATGTAAATATTTCCAAAATAAAAAGTATGCTTGGGAATACAACAGGTAAATTATACACCTGTAGAGAACACAAACTCGGTTTATCTCGTTCGCGATCGGTCACTCTCGGTTTAGTATGATTTATCACTCGTGTAACATCGGTTTTCTTCGTGCCGATCAAAATGAAAAGTGGGAAAAACGATATAGAAAGAGGGATTTACAAACAAAAGCAAGTGGCGGGAGTTCATGGGTCACTTAAAGTGCAAAATCCTCAGCGCACAGCATCTTTATGCGGTCCACAAACTTTTCTCAGAGGAGAGAGAGAAAACGAGCGAGCGACGCTCTCTCGGTCGCGAACAAACTCTGAATGACGCCCGATCACCGGATAGTACTTCTTGTTCTCTCTGTATGAGTCTATATGGCTGTTGGGACTCGTCCCTTGTCAGCTGACAGAGAGAGAAAGAAAGAAAAAACGAGACAGATTGGAAAAAAAGGCGAGAGAAATATAAAACTGATTTACAATCAAACTTATGGAAGCAGAGATGAAACGAGAAAAGAAGATAGAAAAAGAAGAAAAAAGAAACGGGATAGAAAACAAGAAACGAGATAGAAAAACAAGATAGAAATAAAGATAAAATTAAAGATAGAAATGAAGATAGAAACACACAGGTGAAAGATTTCTCCGAAAAAGAGATGCACAGCAAGAGAAAAAGAGGAAGTAATACCGGAGAAAAGAGAATTAAATAAAGACACATGGAGAGAATTTGAGAACGAAGGGATTTTTTTTTATAAAGGGGCGTGGAATTTATGCCAAAAATGAAAGAGTGAACACGAACAAACGTTGAATATAAGCACGTGCGTGTTCACAAAGAGAACCAGTCGAACAGCATGGATAACCACTAATAAGCACCCTTCCCACAGAAGAACCATTCGTGTTATTTCCCCCGTTTTGCAGAGGCTATTTCCTCATTTTATTGGATTTTACCAGATTTTTATTATCGTATCCACTTATTATAAACGCACTTGGGAATAATTTTTACGTACACACGTGCTCTGCTTATTGATTATCAATGTGTTATGAGACGATATTTATAATTGTTTCTTTGTGATTGTCTGATGAGGTGTAATTACAATTTAATGATCATTTTTTTTGTCATACAAATATAGCAGACGAGGAATATTATGCAACTGAAAACAGACGCACTAGAATTGAAGCTACTATTAAGACAACTGCTGATAATTTAAATTACCGTTATAGCATTAGGGTCCTCGACCAGAAATTAAAACCAAAAATTAAAACTAAAATTTTCCACTAATCCTAGTTCTGATTATTTTCCAGTACCAATTGAAAGTGGTATTAATTAGGGATAGCAACAGTTCAAATCTTTATTGATTAGGACTACCAACAGATGATTATCAACAATAATTAATACTTCAATTTATTAGGACTAAGAATAGTTGAAACCACTGTTGTTTTGGACTACCAATGATTAAAATTTCCATTTAGGACTATGAACAGTTGAAATCTCTAATGATATTAGGACCACCAACAGTTAAAACATCTTATGATTAAGACTACCAACAGTGGAAACATCTAATGATTAAGACTACCAAAAGTTAAAACATCTTTTGATCTTTTGATTGAGACTACCAACACTTAACACCACCATTGATTAGGACTACCAATCATCAAAATAACCATCAAAACAATTAGTTGAGACTAAAATTAATTACCACTACAATCATTTAAACCTACTAGTGATTGTTGAACCCAGAAAAAGAAACATTTCAAATGTTGTCAGCATTAGTCTGCAGCAATTAAAAATACTATTAATTGACTGTACCAAAACTCGAAACTGCTATTAATAACAACTAAAAATAAATTAGCGGAAGCTTCTAGTCACGATCTGCGTCAATCTGAACCAATCGAAAATCCTTAAAAAATCAGAACTACCGGAAGCTTGAAAATACTACTAATAGGCACCAACAAAAACATTTCAAAAACACTATTGTACTAGTACAGTATTTAAAATTTAAAAATACTATTGTTTGGTACTGACAATAGTTGAATCTACAACTGTTCTCTAAAAGCAAACTTTTGTTTATAATTTCCCCATAGACATAAAATCGCACTTGCAAGCACCGTGAATTCTGCAATGAAAACATGTTTCGAGAGAAAAGGTGAAAAAAATTAGTTAGAAAACGCTGGGTCGAAGGTACAACAGAGCACCGCAGAACGGGTTAAACAAGATTCTATTCTCTTTATTATTCTCCTCGCTTTCTCATAGAATTCACACATAACACAATGCTACGTCAACTGAGAACTGACTCCAGCAAAAGGTGTTTCCTATACGTGCATATTCTTTATTTTCACATTCAAAGCAAAAAAAATCAAAGAGAATTTTACAATTTTCGTCTGTTTTAATACTATCAGCAACAATAACACAAACACAACAATTAATAATACTAATAATAATATTTAATAAATATTTATTAACATTATTAGGTCCCATGAAATAACTATGAAACACTTTCCGTTTGAAAGTGTTTTGAAATTTTCAGAATTATTAAGACTCGTGAAAACACTTTTGTATTTAAATTTAAACACTTGTATATTATTATGATAGATAATATACATAATTCCGAGAATAATGATTAATAATTATAAATTATAAATGACGGTACGTGCAAAATGTATTCTTATTTTCGCCATTCTACAAGCACGCACTTTACTTTTTTCACTAATCATTTTAAAGATTAGTGGGAATCATTCAAAATGATTCAAAATGCTAATAAGATAAATTAATTCAAAGAAATGATATATTTATATTATATATATGTTCTATAAAAAATTTTCCCTTGTCTAAAAGCGCGAGAATTGGCACAAAGTGAAATAATAGTTTTGTTACTAGTAGAGTGTCATTTTAATTAATTAACGTTCGCTTTTTAGCGGAGCAATAAAGTTTCACTTAAGTACATACACAACATAGACACTTGTTTTGACATAAACATTAATTACGTTTCGAATTGTTTGAAAATCGCATTCTAAATAGATAATGCATGTTTCTAATCCTATTTATAGTGACGGCAACGAAAAACTCTATATCTATTCGGTGGATAAAAATCATCCACGAGTTTTGAAGGTTACAAAGCATAAGGAAATAGTTTTCAGGAAATTACGTTTCTGAAATAATAGTTTTCAAAATTGAGCCATTTGAAAACAATTTTCGACAATTTTCTATAATTTATATGGGATTTAAATGCAGTGTGTTTTTGAACATATGTTCAAAAAGGATCATTTCACCTTTGGTTTGCTCTACAGGGTAATCTTGTTTGCAGCGGGTTATAATTCATTCATTTTTCAAAGGGAGCAGTGTCCTTTTCAAACTGGTTCCAATCTGTTATGTCTCTCTTTCGATGAACCGGGATTACTAAATAAACTTCGAAATAAAAATTCCATTTCAATATTTTTTTACAGCACTTCAAGAATGAGTAATTTCGATTTTTATCATCGTATATATTTTTAAAACTTCTGTTTGATTTTTGTTTACATTTTTCCGAGTTGTATGTTTAATAATTAAAATACGAAAAAGAATTACAACATGCGAAATCATAAATCTCACCTCAAATATATATTTAATTCAGTCTCGTATGCAATGCACACACATATCTCTTATTCTGACTCAATTTTATAATAAGGTGATTAAACTCAAGAGATTATGGATAAAAATCTTCAATTTCTCGATTTTTATTTTCAATAAAAACTTATTTCATTCATTATGAATAATAATTTCAGCTTGAGAAAATTTTCCTTTAAAAATTTCTTCAAAAAATATTAAATAAATTGACAGAATTTAAATTTATCGGTAAGTTGGGAAAAATTTGTCAATTTTTGAAGTAGACATTTTTTGAAATGGCACTACGAACTGAGAGGAAGAATTAATGTCAGTGAACTACGAAATACATATATTGTAAATTCTTTACTCGCTGTTGATACAATTTTTAAACTTGCACAACTATTATTCACGAGTGCATTTATCTGCAGACGTATGATTGAAAATTTTTAGTATGAATACATCTTCCGAGTGGGCGAGGCATTTACCGGAAGAGTAGAAACGTCACGATGAGGTCATAAAACAGAAAAATTAATACTAATTCTCAACGTCAAAGACAGCTGGACTATTAATTTTCGACTTGCCATAAATAATACGATTCTCCTTATTATGCACTTTGTCTAATGTGTATCACTGAATCATAAAAATTATTAAAGTTTAATCTCGTGTTTTCAAAAGACAAAAAGTTGGAAAGGTTTGTTCAATGGTATGCACTGAACAAAATATTCTGCCGAACATCTCTTTTATCAAATCAATAATTACTTGAATCAAATAATTTTAATTGAAAGCAGATGCTATTTTTGTACCAAAATCAGCTCTAATTTAGAACCTTTTTTTTTACAGTCGCAATTAAATTTCCTTCAAGTACTAAAATTGTGGTTTCAAACATAATGTCTTTGTTGCAAATAAAAACTCATCGTTGATTTAAACATAATTTACTTGATCCAAATAAAATTTGGATAAATAAAATTTATTCCTGGTTCAAATATAATTTGAGTTTTAAAAATATTACTAATTCAAGTGATTTGTGTATACATATAATAATAAAATAATCCAGCCTGTTGAAATAGAAGTACAAAAGAGAGCAATTTAATTAATTCGTGGTAACAAGAAAGCTAACATGCTTGATCTATATCATAACATATAGTTGATGAGTGTCAACTGATGCACCGACCGAACTCTGTATATATGAATACATTCTCCAACACCCTCTTAATTAAAATCATTACTTTTCTCATTTATATACATTTATGGAACACCTGGGAGTAATTCCAAGAATCTATAAGAATTTATATGTCGACACGCAATGTATTTATGCGCAGATTTATAAATAGCTGCGCACATTAAATGCGAAAACACTCTTCAAATATATTGTATGTACAATTGTTTCTCATGTAACATTTGTATGCAGTGTCATTCACATTGTAAATGTGCGTGAGTACAGATAGACACACGTGCTTCAATAGAAAAATCAGTTTCAGTATAAATTATCAAATTCTCATTTGCGAAAAATATTTGTAAAATTTTTTTACTTTACTTTTTTTAAAAGAAATACAATTAATTAAAAATTCATACCCACTAGTTTTTCGAACAGTATTTAAGCATTGATTATTTATTGAAAAAATATTTGAAAAAATTATCGATTACTTGACTAGAATCAAATAAAAAAAATATTTACTTAAATCAAAATAATTTTTATTTAAAAGAAATAAATTTGTTCAAGTATTGAAATTAGTTTAAGAACCAATTTCTTTTATTTAAATAAAAATTATTTGTTAACAGACAAGCAATTGTTTATTTAAACCAAATAAACTTTTCTCAGCGTTTTAAAATTGTTATAATGGAAAATTTTCTAATTACAAATTTAGCTGTACATATAACTAAAAATCTAGATGAAACTGGGTATCTAATTTTGTGGTCTCTTCTCACTTTTAACGCAGGAAATTTACATTATCTAGCGTTTCCGCAGTAATTTTATTTTACGAATGATCTAATGTTTCATCAAGCATAAATTTCTCTACTTAAGCCACTGTAGTTAATAGAGTTCTTCCAAATGTTGAGTTTTTTTTAGAGTCACTTTTTAAATTTAGAATTACTTTTTAGAACAACAAAAAATGAGGCGTAGTAATTTCCCAAAATTTCAATTTCTATTGACTGAGTTTGCAAGTGATTAAAATTAAAATGTAATTAAAATACAAAAAATTTCAAATTTCCATGAATTTTGTTAACAATCAATTTAAATTTGTGTCACTATAAAAATAGGACTAATTACTAAAAGTTGGAACACTTGAAAATTAAATTACATTTTAAAAATTGACGTTTTTCTCGCTATTAACTTTTGAACCAAAAACAATTTGACTAAACTGAAATTTTAATCGAATAAACTAATTTAAATTAAAATTTTAATCGAATAAAATAAATTAAATTGAAATTTAAACTGAACAAAATTTGATTAAATTGAATGCTGAAAAAAATTTATTTGCGTCAAATAAATGGTATTTAATTTAATTCATTTAAATTACCGGTTTAAATACGATAACAGTTTAAATTTAATTGACTCAAATATAAAAATTCTCCCACTCAAGTAAATAATTATTTAATAATATTGACAAGTAATCAATTGTTTTAAAGAAATAAATTTTTTTTCACTGAAATTATATAATTTATAAATATTAATTCGTAATTAGTGTAAAAAAATTTAAATGGAAAAAAAGTATTTTCGCTAGAGCAATGAAAAAAATTCCCAAGCGATTTTTTTTTCTTTCAAAGGAATTCGAAGCAGAAAAACAATTTGAAAAAAGGGAAAAACTCGTTAAGGTAACGCCATAAAATCGTCAAAGAGCATACGTCTCAAGTGGTGTCTACAGTTTTTCAAACAAAAGTGTCTGGTGCCTCTGGTGATGAACGCGCGATTTTAATTGCAAAAAAGCAGTCTGTGAATTTTTATACAATTCTATGTTCAAGTTATATTTATTATTTTCATCGAAATAATGCGCTTTTGGGTATTAAAATAAAATTGAGCCGACATTGATTTAAAAAGTAAATTAAAAAAAAAATTATTGTGTATTGTTGATAATAAAAATATCTTATTGATTTACTTGTACTTCCTATACTTAGTTCAATTTTATTAATTTAATTATCACTATTACTATTACTATTAATATTACTATTACTATTATTACTGTTACTATCATTATTACTAATATTACACTGAAAAAAAAGTTCTGGTTAGGGTATATTTAACACCATATTCTAGTTAAAACAACCAGAATTCTGGTTATATTAACTAGAATTCTGGTTAACCTAACCAGAAATGTTCTGGTTAGGGTATATTTAACACGAAATTCTAGTTAAAACTAGGATTTCTGGTAATTCCAACCAGAACTTTTTTTTCAGTGTAATAATATTATTATTTTATGATTATTATTATGACTATTGTTATTAATTATTTGCTTAATTTAACATCTTATTTTGTACTTCATTTTGAAGTAACATTAATCTTTGAATTTTGTTAGATGTTAGAATTTTTAATGATTTTTTTTTTATGAATGGAAAATGAATTTCTAAACCAAATGATAATTTGCCCACAGTTTCGTTTTTCGCTTCCATTAGTTCTTACTCTTTAAGGGTAATACAGAAAATTTATAGGATAACACAGCTTTCTACTATCCAGTCGGTAAATTGGCTTTCACATTTATTACCGAAGAGCTGATAAAAAATAAATATCATATTATCATAAATTACTATCGTAGTAACATTTAAACCTTAATTATAAAAAAAATTATAAAATAAGAAATAAAAATAAATAATTTGATTCAAATAAACTATTATACTTGTCTATTATAAAATAAATATTTACTTGAATCAAATATAATTTTTATTTAAATCAATTAAATTGTATCTGAACCAATAATTTCAGCACTTGAAGCAAATATGAATTAAACCATTTCATTGACTCAAATAAAAATTATTTGATTGAAGTAAATATTTAATTGATAAAAAATCAGAAAATATTTGAATTTAAAAAAATATACTTTTTAGACAAATATTCCCATATCTGAAGTGAATAAAATTATTTCAGTCTATTTTGAATTTAATAATCGAATAAAAAAATAATAAATAACCGAATTTATAAATATTTAAAAAAACGTTTAATTAAAATCAAATATAATTCAATTGAGTCAAATAAAATTATATTTGTCAACTAGCTTAGTAAATATTTTTTAAAACAAAAATTTTATTTGGCACAAATAAAAGTTCTTCGGAAAAAGATTTTAATTACCACTCTAATAATTGAAATTAACAAAAATACCAAACTCTTTTGATTCAAGTGTGAATTCGGTATTCATAAATATTGAATTATAAAATACTCTCACTAAACAGCAATATTAGTGAAAATCACTAAACTCAAAGACAGAAATTCCCCAATTTTTTCTGTACAACCTATTACAGGGTACAAAATATAGAAGTGGGGGGTATTCCCCTTCCCCTTTTTTCCAAAAACGCTTTAAAGAATCCTAAAATTTTGCAAGGAACTCACCAGTTCAATTTATTCTTCCGTAGAGTAATTAACTCTCTTACCAAAATAGAAATATTCTGAACCAAGTGTACAAGTTCTAGACAAAAATTAAGTTGACCCTGTAACTGTTTGAGTTTACTGGAAATTTGAAGCTACCTCGAAATAAATAACTGGTGAGTTTTTGAATACAATTTCTTGTATTTAACAAATTTGCAAATTTCAAATGAATAAATAAATAAAATAATTAATTTTTTTAAATAAATTAATATTCATAATAATGATTTTTTCATGTAATGTCGGGTAAAAAAGGGGATTTTAATTGTTATCTTAATTTTTAATATACACTGGAGACTCTATAGAGAGTAAAAATTTGGTCTCGACGTGGTAGGGGTACAGGAGGGGAGAGATAGGCTTTAACGAAATTAAAAAAGTCGAAACAGGACCGTACATTTTGAGGGTTCCTTTGATAAATATTCGTTACATTTAATTGTTATAGTTTTGTTACTACTGGTTTTTTTTTAAATAAAAGCTATTAATTATTATCCGACATTTTCTAGATGTATAGAAAAGTAAAATATTATAAAACAATTTATATTGAAAATATGCATTATACAAAAAGCCAAATTTTTTTATTAAATGTACGATCCTGAGTGTTTACAGTTTTCGACGCTAGAGGTGGTGTCAAGGACAAACTCCATAGAGAGGGCTAAGACTCGGACTGCCCTCTCTATGGAGTCTCCAGTGTATATTTACTTACGAAATAGAATCGATAGGAAACATGTTGTCTAACTCACCTGAAACAAAAAGAAAAGAAAATATTTAAAATCAGAATTATTAATAAAAAAATAAATCTTGAAAACATAATTTTTACACTAAACAAAAATTATTTGACTCAAATAATTTGCAATTTAAATAATTATTTAATTATTTGACTACTATTATAAAATATTTTCTTGAATCAAATAATTTTTGTTTATGAATTATTGAATTATTATTATTATTCAATTATTTTATTTATTAATCAATAATTATTTGAATTGTTTATTCAAATACCTATTTAGATTAAAATTAATTGACCCAAAAATTGATTTGAATTTAAATAGGATTCAAATGAATTTTTGAGTTAAGAAACATTTCTTTTATTCAAATAAAAATTTCGTAAAATTAAATAAATTATATTCGAAGCAAATAAATACATTGTCAAACAAATGTATTTGGATAATAAGATTATCATGTACTATAAATTGCAATGTATTTTAATTTTTAAATTAAATCACGTTTTTATGAGCACGTATTTTTCAAAGATCAAATGATACAATTTATGTCGAAGGATTTTTTCTTCAAATCTCTGAATAAAAATCATTTTTAATATTTACTTTAATTGTGAAATTAATCACTTGTACATTCCCTTTTTTGCTGACAATCTTACTCTTATCTTTATGCGACTAATTTAAAACAATCAAGGTGGTCATACTTGTCTTTAGTCGAATAAAAGTATTGGTCAAGTGCTGACAAGCTATTCTCGAGTTATTAATTCAATTTAAAGAATTTTATTTCTTTTCAATTATTTCTGATTTTCATTCGGAAAGAGGTGAGACGATTTACTGTCACTTAATGCCATGAGAATAAAATTTACTTTTTCATTCTTTAATTTTTAATTATTTTTACATCTGCTTTTATACAAAATTTTTTTTTTTTTTGAACTAAAAGAATGAACAACTTATTAAAAGAATGAAATTTATTCACTTTTTAATTGGGCCGTGTATTAAAAAATAAATTGCACAATAAAATAATAATTTAATATTTATAATTAAATTAAATAAGAATTTATAATTTATTCATTTTTATTTTTTCTTTTGTTGCAACTTTTAAATTTCGTTTATTTGTACATTCAGAACTTATGGGATATTTATTCTGAGGAGAAAATTTACAGATTCAATTAAAAGATTACATTTCTATTACTAAATGAATATTTACTTGAATCAAATAATTTGGATTGAAATAAAAATAATTGAAATTAAATAAATTGCAACAAAACATTTCCGTGATTTTTTTTTAATGAAATATATTTTTTTTATAGCAAATAAAAGAATAATGTTTGGATTTTTTCAGAAAAAATGCGTTCTACAATTTTGCTTTTGGTAATCGCACTCTTCATTGCAATGATCAATGGAATGTGTCCATGTCCAAGAAACTACCAACCACTTTGTGCCAGTGATGGAAGAACTTACAACAACCAATGTCTCTTTGATTGTGCGCTACGAGAAAGAATCGAAAAAAACGGTAATTTATTTATTAACTATTAAAAATTATCAATTTGCAATAATAAATTAAAGTAGAAAATAATTTAAACGTTTAAATAAATATTACAATCTTTTGCTGATATATAAATAGTTTCAAGCAAAAAATTTGAAAATTTTATCATTTTTCCAACTATTTATTTTTTATTATAAAATTGATTAAAATTGTTTTTAAATTTTCAATTAAGAATAAAATATTATTCACAAAAGAAAAAAGCTTAACCTTCAACGGCGATACCCTGGAAAAAAATATATTTGAACCAAAAAATTTTTTTTCAGTGTCAGATTTTTTAGAATAGCAAAAGTTTCAATTAAAGCAACTGAAAATTTCACTAATAATAGTAAAATTTCCAGCTGTTTTTTTCTTGTTTAAAAATTGAGTATTTATTGAATATAATCAAATTAAATAAAAAATTTTCGTTTGAAGAAAAAATAAATTCATTTCGTTTATTTAAACGTTTAAAACTTTTAAAAACATTTCATTAAAGTAATTTAGAGAAACATTTTTGTTCTAATTTTTATATTGAAAAAAGAATTATTTGATTCACTGAAAAAAATGTATTTGATTCAAATAACCAATTAATTGTCTATATTACCAAATAAATATTCACTTTAATGAAATAATATTCATTTAAATCAATTAAATGGTATTTGCTTCTAATAATGAATTTATTGGTTCAAATACAGTTTTTTTGATTCACGTAAAAATTATTTAATTCAGGTCAAAATTATTTCATTCAAGTAAATATTTGATAATAGCGACAAGAAATCGCATATTTGAATCAAACAAATTTCCTTTTCACTAAACCAAAAACGAATCAAATTTTTTTAAAATCGACCCTTTGTGTTATAATTATTACGTCACATTACAAATTTATATTTCTCCTATAATCACGTCATCATTAAATAAAATCTGTTTATCAAAAAAGTTCACGAAATCAACAAAACAGTCCATCATTGTCAAATCATGATAATCACTAAATCAGTTTTTTTCCGATTTTCATTTTTCGAAAATATTATTACCAGACAGAGACGATAAGAAAAATTGATTAATTATTTATATATTCTATTTTCTTTTTTCAGAGCCCATAATAACGGTTGTCAGTCACACTCCATGTTTAAGAAACAGACTCTTCCACCAATTTGGAAATGATTATTTATTTGAATAATTTTAATTAAATTAATTACTATTAATTTAATTAATAGACTACATTTCTGTATGACTAAATATATTTATAATTTTATAATTTTTATATAAATATTGTATTTACATTTTTATTTGGACTGAAAAATTATTTTTCAATTTTAATGTTTGTTTAATTTACGTTGCATTATTAATAAAAATTATTTGTTTTAATAAAAATAAATTAGTTCAGGTAAATATTTGTTTGATGGACAATTATTTAGATCGAATGGATTTTCTTGCAGTACAAATAGATAGCAAAATACCAACAATATACTAAAAAGCATATAACCTATTTTAAAATAAAAAATAATTTTCTTAACACTTCAAATAATAAATTAATATTTATTCTATTATGGAAAATTTGTGATATAGAAAAATTGTTTTTTAAAAACGATTATGTGTACGAAAAAAATTAGATAATAAAATGTAATAGTTAAGTTATTAATTTTTGTAATTTATAATAAAAAAAATAAGTTGAATAAAAATATTTTCTTAATGAAACATTATTGATATTTCTTCATTTACCTATATTCATTGATTTCTGTATTTATAAAGACTGAAAAAAATTAATTGACTAAAATAAAAAATTGTTTTGAATATAATTTTTTAAGTATAATTTTAACCCAAAAAAAACTCTTATTTGAACCAATTAAACATAGTAAAATTAATTTAAAAGAAATAAAAAAGTAAAATTGTCTCTGAGTCAGATATATATTTGTTTCAGTATTCGTATATAATAGACAAGAAGTTATTATAAAGGAAAATGTGTTTTATTAATAAAACGATAGTCATCACGTCATCAAGATATGTAATCAAACTACAATAATCGCACATGTTTCGCAGTTAACAATTTCTGGAATGTACAGCACTAGTATATAATACCGTTGTTGCAATTGAGTGCGTTGTAACTTTTTCACGGTGTGCAGTGCCCACTTGCCCAGAGTGATTTATCTAACGGTGCGCCCTTAAGGTTATATACCCAACAAAAGTTTTTTTTTCTTCTATAAATTAAGAGAAAATTATCAACGTTTTTTTTTCTCTTTTTTTTCTTTTTTGCTAAACCTCAACACAGTGGAGGACTAATTTTCAATCACGATTTCGCAAAGAGCAGATAAAATCACTTCACGATTGTTGAAATTGAAAATATAAATCCCTACACACAATAGGAGAAAAAAGGAGAGAAAAATTCAAGCAAATAAAAATTGGTTTCGACTTAATAATTTTTTTAAAATTTTTATTCATTCCATTTCTTTTCGGTAATTATTTTTATTATGCCACAAGGTTAGAATGCTACTTTTATTTTGTATTTTCCTGATTTCTGTGAAAGAAAATTCAAAAGGATATCAATTATTTATAAGACCAAAGATAATTTCATAAACAAAATTTTAATATACAGGAGTGAATTATTTTTAAAATAATTCACTCAGTATAATTAATTTAGTAATTAATTACTAAAGTTAATTATTATTTCCAAAAACTTCCATAATATTTTTCTAGAAAATTTAAATATTATTAATCATATATACTTTAATTATTTTAACTAAAATTTAAAGAAATTTCTCTAATTTCCAAATTTCAAAATTATGTCCTTAAAAAGATCAATTATTTTTTCTAGAACTTTAAGATTTTCTATTAATTTAAAATTTTCAAACCAATTGTTTATTAAAAAATCAATTATCTTTAACAAATTTAATTGAAATAATGTGACAATGCAAATAGAAGAAATAAAATAAAATTCAGTTTCAAGAAATGAAATAGATATTTTTAATAGAATTTTAAAAATTTTGATAATTTTAAAGATTATCAATTATACAAATAAAAATTCTATCATTTTTAATAAAATTTTGGAAAAATTCAATTATTTAAATATTTTTAATTATTTGTTTAATAACGAAATAATTATCCTTGAAAAATAGAATTAAAATATTATAAAAACTTAGAAATAAAAAATAAAATACAATACAATGCCATAAACGTAAAATTCCTTTTAAAAATTGAACTATTTTTTTAAATATTTAAGAAAATTTGGACATTTAAAAAATTTTGATTTACTTATTTCAATTGCTTTTAATAGAATTTGGAAAAATTTCAATTATTTCAATATTTTTAATTACTATTAAAAAATTCAATTATTTTCAACAAGCAGAATTAAAATAATTTAAAAAATAGAAATAGAAGAAATAAAATAAAATTCAATGTCAATGTCAAAGTGGAAATGAGATTACACAATTCAACTCCAGATTTAGAGAATATTAACTCTATAATAATATGGAAATAATAAAATATAAATTAATTTTAAATACATTAAATGAGAAACAATGAAAAATGTCTTTAAATGAAAATAAATGGATCTATATCCCTTGCGGTGTGTGTTTAACATTTAACCAGTTTTCACTGTTGTTTTATTTTTATTCCAATTTATTCGCATAGTGGAACAAATGGACGGGGGTCTTTAAATTAATTCGTTGTTTAAGAAAGTTGAATAAAAACGTGTGCAATAAATAATAAAAGTGTACAATATATATATATTGTGTTAGCTGCGGAATAAAATATCAACCTGTCGACTTAATTGAAGCCTACAAATGTTGATTACACATTATGCTTACAGCCAATTTGCGATTCGTTTCGCAAGATGATTTTCACTATAACGCTTGTGTTGTGGATGTTCATACACACCGGCATTAACAAATGACATATTTCAAATTTATTATAATATTTTATAAATTACTGTAACGGGATTTATGAAAATTCTCCTCTGCAAATTAGATAAATTTTTTATGTTTACGTTTTTGGTTTATGATCTATTAAAATTTAAACACAGAATTTTATACATATATTGTACGTGCTATTTATTTATTTTCCGAAAAAGGAAATTAATATAAATCAGTAAATTAATTCTGGTGATTAGCTGATTATTTATTTAATTCAGTTAGTTAAAAATCACTAAATTAATTCATGATTAAGTTGCGGTATTTGGAAAAAGTGGACTTTAATCAAAAACCTGCATTTACGTTAATTATTATAATTCACTCGAAACTCTATTTTATTTAATTTTATTCATGTACATCTTTACTTTATACACAAAGTATCGCAATTATGATACACAAGTTTAGTAATTATATTAGTTCAGTAATTATATTACTTGTATAATTGAGTGTCTACCATTTTCTAGAAGTGTGTGTATTATATATATATATTTATATAATTAGCGTGAAGTTGAAATTCACTCTAAGAGTTGTATTCTCGGATGTCACGTGGAAGTATGTAATTAAAAAAAAATGTTTATTAATCGTGTTGGTAAATATATGGAGTGTATTAAGGGCTTTAAGGGATTTTTTTTCGCCTTTCGCTCTGATGCTGCTTGTGGTAATTCAAGGTCAGTACTAGTACACAAGTGTTCCCATAAATTTAGTGTCGCGATCTTGGGAAGTCGATTGAAACAGTTAACGATCGACTCTCATCCAAGAAGTCGTCCGTACAGCAAGGTTGCCCAAGGCCATCCACAAGTCGATTCGATCTTCTTTACTCTCGTTTAATTACCGTAGACAGATGACACTCTCACTTTGCAAAATTAACTATTTCAAATTTAAAAAAATGTTTTTTAATTAAAAAATCTAATTAAAACACACTTTTTCAAAACTTAATGGGTTTTTTTTAATAAAACTTTTCCTTTTGTCCATTGATTCTTCAATTTTATTATTTTTTTAGGATTCTACCATTTTTCCTTTCAAAATTAGACTTTTTTTCTGTATAATAATGTAATTTTTTTTAAAAATAATATTAAATATTTTAATAATAATTGAAATTTATAAAGAAGTTTGTCGGTAATTTTGAAAATGGTCAGAATTTTTTACTAACTTCTTAAAAAGAAGTTAATCAAAATTTTTTAGATTGATTAAATTGTCTGGAAGACTTTGATTAAAAGTTTAGAAAATAATCATAAAATTCTAATAAACAAATTAAATTAATCTATTTTTTTTAGAGAAATGTTAAAAATTAGAATAAATTTTTTTTTAATGAAAACAAAAAAATTTCAATGAATTACTACTATATTTACAAAATAAATTGGATTTTTGCCAAGAGCTTTCTTACAATTTTTTTAAATAATAGATTTTTTTGGAAAAATTTTATCAAAATTGTGTTTGAAATAATTAAAATTTTTTTTGGACAAAAGAATTCGATTAAAACTTGTTAAATAGTTTCTAGGAATTTTATTTAAATTTTGTCGAATAATTATTCTTATTCTATTAGTGAATTTAAATTTGTGCAAAAATTTTCCTTAAAATGAGCAAAAAGGCTACTTATAACTGCGACTAAATTCCGCGAGACAGGTGCGAGTATTTATAGAAAAAATGATTTTTCTCTGAACAGAAAGAACATTTGCCATTAAACAAGTTGAAAGTGTAGAGAGCAATTTAACGGTTGTGATGTTAAAAGTTAAAAGTTTTGCAGGTTATATATATACTTGAATTTCCATAACACGTTTTGGATGAGTGATTACAATCTTGAATAAACATTGACACGCATTGTGTGCATACGGAGGCGTCGATATACTCGCGAAAATGGTAATCAAACGCATCTGCCGCGCCCACGGATTTTCACACAACGTCTCGCGTCCTTTGATTGTTAAATCAGATAATAGAAGTGCTTGAGTGCCCATTCAGAAACCAAAAAATAAAAATTAAAAACAATTAAAAAAATTAACTCTAACATCCTCTCTAAAATTAAATTTTAATTGACCGATAATTATAAATGCAAAGTAAAAAAGTAATCCGTGCAGTAATTAAAATTTCAATTTTGCATTTTTGTCCTAACAAAAAAAAACAAATACAATTGACATATAATTATAAATATTCACTGCTCTAAAACGAAAAATACGTAACAGGAAAATTCCTCTAAATCTCGTGTATTATGTTTTCTTTTTGCTTTACGATCGTATTTTTCACGCGACAAACGATAAGTCAATTATTATAACTTCTGTACACAATTTATTTTTGCGCAGAAAGAAAGTGGGTTTACATGTTTTCGTTATGGCTTGTTATCGTGATAGTTACATACCATAAAATCTCATATACAGTCGCATTATTAGTCCGGCATATTTTACTAATCATATATATGTGTTACGCGGTAAATTATAATAACACCACAACAAACTTTTAATCGTCATTTTTTTTGTTCCTTTTACTTTTAGGCCAAATTATTTTCAACACGAAACAATGACAAAAAAGAGTGTTTTCAACTCATTGCGTAGTATTCCGTATTTCTAAGCGCAATTATTTTTTTTTCTACAAAATTACAAATTCAATTCTTAAAGAACTTGATTTTTTCGAACTAATAACTATACAGTGTATAACTGTACCAAATAAAATCAATATCAATTTTTCTTTGTATAATGCTTGAAGATAATTCTAGAAATTTAAGTGTTATTAATTTTAACACTTTGCAAGATTTTACTGATATTATATTTACAATTAATTCAATTATTGTAAATTTTTTCAAAAAAATTCAATTAAAATTATTCTTACAGTAACATTTTTTGATTACAAAAAAGTTTTTGAGGAAAAAAATGGTGGTCTTAATTTCTCCACTTGAGAACGCCAAGGTCATCACTAGGTGGCGTAGAATTTGATTTCACCAACCAAACTGCCATCTAACGTTTATTATTATTTATTATTATTTACGATGAAAATCTAGAGAGTCTATTTAAGAACAAAATGAATTACATATTCTCTACAAGGGAAACATTTACAAATTTTGACAAAGCGATTTTCACCCAACAACCCTTCAACTTGCACTTATCGAACGTTTTACTGCATTATAATTTTCAAATTCCATTTTTTTCTCTCGCTCCCTTCTATACTTATGTCACTGCTGGCCGTTTCTCAATATATAAAAACATAAACCACATTCCTGCATCGGAAACAAATGTTGAAAATTGACCATTTAAACGAGCGCTCAAAACAAAAAGTTGTCTGCGAATATAAGCTGACCGGAATACTTTCGTTTTAAAGTACCACCTATAAGGTTTAAACTTCAAGTATACAAGTTCTTTTTCCTGTACATCTACATATATAAGATTGAACAAGAGCTTTTCAGATAAAGAGGAAGAAATTTATTCAATATAGACAAGAAGAAAAAGAAGAAAGTACAAATAAATAGAAAATTCCTATTCAGAGTCTCACAATGTGTCACACGTAATATTTTCTTATTAATATTCAATGTTATTATTCTTTTATTTTCTCTAATTATTTAAATGTAAGTATGAGAGCGACTTTTGTATACTTTTCCATTTTTTAAACATAAATTTTTTTAGATTTCAATTGAAAACCCTCTGAAATTAAACTATTGTTCAAAATTGCAATTGTTACTTTTCTAAAATATAATTTTCAAAATTTTACTTGTAACTCTTCTTTTTATTGTAATTTATTTTTTATGATATTCAAGTTAATACAATAAATTGACAAAAGAAATTATAATAATCAATAATTAATAAATAATTAATCATTTAATTATATACCACGATAATTAAACTTTCGATAAATAAAATCCTCGATAATTACAATTTTCATGTTTATTATATCCCTAGAGAGTCAATTTATCGAGACTCGATTGCATTTAATTCACATAAGTGAAGTTTATCCAACTTCTTAATTCCAGACTAGACCAATAAGAAAAGGATATATCCACGTTTTATAACTGTTCAATAAAAAAATTAGGTAAGTCAAATTATATATTGTAGAAATTATAGTATCAGAAATTTCAAAATCACTACTGAATTTGCATGAAAAAAATAAGCACATTTCTATTCGCTCATTTTGATTCAATCGTTTCGTGAACTCTTTTGTCCTTCTCGTGTTAGAAAGTCGAATATTGTTATAATACTATTACTGGGCCTATTAACCACTGTTTGCATGCTAAATTTATCTAAATATTTATAATACAGTTATATAATGAAAACAATATTTTTATATAAATGAAAAGTTTTATTATATTTAGAAAATTTCAACTCGAGGAGAAATTGGCTTATTTTCCATATAAAAATCAATATTAGAATTCATTTTTTCATGCGATAATGAAAACTATGGTATAATTTTCCATTTACGCAATTTAGAAAATTTGCCAAGAGAATTCAATTATTTAAACATTTGTTGATAAAATTCTTCAGGAAAATTCAATTTTAAAAAAACATTTAATTATTTACTAAAATATTTACTTTTATTGTTAAAAAGTTTAATTCTTAAACAAAATTTTTTTATAATATTCTACACGAACATTCAATTATTTTTCTCAAAAATAAAAATTTAAAAAAATTATTGCAGAATTTTAATTAATTTTAATACAATTTTCATCCAATTTCTCAAAAAAGGTAATTATTCTGTAAAAAACAGAAAAAAGGAACTTTTTAAACAAAATTAATTCTACAGAATTGTTCGTTAAAAGTATAAAAAATGTAAATTTTCCAAGATTTCAATTCAAAACCTTTTAGAAATTTCATTATTTCTAAAAATTTCAATAATAATTGAATTCTCTTAACAAATTTTTATGAAATTTTTAAGAATAATTTCAGTCTTCGAGAAATTTTATGAAACGAATTATATAAAATATATGAAAAATAATTGAAATTCTACCAAGAATTTTATTAAAAAATTAAATAATTATTTATAATAAAAAAAATTTTAAAATAATTATTTTTCTCCGAAATTCAAGTATTTAGAAAAATTTTTTAATAAAAGTCTTGCCAGAATTTCAATTATTTTTCATATATTTTATAATTATAATTATTATTTAAAAAAGATAATTGAAATTTTGACTAAAATTTTTGTAAATTTTGGAATATAATTCGATTTTTGCTAAGAATTTATTACCTTTGAAAATAATTGAATTCTCGAGACTAATTTTATTAAAAAAATTTTCTAAACAATTGAATTCTTTTGTTCAAAGTTTCGAATTTTTTAAAATTTTTCAAGTTCATTTAATTATGAAAATTGTAAACGCAACTCTTTTAGAATTCAATTAATTTTCAAATATTTAAGTAAAATTAGTTTTCAAGAATAAATAGATAATTAGGAAACAACAATTTTTTCGGAACTTCGATTAAAATTCTCTGACTTTTCCAGGTTTTACAATTTTTGGGTCTAATTTTTTTAACAAGAATTAATCAGTATTATTGTATGATTTTTTAAATGATCATGAATGAGAACGAAAGAGCATAAAGCAGAATGGATATAGATGAACATACAAACGAATCATTTATACAATGATTAATAAATAGTTTTCGATTTGAAAATATCTACAAATCGTTATATAGAGATAATGAGCGCGAAAAGAACTTGAGGAACATATTGAGCAGATGATGCATGCGCAATGCTAAAGGCAATATACCTTTATTGCAATAACAAAGTAGACTTTCTACATATTAACCAATGGCGAGTGGGGCAAATAACAAGAGGGCTCAAGATATTCGGTTGACATTTCATTTCGCAATTCCATTAATGCCCCGCGGTACTTGCTCTCTGCGAATGTGAAGATCAGCATCTACCTGTTTCGACACTAACGCGAGGCGAGACACGGGGGAAAGGTTTTATATATTATAGTATATAATGCCTGAAACCAAGAGGTGCTGATGCTTCTTCAATGGCATCTGCAATCTTATGTACCAACTATCGATCAAAGAAAAACCCTGTCTCCTTAAATACGCAAATATTCAACAAACATTGTATTGCCTCTCAAAAGGAGGCAAAAACTTACACAAAGAAGAATTTTGTTTTAAAAAAAAAAATTATCATCAAATTGCAGATGATTTATGTTTTAATTCTAAATTTATAAAACACATAAATTTCTCCTTCACGTTTAGATCAAAATTTATTTTTCCCCGACTTTTAATTTTTCCTATACTGCGTCCATCTCTTTTTATTGTTATGTTAATGATATTCCTGCTCGAAATTAGCATAAAATATCTTCTTCAGTCAATTTATGAGTGGATAATAATAATTTTGCAACTAAAATAGTGTCAAACATCGTATGATGACATGCTACTAGAGGTGTAATATTTGAACAACACTAATTCTCTCTTTCTCTCTATATAGACACCGCAGTAAAACCGGGTCCATTATCAAGAAGAATAATTTTTGTTCAACAAAATTGCATATTACTTGCATTCTGCGCATTCTTTTTCTCTCTCTCTTTTTATAATAATGTTTCAACGGAACCCGCTAGAATTTGTTGATTTAAGGTCAACAAACCGCTGCGAAATAGGCGTTCTCAAAATCTTCTGACATACACTCTTTTCTTTGAAAGTTGTAAAATTACGTTTTTTTACTGCTCCTTCATTCAGTTTAATTTCTTTTGTTTCAATCCCTGAAACTATATTTGAGAAAAAATACGAGAAAAATATTTAACTCTAATAGTTTCAACCCACTTTAAAGAGAACTATAATTTTTCAAATACGATCACACCTTGAAATTGCACTTCACACAAATTTCGTTGAATTATTTGGAGAAAAAAATGAATTCTGTTTAAAATATAGTTAATGTAATCCATGTACAGTCCCTTAATTTCCTAACGCTAAATAATTATTATTTAAAATTACGAAAACCAGGGATTACGAAACTATAAAAGTGTCAAATATAAAATTTAGATCTGTATCAAAAATTTGAATTTTATACTTGAAATAATATTAACCTTGAGCTAATTAAACGATTTCCTAAGTGTATAAAAATTCGTTTCGATCTATTTTGACAAATTTCTGCGCAAAGATTATAACGAAAAGCAACTTTTCACTTTCAATGGAAGAAACCGGTTGATTACGGAAGTGCTTTCTTCTCTAGCTCCAGGGGACTCTTGAGAGCGAGCTTCTCATTTGTGTCAATCTTTTTTTTTCGATAATTTCCTTTTGAAGTATTACGTGATTATTATATTATGTAAAAACAATGTTACGAGAAAAATGTGAAAGTATTTAAAATACTTTTGCAAAAATATGTCAAGAACTTATAATGGGATTTTTCCCTGATCCAAAGGGAAATACTGTAACTGCTGCAATTGGCTCAGTTACTTATAACATAAAAAAAACCGGTATTTTTCGAACAATGCTTATTAAATTCTGTTTTTTTTTATTTGCAAAATTATTATTAGGTAATAATAATTAATCGAAGCAAGAGATGATAAACCTAAATCGTACTCTCCAAATTTTAACTTGAAATTAACAAATCTGAACTACGATTCAAATTAGTAAACATTTTATCTATGCAGAATAAAATTTTTGTTTAAACTAATTTTTTTATTTAGTTTTATATTTTATTATATTATTATTTTTATTATATTATATTTTAATATATGAAATTTTATTATACTATTATTTTTATTTTATTCTATTTCAATATATTGTATTTTATTATATCACATTCGATTAAATGTATAACCTTCGCGAATAGGTGAGGTTAATATAAGTCAGTACTAATTAAATGTATAATAAAGCAATAATTAAGTTCTAACTAATTGTATCTAATTTAGAAATTATACAAAATCAAATATTGAAAATTCAATGAATTTACATAAGCAACGTTTGCGTGTAAACTACAAGGGGAATTAAAAAAATATCATTTAATTAAATATATATATATTGCACCACAAATAACATGCATAGTAATCACATTCAATAATTACCCAACATGTGTATTTCGACAATATAATAATTAATTCAACATATGTATTATAAAATAAATTATTAATATATTCTCGAATGATAAAATAATTCTAATAATAAGAATATTAAAAAATAATAATGCAGTATAATAATAATTAATGCTGTAGCATTTATTTATCTCCTCAAATAAGATAGAAATGATATGTGCCCATATGAAAATAATATAAATAAAATAATAGTAAAAATAGTAATAATAATAATAATAGTTATAATAATAATAATAATAATAATAATAATAATAATAATAATAATCATAAAAATATAAGAATATAAATTGTGACCATGACCAATCAAGTTGCAAAATTTGATGTGCATATGATTATTATATAAAGTATTGCATTAAGCTTCTCAGATAAAATGCGCTCTCGCACTGAATGAAAATACACGCCCGACTGAATAAATGAATCGATTTCATTGAGAAAAGGATTCACGTGTAATAAATATTGCAGTAGATTTATTGCAATTTGGCTATACATCATGGTGATAACTCGACGATTATTTTACTCCATCTGTATGGAGTTTAGAATGTATAATAATATCCCGCTGTCTGTGCCTGTTTCTGTCTCGAAGGCTATTTTCATTCCTTTTATTATTTTACTTTTCTTTTATTTCCCTACTGGCTCTTTCTTTTTTCTCCTCTCTTTCTTAAACCAAGCCAAGTGAGCCTCGTTATGTGATATGGGTGCACGCACTTCGTATATAATGCTAATTCACTCTTCTGAAAATTGCATGTTACATCGTTGCAACTCATATTGCGGTATGGTATTAACTTTCTTCGAAAAATTTCCTTCTTTATAAACTTTTTTTTCTTCTATCATCAAATCAACATTTGTAACGAATTTTTTTTATTTATTTTTTTTTTTTTTGCAATTTTTGTGTGAAGTAGTGTGAATCAAAAGTGTGCTTTCTTAATTAGAAGGTATTTTTTTCTCTGTATCATCAAATCAAGATTAGTAAGAAATTTTTTGCCATTTAAGGTGAATTTTATTTGAGACTCTTTGCAAAATTCAATTATTTATCAATTATTTAATTACGATTCTTTGGAAATAATTTTTAAACGTAATAAAATTTAAGTTTTTTCAATTCAATTCTATTCATAAAATGTTATACAGATTTTAATACGAATTTCGTATTGAAACTTGGAGCGATTGAATTTAAATTTTCATAAAATTTAAAACAAAAATAAAATTATTCACAAGAATTTTAATAATAAAATTTTTCACAGAATTTCAACTATTTTTAATACAATTTGAAATTAATTGATTAATTAATTAATTAATTAATTAAATAAAAATTTAATTATTTCTATAAATTTTAACTAAAACTAATTTTTAAATCAATTTTTCACAGCAAATTCTACAAGAAATCAATTATTCAAATACAAAAAGAAATAACTTATTGAGTGAACTAATTTTTGTAAAGAATTTTATCAACAAATTTTTAAATAATTGAATTATTTCCATGAGTTCTAATGAAATCTTCAAAGAATAATTAATTTATCGAGGAATTCGATATTAATATTAATTAATTTAATATCGCATTAAAAAAAATTGAAATTTATTATTTATGATGAAAATAATCGAATCTCTGTAAAAAAAATTTAATTTTTTAAGAAATTGATTTAATTATTGTTAAGATATATTTCTTTAAATTTGTAAATAGTTGAATTCTTGTCAAATTTGTATCACTTATGAAAATAATTGAATGTTTCGTAGAATTTTTTCAAAAAAATTTTTTAATATAATTGAATTCATTTGAAAAATTTTATTCAAGTAATAAATATTAAAAATCATTGAATTGAAGAAAAATTTTGAAATTAACTGACATTTTCACAAGAGTTTTATTCAAAAACTTAAAAAAAATTTATTTTGTCCTAGAATTTTAAATACAATAATTTTATGTTTAAAGATAATTGAAATTTTTAAAAGAATTTTATAACTTTTGAAAATAATTGAATTTTTACAATTTGAAACTTTTGCAGAAATAAATTTCTCCCATTACTTCAATAAAAATTCCTAATTTTTTTTCCGAATTCCCTGACCTGTGTCAATCCTGTAAAAATACTAACGGATGCATGGCGAAAGTTAAAAAGTAAAATTTCTTTTTTTCTTTGATTCAAAAAAAAATGTCGTAAATTATTTTAATTTTCCCCCGATGTTTTCGAAACGATATAAAATAGGTAATAAATGATTTGAGGAGCGTGCGTACTTCCTACAGCACCTAAGTTCCGTGATATATAAAATATATATTGATTGCTCGAGAAAGTATAATTTATACAAATTAAATATAGTTAGATAATTTCCACAATCATTAACAGGCCTTTTTTCTACTTTGATTATTTATTAACGGTGCATTAACCATTCAAATGATATATATATATATATATATATATATATATGTGTGATCAAATACATTCAAGTGGAGCGGATTTCTATCTTCAATAAAATGTTTTTAACCCAGTTAATATGAACCTTTTTCCTAATTCTCCTTTCTTAATTATGAGAAATTTATTAGGGGGGAAATTAAATTAACGAACATTATTAAAATGTTTATCGACACTAACACTTTTTGATTTCTAAACATGTGACAATGATTTGAATAAAGACTCACCATATATCTGTTGAGCTTATTATTCCTACGGACGATCGTGGACCCTGTGGAACTGTTACTCTTGATAGAAGCATCATCCTGTATTATGTCGTCTTGATTGATTTTGTTTTGAATCAAAATTCGTTTGTCGTGAAGAATTATTGGCGATGAAGAGGAAAATTTGTCGTTGATTCTATTCTTCTTTCGTTCATCACTATCCACTTGATCGTATTCACAATTTTTAATGATCCATGAATTATTCGAGTTTCTCTCTATTTTATCGTCGATGTCTTCAATGGTGTTCATATTCTCAATAATTGGAGTGAGTGTTCGTAAAAAATTGTCATTCTTCACAGTACGACACACTCCGTATTTATTATTATCATCGTCGATAGAATCTTGCAAATTGTTATTAACATTCTCTGCTAGTTTAGCATTTCTCTCCAACATCTTTTCCTGAAGATTCAGAGCCAATTGTTTTATTCTCGGCGATGCAAAAACTGACTTTCGAGGTATAGTGGCATGATTTTTTGGTAAAATTGGAGGTGGCACTAGTGGTTTTTCGTAAATCAGACCATTGTCTAAGGAATGTAAATTTCCACCTCTATTCGAGAAAGACAATGACTTTTCCAATGAATTCACATCACATTTATTCATCTCCTGACGAATTTGCTTCAATTTCGGCGATACTGAATCAGATTTACGATCCTTTTGAATAACGTTCTGCCGCAACAAACTTGGTCTGCGAGAATTTCTTCTCTGCATCATTGGCGGTGGATAATCATCGTCATCAAAGTATTCTTCATCCGGTGCCTCCTCCTGCAACTCTTGTACCACATACAATCGTATTTTATGCATTTTTCCCTTTCCCTGATTTGCAAACAATAATTCCCGTTATTGTTAATCAGTAATTTTACCGAAAAATGCTACAAGATTCAAAGAGACGAATTTGCAGAATTTCCATTTAATTTTCCTCATGCGTTTGCAATTTTTCATTAGGGTGACAAACTCCCTTTGGCAATTTTAGAGAAAACATTTTTCTCCAGATGTTATCTGAAATAAAATTCGAAACGTGCAATCGAAAAGAATATTTTTTTTTCAATGACATCAATCGAACACACTTTTCCTCGCGCTGAATTCTTTTCGAAAAAGAAAAAAAGTTTTCCAAAATAAAAAAAAAATCAGAAGTTGTACAAAATATTCACAAACGTCAGAATTGAGAAAGAAGTAACGATTTACCAGTTATTACATAAAAAAACGATAACGTCCTTGGCTTTCTAATTGGATTCTTAAATGTAAGAATAGAATACTTAAATTCTTAAATGATTCCTAAACAATACTTAAATAATTCATAAAGAATACCCAGTTGGAAAAATAAAAATTCCATAGAATTTTACTAGAATAACTCTGTAGCAATTCTAGTAAACATTTACAGTATGGAATAAGAAAGAGTAAAAAATAGAATATATTTTTCTCCCACTTTATGTCTAATTTTGGGTGATTTAACTATTTAATTGTATTTTTTATTTATTTTGCCACGGTGGTTAAGTGATTTTCTAAACGATACTTAAATGGTTCATAAATAATTATCTACTTTATAAATAATTAGGTAACTCACAAATAAAGTAATTTATAAATAAAGAAATTCATAAATAATAAATAAATCACCTAATATAACACGACTATAATGAAATCCTTCAGTAAATTTCGCATACCTATAATGATTGAGTTCAAGAGAAGATCATTTTCTTTACTGTTTTCTAATGGCACTACTCACGAAAAATGGAAATCGAATAATTAAATTACGAAAGCAACTCTTTTCTGCTTTTTTTCAAGAAAGCCAATAATGACGGAAAATTAAAAATAGTTCTAGTAATGTATTGGACAAATGAAAAATGAGTTTTTAAGTATGACAAATGAATAATGATAAACTCATTCATATATAAATATACGTATTTATAATGACTGACTTTGATCATTGTTTGAATGATTAGAAGATATTTACTGCTATTATGTAAAGTCATCCACACATAAGAACAAAAAATTCAGTACACACTCTATGCGAGAAAACAATCTTGATGAAATGACAAACGAGTTTTTCAACAAGGCGAAAGTTGAATGAATTTATGATGACACGGTTGTCATGGCAGAAAAATTTGATTTTCCCCCTGATTAATAATTCGTTGGAAAATTCAAATTGACTATAAAGCAAAAACGCGTCATCTGTAATTAATGTTCAAAACCTCTCTTTCATCTGATCTCGTTTCTTGCATCGATAAAACTAGATCAAACCATGTGAATAATTAGCGCGTAATCTTTTTGCCCTCTAATGTACATTTATAATTAATAACAGAAATCTAGATAAACCAATCAACCATATCAACACTCACTGGAAATTCTCCTAAAACAGCTATAAATCGGAAATTATATTTTACCTCCTTTTTTAAAATCAAAAATCATTAAACTCCTAATGATCATAAATTGATTAATTAATACCGATGATGACCTTTTTTTTCCTATTTTTCTTTTTTTTCGGTATAGGGAAATGAGGCTAATCAGAGAAATCAGAACCACAGTTTCTTTTTCAAAATTCTGGATATAAAAATACAACCTAATTTCATTGAAGAATACAAATTTTGTTGAACTTTCTTTCAACAAACGAGAGACATTGAACTACTGCCAGAAGGCGAAAAAAAAAGTGAATCCTTCATCACTTGCATCAACGTTCTCCTTTCATTGAGGAGAGACCTGGAAATTATAAATTGGAATGTTCCATACAATTCTAGCCTTGGAAAGTATGCAAAACGGCGATGAAGGAAAAAAAATCAATGTGGAATGATAGTATAATTTAATCGAGCGCACGATTGTCACTTGTGATTAATATGACACAATTACAAAACACACACTATTTGTAAATCCGATAACATTTAATTGTCAACAAAATGAATTATTGCTCTGTGACAGAAAATAAACATGAAATTGAAAAATAAAATTTTAACACTGAAACAATAACTCGCTTTAGACGAAAATTGTGCCTTTTCTCTAATCTCCATGTAAAAATTAAAACATAGATTTTAATCATAAATTCAAATTCCAACACTGCGAAAATTTTTTTTATTTTAAAGAAATAAAGAAGAAGAAGAAGAGAAATAAACGAAGAAAGGCAATTAGATCGCTTTTCTCTATTTTTCCTTGTATATCTATTTTGATGAAAAAACAATTTTTTCTCCTTAACTTTCCGTTAGAATAAATTACCGTCAATATAATATGTATACGTGTATATATAAGAAAAAGGTCAATCGAGAGGCAAAAAAAAAACTTTTTCAATGTTTTGCAAATCGAAACAAATAAAGCGAAACCGTTAAAATTTGCATCTCCGTTTTGTTCGCAACGGTTTGTCATAGAATACTCGTTATGTATTATATATAGTTGAATGTGTAATTGTATATAAACGCGTGCACGTCACGCTAAGTGGACGTGTAAGCGTAATACTCGCAGATGAAAACAAATAAAAAGAAATGTACGATAAAACAGCACAACAAGGTGTACGCACTAAAAGGAGAAGACGAAAAAAAATTCAGATTACCCAGATACGGAAAGAAATGAAAACCACGTGCTTGTTTCTATTGAAACGTTCGTGCCGAATACTCCAAAAGGTCAAATTTCTTACAACCACAAAAGAAAAAGAAATAATTATAATAAAATTATTATTACAATTATTCTAATCTTGTTATTAGTTCAATTAAGACTAAATTTTTAGTAAAATTAACTAATTCAAAAGCAAAATATATTCTCAATTTATAGTTAATAAATTCCGAATACAAAAAATATTAATAAAGCAAAGACGAAGTGTAACTGAAATGAGTATATGGGAAAAAAGAGGAAGCTATAAGACAAAAAGGGAAAATGTGTATATATATATTTTTTTAAATAATATAATAGGAAGTGAGGAATTTCTGGATTTTCGTGTGAAAGAAAAAGAAACGCACCGAGAATGCAGATCATCGAGGTGTTATATGGTCTTGAAAAAAAAATTGTAGCGGTTGCCTAGCGAATAGGGCTTCCTTATTGGTCGAGGAAATAACTGCAGTTTATACTTACAGTTTAGACTGTTTAATGTTTAGCTGCAAAAGTACTTAAAATTATTCTTTTAAAAGTTAAATAATTAACATCAAATAATTTTCAGTTCAGTAATTAACTTCAAACAATTTTAAATTCCAAAATTGATTTCAAACAATTTAAAACTCAAGGATTAACTCCAAATAATTTCAAGTTCAATAATTAACTTTTCAAACGATTTTAAATTAAATAATTAACTTTTCAAACAATTTTAAATTCACTAATTAACTTTACATAATTTTAAGTTCAAGAAATAAAGCTTTAAATAAATATAAGTATTTTTTATTTTTTTATCATTATTGAAAAAAAAATTTTAATCCAATAAGCCGGTTATATTCATGTCTATTATCAAACATATAATTACTTGAGTTGAATAATTTTCTTTAAATGAAATAAATATTTCCTTGAATCAAATAATTTATCGGAAATTAATTATTAATTTAATTTTTCTTTTCTTGAATTTTGGGCAAATAAATATTTATTTAATAGTTGACAACTAATTGTTTATTTGGTTCAAATAAATTTGTTTCAGATCTTTTTTGAATTCGAAAGTTTATTATTTCTTTCTACTATTTTTTAATGGTTATTTAATTTCTCCACTTGAGAACGCCAAGGTCGCCGCTAGGTGGCGAAAAATCTGATTTAATCAACCAAACGGCCATCTGACGGTGACCTTGGCGTTCGCAGGTGGAGAATCTCAAAATGTTCCTAATTCTTTATATTAATAAAAGATGAACTAAAAATATAAATTAAATAAAAACTAAAAAACACTTTTAAATGAATGATCATACGATCCTAATTTTCACGTAATAGTAGTTCTCCAAAATTCTAACTGATTTTTTTTCAAAACGTGAAAATAGATTTTTTTCCAAGTACATTATATAAAATTGATCAGTTTGTATTAATTTAATTTATAGGAATGTTTGTCACGCCCGGCAGTCGCTTAATAAGGTTAGCCACGTGCTTTGCTCGGTATTCGCCACACATACTCGATATTTTCTCACTTTCACAATTGCAAAGCCTATCTCTGTGTATATAAAGTATCGAGTTTAAAATCCTTTTTCCTTCTTACTGTTTATATATATAAGTACTTGAATGGGCAATTAACAATAGCTTCCGATTTCAACAAATTATATTATACTATTATTTAAATTGTGTAACTTGCAATAAACAATGATTTCTTCATTTTACTTGTCGTTTTGGGCAAAAATTTATTTTAAATTATTGTTATAGGATACAAACGAACCACCTGCGCGCTCATTTGTGTTTTACACGTGGGTTGTATACACACTATTTCTTCCATTGTCTTTTTATTCATTTTTTACGCATTAATTCATACATGTTCGTGTTTATTTTACTTTTAAATGATTATGTCGTTTGTTGTAACTTTCAGAATATTATAAAATAAATTTCACTTTTACAAGGGCGAATCGATCATATTTTTTTTTATTCTCTCGAAAAAGTTAAACTGATCAATAAAGCAGACCTTCGATTGTATTCGACTTTTTTTCTCAATTATTTTTACCAAAATACGAATTTTCTTGTTATTTACTTTAACATAATTTGGGGTAAATAATTTTCTTAATATTTCAATTGTGTCAAAATTAATAATTAAATTTTTAACTAAACATTTATTTCAATATTTCTTTATGTATTTATTTAAATTATTATTTTTAATCTAACTGTTAAAGAATTAGCTTTTAGGGAAATTTTAATTCAATTTTCCTTAAAAAAATATTCTCTCTAAAAATTTGTCAAGTTTGATGGTATGTATAAAAAAACGTCCCCTTGAAACCAAGAGGCTTTTCTATGATTTCTTTAGGGTTTCCATAATCGAATTTCAGAAGCCTTTTAAATACACTATACACTTTGGGTTTTGCATTCTGATTAATTCACCTTTATATGATAACTTAATTTCAATGAGAAAAACAGGTCAAAGCGCCTTCTCCTATCCACGATTGATATTCAATTCATGTCGAAGGTGAATAATAAATATATTATCGAAAGAAAAATTTATTATTATTATAATCCACAGAAAAAAACCTTCAAACAATCGAAAATAGCAAAACATAAATAAAACTTTATAAGAATAATAAACTAATTGGGGGAAAAAAATTTAGAAACTCCCGGAAATTGAAAAATACCAGAAAACCTAAAAAAAATGTTGAAATAATAGACAATTTGTACAGTTATTTTACACCCATACCTAACAAGAGAGGCTCATACGAGCGAAATGTCTCTTAATTGTAGTTTTAATTAAAAATGTCAAGCTGCAATAAAGACTACAATTATATATAATTGTCGGAAATTTCTAATTCCTCTATACACTAGATTCAACAATATTAATCAATGAGTTATTTAATTGTATTAATTATTCCATTTCTTTTCTCTTTGAATTTTAATTTTTAACGAAAGAAAGGAAAAAAAGTGAGACACTGGTTCAAATTTCACTATAACTTTGATTGATGGGTAATAAAAAGAAATTATAGTCCCCATTAATTAATTAATTATTGACTATTATAAATTATAAAATTATTATTTAATATTTAAACTGAATTATTATCATTTCTTTAATTACAAACTAAACTATTAACACACTTTCTCTAAATCATAGATTAGCCTAATAAATTGTATATGATCACTTTTCAAGTATATGTACAATTCACTTCAATTTTAAATAGATTAGAAACTTTTCTCACTTGTTGTAAATTTTTTTAAAACAAATTAAGAGAAATTAGAAGAAATTAAATAGCAATTTTTTAAATTTATAACTAGAATTTTGCTAAAATTTCAAAAAAATATAAATTGTATAATTACTATTAACACTGTAAAAAAATTTAGACATTAATTTTCAACTCGAAATTCGCTTATAAATATAAACAAAATAAGTTGCATATAAATTTAATTTTTCGCAAAGAAAAATTTTTTTTCCCCAAAGAAAAATGTTGCAAATCCAGCTATGCAAAATAGGAGATTATCGAAATTTTTTTTTTTGCTAAATGTCGAAGGTTACAAAGAATTCTAACATTCAAACATTTTAATCCTACCATTAAATTTTTTTCCCACCTCTTTTTTTTATTTAATATTAATAATTCATAAATCATTCACATTCAACGTTAATTAATTTTTGAAAAAAATAAAATTTCAATATTAGAAATCTGTTTATTTCTATAAATATAAATACAATCAAAATAAACCTAAAACTTTTTCTATACACGTGTGCGGCATTTGAACCTTTCGTGTAAAAAGATCAAGCCAACAATAACTCCAAAAGGTCAACTTTGAAGCTCGTTTATAGTGAAGACTCGGAATTATGTAAATATATAAAATAAAATTGTACATAAAAACAATTTTTTTTTCTTCAAACTTTTTTTTCTATACCGCAAATTAGCAAATATATGGAGAAGTTTGCTTTGTATATAAAAAAAACATTTTAAAAACTTTATGAGTTACGACGATATGGAGGGGAAAAAATGGGTAAAATTACCTTGTTAATCAAACTGCTTGGTGGTGAATGTACTTGATAAACAAATAATAAAATAAAATAATAAAACAAATAAAAAATAAATTAATTAAAATAATAATAAGACAATTAAAAGATAATAAAACAAATTAATAAATTATTGAAAAAATAATTAAAGAAATAAATAATTTAGTGAAAAAATAATATAACGAATAAGTAAATTTTCCAAGTTTTTCTAATGAACAAAAACTGACTAAATAAATAAATGTTTTGTACACCTAGCAAATAATAAAAGACAAACAAATAATTAACACGTTTTTGAATCTCATTAAAAATTGGTAAATAACGAAATGAAAATCAACAGAGTGATTCAGTGAAGAACATCTGAAAATTGAGTCGAGGGAACAACGATAGGAAAAGAGCAATTTTCTGTCAATCTTTTTTTGCTTTCTCTCACCAGATTCTGATCATGACTACGAATTCTAAAATGAGGTTAGAATGCAAGTGAAAATAGAAAATTTCAATTTGCCATAATAGCTCTAATTGCAAATTGAAATTAAAGGACTATTCTCTCTGGAAGAAAAATCAAAACTCTCACATGTGCTTCATATATATATAGACGCATATAAACGATGATTGTATATTTGAAATTCGAAAATATAAACATATAATTTATGAATAGTTTTCCAAATTAAAAACAAGCAAATAATGTTGAACCTAATACACGCGAAGAAAGAATCCCCCACAAGAGACAATGAAAAGTTAATCGAAAAAGATTAATTATAATCGCCGCGTGTATACAAAATCGTCGAAGCGCATTCAATAAAAGTAGGACACGATTTTCATATTGTATATATAAATCTCGAAACTTTCTGATTTGTATTCTCAATTCTGATCATTCATCAAATAATAGGGTACTTTTCATTCTTTCGATAAATCAACATAAACAATAATCCGATTGATAGAGGTTTTCGTGTTCGATTGATATCCCAAGAAACATTGTACGGGGAAAAAATATAATCAACTTTGTCAAACGATAATTGTATCCATCGAAATGTTTTTCAAATAATATTTACTTATAACCGAAAAAAGTTTCAAACTGGAACAACGATAATATTTTCTAAAAAGTCTTAACTGAAACAACTAAAAATAGTTGTTTCAGGTAAAAGTTTCGAACGTTCAATTCAACGACAATATTTTTTTTACTTCTTCTAATTTGTATTTTATTTATAAAAAATATTATTTTTTAGATTAAAATAAATTAATTTTAAACTAAATATTCTTTAATTTCAATTATCTCTAATTTTTTTACAGTAACTTAAGAAAAAACTTAAGTTGGAAAAAAATTTCGTTCATTTAAACGTTCAAAACTTTAGCCCCATATTTTGAGACAAAAAAACAAAGCAACGTTCTGATTCCCTTTTTGTCCAAATTCGATATTCTATGAGAGGAAAAAAAGTCAAAGAAAAGACAAGAACAAATTAAAGAAAAGGCAAATATTCTTTCCATCGAATTATTCTATAAATTTTAAACACAAAAAAAGAAAAATATTTTTCGAAATTGAAACAGAGAGTAAAAGATAAGACCGCGACAAAATTGATTATATTGAAAATTACAAAAATTTACTAAATTAAAAAAATACTCACAAATCCCAAGTGTAGGGGAGTTTATAACAAAAAAGAATCCTTAACTAATAATCTTTTTTTTTTTAGGAGGAAAAAACAAATTCACTTTTTTTTGGAACACTGGAAGTACGACACCAAGTTCGTAGAACGGAAGACACTTCACAACGTTCGAAACAACACTGATAATACCGGCGAGCAATTCTCTTCGAGTACTACAAGAGGGAAGGGCGCAATGAAGGAGATGAAACCACGTTAGAATTTTTGAATTCGAGAGAGAAAGGTGAGACCAAGGGAGGAGGAATGTGTTTATATCAAGAGGTGGTATAGAAGAGAGAATGAGAGTGAGTGAGATCGAATATCAAAACCACAACAAACGCCAATGTGTCAGGAATATAATATTATATACATACATTAATATGAATCGAGCCAATCGAAAGGTTATAACAAAATGACGACCACATAGGTAATGAAAGACGAAAACGAACCAGAAAGGCGAAGAAATTTTCTAATTAATATAACTGGCTATACTCTATGCGTGTCAATAGAAAATATCAATTAAAAAATTAAAACATCTAAATTCACAATTTTTTTTACATTTCTTTTTCCTTTAAATACACTCTATCTACACTGAAAATTTTTTTCTGTTTAATTCAAAAATAAATAGTCAAACCAATATAATATGTTTGAGTTAAACATATTTTATAACTGAATTAAAAATTATTTTTATTGATCAAAAATTTATTATGTATCCAATCAAAATTATTACGTTTAATTCGAAAATAATAATTTTTATTGACTATATAACAAGGATAATTATCTTTAATTTCAATATATTGTTGTCTCAGTGTAAACATTCACCCGCAGAGAAAAATATTATTCAAACCAAATATATTTTATTTGACTTAAATAAACGTATATTTGTCTCAGAACCAACTAGACTTTTTATTTGTTTTAAATAAAACATATATTTGAGTCAAATAAAATTTTATTTAAACAAAATAAAATTTATATTTGAGTCAAATAAAAAGTCTAGTTGGTTCTGAGACAAATATGTTCTCCAAACAAAATGATGACAAAAAATTTACAAAACTTTGATTATTCGAAATAAAATAATTAAAGTACTTTCAAGTATTTAAAAATAATTTTTAAAAAAGTTCAATTAAATACAAAAACAAATAATTTTTTGAATAATTAAATATTTTCTAAATGGATTCTTTCGATAAACTTATTCATTAAAATTGTATTATTTTTTAAAATAAGTGAATTAGAAAATTTTATAAAAATTTAATCATTTTAATAATTGAATTTTTGGGTCAAATTGTATCAAAAAATTTGCAAATCAAATTGTATGAAAAATAATTGAAATTCTGCGATGAATATATTGTTTTCGAAAATAATTAAATCTCTGTAAAAAATTTTTCATTATTTACAAAAATAATTGAACATCACAAAAAATTGAATATTTTTGAAAATAATTTAATTATTGCGATGATTATTAAAAATTTGTAAATAATTTTGAAAAATCCTATTAAAATAGCAGAGCGAGTTTAAAAAAATCAAAATTTTTTCGAAAATTATAAAATTAAGAAAACAATGTTATAATGGATAAAACATTACTCTTTGAAATTTGAAATTAAAAATTATAATTCATGTAAACCTTGACAGCGCTATCTATTTAATAACACCTGTACCTTCACGATTTTACGACTCCACCCACGATTCAAATTTTAAAATGTAACGGACATACAGAAATCTATTTATTCGTACCTTACATAAACTAAAATAATAGAATTTTTCCGAAGCAATATTGCCCCTTAAATACTATAAATACGAAGCAAAGCAAAAAATTCGTTTAAAAATCGAAAAAAATATGTAAACTGTCAAATGCTCCAAATTCCATTATATAAAAAGTGCAATTTTTTTTATAACCCCATAAAAATTAGGCACAGTATAAAATTAAAAAGAATACATTAATTACATTGTTAAGTCAAATTCACGCGTTTCAGTCAACAATACGTTTTAATAAAAATGTAAACAATGTAATGCAACAGGTAGAAATGTCAAACAATGATCACTGAAAATTATCTCAAAGAGACTTACCAATATACTTCTTGCACTGCGTAGTGTATCTCGTCTTCGAACTCTCGATTGATAATCCCTCAATACGTGTAAATAATTATTCTCCTTGTCGCGAAAACTATGAAAAGACTTCCTTGACACTTTGAGACTTCTTCGACGTGACGCCATTTTTGTTCCAACTGTTGTTGCAGCTGCTGCTTTATCGACAACTTCACATTGAACTCAATTCAATCTCGACTTTCCATTCGACTTCATATCGAATTTAAAAATTTCGTCGTTGCCGGTAAATCTATTATAAAATTTCTATTAATAAAATATATTTCTTAAATTATATATTATATACAAACGTGAAAAGTATCTAAAAAAAATCTAGTACAAGTTTTATTTTATCGAGATTAACAAAATGCCGGCGTACAACGTGCACGTGACTCAAGTGACTGAAGTATTAAAGAAATTTACTGTGTACTTACAAGCAGATTTGCTGCAGTGAATGGATTTTTTCATTCTTGAGATGTTTCTTTTGATAATCACGCAAGATATGTTAGATAATATTCATTTTATCACTAGTATTCGGGTGTATTTTCGGAGTGCAGGACTAAAGGAACAGTCAAGCAGACGCCATATTTGATTCTACATCTCGATCGAGAATATCTCGAATGTATCGATTACATGGCGTTTGAAAAAAAGCGGGAAACTAACCTAAAATAATAAATAATTATAGAGGCTATAAATATTAATAAATAATTATAAATAAATCTATAATTAATATATTAATAATTTAAAAACTTTGTCTAGTTAATTAAAGAATATAATTTCGTCTTTTATATACGAATATAAATTAGTTATATCTCATAATTGGTTGATTCTTTTATAAATGCACTTTTTTCATTTATCTGACTATGAAAGTCTTTTACTACTTCTTTTCCATCATTAGTGATAGTTTCTTTTTATAGTTAGACAGTGTTATTTAATTCCTTTTTTTTATTTTTATTTTAAATTAATTATACTTTTATTCTGGTTTAAAAATTATTAATTAGAAAAATGCAGCAAATCCTAATTGTTTTAATATTTTTAATATTTTATTAACTCAAAATTTTAATTCATTATAGGTATCTATATAAAATTAGAATTTACAAAGTAATCGTTCTGAATAATTATCGACTATTTTCAATCTATAGTAAAAAAGTATTAATCAATTTAGAAAATATATATAATTAAATATTTAAAACTCTAATTTTTAAATTTTGAATTTTTATTATCATTGTTAATTAATATTATTTTATTTATTTATTTTATTTATTTTTAACTAATTACTATAAATAAAAGAAAACAGAAATATTAATTATTAAATAACTAAACACAAGCTGAAAAATTAATAGAAAAAAAATTATAATCATTATTTGTCTTGAAAAATAATATTAATTTATCTTTATAAAATAGAGCACACTAAAACATCCGTGTCAATATCTTTATTTAAAGATCAATCTTCTTTATAATTGTTAAATCAAATAATATATTTTTAATGTATATTAAAACCAACATGGAAGGGTGGTGTACAATGCAATATCGGCGAGCGCAACAACTCGCTGGGCGAGACGCAAGAGCGCTTACCTTTGTACAAAAACTATAACTAATATAATATATTTATATATAATATGCATATACCATGTAGGAACAATGACTTCGAGTCATTTTGCCGTCAAGTCTTTTAAAAAGAAATATTTTCCAAATTATAGAAAAATCCGCCAATATACTCATTGTATATTATTTTATAACTCAGGAGAACAATAAAGGAGTAAAATTGGCAAAAATATAAAAATTCTCGTAGAGTTACGCAGTCAGTTCAATCTTCAGTCCACAGGACATTTTTGTCGAAAACTTTTATCTATTTCGCAAATAGTTTTTTTTTCTAAAAAAAAGTCGAAAATCGACAATATATTCTCATTAATATCATTCGAAATTAATTTTTCACAATTTTTTTTTATTAATATTATTATTAATACTTCGAAAAAAATTTTATTTTTTCACTTTATTTTAATAAAATTTCAAAATTATTTAAATGTTATTTCAAAATATTATGTGAAAATAGTTTTAATCCTAAACTTTCAAACGTTCAAATGAAAGAAATATAATTTTTTCCTATTCGAATTAAATTTTTATCACAAATATTTTTCGACATATGTAAAAAAAATGTATTACAATTTTTCTAAATGTTAAGTTTCTGTTTTTAATTTTTCTTACCAAATACAATTTAAATACTATTAATATTGAAAATATTTTTCGAGAAATATTTATAATAATATCAATATAATTACAATATTAATGTTAATATTTTGATATAAATGTCATCAAATATATTCACCTTGTAGAAAATGTACTTCGCTATACATTCTAAACGCGGAAAATTTTCTATAAAAAATGTTTCAATTCCCAGCTCGGGATTCGAATCTTATTTGATTTTGAAAAATTCTCAAAGTCAAAAAGTCTTTTTTTGTCTCAAAAAACACTGGTTTTCTTCGTAATTAATTTTTATACGATAGAATGTCGTCCCATTTTAGGAAAGCTTTTACAAAATTTTTTTTTATTAAGTGAATAAAGTAAAAAGCTGGTCCATTTTTATTTTTTTAGTATCGTCGTGATATGAGTTTCTCAAAATCACTGCTAGCGCATGGTATCTATAATATATAACTATACACCTACAATAGTTAACAAGACAAGTCCGCAGTCCGAGATGATCGGGCTGAATTTTTAATCGATTAATCTTACGATAAGTTTATCTTAAGTAGTGTGTGTATGTTTACGCTTTCTTTTTCAGAGTTGAAACGAAATTTGTGTTTTTTGTCTTCTCGCTGAGACGCAACTCTTTTTTTTAATTATTTTTTAATCTGAGGAGTGGTGCTAAAACATTTTCTTCTAAATGCGATTCATCTCGAATTTTAACGACAGGGCAGAACGTCTGAAACTCAGTTCGATTATTAAATAATTTCGAATCTCAGTTCGATTATATTTCTATAATAATACTCTGTTATTCTGCACTCTCGTTTTGTTTGCTTTTTTTGATTAAATGCGCAACGACGAATTCCGGACGATCTGCGATTTTTTTCCAATAGCAAAAAGTGTCTGTGTCGATTTAAATGGTAAGTATAAAATATTAATTGGCATTTAGTAATATATTTTTCTAGTCTTATTGCCTCGATTGTTTCAACTATTTTTTTTTTCATTCAAGTTTTAGAAAATTTAACAAAAGTTCCTTTTTTTCAGCATAAATTGGAGTCATTTTCTAAAAAAGTATGGAAGTTCGAAATATCCACGAAGTTTTTCAATGGAAATGTTTTCTTCGCAAGTTTCGGATATTTGGAATAATTGAAGAAAATAGAAGCACTTGTGAATTAAAACAATCTCAAGCAAATAGTAAAAAATTGAATTTCGAAAGAATTTCGAAAAAGGCAAGTAAATCTAATTAAACAAATGGTAGAAACAAATTTTTAGAAAAAGGACACTTACTGCGAACAACAACTGTTATTTGGAGGTATTTTCAAGGAAGTCGAGGAAGAAAAGTCTGTGGTACAAAAGACTTACATCCATGGAATTTGGCTTTTCATTCACTTTTTAAGTACGTGCTTTTCACTCTCTAAGAGTGAAAACAATTTGAAAGTAGAAAAAATTGTTTTCTAATCTGCTAATAATTGTGCAATAGCACTGAAAGTTTTTTTTTCTTCTATAAAAAATAGAAATGAAAATTCGGTATTGCTTCAAAAAAATGGGATCCATATGTCCCTCAAAAAGTCAGTCAATAAGCTCTGTGTATTGGTTTGGTGGGGGGGAGAAATTGTGCCTAATCCACTCCTCCAGATTCTTCATTAGCCCCTCATCTCAATTACAACTGTGATTCGGGAATGTAAAATACGTCGACAAGATCAAAAAGAAATTTTGTTTGTTTGTTTGTAGTCTGGTATTCTCGTCATTTCTATATGGCAACATTCTTGAAATTACAAAAAATGCGAACGAAGGCAGATGGTGATTATGAATTCAGGCCTTGGCGCTTTTCCTCCTCGAGCATCGCGTCCAGCTCATTCGTAAGATTTGTCAGCATGTTACCGATATCATTTAAAACGTCCGCAGGCTCTCCACCACTCGTATGATGATTCACCAAATTATTTCCAATTGTACCTGCACTTCCAACGTATTCCTGGGCCCTTGCCGCTCTCTGCTTTATCGTACCGGCATTCTCGTTGGCGAACGGCAGAGAATCCGATTCCGTACTAGAGCTCGACTGTTTCAAACAGAAAATGACAAAAATTAATTTATAATAGAATTATAATTTTTTTGAAATATTTGTCAAAAAAAAAATCAAAATATGGAAAAGCAAACGGAAATTTATAATGAGTTGAGGGAATTGTAAACTCACTTTGAAACTAGCGTCGGATCCATTACGATGCTGCAGGGCAAGAGTGGCAATGAGCTCGTGTTCTTCATTGACACTGACGCTGACGCTTCCCCAGGAACGTGACATGGAGGATGGCGGCCTACTGAGTTGCGGCGGTGTCGATGGAGGCGCCGCTGGTGCAGGTGGAGGCGGATGATGATGGTGATGAAGATGATGATCATCGCACGTTGCAGTTGGAACGGGACCACTGCAATCTATCACAACATCGCCTACATTATTACCACCTCCAACATTAGTTCCCATATCTCTGGAACTCTGTCGTCTCGGCGGTGATGGAGGACGTCGTTTCGATAAGTTAGGACTACTTTCCAATCCGTACGTCAGCTGATATTTATTATCAACAAAGTCTCGTGGCAGTGATTTAAATTGTCCCGGCGTTGCTACAACCTGAATAGACAAAAAAAGATTTTCATTATTCTCCTTTCGTTCTAAATTCACCAATATTTTTCCTACTTCAATCTTCTTCTATCTAAAGTCCGCAACGCCTTAAAAAACGAAAAATCAAAACAACTTTTTCCAAAATATTCTCATTGGTAAATAATTTTATTAAAAAAATACGTAAAATTTTACGATGAAAGGAAAACGTTAGCGCTTTTTGACAGAATTAAAGTGAAAATAAATCAAGTTGACCAGTTCGGAAAGAAGGGGAAAAATTCTTTTTTTCTTTTTAGATAAAATTACCTTGGCAACGGGTCGGGGTCGAACGAGACAGTGTCTAGGTCTGGGAAGAGTTCCACCTCCAACTTCGATGATAGAGCCTTCGTTGGTCGGAGTTAAATCGCCGTCTTCATAACTTCGCGGCCTCCAATCGACGGGTTGAGGATGTGACACGGGTGCGGGTGATGGTGGATAAGTAACAGGAGCGTCTTCTAAACTTTCGAGAGACTTTCCTCGCGAATTCCCCCGACCAACTGTATTATAATCCAGCCCAGCTGGTAGTGCGGCGTACATGCTCCTCCACGTTGCGTTCGAATTGTTTTCGTTGCCGGCTCTTTGGAAAGATCTTAATACCGGCGACGAGCAGTCTTCATCGGGCGATGGCAAGTCAGAACCACCACGTTGAATAACAACATCCTGCAAAATATATTCTAATTAATGTCTATTCAAATTTTCCTAGTTCCAATACTTTTTGTTTTTCTATTAATTTTCCCATGAATATTAAATATTATGAAAATTAAAGACAAATAGAGTATATAAAAAAATTGAAATCCTGCGTTTATTTTTATATTAAAAAATAATTAAATTGACAAAAAGAATTTTATTGTTTATGAAAATATGACGAAAAATATAGGAATATTATATTTTTCAGGTCAAGAAAGATGTTTACCTGCGTTTGTCCTGGATGTGGTGGGAGTCGAGCCAAATCCAACGGTTGAATTCGTTTACCGGCACGAATGTCCTTAACTCGTTTAATCGCCAAAAGAAGTTTCTTCTGATGACCAAGTCGAACGATACCAATGTCCTCGAGATCCTCCCACGTGAGAGTCGTAACATCCTCAACGGAACGCATACCCTGTTGATGAAGAGCACCAAGATATTCCTCGAGTCTTAATAACCTCAGCCACTCTTCCAATGAACCCGGAACATGTTCTGGCAGACCGTCTCCTATATTTAAATTATCTATTTCCGCCTTCAGTCGTTTCCTATGGTTCGGCTTCTTAATACCTGCAAAACAATTTTACTTTACTCACAGCTCTTTCTTTTTTACACAAAATTTTCACAATTACATTTCTTTTACATTTCTCTATTTTTTCACTGCATATTTTTCCTAAAATTTGATTAAAATTTAATTCTTTTTAAAAATTAAATTTTTCAAAAGACTTTCACTGAAATTTTCGAAAAACCAATAGTAACTTTACTTTGAAAATAAATAAATTAAGATAAAGAAATATAAATTAATTAAAATGAGAAATAAATTTACCTATAGCTGTGAGATCCTCGGGGGTCATTCGAGTTATAGTAGCGAGATCGTAGCCAGCAGAAGCAAATAATGGAAAGTACTCCTCGAATTGAAGCTCGGTTAGCCAAGCATGAACAACATCGAGATCTCCAGGTCGGTCGGGATGACTTCCAAGTGAACTAATGGAACATCTTGGTGATGATGTGAGTGTGCCGTGTCCTCGGGGACCCAAATGATATCCAGAAGCTCTTCCAGAATCGAGAGACGCTGTCGAGTGCCTTGAACCAGATCCAGAACCAGAACTCCCAGGACTATCTCTTCCGGGGCTTTGTGTCATGTCGATGCCTAGCGAAAAGAAAAACAAAAGCAAAACTCGTTAAAACACATAATATAATAAATTCGCTTATCATCACAAACGTACATGTCGCTAATTGCGGAAATTGTATATTTCAATTATTCTTCGTTTCTCAAACTCATTAAATTTTATTCTCCCTATTTATTTCAATAATTTTATTTCTTTTATTTATTTAACAAAATTATTAAAACTTTCCCCGTATTTTTTTTGAATTTCGTTTTAATTATTAAAAAAAATCCCCTTCATTTAAATACAATATTCATTGAATTAATTTTTTTTAAAGTGAGAGAATAGAAATATTTTCCATACACGAAGAAATAATAGAAAATTCTTTTTTTTTTAATCAAAAAGATAGATCTTGTGTATTGATACGGGTGTATGTGCAATCTCCAGCGATAAGTGTTCATTGATAGTGTCCAAGTTGTCTATTGAGTGAAATACTGGAGCACAAAGTGATCGTAAACAACTATTAAAGAGGTCGATGATTATCCTTGCTTTTATATACATATACATTGAAGACAAAAAGTGATCAGTTTCCTCATCTTTTGCTAATCCACTATGAGATTCGTATCTCTTCGAGAAATCACTGGTAATTTATGTTGGAAACAAATATATTAAAAGCTTTACGCATATAAAGTATTGAATTAAAACTGATCAAACTTTATATATACACGAGAAAATAGACATCGTGGTATATAAGAGAAAAACATGCATATTATGTATTTGTGTATAAATATATTCCAAAGTGCACATTAACTGTACAAAAATATCCGTATTTTCTAAAATTAAAAATTTCCTTAACACGTTAAAAACAAATTTATATTATTATTGGAAAATTTTTTACGATTTTCTGATAAAATGCTTTCCACTTTAAATATATAATATAGTTATATTAGAACCAGTATTTTAAAATTATCCGAGAAAAGAAAAAAATTGATAAATTGTATTTTATTTACCCTCTAGAAATAGATTACGAAAAAAAATTAAATTATCTACTTTATAATATTGTACCTTAATTCAAATCAGTTTCCATACATTTCAATTAAAAAACACAAAAAGTAAAATTTACTTCTACTAATTTGTAAAACTAAAGAAACATTTCCAAGAAAGTTATTTACAAAATTAAAATTCAAGAATGCACTTTCAAATTAAACAATTTGCGCGAAAAATATTTTAATTTGAAAACAGAATTTCTAAATTATTCTGGAATGTATTATTTTTCTTCATATATATATGTATTTAAATATACATGAATAACGGGAGATGAAAATTTTGCAAGTGCCATTATTTTAACGTTATTTCGTTAAAAAATTGTTATAAAGCATTTTTGCATCATGTGAAATTTTTCATATTTTGTCGTGGCATTATTTTTCGATAATAAAATTCAACTATTAAAGGATTCATATACATATTTTCAGTGAAAATCAAGTGAAGAAACTCTTATTCTTTTCATTATTAACGATATTTTATATATATATGAATCAAGCGAGACACAATTTATATACTCCCATAGTATTATTCAAGGGAAATAAATTCTTTAAAAATGAGAGAAAGATGCGGTAAAATTTATTACTCGTAAAAATATTTATTCTCCTATATGTATAGAAGTCGAAAACTTTTGCGTCATCATTTTTAAACTACGATATAGATAGAAATTGAAAGAAGAAAAGGAATTTCTTTCTTGAAAGCAAAATCAAAAGAAGAATTTGATAAGAATTAGATATTATTTTACAAATAGCAAAATTTTCTTATTTATTTTCTATTACTAATTTCTAATCTAAATTTTTTAAAAGGAAAAAAAAGTAAATTACATGAATATTAGAATAAAAATATGATTTGAAATTAGAAAAATCAATTTTTTATTGAATAATATATTGTAGATAGAAAAACATATTTTCTTTAGAATTATAGATGAATTTTGAAATCTATCAATTTTTAAGGAAAATAAAAATCCAAGAAGTACACGAAGAGACGAAAGAAGATGTTTTTCGATAAGTTTGCAAATTTACTGCTTGAAGCGAGAGCAGAAAATTTACAAACTTATCGAAAAATACCTTCTTCTCGTTCTTGGTGTACAAAGTACTTTTAAATTTTTCAAAGAAATTAACTGAACTGAATATAAATTTTTGAATATATTTAAATAGAAAATAATTTGAATCGTTTGAACGTTAAAAGTTTTAGTGGAATAAATAATAGAAATAAAAATAAAAGAGGTAAAATAAAAATTGAATGAATAATAATTATAACAAGAATAATAATAATAATAAATAATTGATATAAATAAAAGAAAATAAATGAAAATAAAAATTGAAAAAATAATTGTTCCATTTCTAATTCCGTTGTACACTGGCTCTATAAAATGAAATGAGAATTATCCATAGGGATTATAATTTAGATCGAGTATAGTTAATTTTCAGCGACTTGGAACAGAATATGACATGGTGTTGTAGTCAAATGGATTTATTTCTTTGACTGTGTATGCATGTAAAAACAAGAACGATCATGTGGTTCTTAATCTCGACGAGAGAAAACCAGTTTCTTTATGTATAGTGGCAAAATTGTTGCTGCTGACCACATGCGAATTTCTAACTGTATAACTCGCTTGTCGTGTGCTTGTGTATATATGTAAAAGTGTACCTTGATCCTCGGCGTGGGCGTATTTGCCGACGATCGGTGGGAAAGCGAATCCAGGGTGCGTGAAAATTGGCCCTGGACTCTTTCCCGATGGCATCCCATAGGAGCCGTCATCGCCGGCGCCTCCACTTCCTGTGCCGCTCGACAAAAAGCATCCATCCTCACTGCTCGCGTATCCTGCCGAACCAAAGGACGAGCCCGAGTGTCGAAATACATCGGGGACCGCCGGTGGTGCCACTTTCTTCACCTGGGTCACAGCTTTCGATGGTCGGTTCATTCCGCCAACTGGAAAAAATTCATCCACAATTAAAATAAAGAAAAAGCAAAAATTAGGAAAATTTATTTTTTATCTCTCCACGAGAAAAAAATTTACTCAACAAACAATAATAATTATTAATTCATTATTTGCAAGGAAATTAGTTATTCTCAAAAAAATATCATTCAATTACTTTCATTAATTAAAAAAAAGTGAAAAAAGGGGGACACAGGGAAGTTGTACATAATTTCTGATTTTTTGGGAGATAAAAAAAGGAATTATTAGAAGAGGGGACTGATTATCATCCCTTCAAAATAGTAGATATAATATAGTAATTATAATTTATAATATTATCTTTTATCTTAAAACCTTTATTCTTTAATTATTTTCTAATAAAAAAATAATAATCACGTGATAATAATTATAGTAATAATAGCAACAGTAGCGAAGTGTGAAAAGAAGATTCGACCCCAAAAATCTGAAATTCTAAAAAGCTACAAATAATTATAGCTTTTCACTCTCCGGTGAAAGTTTATAAAATATATATATAACATTACAATAAACCCCATCCTTCTGATTTATATACACATTGAAAATAATAATTATCACGAGGTAAATGTACATTCGAGGCAAATGTCATCCGCATCTCTCCCTGTCCATATCGATACAGCCATAATAAATTATTATTTATCCCATCATAATTCCTAATTCGAAGGAAATTAAAAACTAACAGTCCCGGAATTTGTATAAATATTTTTCAATTAAGGGGGAAAATTAATTTCCCTCTTCTTCGCACCTTTCTATTCGCTTAGAGAGAATTTTTTCAAAGAATTTTATACTTTTACAATTTAATATTAAATTTATTTACAATTTTACAATGTAATTAAGTCAAAAAACGTAGCACTTTCTACGTATACAGGCTAAAGTAACTGTTCCCCTTTTTTTCAATGCTCTTTTATTGCTGTTGTATTATTCAAATATTTTATTTCCAGTTCATTTAAATATACCACTAAAAATTAAAATATACCATTAAAATGCTTGGTTAACATTGAAATAAAAAAGATATTTAAAAGTAAAAATACGAAATGGAATTTTCCTTTCAGAGGAATGAAAAATCGTCGAAATGACTTTTCCGACAAAAAGTTTTTTATTTTCTTTTTATTATTTATTTAGTCTTATTTTCAATTAACTCCAAAAAATTTTCCCGACTGAAAGTTCATTTTATTTCTTTTTCTTTTCAAACGGTATTTATTTAATATTTTTATTCAGTTTATTTTTTAATTTCTTGTTTTAATTTAATTTATTTTTATTTAGCTCCAAATTTTTTTCAGGGCTGAAAGTTTATTTCATTTTTAGTCTTCTTTTCATTCTTTAGTTAATTTATTTATTTACAATTAGTTCCTTATTTTTAACTTAAAAAAAAATTATTGCTAATCAATTTTAATAACAACAGTTAATGTAGTTAAACTGTCGATTATTTTCAAATGAATAGAGAACAATCGACAATCACTATTATTAGAAAATAAGTACTTTCAATTAATAATATACAATTAATCAATTGCAGACGAAAATTATCCTATGGAGTTTAAAGTTTTGAAACAAAATTCTACATACTATAGTAAATATCACACACTAATAGCGTTAATTAATGTTTAGATTTATAGCTAATTGAAAATAATCTTCTCTCTGTTCGCTCGTAATTGAAACAATTTTAAAATAATTACCCAAATAAATAATAAATAAAACTGAGCACCATTCTTCTATTTCTCAATTCTCAACAAGTACGACATTTATCGAAACTTATTAAAACAACATTTCAATCAACAATACTTGACCGTTCATTAATTACATCAATTACAAAACATACTTTACAGTTAATTAAACAACTTGACACTATCTTTATATTAAAACTATAATTCTAAATATCTCCATAATAAAACTGCCACACATCAAAATCATTTACAATATATAAAATAAACCGGTTTGTGTAAAGAATAAAACAAATTGACCGAATAAAAAAATTCGTAACAAAATATTTAATTTACTTTAAATAAAAAACTCTATGAAAAGGATCGCTTTTTTGAAACTCTCCTTTTGAATTAAACAAATCGTTATCCATTCCCCTCCATATTGTAATAATTATAATGCAATGACAGAGCATTAATTTTATTTTTCAGACTCACTTATCATAAATGTCGTGTCTCTTTATGCAGCTCGGAGAAAATGATGTAGATGAAGCGTGGGCCTAATATACACGTGTAAATGCATTAAATTTGTAAATTTTCAAAGTCAGTCAGATCTCTCATCCCACTGCTAAACCGAATTGGCCCAAGTTCTTTTTTGATTTCAACTTGAGCTGATGTGAGTTGAGTAGAATTTTTTTCGTGACAAATATTTGAGACATCACAAGTTGCAAACGGGGAAAAAATTTTTTTTATCGTTTATGAGAATATAATATAATGTATATAATAATAATACGACTTATGGTCTCGAAGATGAGGGAGTAGAAACTGTGATCCACGCGTCCATGTTCTTCACGTCAAAATGCGGTTTTGCTTGGACAAGAAACAGGTTCTCATCGGCGTAGGACGCCCAGTCTCTCTTATTTTCTTTTTTTTCTCTCTCTCTCTCTCTTTCTCTCCCGATTTTTCTTTCTCTTTCCTTTTCTCATTTCTTATCTCTCTTTCTCTGCCGGTTTTATTTTCCCTCTCTTTTAACGAGTCTAATTTTAAAATCGAACCAGTTCGTTCAGTTGAAAATATATTTATTCGGAGTATACATACAACAAAGTAGAAATAGGTGATGCACTTCCGTTTGCAATGTTCCAAGTTTTGCGAAAACAGAACGCACACTATGTTTATTTAGCGGTGGAAATTGACAGTCGAAGGTGCAATGTGCATTCTGTTACTTTGCTCAGTATAATATAAATATGCAGCCAAAAGGTCTTGTAAACCACCAGAAAAATATCAGAAATTTGAATTTAAAATCTTTCCTAAATTCAATTGTTTCTAAAAAAATTTAAGCTATAATGATTTTTAATACTCAATTAATATCTTAAATTTAAACTAAAGCTTATTTTAAAAAAATAATTTTATAAGAAAATTCTCTGAAAAGTAAATTATTTAAATATAAAAACTAAACATTATATAGAATAATTGTATGTTTCTTAAAATTTAATTTTCATAGAGAATTATATGAACAAATTATAAAATCATTAAATTTCGTTGACAACATTTAATAACATTTTGAAGGATATTGAAAATAATTAAATTCTTGTAAAATTTTTATTAAAAAAAATAATTAAAATTTTGTTAAAATTTTTTTAAATAATTAAATTCTTTTAATAAATTTATTAAAATATATTTTTATTAAATTTTTAAGAAAAATTCAATTGAAACTGCGTATAAAAAATAATTGAAATTCCGCAATGAGTTTTAAATTTACGATAATAATTGAAATTCCTATGAAATTTGTATTATCTATTTAAAAAAATAATTTTCATTTTTTTGCGTAAAATTTTTTAAAAAATTAAATACTTTTCAAAAAGTTTATTAAAATAGTAGAAGTTTAAAATCATTAAATTGAGGAAAATTTTGAAAATAATTGAAATTGTGTCAAGAATTTTATTAAATTTTTTGTCAATAATTGAATATCAGAGAAAATTTCTATTATTTTTGAAAAATAATTAAAATTTTGACAAGAATTTAAAAAAAAAATTTAACATTTAATTTTTGCCCAGAATTTTATTACTTTTGAAAAGTAATTAAATTTTTACAATCATTTTTTGTAACTTCTCCAAAATTTAATTTTTCAAATATTTTTTAATAAAATTTTTCTATAAATCGATAATTTTTAATAATTTATGAAATAAATATTTAAATATTACAATATATAAACATTTTTTCTCCAGAATTCCTGACATGAAAAAATTTCACTTCTTTAAAATTCGCTTGAAAAAAATTGGTGTAAAAAAATAAGCCTTTTTTATATCGCTTTGTAAATAAAATTTTTTCTCTCCTCTAATTATATATACCAAGCGCAATATTAATAATTACACAGTGATTTTACAATGAAGAAAAATTATTGTTGAAATAAATAATCTCGTTACCTTGAATGTTCAATGGAACATTTTATGCGTAAAGCTATTTTTTTGTTTAACGAGAAATAGTGACTTGCAATATATTAAGTAATGAAATTTTGAATAGAAGGCTATTTGTGCGAGAATATAAATTAAAAGAAAACAAAGTATTCACATAAACTATTATTGATACTAAAATTGTCATATTAAGTTTCTATTATCGGGTGATTCAGTTTTAATATTAAAGATCGGTAATAAGAAGTAAAGATACGAATCGTCATTTCAATACATATATTATTATGACCAGTAATAAAAATTTCGCATGTGCACTGTTAGAAATAAATTGATATAATAATGTTCGACAAAATGAATTATTTAGCAAGGTAGTGCGTAAATATTTATTTTAAACTCTTATTTTTTATGATCCACAAATTTACTTCAACTTTTTGTTCCCTTTTTCATTTTCATTTCCATATTTCCATATATTCATTATTTTTATTATTATTATTATTATTATTATTTTTATTATTTTTAATGATGGGAATATTTTTTATTCCCGAAAAACGAATTTTTCTAACAAGTAAAAATTTTACTATATTAACTATTACCGAATCCTTTAGTTTTTTTCAGAGAAAACTGTTAGACAAAAGTCTAAATTAGTTATCGTTGGTGCAGGTGGAATTATTTTACCGCAAAATAAAAATTCTCCATAAATTATTCATTAGTTAATTATTACCGAAGTTATTAATTTCGTAAATAACTTTAGTTTTCAATATCCAGAAACTTTTTAGTGCGACAAAGTAAGAATATTGTCGATAAAAATACAATTTGACGAAGAAATGAATTTTCTTCATTTGAACGTTCGGAACTTTAGATTCTTTTTATTCAAACTCTATTTGTTCTTTCTTCGTCTTTTATTTTTATATCGTGATTTTATTCGCGACAAAACTTTTTCTATTGGATTTAAAAGGTTAAGATACACACGAACTTCTTTTTTCTCTGTCTCTCTCTCTCTCTCTTTTTATTTAACGTTCCGCGTATGAATACTTATTTGTGCTAAACTTGAGTTATGTCACGTCCTCATGCTGCGTAACGTGCAAGTTTCGCAGAAGTACTTTAAGAAATCTTTCGCCTTATCATTTTTCCTCTTTATTGACAATACGTTTCTTGCGAATGAGAGCGATAAAGGAGTGCATGGTGCATGTTTCTGTGTGCGGGTCTTAACATAGAAAAAAAAGAGCAGGTATATAGAGGCGGTATCATCTAAATTGTGTTTTGTAGCGTGAAAATTTGCACTTTAGAGAAAAGTCGTCTTGCAAATATATGTGCGGAAAGATGTTGCATCCTAAGTGTTATTCAAGGAAAAATGCTTGGGAAAAAAATCTATTGTTTACTCAAGAAGGAAAATATTTTTAATAATCATAAAAAAACAAACATAAAAAAGACGCAGTAAATCAGGAAGGCAGACTTTGTACTCAATAATTTGAAAAAGTAGCAAAAAATTACTTCAGGACTGAATAAAGAATAGAAAAAATTAACTATCGAAAAATTAAAATTTAACAACTAAAGAAACAAAATACAAAAAAAATGAATATTCCATTAAGGAAAAAACAAAAAACATTTTATTTCCATTGTTTGCTTTCTCGTTCGTATTATTAAATATTGTAAAATAATTAATAAACAGACGGCAACGGAGAATGGAATTTAATGAAAGAGAATATCGAGAAACATATTTTTCTCCTCTCAATAACTTTGTATTGAGGATCTCTGTCTCTTTTTGAAGTGGATTCCTTCGGTCAAGAGTGCTTCGTCCCTTTTTTTTCTGGTGAAATCTTGTTGGTACGCGGGACACGGAGCATGACTGGGACAAGTGTCCTTGTAAAGTTTCTCTCTTTCTCTGAAAGGAGTACTTCAAGCTAAACTGTAATGCTTGAGTCCTCATGATGATCTTTGTGGTTTTTCTTAATTTACACAATCAATTGAGACTCACTGCTGTTGACTTTGACTCTTGTAGACTAATGTCAAGTTAACTTACATCATTTCATTATAAGCAACAACGTCTTGACCTTCTTTTATGTACCACACAGTCAATTTACTAACTATTATAATGCGGTTAAAAATATTTTCTCCCTCTAAATTATTAATTTGGAATTTTATTAAAACAAGTTTAGAAGCTAATTTTGCTGGGGTACGTTTTGTATTTTATTATTATTCAGTAATTATATTCAGTCGCACTAATTTATATTGTTAGTCATATATTTAGGGATGGCAGTTGTGGTCCCTTTATTATCTAATCCTCACTCTCCCTTTTCTATCTTCGTAAATTAATAAAAGCTCCTAGAGCCCCTGAGAGTCATGTATGTTCTCCCCCCTTTTCTATTTTTCCAAGCAATTTATTGTTGAAAATTATTTCCAAACTAAATCGTAGAGTTTAGAAACAAACGTAGTGGTAGAAGAAAAATCAAAAAAATCTGAGTCTTTTTTTAAACCGAATCCTTTTTTAAAACTAATTTAAAGATAAAAGGTCCCTTCAAATCACTTTGTTGAAGACTGCTATATTATCCAGTGACAAATAGATATTTCAATTTAAATTCAGTTGGCTAGGAAATTGAGAGGAAGGAAATGTTGTAATTTATAATGAAAGCATTTTTTTTTAGATGTTGGTTTTAGTTTTTGAAATATATTGCGTGCACATCGGGCTTCATCTTAATCTCGTTCTGTAAAATATATGTCGTCTGCAGAGCAGAGAGAGAGAGAGAGAGAGAGAGAGAGAGAGAGAGAGAGAGAGAGAGATGGAAAGATTTGCAGGGCATGATGTTTATATGTATTTCTGGCAACCGGAAATAGATCCGTTCTGCGTTCTGCATTTAGAAGCAGTAGCACTTAAGAGAGCGCCCTTTTTTTAATGGAACACGTGCTGCTTCTCTTTTACATTTGTACAACATAAACGTGTCAGCGAAACGTGCGCGTCAGTCTTTTGAATCGTCTACAGCGTAAAATGCTAATGCAACCTTCAGAGCGATTTTACTGATTAGAATATAACCACAATGGTCAAGAATCATTAATTCCATCGCTGTTATTATCTCCCTAACGAGGGAATATTTATTCTCCAAACTCTTTCTTTTTTTCAACCTTGACATTTTTAGTTGGAAAAAAATTTTTTAAAGAAAAATTCTGTTCATTAGAAACCAAACTTGTAATTTACAAATTTAATATATTAAATTTCTTGCGGTAATATTTCAATCATTTTCATTGCCCGTTTCATTACTCCGTTGACGTTTCTGTTTATTAAATTATCAAATTTAATAGTTTCAATTATTTATAATAGAAAATCATTTTTGATAAAATTCCTGACCAGAATTCAATAAGTTTCTTAAATAATTCCATTCTTCCCAAATAATTTAATTATTCTTAGAAATGTTATTAATAAAAAATTTTAAATGTATTAAAAATTGAACTAATTTGAGAAAAGTTTTTTATTCCGTCTACTATTTATTACAACTTTTTTTTGACTATTTATAAAAATATTAATTTATTTATAATAACAATTGAAAAGTAAAATAAATAGTAATTTATGAATAGATATCTATTTATAGATAGTAAAAAAATTAATTAATCTATGAATAGAAATCTATAGATAGTAGCTTCTAATTATTCTTTAACGTGTATGTAAATATGTTTACTTCCCGAAAATTCAACACCGGAAGCAACAGAGTTTTTATTGGAGCCAATTTGCGAAGGGCGGGTGGACCTTCCAGGTGAAACACATGGGCAGGTGAGGCTGAACACCCTGCCATCTCCATCCTTTTTTTCTTTTTTTTTTTTTTTTTTTATTGGGCCTTTATATATTATTCAATGTATACTATTTCGTTGCGAGGTCTTTTTTCTCTCTCCTGAATGAAATGAGCTTAAAGGCCCTTCACAATTTTTCAAGAGTAACTTTATTCTGTTTTCTTCTTTTCAATATTATAACGTTGGACATTTAAAAAATCAGTCTCTCTCATATGTATGGGAATTTTTTTCATTCGAAAAAGTATATTCTATTCATCAGTCAATTAGATATGCTCCGAAGAAAACGTGCGGTCCAAATGGTTTTAATGTTTGCCTTAAGGAAGACCTCAATATTCTCCAGTTGACCGTTTCTTCTCCTATTCTTTTGTTGAGTTTTCAAAAAAAAAATTTATACACAATTATTACATACTTTTATGATAAAGCTCTCTCATTATTGACATTACCTACTTGGAAGAATAAAAGTTGTTTCTGACATTATGGAGTATAAAGAGAAATTCTTATTTTAAGATGAAACGTGAGGCTCGATTTTTGATGTGAAAAGAATTCATAAGTTAATTTTTTTAGGAAATTTAAAAGTACTTTCTGTACCAAGAATTTTGATAATAAAAAATATTTCCATTCCTTTTATTCTTTTTCTTAATCATTCAATTTTATTTTTAATCATAAACAAAGAAATATTTTTTTCACTTCAGACATATTCTTGTAAAAAAAATATGTAATATTTATTCTTCGAGTGGAAATTTTTTTTCCTAGAAAGAAATATTGAATAACTGATAAATAAATTTTAATTTCACTTTCTTAAGTGAGGAAAAATTAATAATTATTATAATGAAGCGAAAGAGTTTTTAAAAAAAGAATTTCTCTTTGTTGTCGTCGCGCTTTTGATAAAGTTCAGGTGCATATGTTATTCTCTGGAAAATATAACACGACCCAGCTAACAAAACAGAAACTAATCATTTTAAAGCATATGTTTCTGTGCTTATATATAGCGAGGCGTTTAAAACGACCTCGAATGCACCCAGGAATCGCATAATTGCGTGCGCGCGTGCTATTGCGTTTGGTGTTTAGAGAGAGAAAGAGAGAAAAACATATGTGAGTCTGCACGTCGTCTCTTGAATGAGCTTCGCACAAAACTGTGCGCGAATAGAAAAAAGAAATCAAACGCGCACAAAGATTAATGTCTTATCTTTTTATCACGAATAAACCACGATAAAAACTGGTTTTGATTCCTCTTGATTAAGCTTTCAATGCGCGTTGAAATCGACATTTCACTTTCAAATTTTTTTTCATTTTTCCCTTTAATTAATTTAATTGATCTTAATTTAATCTCTCTATTTGATAACTAAATGAAGCACATTCATCTTTTTCAAACAAAAGCAACTTAAATCAATCGGATTCTTTCTACTTATATCCACTGGATCATTAATTTCTCTATAGAATTTATACATTTAAAATTATAATTTCAATAAAAAGAATTATTTCATCAAAGAGGAATTTTTTAATACCAAGAGAGAAATTAAAGTTTAAAAAATATGTCAAGAATATATTGAAGTTTAATAAACTGCACCCAAAGAAAAGATATATATTTGACTCGAGACTTACACCCAGGGAACAATTTTCCAATCCAAGTATAATTTTTATTTGTGGTAAATAAACTTGTCTTAGAGACAACTAGGATATTTATTAGCTTCAAATAAAAATTTTATTTATACCAAATAAATATTATTTGAAACAAATAAAAAGTCTAGTTGGCTCTTTTTATTTTAGGTGGAAACTATTTATTTGTCTTAAATAAAGTTTATTCGCTGCAAATAAAAATAGTAAATAAATAATAAAGTTATGAATACAACAATTTTATTTGTTTCAATGTCAAGTAAAACTTTTTATTTTTAACCAGAAAATTATTCAGACTCTTAGAAAAATATACATTTATTCAATCCAAATAAATTATACTTGATTCAAATAAAATTCCCCTCTGGGTGTATTTTATACAACTAGTAAAAATAATAAATATATAAATTGGTAATTAAAAATCTAATTAATGAAATAAAAAATTATTTTCCGTATTGTACAATTCTCGTCCCTCCCTCTTCTATTGCTATGAGTTAATTATACGTAAATCTATATTTTGCTCAGCAAATCGTAAAATGATTTTTACCCTCATCCAAATTGATTCTGTTCAACTATAAAATAAATTGTTTAGTCTTTGGAGAAGACTAAAAATAGTTTTGTTGAGCCAATAAAATCTTTTCTCTTACACAAGTTTCTCATAAAATTATTTTGTTAGTCTATAAAATGTTTGTTTGCTTAAAAATAAATAGGTTCTCAACGTATAGAACAAAACTATTCGTGGTGGGATAATAAAAATCATTAATACTGCTATGTGTAACAAAATAGTTGACTTTAAGCAATTCAGAACATACACACTTAAACATAATATTGTCATCAGTATAAATATTTTTATTGTTCTATTTAAATTTTTTTTTAATTTTACTTCTTATTTTCTTCTTTTTTTTGTTTAATTTTTAATTAATTAATTAATTTTTTTTTTTTTTAATGTCACAGTTTTTTCTTAGAATATCAAAGTCACTACAATAAGTCAGGGATATCAGGAAAATTTAATTACTTTCATAAATTAAAAAAAAATTCTGTAGAAAATTTAATTTTACTCTTAAATAACAATTTTTCATCATCAGAGTTCAATTATTTTCGAATGTAATAAAATTTTTCGCATAAATTGAAATATTTAAATTGTTTTTTAAATTATTGACAAGATTTCAATTATTTTTACAAATAGAAAGATTTTTTGCAGAAATTCAATTATTTTCTAAATTTTTTCAAAATTACGGACATGATTTTAATTATTTTTATAAATAGCAAATTTTTTTGCAGAAATTCAATTATTTTCTATTTTTCTTTTAAATTATCGGCACGATTTCAATTATTTTTATAAATAGCAAAATTATCGACAAGATTTCAATTATTTTCTATTTTTTTTTAAATTATCGACAAAATTTTAATTATTTTTATAAATAGCAAATTCTTGGCCAAAATTCAATTATTTTCAAAAACTTTTTAAAAATTATTTACAACAGTAAATCTTTCAAAATTCCATTATAATTTGAATTATTAAATAAAATTACATTAATTTCCAGGTTTAATTGAATTTTTAAGTGGATTCATCTTAATTCAGGTTTTCAATTCAAATAAAAAAAACAAGACAGAATTTTTTTTTGTCTAACTCTCTTTCATTGATTAATTCGTATGAAGAATTTTCCGGAATGTTGTTTAATAATTTCGGAAAACAATTGGATCGCGTATCACTTGTTTTAATAAATTTGTAACAGTGAATAGAGTTCAGTATACCCTTATAAAGAAACTGACTGACCTTGTTTTTTTTTGTACTTTAATTACCGTCTTTGAATTGCAGCAGACACTTTAAGTGTATAGAAATAGGGTTTCTAGCAAACATGCGCGCACCTTCATTAAAAGACCAACTTTTATTTATGTATTTACTGTGGCACACGTTATAATCGGGTAGTTATGATTGTTATTATCCACACACAGGTCTCGCTATTAAAATTTATAGTTGCGTAAGTAAATCCTGGCGCCACGTTGACCAATATCAATATAAGCGCAATCATAATCAGTTAATCGGTTGCCATTGCTTTGAAAAGGTTCTGCTTCTTGGTTAATTTCTGACGCCATTTTTCCCACCCCTTGTCACTCGCTCTCGTAGGCGAGAAAATTCATTCAACGAATAGAAAAATCAACAACCTGTTGATATCCTCTATATATGTAACCAAAGTTAGATGCAATTCCACGTCTATATATCTATGAATGTGTGTTTTTCAAATGGGTTGAGAACACTTTATTTACTTGTGAGAGTATGAGCCATTTAGTTAGGTGCGTGCGTGTATATAAGGAGTGAGAGAAAGAGAGAAAGAAAAGTTAGATCTTGTTAGTTTGCGCAGAGAAAATTACTTTGGCGGCTTCTTCAGAGTGAGGAGGTGGCCACTTTAGATAGTGAGGATATAAGTGCCTAAAAGCATCAACGTGAAACATTTCACCGAGATTAGAAATTGCACTTGAAACTGGAGTTTTATATATGCAGTTTTTGCAATTTTTTTTTCTCCCCTTCTATATAAATGTGACGACTACTTTCTTTCGCCAAATTGAAAATGATAAAAAGAAGTTTACTCATTTTTAAAATGATAAAAAGTTTTTTTTTATGACTCGACGCGGGAAATGAGAGGTGTTATAAGGAGATCTTTCCATCTTGCTGTCATTTGCAATGAACTGATAGTAATTTCTTTTTACAATGTCTATACTGATATTGTAAAATTATAAATTCTTTACTAAAGTACCTAACAAAATTTATAACCAAAATTAATTAATTAATTATCCGAACATTTTTAAAGAAAATTTAAATAAAAACCTACAAATCAAGAAGATTTACTTAAATACAAAGAGTGATTGCAAAAAAATATAAAATAAAATTGTAAATTATAATCCTAAATATAACCATTATTATATATATTTTTGCTACTATAACTTACAATTTTACTTTACATTTCCTTCATATTTATAATTTATTTTATTCCTGCTCTTTAATCTCCATTTTTCATGTTTCAAATGTAATAATATTCAAAAAATAGTAGTAATACCGGTACATGAAAATTGCTACCATTAAAATGTAATTCAATAAATCTTGTTAAAAAAAAGTAACAGTAAATATTCATTTAAGATATAATCAGAAATGTAAAATAACCCAAAAAAACAGACATTAAAAGCGATAAACGTTTTCCAATGAATCAAATCAAAAAAATTGAAATAAATTTCCAAACCAAAAATATACATAGTGTTTCAATAATTCAAGATTTTTTTTTCTCACTCGATTAGAAATCCATTAAAACACCAAAAAATTACCATAATCTTCACATAATAATAATTGTCCGGTAGAATAACTCGATCGCGCGTGAAAAATGAGAAATCAATTCTCTCGATATATATTTTAATTGCGTCATTAATTATATTGACACCAAAATGGGAAAAAAAAATTTCCCCTGCACATATCTCAACGGAAGTGACCTTGACATTATATGTGATACCTTTAAAGAATCATTTATAATGATGATAAGAGTTTATATATTTTAACATATACGCTCTCATTTGTTGAAAAGATATCAGTTTATTTTCTGGATTCTCTCTCTCTCTCTCTCTCTGTTCTTCTTCTTTTTGTCGACCTTATATGATTTCTCTTCTTTTAGTATGCAATTTCAGTACATTTTGCATTCACACGAGTATCACGAGCAAATGTTGAGAGAATTTATTCTTTGGAGGTTTAGGTCATAAAACACGCCACTGTTCATATCCTTAACATTAATATTAAAATGCGCAAACTTTTTCAAACATATGCCGTGCTTTCATTTCAATTTTCAGTTTATTAAAAATAATAAATATGTATGTATGATGCTATCGTCGTGATTTTGACGTCAAGTTTCTTTTTTTTGTGAGGATAAATTGTATCAGGATTGCCACAAAAATTTTATTTTATTTTTTTTCTGACTTTCCTCTGATTTCCAGAAAAAATTTAGACTAAAGAATATTTTGATTCACTCAAAAAAGAAGACAATAAAAAATGTTCTATGCATTAAGTAAAATTCTTCTTTAAATCAAAAACATGAAATTTAGATTTACTTTGGAAGATTTTTTTCGCAATTTTTCTAAATTTTCCAAATTACTTATCATCGTTTTTTCTTTCGCCAAAGAGTAGAGAGAAACTAGATTCTAGTTTAGGTACATATATAGGTATATACGAAACGTATTCAGTAACTCGATTTCTAGCATTGATGTTCTGGTTCACGCACCATTTCTCAAGACCTCGGATTATACAGCTCTATGAGCTTCGATTATATATACACAACTGTGAGCGCGCACACAGACGTTTAAAAAGTACCTACATCCCGTGAATATCAATTGACTTATCATCACGCAATGGGGATGCACGACACAGATTCGTACTGTCTTTCTTTACACTCTAAAAATAGTCAATTAACAATTCAGTGTGGAACTTGAATTTTTTTTTTATATACAAGAGAGAATTCATTTTTATTTCGCGCAGTTTCGAAAATTTTCTCGCGTCTCTCTTTGCGTTTCGTATTTAAAAAGAAGGCAAGAGTTTTGCCAATATTAGAAAAAAACACAGAATTTCCTTCAATTTCTATATTAAGCAATGAGATTTTACTTTTCAATGTTTCACAAAAGTCCATAATTTAAAAAGAAAATATGCTATTTAAACAAAAAAATTACTTTCACGAGAATGTTTAGAAATTGTAGATCAAAATTTGGTCAAATTAATAATAACTATTGAGGAAAAAATCATAAAATTATTTCATACCAATGTGGAAGAGGAATCATTGAATCTTCTAAGAATCGGAAACTTACCTGCAAAAGAAAAAAGAAAATTAAATGAGACATGATAAGAAGTCAAATTGAATCATATGGTAATATCACAATGATAACAAATAATAGTAACAACAACAAAAATAATATTAATAATAAGAAAATAAACAATAAGAACAAAAATGATAATAATTGTAATAACAATAAAAATTGTAAACTATTCGGAGGAATTTACAAGAAAATTTTTTTACAAATTGTTAAAAAAGTGGTTTTTTAATTTAAAGAGATAATGAGTTTTTAATAGCATTTTTGGTTGCTCATTAGTGTTCATGACATACGTGAAATATAGAGATTTCCTAAATGGAATTAAAAAACGAATTTTTATATTTATTAAAAAAAATAATTTCTTATTAAGTCACTGTTAAATTTAAAAATTAAATTAATTTATTTTTAATAGGTGAAAATTTAGAATTTTTTGAATTAATGACTAACTTGTTTGCTTTTAAATTAATTAAAATTTACTAATGCAAATAGAAAACAGCAATTGAAGAGGAAAATGTAATTTTAAAAAATACTAAATTAAAAAAGTAAATGAAAATAGTAAATAAAAATATTAAATGAAAATAGTAAATAAAAAATAGTAAATACAAAATTGAAAATAATAAATAAAAAATAGTAAATACAAAATTGAAAATAGTAAATAAAAAATAGAAAATACAAAATAAGCAAAGTATAAAAAATAAAGAAAAAATAAATTTACGATGCAATAAAAACCACTCCCTATAAATTTATTAATAAATTCCATTCAAATTCAAAAGTAAAAAAATCACCAACAGATTCAAATTAGTAAAAAATTCCACTACTCAAGATTTACAGAGCAAAATATTTAGAGAGAGTCTATAAATTTAGAAAATAATACTCCGAAAAGTAGACCTTGAGCCTTGACAATATATTCATTTCTCTCATTTCTTCAGTCTTCTTATAGACCTTATATCCTTCCTTCTTTCCTTCGTCTATTCATTGTCAGTTATTGAATGAGAGAGAGAGGGCAATTTCTGTTATTTGATACCGGCAAAAAAAAGGTGCTTTCCCCACTTTTTTTTCTTTTGACAAGAGAACAACATAATTTTCAAGTGTACAACCAGTAGGGCCATTTTCAACCCAAGGAACAATGAATTTCAGAGAGAAAAAATCCTCTCAAGTGCCCAGCAACTGTTCAAGATCAATTTCACGCTCTTAAGGCACATCGCGCACGTCTTCAAAAATCCTCTTCCATATAAAGAGAGGACATTTGTTGTTATTTGCAACCAAAAAATGAAACATTTTTCCGTCTCCTTTTTTTGGACATCGCTTGTTGAAATTTACAAAACACATTCACAATCAACAATTGAAAGAAGAGGGAAAAATTTTTTCGGAGCCGAAGACAAAATTTGCTTCTAAAATTTTATCAAATCTCCAAAAAATTTAATTGAAAAGTTTTCAGCAAATTTGATTAAAATTAATGGGAGACTAACTATTATTTTTTTTTAATCTGAAATTATTCAAAAATTAAAGTTTTTATTGGAAAATAAAATTTTTTGTAATTTGCATAATAATAGTAAATTGAATATCATCCTTAGTACCATTTGCCATAAATGATAATATAAAAAAGGAATAAGCTTTCCCATAGAATAATTTATTCTTCACATATTTCGTTTTGGAGATTTATACCGATATATACGTGATTTATAATAATAAAATATTGACGTTGGAATGACATGAAATGTCAAATATTTGAAAAGACTATATATCTTTAGCGTCTAAGCAATATGGAGGATCACGTCAGTGTTGTGTATAGTCGGATGCAGCAACATCCTTTCAAATAGAATCAGTCGATCGTGGACCAGGTAAACGAGTTCGATATATGGCAATTATCAAGTATCCTGCTGTGTCCCTGTTGCTAGTTATAAATTTGTGTCTTTGTGTGTGTGTGTGTGTGTGTGTGTGGCTTTTTCTCTAAATGGTATATACATTTCCCCCATAAGTATCAACAAACTTGCATACCTTGTTTATTCTCACTAACGATTTCCAAATTAGGAAGATAAACTATTTTCCTTACCGGTCAACATTAACGAAGTAGGACTCTCGTTAACTGATTCTTACATGCTGTGTGACTATTTAGAAAATAAAAAACTAAACCCCACAAATATGACTTTCAATTTCAAATACATTTTTATTCAATAATTTTCAATTTGGATTAATATTTATTGGAATTTTATTGCTTTTATTTAGTATTAAAAGTTTTCGTTAATTACTATACTTTAAGATTGTGGTTTTAATTCATGGTTTTTTAATTCGTTGCTGGTTCGATTAACAGTTGTTTTAATTAATTGTCGCTTCAATGTTGTTGAAATTAAATGTTGTTTCGATAAATAGTTGTTTTTAATAATTACTGTTTCATTCTCGTTTAAATTAATAATTTTTTTAATCGAATTTTGTTTCGATTAATAGTTCTTTTAATTAATTGTTGCATCTTTTTTATATTTGAAGAATAAAATAAAAGGCGAAAATTTTCTTACTAGCACTATAAAAACCCCTAAAACTATACATATAGTAAAAAAACTAACATTCTTTACGAATCTAATGAAAAAATCGTGACAAAAAAATTATAAATTTCCATACAATGACATTTTCTCCCGACTCTCATATAATATTGCGAATTTGTAATAAAATCCTGAAACTCTTTTTCCTCTACGTGTGTTATAATCAATCATAATAATTAAATGTTATTCAATACACACTTTGAATACGATAGCATGTTTCTCTGATACGAATTGATGTAAAATGAAAATTCATTCGATAAATATCAGACTGAGTGGCTTTTATTATTCAATTGATATAATTAATTATCTAATTTACCGATCGTATCGGCTGTTTGTCTGCAAATGTAAGAATAAATCATAGCCTCCATTATAATAGAGTATAAATGTATATCAATGTTTTAGAATATTTATGAAACAGTTCACTGACACGACAAAAATATATATTTATAGTTATTTTCATAAAATTCTCAGTTTGATAATTTCAAAATTTTGTACATCAATGTCGCGACGTCTTTTCCATTATCTGGCACTCGTATCTGACATTTATTATTCAAAGTATACACTAGACACGAGTAAAAATAAATCGAGAACAAAAAAATTACAATAAAAATTCTTTTTCATCATCTGAAAGTTCAAAATTTGTCTCTATTGAGCTCTATTGAGATTTAAAATTCTAGAACTAGTAGGAGAGTTATTTTCTCTAGGCATAATTTTCGATAAGGAAAAAAATGCTCGATAGGAGATAAAGATTTTTTTACCAATAAGTACGCTGTATTGAAAAATACCGTTAATTTGAAAGTACGATAATAACACTGATGTTAAGAAGAATCTGAAGAAGAAGAAGAAGAAGAAGAAAAAGGTGAATTTTTCATTCTCTCCCAACCTATTTATTCATGTTGAGATTAAGATTAGATTTACACTAATCCTATTTAACATAATTTGAATATTTCTCCTCTTTTTTCGTATTTAATGCTCGTGGCTTGAACTATTTAGAAACGCATTTACACCCACGAGCGTGTAAAACTCTTAGGGGACTCGTGAGTTTGCACCTTTAGGAACGTTTTCTGTTTAATACACATACATCTAGCTTTATATATAGAAGTCCTCCTCGTCGTTGATTCTCAGGAACGAAGAACTCGTTTACGACTCGACATGAGAGTTTTACCGTGTCACCATAAACCACCTTAGCGAAGAAAAAGATTGCGCTATAAAGAGTAGCCCCTGAAAAGTTGATTTAAAAGCGTTAAGAGGTAAAGAGTAAGAGATGATGTTTCGAATCACACAACCGCGCTCTCCTTCTTTGGCCACTTTTTTGCACTAAACTAATTTTATATCAACACTTGAAAACAAATTCCAAAACCAAAGAATTCAAATAAATTTCTTTTTCAATGCATTTATATTTCATTTCTTTGATCAATGTTATTTATTATATTCCCCTATATGCCAAAGAAATTAATAAAATTTTCCTTCCAACGGCAATAAGTTAAAGGAGAAAATGAATAATGTCAATGAGAGGTAAATTTTACATCCGGAAAATCAAATGAATTTCATTAAATACTTAATAGTGCCGCTATTTAGTCTTTGAAGTGTACAATATTATTGACTAAGTAGTTAATCTTTAAAATTACAGAATCCCACCAGCGAATGTATATAAACATATTTTGTGATAAATCAAAAGATTTTGTACAAATACATATTATACATCAACAGGTGAGCTGACCTTTGTATTTTAACTTTTAATTTCCATTAGCATTTTTCCATTATTTTCTCAATATATCTCGAATGTTTCCATAAAGTTTCACTTCAAGAATCTTGAATTGCTTTCCTCTGTTGAAATTCCCATCAATTAAAAATATATTGTATGCATATAATTGGTGCACTCTGAGTATAACCATCGCACAAGTACTTAAACATAAATGTGCGTCAAGGACGAATTGCAAATTGGTTGCTGATGATGTTCGTTAAAGCGTGAAAAATTTATACTATACACCAATTGTATTTACTTCTCTTTATAAACTATTACGGATATGATTATATTTTTAAGAAGGAGAAAAGTGGGTCATATTCGCAGAATACTTTAATATTTTTTTCTTTATTGATTTATATAAATGATTTTTAATAAAATGTGCTTTTATTTAAATTTGGTCAAACGTGATGATCAATGAAGAATTTCTATTTAAAAATATACCTTCTTCTTCTTCTTTCCTATCGGTTCATCAATCAACTAATATTTTTTCTAAAGGGAACGGTCTATAATATAATGCGTCAATATTCTTCTCTATTCTTATATCATCAACTGTTATTCCCTGCACAGTTATATTTCCCTTTATCATCTGTAGAAATGTAATGTCATTTTGAAATGAACTTTTTATAATGATGGTGCCAAATGACAATTTTTACCATCGAATTTATAAAAAATGTTCATATATTCTATTTTGAATAGACATTTCCTAATGGACTGAATTTATCGCATTTAAATTGCATATTTACTGTTGGGAAGGGTGGAAATTTTGATTAACTTTAATTTATTGCCGCGAGAAATGCTGTACTTAATTTACTATTATTCTGCTAAATAACAAAAATATCCTCTAAAATTGAAGAAAAAAACATTCATTGTTTCTCAAATAATTAAAATTTACTAATAAATTAGTAAAATTTTAATTTGATGAAAAAAGAAAAATTTGCTCATTTTGTTCCTTCAAAATTTTACAAAAAGATAAAAAAATTAATAAGAAGTAAAAGAACTAACTTCAAACTGATAACATACATCCGGAGTATAACGATTATTAATAGATGTAGGTAGATTTATAGTTTATAATTTGATGTACTAAAAATAAAAATCTAAAGTACTTTTTTTTCTTTACAAACTTTTTCCTGATTTCCCTAATCAATTTTACTTTCTCTGACCTGTCGCAACCCTGAATCGGAAATTAATTGAAGCATCATGTAGGCGTCTCTCTACTCTGATACGGTTATTGCACTTGCAAGTTAAAAATATTTTTAAATTTTCTTTTTTATCGTCGCTTTTTAATTAAGATTATGACTTTTCCACTTTTCAAACTCTCTAAGTCTGTATTAGTATAAAGTCGTTTCTTAATTTAAATCTGTAAAAATTTCATTGAAAAATCCTCTGATGTTTTCAAAATCGAAGAGAAAAAAAATTAGCTGTTTATTATTTTAGGATTGAAATTTTTGAAGAAGGAACTTTTTCATGTGCCAAAATGTTTAAAGTAGCTTTTTTCATGTGCATAAATTTTTTAAGAAGTAGCTTTTTTATGTGCCTAAATTTTTAAAGCAGTATCTTTTTCATCTACCTTAATTTTTAAAAAAGTAACTTTTTCAAGTACCTTAATTTTTAAGGAAGTAACTTTTTTCGGAGGACAGCTATCTATGGGTTACTTCCTTAAAAATGAAGTCCCATCAAAATGACCAATAAACCGACATGAAGTAAATTCTTTTATTTTCTAGCTTTTCCTTTTTAAAACCACCAGCCTCTTGCAAGACTTCAGATGCATAATGGTTCAATTTACCCCGTGGATGATAACAACAATATGCTTTATGAGAGACTATGAGATCGAAAATCAAGTATTCCGAAGTGTATAGTGTGTAGATGTGTATTGAAGAACTATACAAGTAGAAGAGACTTACGTTGCATGAGATTTCTCCAGCTGCCGTAAATCGCCTTGATGCACTTATCGAGAGGCGTGGATGTGAGCATCGGACTTTTTTTCGAGTTCAAGTGCCCCTCGGAGCAACTTCTGTAGAGATTGGTGGTGGTGGTTGTTGTTGGCTTGGTCGTCGTCCTCGCATTCGTCGTTGTCCTGTTTTGATCTCTTGAGTGCGGTTTGCCTCGTTGATCGGATGACTGCAAGCCGTTGGGTATCCAGGCCTCGACGGCGGGATCGCGGAAGCTATGATAGGTCGAGGACATTTTTTTCAATGCTCTCTGCTGGAAACGCTTGCCCGGTGGAAGAGGCGGGGGCCCCAAGCAACTCGGCACTGCGGTGATAGCCATCGTGTGCAAGACGAGGACAACAGTGCAACAAGTATTCTTCTTTCTCTTTGCTGCTTTTGCTTTATGTAGCTTCCCTTTTCTTCTTTTTCTCTCTTCCTTTTCTCTCTTTATCTTTTTCACTCTTCTTCTTCTTTTTCCCTCTTTATCTGCTTCACTCTTCTTTTTCTTTTTCTCTTTCCTGCTTCTTCTTCTTCTTCTCCTTCTTTGCTACTTCGTGGATCACGGCTGATCGATCGATCGATCTCCCTCGTGGAAAAAAAAGAGTAAAGACACGACTGCAACACTGAGGGAGTGTCACGACATTACCGTATCCGCTTGTCAGTGTGCCTCGTCTTTAAAAACAAATCTAATCAAAGTTTACTGCACGTGTTTCACGGCATGCTGTCGTTAAGGTTGTTGCTTCACCACACCCTTTTTTTCAATTAGGATAAATTGTGTATCAGTAGGTCGGAAAAACGTGTCCTTTTTTCTAAAATCCCACACTGGAATTCCTTCTTTCAGAGACTTTTTATCACTCTCGATTCTCTCTTTCCAAAAAAAAATTTTTCCGTGCAATATTACGCAAAAAATAAAATTATAATGCTACACGAAAAAAATGTAAAAGTTTTTACTATTTAGAAAGTAAAATCTAAATAGTAGATTTTAGTATAAAAATGAGTTCGAAGCCAGCGGACTATAAATTATACAATAACACCCAAAAACGTATGCTGCTAAAAATAATGGAATGACAATAATAATTTGCAAATAGGATTATTAATAATTCCCGAGGCCGAGACACATTAATTTTTCAAAAAGAATGACTGCCAAAACAGCGTTGAGTGCGAGACGTTGTCACGTCAAAATGAAATTAAGATTTAGTACGCCACAGAGGAAATTAACGCGGAACAACTTTCAGGCATGAAATTTAAAACCGAATTCAACTTTCGGGTTTGATAATGAAAAATGAATTAGTTACAAAATCGTCAGACTGAAATCTATCAATTTTAATCAACATCAAAAGGATGTGCTATTAATCAAGAATAAATGATTTTCAAAATGAAAGCAAGTGTCAGATGGGGTTTATATAAGAATTTTTCTTACAATACATTTGGTCAGTGAGAAAAAAAAAGAAGAAGAAGAAGAGGAAGAGAAGGGGTAGACTTCGTGACCAATAACCTTAATATGTTCTCATATATCAAACAGGAGAAAGTCTCTAACTCGTTTGTTGCATCGATATATGATGACGTTAATTACATCGTGTACTATAAATTATAATAGTTGCAATTTGAACTCAATATTTCATACTTTAGGCGACAATAATCTGATATTTGAGAATAGAGTTTTTTTGCACTTTTTATTTTGGAAAAAATTTTTTTTTTCTTTTTATGGAGTGACACGCGACGATACGATTCTAGCTTGTGACAGGGAGGCGTAAGCCTGTCGATAAAACGACACGGATGGTAAACGATGCACCAATTCCCAGTCTTCTATCTATATGGGGACGAGTGAGAATGAACTTCGTATCTTATCGATCCGTGTACCACACCGCTTATCACGAAAACGTAGTGCTTTTAATCCCCCTAGTCTAGCAGCTCTTATCACTAAATTTTTTTTTATCAATACGCGCTCACTGCGCGAATCTTTATAGTATCATTTCACTCTCAACCTACGTTTTGATTCAGGTGAAAAACAAACTTGTTTTTCACGATAGCATAAAAATTTGTTAACTATTTTATTTATTTTCTTTTATTATTTTATTCCTCTATTTTATTATTTTATCTCTTTATTTTATTTTTTTATCCTTCATTTAATTTTTTTATTCCTTTAATTTATTCTTTTATTCCTTTAATTTATTCTTTCAATCCTTTTCTTTATTTTGTTCTAATTTATATCGCAGACGGAATATTTTTTATTTACAAAACAATAAACATAAATTTTGATCTAATAAAAACTTTGTGCACTCATAATTTATTCATTTCAAACTTTGGTAAATTTATTTTTCACGCAGGTAAATTTCAACACTAAAGATGTTGAATCTGCGTAATTTATCTGAATGACTCGGTAATTTTTACGCGTATTTTTTAAAGAGAGAAAGGAGCAATTTTTAAAACCCTCTCATTATATATGTATTTAAAAATGTCAAATATATTTCAAAAAGTAATTTAAAAAAAAGAGTCTGAAATTTGAAGTAATTTGAAAAAATAAAAAAGGAAGAATACAAAAATTAAAAAAAAAACAAAGTTTTGAAATGTAAAGCATAAAGAAAGAAGGAAATAGAGAAAAAAATTAAATAAATTGCCGCAACCTTCGTCAATAAAATAATTGAGTAATATTATAAATTTCACGGAGAGTCTGTCGCGGAGGCGGAAACCTAATAAGGCTCAAAGATTAAAATATAAAAAAATAAAAACATTTTTATGTTGGGGAAATTAATTACCTTTGACGTCATTTTAAAAGTTAGTTGTAATTTATTCACTTCTGTTTTTATGCTGCTTGTAATTTGTAAAATGTTTAACAGCAGCAAACTACATGCCATCATCAGGAACTGTAATTATTATTAACAGCTGTTTACCTGATTGAAATTTGAAATGTAAATTACTCTTTTTATTTTTTTTATATTTTCAATTTAATTTTTTATTTATATAAAATGTTACATTTTTATTATTCTGCTTTCTTATTTTCCTTTTTTTCTCGAATTAAAAATTTTGCTTTCTTGACCTTTATCTAAGTTTTACTTTCATTTAATACATAATATCTCCTTAATAAACGGAAAAAAGGAAAGAATTCTAAATTTATCAACTTGTCCAGTGTAAATTACAAGCAGTTTATGACGAATGTGACACGTTTATATTTACTTATTACCATATAAATATGACCTAGTTTGATATTTATGCATTAATTGGTATTTTATTGCCATTGCAATAACATAATTCTCCTTTATTTTATTGGCACGATATTTAGAAATAACTTCATCTAATTTGAAAATTTTTAATGTCACGTGAAATTACTTTCCATTAATTTTATATAAAATAGTCACTAATACAGGAACTATTAAATTTTCAAACTAATTTCTTCGTTTTTATGCCACAATAAATATTTTGATTTATTATAATAAACATTTTTATAAATAATTATTTTTTACTTTTTATTTTTAATCAATTTTTTTGTTTAAAAATGGTAGATACCGAAAATGATTGAATTTACTAAGTTTGTACAAAATTAAATACAGAATTTAATATTAAGTTAAATATTAAATTAACAGGTGCAGCGAATTTTCAGGAAAATTAATTTAAATCCCATTTTAATAACTAACGCAAAGTAAAATTTCAACGAGGGTATTCTGCTCAACTTACGATTTTATTTAAGTTTAAAATTTGCCGAAAGGAGGGGTCATTTTTCATCACTTCACACAACTCTCTGAAGTTTGCCTTCGATTATTAATTCGAGTTCATAATAGTACTGATCATTAATAAAGTTAATTAATGCTACGCCAACAAGCGGATTTTTATGGAAAAGTTTCCCCCTAAAATTTCCAAAAGGTAAAAAATCACCAAAGGATGTTAATTAATTCCACTGCCAAGAGCGACTAATAATAAATCCATATATAGAATTTGAAATTAAAAATTCGATTTAAAAAAAAAAAAAAAAAGTGACCCAAATGTCTTGAAGAAATGAGAGTCTCGAGAGATGAAAAAAAGAATTCCATAAATGGAAATGACAAGTGCTTCTGACAAAATCACCTTCACGAAGGTCACTGAATTAAAAGGCACATATACAAAGTAGAAAACCAAGTTGCACACGCGACTCTGATTGGGTCGGGGAGCGTGAGTCGAAACGAAAGAAAGTTCTCATTCTCCCTTTTGGACCACTACACGGCATGAGAGGGAGAGACGACGACTGCGACGATAAAAACTGTGTAAGGCGCCGGACAAAATGAAACTGGATAAGACTGTCAGAAATGTGTCTTGGGCAAAACTTGTCGTCGTCGTCGTAGTCGTCGTCAGCCAGTGCAGGTATGGCAATGTTGTTAAAATGTTGCTCAAGGTGCTGGTGGTGAACGTGAAGGGGAATGAAAATGAAGAAACGATGGTGGGTGAACGAGTTCATGTAATGAAAAGTATGTGGGACGTCGCCACTCTGGCCCGCGTAGGATTCAAAAAACCATGTTCACCTATGTCTATATCTAATCATTACAAACATTGAATTTTAATTCGCCGAGTTCATGGAAATCAGATGCTCAAAGTGTAGTCAACACAATATTTCTCTCTCTCTCTCTCTCTCTCTCTCTCTCTCTCTCTCTCTCTCTCTCTCTCTGTTATTCCATTCATAATATTATACATCCCAACTGTGTCTATGTGATTTAGAAAAAAAAATCTACTTTCACAATATACACTGACTAATCAATCAGATCATCGGCATAAAACGTGGGGGATACCCACGAATGAAATCACACACTGCAATTTTATTCCAAGCTCAAGATTTTTTCATTTTTTTCCAATTTCTCAGAAATATATATATATAGAGAGATAGTGGTAATTGCGAAAATGTATTTATCACTTCAACCGTTAAGGATGTTCGAATCATTTGCATAAACACAAATAACTAAAATCTGGTTTATTAGCATAAAATAAAACTACGAAAAAAATGTCCCCCTAAAGTTTCGAAAGTCAATTTCTGATATTTTCTTCAAGAACCAATTTTATTTATTTATCGGAAAAATTAACCGAGCAATTCATACCTTTGGGTCGACTTTGAGGCGCAGAAAATTAGCATTGTCACCAAAATTTAATTTCGTAATTCCTTAAAATAAAAAAAGGAATTAATTATTACAAAAAAATTTATTTCCTTCAAATAACCGATTATTTTAAAAATCATTGTATCATCATTCTGATGATTTAAAAAACTAAAATTATTAGTTTAGATATCACTTAATTGATTCAAATACAAATTATTTAAATATTATTATTCTTTAATTATATTAATTTGGATATTCATTTAGTAATGGACAAGTAATCGTTTATTTGAATCAAATACATTTTTTTCCTGTATCTTGAAATTATTTATACGGTAGAAAAAAAAAGTTTTCTTTATTTGAGAGTTCAAAACTTTGAGGAAAAAGCAAGAAACCACAAGTTTATAAACTTTAATACGTTTACATAAATATTATAAATTACTGCAAATATTATTCTACAATTTACTTGTGGATATTTCCAAAAATAGAAAATTCTCTTTTCTTCTATTAAAATATGTGAGCATTGAGAGAAAAAAATCCCTCTTTCGAATAGGGGGGAATTTACGATCTATATATAGAAAAAAATGTTCTACAATGTTTGTAAAAAAAAGTCCAGAAAGATTTAGCCTTCTTTTGTGAATGAATACAGAAATTTTGAAGGTTTAGTATGAATCTCGTAAAATCTTTGCTACAACTATTGTTTGCGATTGTTATAGCCCTGTAGAACACGTGTTATATATGTTTACTCTCTTTACGAGATTTTATAGACGTACGATTTATGAGATTTTGCTTCAGTGACGTTTTCGTTTTTCTATTTCATGCCTCATATACGTTTTTTTTGTTTTTACTATTTTTTTCTTTCTTTTTATCTTCCTTTTCGCTTCTATTTCTCTCTTTCTTTTTTTCTCTTCTGTTTTGTCCCCTTTTCTCTCTTTTTTACTTTTTTTTCTTTTTTTTTCTTTTTTTTTCTTTTTCCCTTTTTTGCCTCTTTTTTCTTTTTCTTTAAATGACTATTTGAATAGAAGAAATAAATTGTGCTCTATAACTCACTTCGAGAATATTTAAAACAGTAACTAAAGACTAATAGAGTAGAAATTTAATTTCATGCATTTAAAGTATACAATGTTTTTGAGTTTTGAAATATGTTTCAAAAACTTCAAGATTAGAGATGATTTAGAAAGTCGAATATTTAATTTTATATACAATCAATGCATTTGAAAAATTAATTTCTTTTCTGAATTTATAAGTCGTCATTCAAATTTATGACAAAATTGCGTCAAGAAAATTGTTTTTTAATTGCATTTCGATGTTTGAATTATACAACTAATGTAGGACTTTCGTTACTCGAATTAAATGGATCAGTTTTTGTGTTAGGAGAAAGTTACGTATCTTGTGTTAAAAAAAAAAGCTGTCAGTTTTGTAACTGGCTGGAAAAAAATTCTATAGCACTGTTTTGACATCTTTATATAAAACTAATTATCTTCTTTATAAAATTAGTACTAATAATAACAATAATAAAAAATTACAAATAAATAATATGAACAAATAAAGAACTAATAATAAAAAATAAATAAATAATACGTGAATAATAATTACAAATTAATTTCATGAATTATACAAAAAACTGATAAAACACCATTTTTTTCTGATAATAAAATGAATAAAATCCACACACGAAATATTGCATCATAAAATATTATCAAACTCGAGGAGCGGAAATGTAGTTATGCATATATTGTTGGCGCAGTTTTTTTTTATTTTACTTCTCGCGATATAGAATGTCATATGAGAGAAAAATAGAAGGAATGCACACACGTAGGACATTATAGGAATTCCACAACTTTGGCTTGTGTCTCCTGTCGACAACATGAAAAATGAATGGCGTTCAAAGTAGTAGGGATTGTGTATATAAATAAATATATGTACACACGAAAGGAGCGACTCATTGATAAAACTTGTCTCTCTAGGATAAAATTTCGCAAGAGATGACTTAATCGAAAGAATAATGTACATTTTTATTTATTGAGGAAGGTCGTACGCATAGCTAAACGCCTTCGTTTAGTTCTCGAATCAGGTTTTAATAGTCAATGAATGTACAATCATTATCTCATTAGTCGTTCAGGAAAATATTACACCCCCCCCCACCCCACCCCTCAGCCCCTTGTCTCATTTTTAAAAGACACTACAGGACAAGATAAGCATTTATATGTATACTTCCTAAGCTTATCTCATTTCACGTCTGATATAATTCAATTATACGAATTATAAAACATTAAATTGAAAAATTTCATTGATTTTTAATATTTTTAAATTTAAATCGACTAATTCCGATTTAGAGAGTAATAATTTTCCAATAATTTAATTACAGTAGTGAAAATTTTAATAAAATTCTTATAAAAAATTAATTTGTTTAAATACAAATTTCGTACGGCAAAACATCAAAAAATTATTGACAAAAACTTTTCTACAAAAAAAATATACAGAAAATAAAAAAAATGCCAGAGAAAAATTCAAATGTGTTTGAAAAGAATAAGGAATAACAAAAGAGAGGAGGGCAATTTCTTGAAGAATTCTTAAGAACATGTGCAGAATCAGCGAAGAATATTTCGACGAGAGCTTAAAGTCGTTAAGAAAATTGAATTAAGATGTTCGTTTTCTCATTTTCGAGAGTTTTCTTCTTCTTCTTCTTCTTCTTCTTCTTTTCCTCCCAATGAATATTATTGGAAAAGTGGCATTGGAAAGCGAAGAAAAAAAAGGAGAAAAATCCCGGTACTTTTTTATTATTAAAGAGGAAAAGAGTTTGAAATCTTTTGTTCTTCTCTCTTGGTAGACGCTAGTCTTTCGCGCGCGGGTTCTTTATAAAAGGTGTGCGCGCACTTGCTCCTTGACTCCTACACGATCATTTGCTTTTGAATCGTTGTTGCGAGAATATACCATTATTATGAAGAAAAGTCAACGCCCCTTGTTTCTCGAGTTGAGTGTTATGTCATAAAATATATATACATACACATATTATACCTATATAAAAGCGCGAGAAAAGCGTGCGCGCTTCAATCGACAATGAAGAGAAAAATTACAAGAAAGTATATAAAGAAAACAAATAAACAAACTTTGTTTTTTCTAAAACACTAAATCACTCAATTAACAACGTTGTTTTCACGTTTACGCAAATTCTGCCATGTTTATCAATTTGCTTCCAAATTTTTTAATTTATGATAACCTTAAAAGTATTCAAATTTTTGTACACCTATATATTTTACATATAGTACTATATATTTTATATAAACAGGGTTGCCACAAACATTTTTTAATTTATTTTCTGACCAATTCTACTTCCCCTGATTTGTGTTAACCCTGAAAATATTTATACTCTCTCTAAATTTGAAATAGTAAAAATGTTTACTAACTTAAATTAGCAACTGACTTTTTGCTTTCGAATTAGTCAATTTTACTCATAAATAGTCTACTAATTTATTACTAAAGTTAACTCAAAAGCAAAAAGTATGTTAATAATTTAAATTAATAAACATTTCCACTAATTTAAATTCAGAAAGAATTTACTAAATTTCTTAAATAATAATGTATTCAATTATTAATAATAATTTCGTAAGTAATAAATTGCACCCTTTCCTTAAAATATTATTCCCTCTCTTTTCCTCAATTTTGTTGTTGTTAAAATTAAATTAAAATTACTTACGGAACGAAAAATTTTCATAAATATAATCATCATCATGAAACTCACCTGAAACAGAAAATAAAAATTTCATTAAAAATTTGTATAAAAAGCTTCTAAAAGGAAAAATTTATATCGACTAAATAAAAATGAAATTTGATTAAAAAAAATATATTCTACAGGACAAGTGATTTAATAATTATAATAAATATTATTCACAATCCTTTATTTGAATCAAAAATAAATTTTTTTCCAGTTGTAGAAAAAAATAGTAAAAATGTGAGTTTATTGAAAGAATATTTACCGAAAGAAATTATTAATTCACGAAAAGAATTTATAACAAAAAATGTATTCATCCCGAGAAGAACAGTAAAAGAGAGCAAACAGTAAACCGAAACCAAAACTCAAATAAAATAATAATTCACTATTTATACAGAAAAAAACTCAAAGGAATAATAAAATACAAAAAGCAAAGAAAAATTTATCAACAAGACTCAAACCACCTGAACTTAAGTGTTGTCGTAAAAAAAAATTTACTCAAACACACAAATATATATTATAATTAAACAAAAGAATTTCGTTCAAAACGTTTGGGAGCCATTATGATAAAAACACAAGACGACAATTCAGAGAAGTTGCTTCTCTGTTTGTGAGTCCGAAAAAGAAAAATGATAATTAGAGGGGGAAAGAACAAAAAAAAAAAGAAAAAAAAGAAGATGAGTGAGGAGTATGAGACACATATTACGTAATATAAGAGAAAGGGAGAGTAATATGTATTTTTGCTTTATACGCTACGTCTAACTACGTGAATACAATCCGCACAACTCTGGTAAGGACACTTTTGACTTCCGTTGGAGCGTGTGGAGGCAATCGTGTACTCGAGAGAGGGTGCTGCCTTTGGAAAATGCTACAGTTGGAGAGCGAAAAGAAAAAAAAGAAAATGGGGGGAAAACCAAGAGCGGATGTAAAGAAGAGGAGGAAAGATGCAATAATAGAGAGAGAGAGGAAAAATCCACTGATTTTTACCTCATTGGCGAGGAAGGTTTGCCCTTCGCTCGATATGCATTGTCTGTGTCATATCTCTCCTTACAATTAGTTTTCACTCACTTTTTTCCAACATTTTTTACCATTTTTCTTCATCTTCTCCTTAAAATACTTTTTTCACTATCTTTTTAAGATTCTTATTCACTTTTTTCCCTTTTTTACCTTGTTTACCTCCATTTTCTTTGCTGTATTTTACCAGGAGAATAATTATACATGTAATTTTGTAATACAATTTTTAATACTTTTCTCCTCTTTGCAATTTTTTTCCTTTTTTTAAATCTCTCTTGTTTCTTTTTTCTTTTTTTCCCATTTTCTTCATTATGAATAAAGATGCTTTTTCAAAAGTGTTCCAGCAGGCGAATAATTATATACGTATTTTTAATACATCACTATAAAATCTCTATTACACGCTGAACAATTTTACGAAAATTTTCAAAATCGTTTCAAACTGATTTTTGGTAAATTGAAATTCTTTTACATTAATTATTAAATTCTCTTTTGATTCTCCACCTGCGAACGCCAAGATCGCCGTCAGATGGCAATTCAGTTGCTAAAATCAAATTCGTCGCCACCTAGTGACGACCTTGGCGTTCTCAAGTGGAGCAATTGAACCGAACGGCCAAAATTTTATCAAAAATGCTGTTTAAATCTCGGACCGAATTCAGAAATAAAAAATAGTATCAAATTAAATAAAATACTCAAAATAGTTGCAAATTCAGTCAAAAGTCGACTGAAAGTAGAATTTATTTTTTACATTATGAGAAAACTTATTCGCGTCTTCTTCCAAAGTCGATTTATTTCTATTTATATCTCTCCTTGCTCTTTTCTTTCGATTCTTTCTTTAGCGAATACAGACGTACGTGTTCGTATGTGCGCAATTTCATTTATAATAAATATAAGTGTTTCTCAGATGAACGATTACGATCTCGTGTCTGATATATAGAGAGTTACTCTCCTTCTAATAATCCTTTTTGGCGAAATGATACTGTCTTTAAGGCCATTATTTTATATATTTATATTTTATGATCTATGAACGTTATTAGAAAATAAAGAACTTTCTCTTTATTTTTCAAGATAATCTTTAAGTCGAGAGGATAATCCGCGGGACTTAATAAGATATATATATACGCGCAAATATTAACAACACTGACATGTTAGTTCAAGCTCTTGAGACAGATTTTTTGTATAAATAAAAGAATTAATTTATTTGAAAAAAAAAAATTTCTCGTTAATTCTTTACCCTTTCGTCAATTTTTTTACAATGTAACCAAAAAAAACTGAAAGTCCTTGCAAGATACCTACTGAATTATTTATAGGCGTATATTTTTAAAAAATTCTCTATATATTTAATCTCAATTATGATTTATTTTACACGTAAACGTTTTCTTCCTTGTCAATTCTTTCTCTTTTTTTTTAATAATTTATTTCGAATACTTAACCGAATGAATAATGCAAGTGATAAATAACTGAATTTCATCCGGGGCAATTTTTTAACGAGGTAGCAACGATAATAAAGTAATAATAAATTTGCCGTGTTAATTGACATCGTTAATTTAAAAATGTTAAAATTACGGTCATTTGCGCTTGAGAAACACTGTCACATTATATACATATATATAAAACACATACACATACAGATACGCATTTTATTATTTTTACGTCTATATATATACATCTACAAAATAATAATAAAATGCGTATGTACGCAAGTCCCCCCACTATCAAATGAAAGAGGGCCTCGAGGCTGCTTCCGCATTACGCTTTGGATCCCTTTGTTCGTCATGCACACAACGCGAAATTACCTCATTCCACTGTCATCTCGAAGGAAAAACCGAGAGAGAGAGAGAGAGAGAGAGAGAGAGAGAGAGAAAGAGAGAAGTGTAATTACTATCGATGGTGCCTGGAGGTCGAGAGCAGTCACATTACTGCTGTCAAAGTCTTTTCAAAATCCAACATGAATATAATGAGTAATCGTTTCAATGGATCATTTACCGTACATATAAATTTCACTCCAAATACCAATAACACCATTTATTATTTTTTTAATATTCACACCCTCTAAACAAATTACAAAATAATTGCAATTTTTTTCAGTCGCAAGAGAAAATTTATGTTTAAATACCAATTATCAAAAATGTGACAACTCTCAAAAAAATGTTAAGTTATGTTTATGATAATAAACATCATTATTTATACTAATAAATAAATATTTATAAAAAAAATTAATTAATACAAATATTTGTAAGAAAAAATTATTTAATATAACTATTTGTAAACAAAAAATTAATTAAAATTGCAAGAGAGAATAAAAATAGAATATAAATAATATTTCGAAATAATTAAAAAGAAAAAATTACTACTTATAACAAAAAAAAAAAACGGTAAAATGGTATGTGGAGGAAAAAAATTCTATACGAGAGATTATTCTCGTTTCAGTACCCGATAATATTCTCTCGTTCCACATCTCTCTAGGATTAAGTCGACCTCATACTGTCTCGCTAGCTACTATGGAGCAGTGGAATTGCGACAGGACATGCCAGGGACATCGCACGATATGTCCTGATGTGTGATGTGTTCTTTCTTGCGTGTACCTTTAACGATAATAGTACCACACATCGCACATTTCTTATTACTAAATTACTTTTAGCATTTCACTTTTTCCTTTTTTCTTTTCACCAACTTCGAGGAATATTATATTGACTTCATGTCAATGATGCCGGAGATGCATCATTATATTCAAAGAAGCTGCACCCATTTAGTCTTAAAGAAGTTGTACACTACTAATTTGTATACTGTTTTTGTTATTTTATATTATTTTATATTATTTTATATTATTTTAAATTATTTTATTATGTAGAAATGGCATTTCAATACAAATTGATAATTTAGTATCAAATTCACAATATTTCGATACATTTCTAAATTATTCCATAGAATATATTCCAAAAGTCGAAAACAGTAAAACTCCAAAAAAAATTTGATGGATTCCGTACTTATTGAATTTTCTGGTTTGGAAAATTTTTTTCCACTTTTCGTCCCGATTCAGATAATGGAAATTCACAAAATAACGCAGGTGTGTATAGAAAAAAACCCTGAATTCTACGCGCAGAGATTGAACAACGAAAAAATCGCATTGAAATGTTTTTTAATCTGACATGAAAGAATATGTAACTTATATTTTTTTACAGTGCTCCCTGTCGTTAATTTTTTTCATTCATTATTGTGGAAGACTAAAAACCGACGCACCGGAGATTCGCTACGTGCGGAGAGTGATTGTTAGACAAGGGATTGTTATGCAGAATCGACGATGCAGTGAAATACAAACGCCAGTGAAAAGAAACAAAACGAAAATATAACTAACGCATATATATATAGATATAGAAAGAGAGAATATATTCGCAATTTTTACAAAAAAAACCAATTAAAATAAAATGAGAATATCAATATATGCGTAGAATTAATAACATTAATAACATAAATCCCATACATAATCTATATTCGTATTAAATATTGCATAAAAGGATTTTTATCACATCAAAGTAAATCGAAATATGAATACACAAATTATTCCTTCCTAGAAAATGAATAAAATAAATTTATTATTATTATTAATAAGAGAGATATCAATAATTAATAAATCTTTATTGATATATATAATATATTAATATTTCGCTACTCGTTTCAAAGCCGAAAGGATACGTATATTTCACTAAAAGTAGATATTAAATATCCGTTATATAATTTTCAAACGTATATATAATTATTATATAGACAAAAAAAACTCAAAGATTAGTGAAATATTAATTAAATTTCAAACTACACATCTTCTACTGTTAGAAACTAAAACTTTATATACAAAGTATATTTTAATTACCATATATTCGCGTTTTAATTATCAAATTAATTATCCAATCGCGAGATTTTTACTCATACGATTTTCCGTGTTTTGCTCTATAATTATCCTGTCGTTTTAATCAAGAAAAAAACTGCGATATATCTAATTATATAAATATAATGCGAAGAATGCCTCTCTCATTCCCTATATATAAATATTAAGATATCATTTTGGTGTTAATGATTTTATACAAATCAATCATGGTGATAAAAGTCCAGAAACAATTTATGGGATGCGAGGAACGTAAAACAGGAGGAAAATAAATTATCTCCGTGTGAGTCTTCATTCTTAGATAACAAAATGCGCTCACGTTTTGGAATTTCTCGACATCAAAAAATACAAACAAGGTTAAAAAATTTGCTTAAAATAATGCAACACTAAAAGATGATTTTTTTTACATTTTTTAGAGCAAATTCATAGCGATATATTATGTACAATTAATATTATCAGTAGGGATAATTATTTAACGGCAAAAATTCTATTTGTGAAAATACTTCCAAATTGGTATAGAAAAATTGAAAAAATAGTCGGAAAACGGTATTTTTTAAGAATGAAATTAAAAATAAAATAATATATAAAAAATTTGTTTAATTGAACATATTGATTCAGTTAAAATTGATACTATATTGTAACGTTTGCAGACAAATAATTACCTCTATTAAATCTAAAAATAATTATACGATTGTACTAGCAATTAAAATTAACATTTGACCACTAATTAAGAATTCTGTCCACAATATTATAACTACATACGATTTTAGGAAACAATTGCGCTATTTATCATCAGTTGCAATTAATCATCGGCTCATACACACAAAGCTCATGAAAAATGTATTATTTACTCTAACGAGAAATGAAATATGATTCAATCGAAAAAGTTAATATGCACCATTATATTGATATCAAACGACAATCTATACCTGGAAAAATAGAATATTCACGATAAGCGAATATATTAACCGGCGAGTTTATAATTTCGACAGTAGAATATGGGCATTAAAAGATAAAGCTCAATATATCGAAAGGACAATATGAATTGTGAAACGCTTATCGCTTGACGTATGTATGTGGGCAGATCGTACTCCCGCAACCTTTTAACAGCTGCTCATGGTCGAGACCTTAGCAATACAGACAGCTGTGCTTATACTTCATTTTTCGACTGACGCACAGTGAACACGTGCCATGACATCAATGTATATACATTGCAGGCACAAACCGATAGTGCACATAGTATATCTTTGTATATACATCGCGTAGAATAGAATATGTGTACGTCCCTTTTATATGCGCCACGATGCGATGGAAGGAGACCATAGTGGCACGCTTTGAGGTTTAACTTAATTCATGACTTGAAAAGACTTACGTTCTCATCCCTCCCTCTTCTTTTTCCCTTATACAGGATACACACTCTCTGTTACAAAAATATAGCTATAGCTGCCTCAATTTTCCACTAGACGCGCGCGTGTGTGTCTGCTCTCTAAAATTACCAAACTTTATTTATTGCTTTTCTCTATCGTTTCCGCTTTTCTTTTTCAATCTATGTGTAAACACTATTTAATGAAAAACCTTTTTAATTAAAAAAAGAGAGATTTAGAGAGAAGTTCAGGAAAAATCATTTCAGAATTTAAGAACGAACATTTTGAGAAAATAAATGATTCCAAGTTATTAACAAATATTTATTTATATATATATATATATCTTTTACTGGAGATCATTTTAAAAATTACTAATCACAAAGAAATTTAATACCTAAAATAACTAACTAACTAACTAAAATAAAATAATTGAATTATTGTTACTTCAGACCATTTAAAATCCTTTGAAATTATTTAAACTTTTTATTTTCAATTTTTATGCTAATAATATTATCCAATAAATTGCATTACAGATATTTTTTAATAAACTGAAAAATTTTTCTGTCATTAAAGCAAGAACTGCTGATAAACATTGAAAAAAAACACATTTTTTGCAATTTTCATACTCTTCTTTCCTTTTTTTAAAAAAGATAAGCGATAAGAGTTCCGCCACAAAATGATACAAAAACGTTGTTGATGAATCATTAAAAGCTTTTTATTTTTTGAAGGCGAGGATATAATTTTACGATCTTTAAATGCAATTTATTGAAGTGAATAGAAATTATTAATTTCGATTCGAAATTGATATACGAAACTGTCATTAATAGCCAGGAAAATGCAAAAAGTCATGCACACTTCAAGTGCAAGGAAAAAGAATATAAAAAACACTTTTATTAAGTAATAAAAGTTTTGCTACTTTTAGTAAACTATTCCCTAAGTTCGAAGTTTATTTTATTAACAGAAAGATTACTCCGATATGGTAAAAATTAGAAGCAGTAAAACTTCCAAACCAAACAATAAAGATTGATACACTAAATAGTAAAAACAGCTGCAAAAATATTTTTCTAATTAAAGCTCTCCTTCAATTCTATATATTTCAACAGTTGCTGCTGCAGATGCAAAATTTTTTCCCCCCACACATTTTATCGAGCAGATCAACCAGGAGTCATTAGACTTTTAGATGATTCTCATTTTCCAGAAACTATACCCAAAATGATTGATGATCGTATTGCAAAAAAATGTGGCTGCATTCAATTAATGCAGTAGTGTTATAAATGAACTTAAAATGTCCAATATCTATGCATCCATTTATAACGGTACCGTCGTTAAAACATGTTAATAGAGTGACTTTTCATATCGGTATGTATACCTGGGAAGGAAAAGTTGTTAAATTTTAAAGGGTTGCATATACATACACAAAACTGATGATATTTGGCTAAAGCCTGATACCGTCATACATATATTAACATATATTAATATCAGTATTCATGAATGTATGCGTCTGCACCAGCAACAACTTCTTCTTGTGTTTTTTTTGCACACAAATATAATAAAACAAAAAAAAACGATATTTTGGTCCTATAAATTTTTTTCTCCAACAACCTTGGAAAGATCAAACGTGAAGAGTAAATATTTTTTCCCTCAAACTCAAACTAAGCTGCCAAAGTTAACGTTGATGTTTATTCAACGAAAATTAAGTTCTATTTTGTTAAGAGGAGTGAGAGTGAATTTTTTCAAGCCGTCAAGAGATAGCCGTGTATGATTTTATAAATAAGGTGCGATGCTCTTACTCATATACATTAAAACGTTCATCATATTTATTCTTAGCAACGAAAATACACTTCACTTTTCAAAATGGAATGTTAACGAGAGTGGACTGCCTTTTTTCGAAGAATTTTTATTATTTAATCTTTGGTAAATTTCGGTGAATTTAAAGTGTTGGAATAACAGAAAAAGTACTTCTAACTCAATTATTTAAAATTAAAACCGTTTAGAAGTGTTAATTTTAAGAAAAGTATTTGGTTTTTCAACTTGTACTGTTTTAGTACATTGCATAAAGAGTGATGATGATGATGACTATTGCAAACTCTATCCTTAGAATGATTGAAACTTGTTCAGAAAAGTTTAGCCCATATTGAGGTTTTTTCACGAAAGAAACTACGGAAAATATTTCCACTACCAACATTCACATGTCCTTAAATTAAAGGAATTTGAAGTAAAAGTAAATTAAAAGTAAAAGCAAACGAAAAAGTATTATATGAAGAATAACTATATGGCTAAGAATGGCTAACATTTAATGATGCCATACAGAAAGCATAGAAAAAAAATCCAATCCCAATAAAGAATCATTTCAAAAAATAAAAAGCAGGAAACAGTTTTAGAAGTAGGAAACAGTATTCACAAATATGAAACATTTTTACAAGCAGGAAACAATTTTTTACAAGTATAGGAAACATTTTTTACACCAAAGTGTAAATGGTCCAACACACTCTTTTTTCCATTACGGTTTATTGCGATCGAAAATTTTTGTTTCTGGCGCAGAACTGCCAACTGCACAGCAAAATATGACAATGTTAACAGCACGCTCCATAAAATTTTCTTTATGTCACTTCATATCCGCGCTCTCCACTAAAACCATAAATTTCTCCACAAAGTGGCAATCGAGTGTCTGATGCGCACATTCAAGTGGTGCACTTCGCTCTTTGTTTAAGTAGCGGTACACACAACATCCATGTATACGTGCCTACATACAACGAGAGAGAAATATTTATTAAGTTACAGAAAACATTTCTTTGCGCATCCGTTTGGATGTACACTTAAGGGAAAAAAATATGAGACTGTTGAATCCTTCTGCAAACTGACGACAATGTTCTCCAAGCAACCAACAAGAAAATACAAAAAACCTTACCAATTGAATTTCACTAAATGTTTAAACTTAGAAATTCAATTAATAATGTTTAGCAAACCACTTATCAGGCATAGTGAGATTTAAAATTTGTTTGAAATTTCGTTTCTCTATGGCAAATCTTTGTTTAGAAAAGAATTAATTTGTTCGTTTCTAAATTGTGCTAGTGCTCGACAAACATCTCCTTAAGGAGAAATAATGTCATAGAAATTTTTCCAAGAGTTAAGGATCTTTTCTCTGGGTGTGTCACAGTTTGTAGAAGTAACATTATTTCTGGGATGTGTGGTGTTTACTAGAAACGAGAAAATAATCTTCGAGTTGATGAGTAAAAATTTAGATAAGATCGTTCAGAAACTGGTACAGCGTGAATGAGTAAGCATATATAGCTTAAGACAAAAGAACTCTTAGTTTAAATTTTCGACGGAAAGTTTGCTCACTGAAAACACAAAAGAGATCACTATTGTCACATGTCGATATTTTTGCCCCAATTTGGCAATTCTAGACTTATGCGGCGTTACGTAAAATACACTCTCTAAATCCTCTCTTCTATATCTTTATTGAATCTTTTAGTAATCGCAAAATCTCAATTTCGATGAAAGCTTCGAAGGGTGTTAATAAATTTGGCATCGGCTACGCCCGGGTGATCTCGACGGCCAATTACCAATTTGAAAGTCTAATAAAAGCTTATCGGCCCTTGGACAGAGTTATCGGTCTTAATTGCTGGTTGAACTTGGGAATGGAGGGCGTCACACTCACATGCATATATACGATAGAGATTCAGACCAGTTCACCTCGGATGGATGCACCATGAGAGATTATGCAAATTCACTGGTCCATCAGAGGTCCCACAGAACTCAAAGGAGAATAGAAAGAGAGGAGGAATGTAGGAGAGAAGAAGAGAGCAAGTTGCAGAAAGTGGAGAGAAGAGAAGAGAAGAGAAGTCCGACCGACTTTGGTCGACTGCGTCAGCGTAAAAATAAACGTCACTTCTTCCATGAGCGCGCGTGCATCGACTTCTCGAGTACCTTCGAGGTACTCGAAGCTTCAGTGTACTCTGCCTGGCTATGCCACTTCTCAAGCGGAACAGGCGTCGAGCTTAATGGACCGTTCGGTGTATTTCAAGAATTTTTATAATCCTCCTCCACCACCCACGTCAACTACCCCTTTATTTTCATAATTTTCCTCTTGTGCTTGGACAAATTCCGACTGCAGAAAATGCGCCAACTCTCTACTTAGGAATGTTGTGTTTTCCTTGAGAAAAATGACCGGAATACGGAATTCTCCTGCAAACAGTTTATGTAAACGGACACTTCATTTTCTGCCCTACATTTCTTTCCAGCTTTTCGAAATTATTTTTCTTATTCTGAATTACTGAAAAGTTGTGTTCTTTAAGAAGAGTTGCTTCAAGAAGTAAAAATTTAAATTAGTAGATTCTTCTGGTCTTCTTAGTCTCAACACTTAAATTCTGGATGAATTAAAAAAGCGAAATGTAGCTTTATAGCCATCACTATAAGTTTCGCCTCAAACTTCGGACCTAATTTTAATGCTGATTTTTATTCATTAAAACAGAGAACAATGGGTTTTGCTTATACTCGCATCGTTTGTAATCTAGATTGTATCCTTTCTAATCTAGGTTGACCATTCAACAACCGGATTATGTATCTATAAAATAAATTGTGTAGCACATAGCTGTATTTTGAATGTTAAAAGGCGGATTAGAATTTGATACTAAACAAACAGGTATTAATTGTTTAGTTTGCAGCCACGCGACACGTTTAATGCATTTATAATTCAGATTTTGGTGATATTAGTTAAATTTTATATGCATTAGAAGTCACGAACGTTCAATGAAGGAAAACCCGCACTATCCGATCACGCACATAAATCTAAAAATCTCCCCAAAACAGTGCTCGAATAAAATTTAAAACCCTAGACAAATGGAAACAGTGTCAATAGTGACATTTCCAGGCAGAAATAAATAACCTTCGTCACCTACACCGTCGATGCTAATTTAAGGACCTACATTGAATGGTATCGTAAATTGTATACTACGTGAAATTCTTTCACAAAAAGGAAACATTTTTTTTTTACATTCAATGTTTTTTTTTCGAAATACATGCACAGGGAGAAAGTATAAAAAAGTGCTTGGTTTCGGAACATCCGCCATGAGAGATTTTCTGTTTAAGGACATGCAAGGCGAAGTATGAGGCAATAGTGCCGCATCACCAGAAACGGAAGGTTGCACCGAGACACGACTGTATATCGGCTTTTATCTTATATACACTCTCGTCGCTTTCGCTCAAAATGTTACACGCCACAAGCATCGTTGTCGTTGTCGTCGTCCTATCGCGTATAATAAAAGTCTCACTGCGGTGAACCCAAGCAAATTGATCGAGATATTCGCCTCATGGCAAAATAAGACAAACAACAATTGGGTGCAGCCCGGAAGTCACAGGTTATCAAGCGAAATAAAAATACAGTTCCATCTTTCAATTTCATTTCAATTTTCAAGGACCCACCTTTCGCTCTTTTTCTCTTCTCCTCTTTCTTTCTATATAAACACAAAACAAATTATCCTTCTACCGCAAAAGTATATTGTTTTACTTTCCGCACTATTTCCAATACTTGAGTCGGAAACTTTTTAAATGGAAAACTCATAGATGTATAAAATCGAGATGAAAATATTCATTATAGAAAATATAATTTCCCATGATGTTTGAAGAAACCAATAATATATATATATATATATATAGAGTTAAAACGACTGTAAACTTTTAGGGAGAGTTAAAAACTTGATAAATATAAAATGAGAAAGTTAATTTCAAAATGACAATGGAGCGTGAACATGGTTGAGTACAATTTGGATCCTATTTAATACGTTCGTAATTGGTCCAATTTGATCCAGGTGTTACGCAACGGGGGATTTTAAGGGGGGAAAATCCAACATATCGTTTACATCTTGTCTCCCCTCTAATTTAATCGTTGCGTGTGTAATTGTATACATGCAGCATATATTAAACAAAAGAATATTCCATTGTCTGAATGAAACACTCCATGATGACAATATTCCAAATTCAAATTTTATTCTCGAATAATTAAAAATGGAAAAAATTAATATTCACACTGCGCAAAGTAATATTTAATAAATATTCAGGGTTGTCACAAACATTTAATTTTGTTTTTCCTGATTTTTCCTATAACCTGTGGCAATCGTGAAATTCAAACCGAAAAAAATGCTTTCAGTATAGTAAAAAAAATCTGCTTTTATGTTTATAGAGGAAATATATCAACATTTACTTCGATCAGTAATGATTACATTATCAAGGGATATTAAATGAAAAATTCTCTATTTTGCAGATAATATATTTCTAGTCTTTTAAATTGTCACCATTTGCCTGAGAGGTAACATTATACCGCAGTTTATGCAAATAAATATGCCATTTCTATGCGAGAGCAAGTCATGTTGAAAGAGCCTTGGCAATGATTAACATACGAGAAAAATCGATTCTTCCGCACAATTCGAAAAAGCATAATCCATTTATACGAGTCAGAAATGCATTTGTATGGGTGTACGGGTTTGAAAATTAAAAGTCAAGGGATTATAGAGGGGACTGCTGTATGTATGTGTGCAAGTGTCGTCGTCTTTTTCTCTTCTCTACTTCTTTCTCAGGACTATATAGTGCTTATGCATGAGAGAAGGAGAGAAAAAAAGAGAGAAAGAGAGAGACAGACACTTATCGATTTTATGGTTTCCTCAATGGTGGAAACGTTAGATTTTAACGCCGTGAGCGGCCTCGACCGCAAAACGTGCGAAAAAGAGCAAAACGATGGAGAGAGAGAGAAAAAGATGTAGACGTGCGGGTACCTTGGATCAGTTACAAGATGGCGACAATATATATACACACACAAGACGGCAAGGAGAAAGACCAAATAAGTCACTAAGATGGAACAACCGGAAAACATATCGTGTTGCTCCCCCTGTCACGCTGTTACGTCTCTCTTAATCTTGATCATGTGGAAAACGATATCAATTACTCTCATTCAATCAAAACCAATTACAACTGAAAGTGTCCCGACTCTTTTATTTTCACGATTTCTCCTACGATCATTCTGGGTTTGTATGTAGCAATTCTGTTTTTCAACTTTTAGAATCTGTTTTGAAAAACACTCCCAAATTCTCATCAGTTAACAAATCATGAAAAAAATTACAAAATTGTTGTTTTTGTAGATAAGTAGTGCTATCAAACAATTCCATGTCACAATTTGGTTTACAAACAAGGAACAATTTAAAATTTCACCTACAATCTTAATTGTAAATGATTTACACTACACGCAACGAGGATTATAATTACCACCATGTATTTAGTACCCATACAATCTAGATCGTAAATTATATAATCTCATTCTCCGTACGCCTCTAAGTGTATGCATTAAGTGTATTAAATGTATTAAATGTATAAAATGTACATTATAATGTATTTTGTAAAACAAATCCTGTAATTTAGCCTTCAACAGTGAAGACGAGGTAAAAATTAGTTTCCATATTGATTTTAAGGAGACATTAATAACCAGAGAGAGAGAAGCATTATGCAAACGTCACGATATCAGTTCATTGTTGTACTTCTCACGATTTAAAGACACGTTTTATCGGAGATGGTGTTCTCACACCGTGCGGACGTCTGTCTGGAAGTTACAAGCCTGATGTGCCAGGTCGACTATCGATCCTTCGGCTATTGTATATCATGTGCTGGAAGAGGCGCCTCTTACCAACATTAAATTCGAGCCTAGCCCATTTCACGGATAATTACATAAATTGAACATGAACTATGATTGGCGAACAGAAACACGGAGTAATTTTGCCACACTTACACAACGTCCCTATGCGCGCCCGCCCTTTCCTCTTGGCCCATTTTGTGATTAAATATCGTTTAAAAATTACTACCCACACATCATAATTGCTGATATTAATTCAAGATTAAGTGTTCATCAATCGAAAGCTAAAGAGCATTAAATAATAAATGTATACTTTATAATTATCTTTACACTTCTACTTGTATTGTATACGAAATTGGTATAAACACTGGTAGTTCCAATCAGAATCATTCTGTATTACTAATTAGTTTAAGTATAATTATGTATATTAATTAGTAGTAATGTTTTGTACAAATCTCAATTGATACACTGTTAAAAATCAGACTCCAACTTTAAACCTATTGTTCCGTCTGAACATGGTACAAAGCCTTCGTATTCAATTTTAAAAAAAGTATCAAAAAGTATTATTTCGAACTGAATGATTTCGAATTGGATTATTTGAAATTGAATTACTTTGAATTGAATCATAAAAATTGTATTTTAGTAAAAATGTCTCCTCTCTTCTCATTCCTAGTACATTGTCAGCTGTTTTGAAATTCTGCTCGCAATCGCAACCTTATTTGTCCTCGACAACGACAACGTCGACGACAGACAATCAACAATCTATCTTTTGGCGTCGATCTTGGCTCATTCATGAGTTGAACAATCTTCTCCTGGTGGCCCAGATATAACGCACAATTTCTCAGCATTGTATTTCAATGCTCCTCTCTCGGAATCTGATTTCGCATGTCCTCTTCGATTCCCTCAGCAAGTGACACAATTGGCAAACAATATATCCGATTATCTCTCATTTCAATGATTTTTCAGTATTTACTGTCGAAATCGATAACCTCAAGAATTGTCTAATCAGCCATAAATAAAATTTAAGAATTTTTTATTTCAGAATAAAAATTAAGGAACAAAATTTAGAACTTAAAAGAATGGACCAAAATTAGCTAATTTTATTTTTTGCCAAAAGGGAGAAATTAGCCAAAGGAGGAAAAAAATTTTTTGCCAGAATTTGTCATTTTTCCTTGTTATTTGCAGGAGATGAAAGAAGGGAATGATAATTGTCGTTAATAAATTCCAGTTGAAAACGTGTTGGACCGTTGATGTGGCAGTTGGCAAGGGAGAAAGTATTTAGAGCGAGAAGGGTCATGGAACACATTGAGGAGAGAGAATGTGACAGGACACGCGACATTGTGGATTTTAGGACCTTCTTTTCACGTCTCGTTTTGATTTTTTTTCATCTCATTTTTTTCATTAAAGGACGCACATAAAGTGTGTCATCATTTTTATTTTTTTTTAAAGAGAGTGGGAGGAATATCTGATGGAGTTTCGAACATTCCAACAGCAAGAAATAATGAGAGCTTTCTCGCTTGCGTTGAGAAATCACGAGGAAGAAATATCGGTTTGACTTTATAACCGAAAAATAAATTGTCAACACAAAACAAAATTATTACCCAAAACTAATATTTTACTTATTTTCGTATTCACTTATTTTTGTATTTTCCTATTTACTTAATGTTGTGTTTAACTATTTTTTGTATTCTCATTTTTGTTCTATTGCACAATGTTGTTGGTACAAATTCTCTTTTTCAAAATTCATTCATCACTGTTGATACTAAGGCAGCATAAATTTACATGCAACCAGGTGAATTTAAATGAATTGAACAAAATTATGATAATGTTTCTAAAGTTTTGAACGTTGATATTTTTGTGACTACATTTAATTCGTGTTTTATTACAAAATATTATTCTGAATATTAAAACAATGAACTATTAGCTAATGTTGAATTTACATTATTTTACTTCCTCACGAGGAAGTAAAATTTGTTGTTCGATTTTTGACCTAATTTTTTACAGTATTTAAACAGAGAAAAAATTTGAACCTTTGAAATTTTTATCAAATTTTGATTAATAAATAAGTTCTGAACAAAGTCATTTGAGTTTCAAATGTTAACACAAATGATACGAAAACAGATTCGTAACGAGAGCAAACATGATTAAATCATTGAACGTTAACTTCTCCCCACCCCAAGGCTCCACTTGCAGCACACATTTCTTTATGGAAATAATTCTCAAGGTAAGTTTTAAATAGAGAAGACTCTGAGACGAAATAAAAATGATGATTAAAATGTTTTGAAGATATGATGATGATGAAAATGTTGTATATCATGAATGTTACGAATATCAGATATTCTCTGCGGAGATGATGCGTTTCTTTTTTCGATTATATTGCACGACCATGAGAGACGTAAGGAGTTATAAATCAAAGGATTAAATACTGCACAAGCGAGTTATATGGAGGCGATAATTAATAAGATGAGTACACGTACACTCGCATAATATGCACACGAACAAAGAATTCATCTTACGAGCGCGTAAAGGCCAGTTCAAGAGATAACGATTGAGGCTGTAAATGACCGCAACGTGTATACACACACACACACACAAGTGAATATATATACACAATATACATACAGTAAATGTATGTACATAAAATAAGAAGCATACAGGGTGCTCTGAATTTACTCGTTCCACGCAGAGAACGAAGAAGAGAGACCAGTTCTCTCCCTCTCTATCCACTAAGTGGTTGGAATCCATTCGCCTATTGCTGACTTTATATTTTTAATTTACTTCACGTTTTATATGATCATTTTAGTTTTGAGCGACATCGCATTTTTATGGTTATAATTATAAAAAGAAAGAGAGAAGGAGAGAGAGAGAGAGAGAGAGATAAACTCTCAAACATTTCCAGAAAGTACCAATATTTCTATGGTTCATGAAATCAGTTGGCTATGAATGTTATCATATATGCAAATGTATAAATAAGAAAAATTAAAAATCAAATCTTTTCTACGTGTATAAACAGAAGGAATTGAGTAAATCTGTGAGAATTACGAAATTAAATAAATTACTGTAAGATGCCACTTAAAATTTTACTATGTCCATAACTCTTTCATTTAGCAATTTTCTAAATAATAATAATTACCATTATTGGCAGTGAAAATGTGTTTTAAAACACGGAAGAGTTGCTTCAAAGCGTTCAGTTCGTAAAAAATTAATCGTACATTAAATTTTTATCAAAAAAGGTATAATTGATATTATTGCATCCAATGAAATTATTATTATTACTATTATTATTATTATTATTATTATTATTACTATTATTAATTAATTAATATTAGAACAATTAAATAAAACATATTTTTCATTAAAAACGTTAACCAAAGTTAAATATTCCCTTCCTTTGAACTTTTAGAAATTTTTTAAACATATTTTTTAAAAAAGTGTTTCAATAAATTTAAATTTATATAACTTATAAAGACGATAAAAAGAAAATATTCACTTTTCAAAAATGTCCAACTAACTTACAGTGATTAATAATATACAATAAGTATTAATCAATTGTTATAAATGTTAATAAAATTAAATGTTTCCTTCTTTTGATGTAATAATTAAGTGGATATAGTGTCTAATTAGTAATAAATGAAAAGTGACATAATACCAGTTTAATTTAACATTATTTGCGAGTAACACTAATATAATTTGTCACAAGAAAAGTGACACAAATGACAGATAGTGGTAATAATTTAGAAATAATAGCTCTCCTAATTTATAAAAATAATAGGCAACCTCGCGAGCATCCTCCTTTTTTTCATTCACTAGCTTTAATGAAATATTTTTTCTGTGAAACAATATTCTATAGAGATTTTTAAAACTGACACGAACATTGTAAATATAATTACAGTGACATAATGCTATTCTTTTAAAATTGAAATAATAATAATAGTAATAAACATAAATAATAACAGTAATAATAAATGTTTCTAAAGTTTTTAAATTTTAACCTTCAAGTGAACACAATATTTTTGTTTCTATATATTAAAAAAATTATTTTGCATTCGAAAAAATTAATTCTTATCTAAAAAATTGGGGAAAAAACTTCATTTTCACAAATGAATTAAAATTTCATGCAGGTTCAGAATTTTTTGTACGTAAAAAAATTAAAATCAATAAAACTTACGAGTCGATGAATCTTTTCAAAGAAAAACTATACAATATGGGACTCACCTGAAACAAAAAAGATAAGAAACAGATTAGATATAACATATAATTGTTAATTCCTTTGTATACATATATGAATAACAAAACTTTACTCCCTCAAAAGAGTATATTTTTAAAAGTGATTTAAATTTCACATGAAATAAAGCAATGAATATACATATTTAATATTATATTATATCTGCAACTTTTAAAATGAATACATTTTAAATGACACATTTTCATCAGTTCATTGAACTTTCCCCTGCGGTATTAGTTTCGATGCTAGCGGGAGGAGAAGAAGAGAGAAGAAATTCTCAGTTAAAATTCAGGATGTAAAATATTGAATCAGAACAATCCTCTGAGGATTGATATTTTTTAAATGTCTATACAGGTACATATAGATATATATATACATACAGAAAAGAGCCACATCCCGTCGTTTACACTGATATAACCAAACGATTCTTATCGTTCGTTGTATTTGTGCTTGAAAATATCGCTTGTCAATTTTTATTATCTTGACGTAGCACAAGTATAAATTGAAATGGAATAAATATCGAAAATCGAACACACAATATTGAAATTGAACTCAATAATCTAAATGACGAATAATCTCTTTCTCTTTCTCTCTAAAATCCGAAATAATATTTATTATTATATCATAAGTATAATTTTTATGATAAAATACTTGTGCTTATATATTTATAAAGCGAAATGTGTATTCTGGTTGGAGGGAAATACTGAGACATTCTGCTAGTTAAAGCTTATAATTCGTAACATCTGCTTTGGCCATTTGGTTAATATTTGAACATAAACTGAAAGGTGAATACTCTCTTGCACTATCCGTCTAGCGGAATACTATGCAAACATGTACATTTATATACACATAGTTGCATGTCATGTGTATAGTTGTTGTTGCCTTCCAGCATCTAGTTTTCTCTCTCAAAGGGAGAGGTCTTCACTCTAAACTCCCCATATTCCTTCTTTTCTTATTTTCTTCTTCCTTTTGTTCCCTACACCACACTTTTTCTAACACTCATGACTCTCGGTATTCCATGAATAAATAAACCTACCACACTATATCTCGAATATCATGACTCCCCAAAGATGTTAAGACAAAAATGAATAAAATCTCTAAAATCCGAATAATATTGTGAATGATTGATGCAACCTGTTATAATATATTTAAAGGAGGAAGTTTTAAATAAATTTTCAAGATTAGATCAAACATACCGTTAAAAGGTTGTGTTTGATTAAATTCACCCTGACATGACATAATGGGATACTTTGGAGTGCAATCGATTGTAGATTTATGATAATTATTTTTTTTTCTATTAAAATATTTAGCTTCGCAATCGACTACTATAAATGCGGACTCCACACGGAACTCACTCTATACTACTCATCTACTACTATTTACTTCTGTTTTCATTTTTTCAAGATTTGATAGTCTTTGGATACGTTTTTTACTCTTGCGCCACTAAAAGCTAGTTTTTTTTCTATTTTGAGTGTTTTGTCTACTGCAAATCTCTGATTCATTTAGACAAATTAAAAAGTAGAAATAGAAAAAAATGTCGTCCTTCATTTGAATGATGAAAACTGCTGTCATGGCTTTCACGCTTTAAAATGATTTTTATTCATCGAATTTAATTTTCCGTCAACTACTTTTTAGCTATACTCTATACAGCCTTGAAGCTACTTTTTGCTACTTTTTTGTACTCCGTTTTGCTAACAAAGAGAGCGAAGCCTGAAATATATTCTTTATTCAACTCGACGATGAACAATGTGTCATTCTAAAAATATTTTTTTCAAAGAAGAATTGAGAAGTATTGAGAAATATTTGAGAAGAATTGAGAAGATGTGGAGTTAAAAAGCATTTTATCAGTATTGAAGGATGCTGAGTTGTTGGCTGGTAGAATTTCAAAAATAACGACCCATAAAATAGGGGTATAAATATTGTAGACAGACACATATACTGTGCGGTACGGAACAGTTACTTTAACACTTGAAGGTTTTCATTTCCAGGTGGCTATCGCTAACACAATCCTATACTTTTTCGAAACCATACCATATAATCCGTAATGGTTGAGTCCATGGCTACCATATTCCTTTATTAGTTTCCTCCTTCTCCCCTTTTTTTGTGTCCGAATCGTTTATCAAGTTTATAGTTCCTCCGTATGGCTATTTAGTCTTTCCTCGCGCCATGACTATATGTGCTTTTTAATTGCTTAATGAGAGGCTCTAAAACCTAATAAACCTCCTTCTTTTGTCTAAAAGCGCATTTTCTTCATTTTATCACGAAATTAGTCTTCTTAAAGTCGTGGACTTTTTATACTGGCGCATATACCTGGGAGGTAGAAAAAAACTCACTGACAATTTCTACTTTCTTCAGCAACAGCAGAAGAAGCAGCACTAGCTTTAAAAATAACAAATTTCATTATGTCTGCAAATTTATTTTGCGCGGAATATTTAAGAAAATTGTTCATACAATTCTTTTGTGGATTTTTCAAGGATTTTTTTTTAATAAATGAAAGATTTTAATTGAAGGTGATGAGAGTTATTGCTGCTGGAAGAAAAATTGCAGCTAAAAAGTAAGATAAGGAATTTTTCTTTTGTGCATTATAGATTAGTTTCAACCCTATTGTTTCAAGTTGGATTTTCATGGTTCTTGATCCGTGAATCCGTATTAGATTTTTGGCTCTGTTAGGTGTGCTTTCAGTAGCAGCTTTCCAATAAATTTGCCAAGCTTTCTTTTGCTCTCGTTTCATTTTCGACCCGGCTTTTCCGGGCAAACGGTTGCAGCTGCGAGGAAGGTCTTGTGGGAAGCGCGTGGAGATGACGTCTTCTGCGAATGGAACGAGAGAATCAATAATGGACACGAGGCCTGGAACAGGGCGGATTCGTAAGGGGCGTATTTTCAATTGAAACTGGAACTTGGACGTCTATCTAATATGGCAATATGATTACCCATGTGTGGCAAAAAAAAACAGAAACTATCAACTCTCTGTGTACATTTGTGTCGGATGATAGAACGTGACATTCCATACTTGGTTTCTATTCCAGAATGGATTCCATTCTAGAATTTTAAGTTTCAAAGAGAGAAAGAGACTGTGTGTTGTAGTGCAACACTCGTTACTGATTTCCACGCAAGTTGACATGTACGATCGTTATACTATACCGGTTGTACAAGGACAGTTGGCATCATTCTGTATAGTAACTATACGGTGCTAGAAAACCCGCTCGCAAGATGTTACAAGAGTCTGCGATGACATACAGTTTAAAAAGCTCTCCACAGAATAAAAGAACGTGTATATACAGTTTCCACTGAAGAAAACGAGACTTTTGTATCCAGATCGTTAAACAGGCAAATTTACGAAACAAGACTAGAAATAAAAACTTTTATTTGGAACAAACTTGCTCGTTGATTTTTTTTTCTCCTTAAATCGAAATTGTTACAAGAATAATCTTTTTTTCCAGAGAGCAAAAATTCTCAGTAACCTACAGGTTTGATGCTATTGTGGATAACGATTACAGGACCTGTACTATTTTCAGTCCCTCCCTGTAGAAAAAAACAGAAATTAAACGGGGCACTTGCAAGAGAATTTTACGATACAAAACTTATTCTCATTTTAAAGAAATAACATTTTCTCATAATTGCAATATTACTTAATGAAACAAAATTGTGTTCTAATTAATGAAGAGGAGAGGGAAAAAAATGACAATCTCAACCACCCTGATTTGCATACATACTCTAAAAATATACCAAGAGATCATTAACATATTCATGTGCGTTATAAAATATAAACCTAAATAAACGTCTTCTCTTTAAAATTTTTTAACCCCACGATATGAGACAGTTAATAAAATATATCCACCCTATGTTGCTAATTCAGATATAAATTGATCTAAAATATTAGTCATATTCATTACATTCCTACCCACCCCCCTTTTGATAAATCCCGAATGCGTTGAGCCCCATAAAGACTTTCGACAAATTGGTTTCACGAGTCAATCTTTCTTACAAATTGAATCGGATGTTCAATCCTCTTCCAAAAGTGGATTATACTTATGGATCGGTGATTTAATATTAGATTTATTTTCACTGCAACTATTTCTTCTAAATTCATACTTTATAAAGTAAAATAGCAGCAATGAGCTCATGAAAAAAGTGAAAATTTGATGTGTAACATGTATGTAACAAGAAAAAACTAACTTAATGTTCTAAATGAATTTGATATTCACTAAAGACAATCTTTCAACATTTCAATGATGAATGTTATTTAAAAAAACAAACGCCACTGTAAATTCAGAAATCAATTAGTTAAACGAAACGATCAACTGTCTCTATAATTAGTCATTTGTTTGAAAAACTAATTCCAAAGTCCGACAGATTTGTATGTATATATGTAAAAGATATAAAGGTCTCGAAGAAAAATATATCACGTTCGAGTCTATAGTTTGTCTTGTGGATAATTTTAGCACTGGAAACAGTGTTAAGGCAACAATCTCGCTTCATTTAACCCCCATGAAAGCAACACTAAAATCCAACAACATTAATGAAATATAACCTTTCTCTGATGTGTAACGCACACTGAACTGAATAAATTATTTTATCTAGGTCCCTCAACAATCGTCCAATTTATTATCATAATGAATAGAAAGCAATTAATCTAACATCGTCCGAAGTATTTGAAATTCCAAAAGTTTTCCAGAAAAAGATTTATACAATTTCAAAATGAAACTAGATAATCAAGCTGCACGCGCGAGATCCGCTTATTTTTATACATATACCGCATGGAAAAGTGAATCATAGTCTTTGGAATGATTCAAACTATTTATATATGGACATACGCGCATCGTTTCGTATTTCATTGAATAAATGGTCTGTTTTTAATGATAAGCAGCATCCTAGAATTAAGCATTACGAGGTCTTTGAATTTATCGTCGAAGCTATAAATGTGAGAATTTTCCTTCTGCGAATCTGAAAAACTTGATTTAAAAAAAAATGTTTCCACAAATTTTTAGTGAATGGAAACTTTTACGTTTACCCCGAAAAATAATAAGGCGTGTTCGAAAAAAAAACTAATCGAAGAGAAAAATCAATCCAACGTACATTTCCCAATAAAGTTGCGATTAGCATACGGAAGGGTCTTCCGCCTTCTTCGATTACATCCAAATAGGAGTCAATGTCCTCTATCGAGTCCTAACCCTACCACCCGCTGCAATAAAGACCAATCCAGATCCCATATCGATTCAAAATGTCTCCTGGAATGATTTACGAGGTAATTGCCATTTCGGTACTATATTTTCTCTTTAACCAAAACACCCAAAGTAATGACCATATTTACCGAACACCTGTATTGCTAAAACGTCTTCCGGTTCATAATGTCGCTCTCATATTTTATCTCCGAAGGTTCATTTCAAAAGGTCAAGGTCTTCATTGATCATTCTTTCGCAGAAAAAAAATCCAACCTAATGAGGAAAATTTGCATCCAAGAATGATGGAATCATCCTAACATATGTTGATACAAACACAAAGATAGCCATCTTCCTTTCAATTATCCGATTCTCACATTAGATAAATTCTGGTTAGTCTTTTCTGCGCCTTAATTTGTTGTCATTCAAATGGAGAAAAGAGGAAAAAATTTCCCTCTTACGCATGAGAAAATACTTTCATTTCTTCCTCTCTCTCTCTCTCTCTCTCAACATGTATGATAATAAGATTTAGAGATATAATTTAATTAACAAAAACAAACAAGAAGGAAGAAAAATCGATAATAATGTCGTTAAAATCTTGAGACAGGAAAAGTAAGACTTAATGAGCTGCCCTGTCATTATCGTAGAGGTTTCAATTTTCGTAAAGTAATTTCAAGGAAGAGGAGCTTTATCAGACGTGCGCGAGGTGCATGCCGCACTTAACCATTCCAGGACTTCTCTTTTATTACCCAGCATTTAAATGCAAAGTATCGATTCCCCTTGGTCCTCGCTGGAGCGCGCACCAACTATTCTTCTTATCCTCTTTCTTCTGCTCCGAAAGAGCTTTTCCCTTACACCGTGACTTTTGTACGAAGCATTTTTCACATCAAGACTTATAAGACGAGAGAGAAAGAAAGAGAGGGAGAGAAAACCTCTTTGCTTGTCGGAAGAACGGACACTTCAACTTTTCACACGCGCGCTCACACATATACAATATATAAGAAAAGAAATAATTAACCGTATAATAAGGAGTGCCTTCTTCGTAACATATTAACACAAAATACAATTATTTAGTATGAAGTCACGTTCGTTCTGTTAAGACGTCAGTGACCAGTAGGAAGTATAATCTCAGCTCAACTTTTCTTTCAAAACTTAGGTATTTCACTTTTTACCCTCCAATACTTGCTAAAAATTATACTGAAAGAAACTTTTCTCGGTAGTATTTCCATATTCGGTCTATGTTACTGCGAAACAGTTCGATCTTGGTTCTTAGTTATGGTGTTTGTAGATCCGACACAATAACAGGTTAACATAATCTATACTTTAGTGACAAATTGTTGAATGCAGAAAATAAATCTTACTTTCAGCCTTTATCGACACGTTCGAACCATTTTTGGCTCAACTTTTAGCCTAAAAATGCGCCTAGAAAGATGTAAAATTGACAATGGTTTTGAAAGATTTTTAGGTTTAAGCACTAATCTGATTAAGTACTAATCTGATCTTAAATTAAGATTTTTCCTCTTCTTGAGAAAATTCTTGAGGAATAGAGACAAAAAACAAATCAAAACTGTTACGAAGCAATGTTTATTGATTCTTTTCATGTGTCAGTTTGATATCCTCAGAAGAACTGTGGCTAGCTTCTTTTTAATTATTTAGCTCCAAAGATAACATCACACTTTCTTTTTCCTATGCGTTCAGTGACATAAACATCAATTTGAATTAGCATTCAAGATATCTTTTCAAAAATCCAGATATAGACAAAGAATGAAAAGCAAACTTTCCACAAAAGTTGAATTCTACAACTTCCCTTGTACAAACTCCAAGAGAGTAAGAGAGAGAGAGAGAGACGAAGAAGAGAACTTTCCCTAATCAATGAACACCATTTTCCTCCTAATAATCCAATCTCGATAACTTTCACTAATTTTCCCATGTTAAAAACAGATGTTGATTCCGTATTCACACGTATTATGTACATATATCGCGGTACTTGGATGCGGTCAAGTGGAAAAAGCACTGGGGGAAAGTATTTGCGCTGAATTATAAGTTTTAATCCATTAGCAACTCACGCGTCCTTCGACTTTATTCAATATACAAGTTTTAGCAAGAAATTTAAATTAAATTTCCCGGATTAATAAGCGCGTAAAAGCGAGTAGTATAGTAGTTATGTAGTAGTAAATAAAAGTCGTTGCTCTTGATGAGAACGAGGTTATTGGCAAAGTAAAGATACTCCACTACCGTTGTTATACGATCCAAAAAGGAACCAATCCAACGAACGGATAAATGGGTTAATTTCAATGAAAGAAAAAAAATATAATACCTCGAGTAGAGCGCAAAAACCATCATTTCTGTTAAATCATTTTTCATAAAAAGCACTATAATCAAAATCACAAAGAAATTTATGTAAAAATTTTTCCACAAAATAGAATAAACCTCAATTTTCACACATATTGAAGAGGAAAGAAAGCCATTGTACTTTTGATTCGTTCACAATTTTATATATAGATAGAAAATTGGAGTACAAGAGTTCGTGCCATCTTGAAAACTGAATCATACTAGAGAATCGAAATGCATTATCAAAGGCGGTTCTGGAAAATGCGTTGAAAATAAGGGAATATGAGAAGCGGAAGTACCATAAGAAAGGAGAGAAGCAATATTCTCGATTTTTCATAGTGCCACGTTGCCACATCTCAAACCCGTATCTTTATCAAAAAGGACCATATATAAATTAATTTCTTTATATGAATTTACAGTCAGGTACAACTCAATAATTAATTTTCGTTCTTCAATCTTTTTTTCTCTTTTACTCCAGAACCAAAAATACTGTAGCACATATACACAAACCCTAATAATAATCATTTCGAATCGTTCCAAATATTCACTCGTGATTTATATACAAACATGCTCAATAAATATTTATATAGGTACTTATTTAAGCATGAATAATTTTTCAAATAATCCGTGCTTGGTCTTTAAAGTATTTAATTCACTATATGTAAGATCTCTTTCGCGAGATTACAACATATTAGTAAGAAGTCAATATTAATTAAAATATTTTGCACTCAATAATTGCGAAATTAAAATTTATAAAAATTAATGATATTCGTTATTTAATTAAATCTCAGCTTTATCATATTTAACGTACAATATTCGTCGAATCAATTTTCCCTTTGGGGCAAAAAAGCCGTATGGAAAAATTATTTCAGAGGAAGAAAGATCGTAGAGAAGAATAGGTTTCTTTTTTCAATAAAAATGAAATAAAAGGTTCAGTGTCACTGGACGATATGAAATGCACATAATGGTAAAAAATACACTTTGTAAATAGGAACGAAAGCTTCTCTTTGTTCATAGTTTTGTCTCGTGTTCCCTTATTAAAACAACGTTTAACTCTTGCGTATTTTACAAAGAGGTTCGTAACTGTCACAAGAACGCTCAACCACAATGCCATTGAGAAAGTGGATGTAAGAATAGCTTGCTTTTTACGGTCGTGCTCAATTATACTTGGAACAATAGCAATGTTCTAAATCTCCTTCAAAAAAAATCATTTATTTTCATATGGTATTAACATATACCGTCAAACATTGTACAGCACGGTCAAACCTAATATTAAAATCAACAATGCTTGTATTTAACAATAGGATCAATTAACACAAAATGATTGTGTTAACTAGACAGCATGTGTGTGCATCAATCCTTAAATTTCTAAACAGAACTTGCGGAAGGATCTGTAATGCTAATAACTTCTATACTGATCCTAATAAATACTGCTACCAATAACTGATACAACCACAACTGATAATAATTACTGATATTATTAAGTACTATTACACTGTTGTTGTTACCACAAATATTGATTATAGCTACTGACAACAAAATACTGCCGTAAAATATCCCCTTTTTTTATTGTAACTACAACTACAACTAGGATTAATTACTACAAATATTGTTTAAAAATATAAACAACATATACTGCCAATAAAGAATCTTTTCCTGGTTACAACTGCTGCTACTATTACGAATGGCCATTAATACTGCAAGTAATAAACAACATCTGGCAACAAATAGTGCCAATAAAGATTTGTTACCCTACAACTGCTATTACAATGAATAACCATTAATACTGTGAATAACATCTGGCAACAAATAGTACAATGATTCTTTACTCAGGTTATATCTGCTGCTAGTACTACGAACATCTTTCACAACCAATGATAATGAAAACGAACAACAAATACTACCAATAAAAATCCTTTGGTCTAGTTACAACTGCTGTTATTACTTCAACTAGTAATAATAACAAACAAATACAACCACTAAAGATTCTTTTTTGTTCTTACAATTGCTGATACGAAAATAACTAATGAATCCAACAACAAATACTACCAATATATATTATTTTTTTCTCTGCCCGTACATTCTGCTTGATAACAGACAAGAGCGACAAAAATGGAAACGAGTTAAATAGATGATTTATCAGTGGAGCATGACCTCACCGGTTGGGGTTATATGCTCATTTACTCGCTTAGCTTGACAAAAAAGTATATACTAATTAACGACTTCGGAGGAAAGCGTGATTACGAAGTGGTACAGATGATGCAGACTATACAGAAACGGTCAACCTCTTGTTGGCGCTTTATGAGCGTGGCGGAAATGTTTTTAGTATGGACTGTATAGTTGACTCGACGAGAGAGGACCACGTTGCCACGTTTTGGCCCGGCATCAATGTTATACGTTTCGAATAACGTAGCATGCGCTCAGATTACCTGGCGGAAAAATAGCGTCAACTCTCCACCCTCACAATCTTGATCCCCCTGGGTCCCCTGGTGACCAAAGCCAAGGCCTAACCACAAGGAAAAGAGGAAAGGACTCACGGAGAGAATGCAATAGAGAAATAGGAGGGAATGAGTGTAGGAGTTGAAAAGAGTAAAAGGGAGAAAGAGATTACACATAAAAAATGGAAAACCCATCTCATGCCTCGACATCAAACTCATCCCCAATTACAAAATCGAATTGTGTGTCAAGAAGACAGAAACGGCTCGATGAGGTATACGGGATCTTTGAACGCAAAATAACGGTTTAGTCTGTCCTTATCTGCGACCTTAAAAAGTCGCGTGACGTTGGTGAGATCGTGTCCACTTGATCCCGAGGTATATTACCCGCAAATGACTTTACTGCATCTTTACTATCTATGGACTCGTCTTCTTTAACTCCTTACATGTATATGAAACAAAAAAGTACTTTCTGTATAATATTTGACCTTCTAATGCCGACTTTTATCTTGCTCAACGTTTGTTAAATTACAAACGCACACTAAACTATTATGTGTGTGTACAATAGGATTACGCAACGACCTCGACTGAACAATAAAAGAAGCATACTTGATACACTAACAGATCAATTTCGAAGATAAATTAGAGAACATTAATAAGAAAAAACGATCGTCAACGTACGAAAATTGTTAATAGAGATTACGAGAGTGAAAACTTTTATTCACTTTATTGTCTTAATATTCTTTTACAACAGAAAGAAAGTTTATGAAATATTGCTATTGAGTTTACTTTTTATACACTTTCTCCTCTTTGAGATCTAATACTTGATTGTTAATGAGTCTCGTCAAGGTAATATTTTTTACTTGCAAATAAATTAGGCAAAACTAGATGCAAACTTCTAATATGTAAAATTTATCAAAGTTTATGTTAATAAACAAGGGGGAAAAATGGATAGAAATTTATTTCTTTTGCTCCAAACAGAAAATATATATACTTAGAGGAAGAAAAAACCTTTCTTCCTATTTATTAGTTTCTTTTTAAACTTCTGGTGAAATTTTTGTCCCACTTTAAAGCATCTGAAATCTGATCTTGTTTCGTGTTTATCAAGCGGCAGCAATCGTAATTGATCGACTCTTTTATGTAAATCTTTATAAGCATTGGGCTTCATCTTATTATCTATCGCATGTATCATTTGCGGAAGAAACGAAACTACACACGATTAAACTCACGTTATAAAAGCTACACTTTAAAACTGGTCTTTATCGAAATCAATCGTCTCGAATGTTACTTTACTGTTCGCCTACCTATAATTAGATACACCCTAATTGTCAATATTATCGAAAAATTTAACAGAACGTGACCTACAACAAATAAAGTTATTTGTTTTTTTTTACAAAAGAGAACCAAGTGTATTTTGCCAGTTCTTCCTTATATTTCTTCATTTTTTTATCTCTTTATCTATTCAAATAGAACTTGTTTGTATAAAGAATCTGTGTGTGCATAAATTCCGGAAACAAATTCGTTTTACATTACACCATCTTTTGATCCTAGGAAATTAAAATGTGAACTTTCACCCGAGATTTATGGGGCTTTGGATACTTGTTTCAGAGTTCCTTTGTCTAAATCTATACGAGCGCACCATTCTGTGTGGTATACAAAACTAAAAGGTATATATATATACGTACACACATGGGGCGAGGGAACCAGAATTTTAGGGTGCGCCACATATGTGTACACAATCTGCACACATGTACATACATGCATTCCCTTGATAGTTTCGGCCAAACAAGTCCCTTGTGTGCATTCGTTGAATCTTCGTCTCAAACATATCGTTGGTTCTTTTGTGGTATGATATTGAACAAAGAGCGATATGCCTTTTCAAGGTCGCGCCCACAACCATAAAAACCAAGGATTAGTCTCTCCTATATAGGTATAGATGTACGATATTCTAGAGGCGAGAACCCGGGTTAAATTGAGTACGCCTAGAAGGCATACTTGCGTAACCCGCATTTAAGATTAAAGGGGAACGAATTAAAATCATTGCCCCCATCGATTCAAAGAGGACTCGTTGTTTTGGATAACAGCTTTGTATATAGTTGAAGGAGTTTCAAGTGCTTAAGGATCCTTAGGGAGCAATATGAGTAAGAGCACATTGCACTCTTTGCATACACCGTTTTGAATATGTAAAATTCTTCAAACTATCTGCCATTTTATCTCCCTAATTACCGCATAAACTCTAATCCAGCGAGCAAATAGATGTCATTTTATTTTCCACTCTTTTCCGAAAAGAAAATAAATCAATTGTTTTCAGTTATTTTCACTATATTTTCGACTTTCGATAAACACTACTCTAATCCATCAAAGAATCAAAAGGGAAAAAAATATAACAAATTTATTACCAAAGGTTAAAATTTCTGGTTTTGAGATCTGGTTAACCTAGATCAAAATTCTACAAATGAGTTCTTAGAAATCGTTAAAAACTCGTCTTTTCTAAATTGATGCAGAAACATGTTGAAGAAATATATAATCTTAATAGAAAACTAGAAAAGTTGAAGAGTTTTTAACCTGTATTATTCGAGAATACAAGTGGGATTCGATGGAAGTTCGACCTTCGCATACCTACACACATGTTTCCGCAACGATTTACCTCGACCTTTGTTTCGTCGACTGCAGTTCGCAGGCATAAAAAAACTCTTTACGTGCCAAAAGCGTACGCTTCGAATTTCACGATTACAATTTCGGGTTAGCCATTTTTTTTTTCTCTCCCTTTAAATTAACCATTGTAATCTCAAAATACAACAAACCTCCCTCTGTTTTCAAAAAGCATTTCGTATTTATTCGAAACATTTTTCCCATATTGATATTTTCTACTTCTCTGATTATTATTTGCACTACTTCAAGAGACGTAAATTCATAAGCGCAGCAATAAATTATTATTTATTACTTGCTTATGAATTTACATCAAGAATGAATATTTTTTATTTTGTAAATTCTTTAACCTGAAAAAGCCAGAAACATGTGACGTGGGTTTGATTTCTTTGCGCCTTTTAAGAGATATGAAATTATTCACTGCTTAGGTGTCTCGTCGTGTAAAGATTGCGCGCGGATATAGTTGATATAATATGCATCTGCATCGCGTGAAATATGCGTTCACGCACGAATAAACTCACGATATATACCGATGCCTCTATGTCCTTTACGCGACTATTCGTTGTTTTTGCTCAAATAAATTGTGACAGGCGCAAAGTTGGATCGATAAAATCGACTTTTGCTACCCTTCTTTTGGCATCAAGAGACCAAGTGTGCACTTTGTGTCGACAACATCAAGGAGATACGAGAAAGACTCTTTTTCTTTGTCTAAGTTTGCATAAGTCCTTTGAAATCATAAAAGGTTGTAAAACAAAAAAAGGGAGAGCAACGTGAACTAATCATATATGAGAAAAAAATACTCTCTACAATCAAGAACGAAAGGAACAAAATGAGAACCAAAAAGAAAAATAAAGTAATGGTACAGTCAAGAGAGAGAAAAAGATCTTCTTTTGAGATAAATCATTATATTTTGGCGCACATTAGATGGTACCTTTAAAAGACAATGTGTAGGCGGAACATTTGTGTTGCTACCCACTCTATGGAGTATATCAGAAACTCTAAAAAGACCATTATAAACACTAGACTCTTTTACGGTTATTTATAACTTAGAATTGTATTTTGAACAAATTTTCAAAACTAGAATTCAAGCAGAAAGAATAAAATTTTTAAACCCAAAGAATGTAATTATTCAATTTTACGAAACATGAGAAACTGCCAAGTGGCTGGCCCATTTTCTTTTGACGCACAAAACGGTACAACAGGATAGAGGATTTTTTACGCATCTTCTCAAATAACACGTAACAGGAGACGATTTTTCAAAAGCTGATGGCTTCTGAGTATTTGCGAGCTGACAGTCGACAGCAAAATGCATTGAAATGATTGTATTTCGGATAAGGAAAAAAGGGAAAGAGGGGGTATATAAATCGAAATGGACGACTCGATCGGCCTTGCGCTTTGCTCAGAGCGACGTGGATTAACGATAACGAGGCGAATTAATCGCCGCTAATTACACTCTGGTTTCAAGGTTCAGCGCCACAAATATGTATACATTTTACCTTTTAGAATTTACATCAACCAACTTGCAAATATTTTTCTTTTTCAAAAAAAAAACTACACTATTCATCAGCGATTTTCATCTAATTTGTCTCGTTGGGTTTGGTCCAAGCACTCAACGTCAAGTTCTGCTGATTTTGCAACGTGATTGCACTTTTCCAAGTGCTCGCAATATAAAGTAAAAAAAGGACTTGCTCTAGTTTTCGAATTGCTTCTAAATTGAAATTTATAGTCTTCAAGGAAAGTGAGGTATAAACATCTTCAAAGGAAGGTAGAAAAATTGAGTGTTAAGAGTATAAGATTTTAACCCTTCTCAGAAATAAATCGACTTTTTTTTGTCGCCTCCGTATTCTGAATGTTAAATCTAAGTTTACTGTATAATAATACTGCGGATAAAATGATTAAAAGGAGAAAATTCTTTTGGATTACGACCTTGGAGCTTCCGTCGAGATTTAAGAATTCCCAACCCAAATCTTGGGATTCGATTCGACCTTAAGACAACCCTCTTCTGGATAAAAGGTATTATCTCAACGACTTTCTACGGTTTATGCTTTATTGCTAAAGAAGCCTGGCGACTAGTTGGCTAAGGGACTTTTTTTCCTCTTCTTTCTCTTGGATAGTACCGGCTGTTCAAGACACAAGATTTTATGAGTCTACCCTCCTAATATGGCACTTTAGGGGCGAATGTCCAGTCAGCATAAATAGTAAGTCTTTTAGTAATTGAAAAAAATGCCAATAACGAGGAACTTGACAGATAATTCCTAACCCAACTTCTTTTCCAAGGGAAAAAAACGCAAACAATTCGGATAAAATTATTCATCTCTTTAACTTCCCTCCAACTATTCAATCATTTAAATCAATAAAACAAAAGTATCAAATTTTCGCAGAATCACAATTTTTTATTCTTAGATGATTAATTTTATTATTCAGTACTACCGACTGGAAATTAATTCGAAAAAAATAAAATGTTCCATCTCGAACGCGACGATTAAACAAAAGTGCAATTTGTATTTTATTCCGGCTCTTTAGATATGCATTTGAGCAGAAATTAAATTTACCTTCCCGGCTTTCAATCACAATGAAATATTGGACCTCTCTTGTTGCAAAAGAGTGACAACAAAAATTTTATCAATCTGCTAAATAGCGCTAAAACCTTTCGACACGAAGTATGGTATTCAATTTTTCATGCAATTAGGAGCATTAAAAATAAATGTCCCTAAAGTTCCGAACATTTAAATAAACGATATCTATTTGTTGCTTCTTCAAAATAAATTTTTTAAATTTAGCGTTAAAAATTAATCCCCTGGGTTTATAAATTCTACAAATGAAACATTTCCTTTATATAAACGTTCAGAACTTGTGGAACATTAAAAAACAATTACCTATCATTGCTAGAGCCCCAAATGATACATAAGTGTCTCTACAGGAAAAAATTGAAAGCAGTCATTTAAAAAGAGAATTTTTCCATCAAACTCTAATTGCTATCACTGTGGGTGGTTTGATAAAAATCATTAATCAGGTTTTCGACCCTTTTGCCTCTGCTTCACAACAAAGAAGTAACTAACCCCATATCATGGGCTTCCTTTCTATCGACTTTTCAAAGTCTTATCTCTCTGGCGAAGACCTAATATCGGCTTATGTGTGCTGGTCTGTAATAAGCGAGAAAATTACAAACGTGACAAGTGTAAGACGGAGCCCAAGAGGAAAAAATGAGTTCCATACACCATTAGGCCAACATAAAGTCGTTGTGGAATACAAGAGGCCATCAAAGAACGACTCGCTTCGCTAGGTCGTGGAATAGTTTCTCAGAAGTAAAGCAAATCGAGTAGAAAGCTAAACGCACATTGCTCGCATCGCAAACCTGAAACTGAACATAAGGACATCCCCCCTGTAAATGGATCGAGTATCTTGTAGTTGACTTCCGTACAAAACAAAAGCTCATGATCCTTAAAGCAATATCGCAATGTATCTCTTCAAGAATTTCTTATCTCGCCTATATTTACATAATTATTTATGAAACTCAACGAATATTCTCCAGAGATTGTATCACCACAGAAAAAAAGGAATAATATACAAGTAGGCAAGAAATCACAATTTTTTCCCTCTTCTCTAGCTATTGCTGTTTCACTTTAAATAAATTTAATTACACTAATTAAACAGTTTTTAGATTTAATTACGTGTGCAATACACAGAGGAATAAATATATGCTCTAAATAGTCGGTAAATTATAACTTCCGGTTTGGTTCGTAGTTTTCTAATTTCAGTCTCGTAAAACGTCAATATGTCTACGAATCCCAAACGTTTGAAACTTTATATTTGTGTAATATATTTTCAAGTGGGCGGAAATTTAAAAAAGAAAACACTGCTTTCATGAATTTGGAGTTAAGTACCAATAAAGAATATTACTTTTCTCACAAAATTTACATTTTGTAACAATTCCAAATTTCAAATCGTAATAAAATGTTTCTCAAATTTTGAAAGTTCAAATGAACGACCAACATTTTTTTACTTCATTTAATTTGTGTTTCTTTCAAAATTATTGTTTAAAAAAAACTGTGTTCAGTTGAACGTTCAAATCGTTAAGAAAATTTTATTTTAGTTCACAAATAAATAAAAATTTTATTTTAGATAAAATGATGATTTTTGGGTTAAATATTGTAGTAAAGTTAAAGTTGAAGTAAATTATAATTATGTGACGCACTCCCAAAAAATGTAAGTTATGTTTATAATACATTTATCTTACTTAAAAGCTCTTTTATTTGTATTAATTGTAAACCACTTTTTAGTGAATATTTTTGATGTAATAAAGAATGGAAGTTCCATAATTTTTAATAATAATTGACTCTCTTTCTTTACTTTTACTCAAAAATTTATAAACATAACCTAAAATTTATAGCTTCCTAGGTTTCTTTCTTAGGAGTGCGTCACTTATACTTTCAATTTAATTGCATTTTTAAAAATAATATTTTAAAATTGTAACTAAAAATATAATTATATACCAGTAAAATATTAATTAATATAATACTTTCTGGAAGTTGTAAAGAAGATAAACAACAAACTGTTCTAACCTCAATGTAAGAAAAAAGTCCAAGCAAAAAGAATTTACCAATATTTCTTTTGTTTCCGTCAATTAAAAAAAATTTTTTTTTGGTTAACAAAAGAGAAACAGTAGAAAGTAAAAATGAGCCAATCTCGAAACAAAGTAAATTACACACTGTCAAGAGGAGTGAAATTTAAAAATTAAATGCTCACGGGTTATGGCTTCAACAACCATAAGAACAAAAGATCAGTTCATCCCGAACAGGATTTGCCTTGAAGGCTTCCTTACCGAGTTGTAAATTCAATGTTAAAGAGCTTGCCTAGCACTTTAAAGTTGGAATTTAAAGCATTAAAAACTTTTTTTTTCTTCAATTCCAATCCATTGGCACTGACTGACAACAGTGAGTCGTTTGTTTACAGTATGATTCTTCGGAACATGATGGCGTGGCAGACAAATATATATATATATATACACATAGCATACAGTCAAATTGACCCTTTTTTATTATCGAATAACCTCATCAATTATTCCACTTTGCATATTCATTCGCCAGTGGCTCAATAAACAAGAAAAAGAGCATGAAAAAAATTGTTCATCTCCGTTAAGGTTAAGGTCGCTTACCACTAATTCGTCTCATGGCGAGAGTTCTCTATAATATGTCTGCAACTCCAAAAATTGGCGTCGTTAGGGTCACAACAAAAGATCATAAACACCATACCACACGAATGCCAATATCACCTAAATCGCGCACAATCGACACAAGTCCCGCACACCATAACTTTTTTTCCTATGTATACAAAAACCCGCTTACTCTTGGCGGTTTCAATCCTGATCATGGAACAATTATAAATACAGACTCCACAATTTGCACCAAAATTTAATGTTTACTATCATTTCACTAGGAAATTTTTAGTTTCAATTATTGTAAAAAAAACAGAATTGGCACATATAAATGTTTATAAAAACATTAATTATAAGAACAAAAAAATAAAGTGAAATAATAACTATGCAAACAGACGCGATTCGACGATCTCTCGCGTAGCACTGCCGCCAGCCGCCGCTAGTGCTGCCAACATTGGCTACAACAATCCCCCCCACCATTAGCTTTCTCCTACCCCCCTTAATTTTTCCCCTTGTTCCCTTCATCTATGCATCACCCTGTCAAAGCCCTTTTATTTTTATTATTTATTATCTCATTTTATTTATTATTACCTTGTATTTATTATCTTTTTTATTATCTTTTACGCGCTATCTTCTTTTTAATTGCCTTTTATTCGTCATCTCTCGTTTTTTTTTTTACTTTTACTGTATCTTTTCCCTTTTTCTATTGAATAGTGTATATTTATAAATTTGCTCATTTATTTTTAATTTTACATATAATTAAACATTGAACTATTTTAATAAATATTAATATACTAGATATTGTTTTTGTTTTGCTTTTTCCATTTTTTCTCAAGTAAAATTAGCTTTTTTCATTCATAATCAATTAATTAATTCATTATGTAATAATAAGTTATAATAATAATAATTACTATTCAATTGAATTAAAAAAATTTAATAAAATAATTTAACATTTTTTCGTTCGTTTTAAATACATATACGCGGCAAATATAAAATTTTTTAACACAAAAACATAAAATAGAAAAAGTTTAAGAAATTTTTATCTTTGAGAAAAGGTATGACGTTTTGTTCTTCAAGATGTAATCCGTTATTATACAAACATTACTCAAATGACTTTCGTCAAGATAAATCGTTTGTTTCATTTGAATTATATTTAAAAATAAAGAAATATTTCTAAAATATTTGTGTTCAATTATTAATATTTAATGTTTAATGTAAAAAAACAGTTTCTTCAATTAAACTATTTTAATCCTATTAATAAAAATAATATATAATTAATTAAATTTAAATCCAAATGTGAATTAGGAAAAAGTCGAATTTAAATTACTAAAAAAATGTTTGTAAAACTTGAAGTTTGCAAACAATTTACCTTATGAAATGAAAGATCAAAATAAATATCACAAAATTTAATTTTTAAATTAAGAACTCAAGTCAGATGTACGCACTTGAAGAAAAAAATATTCTTCATACTTTATCTTTATTTTAATCTCGAATATGTAATTAACTTGACACGCAAAAAAATAGTTTGAAAATAATTTAAAAAAGAATTAAAGAAATTAAAAGAACCAAATGATAATTAAGTAAATGATAATAATAATAAATAATACACATACATTACTATAAAATAATTTCATTCAGAAGTTGAAAAATATTTCTTAAAAATTACCTACGACAAAAATTTCCTCATTATGTCATCATTAATTTGGTGAAAATAGTTTGTTCATTAATTAGTGTCAGAGAGCTTCTTGTGAAAGCTCAGCGGAAGTTCTAAAGATATCTTTAAGGGATATCCTGTATAAAATGTGTATTCCGTATATATAAACGAGCGTTCAAACAAGTATTGAAGCATTATTAATAGAATATTCCATAGAGAAACTATAATTCCATAAATAGTGTACCAATGTATTGGTTTATTTTCTTAAAGAATATTCAATCAATTATCAATAAATTATTATTTTCTCAAAATTTAACGTTTTTCATATTTTCCACACTTCTTATCGTTTAAAAAACATGAAAATTCATAGTTATAGTTTTATTTAATAGTAGAAACGATAATAATAATAAAAATGATAATATATACATGGTAATAATTAATAAAAGCGATAATAATAAAAAACAATAATAATAAAGAAGAATAATTAAAAAAAATAACATCAAAATAATAAGTGGAAAAAGCAATTGAATATATTGATTTCTAAATTGAAAGAAAAGAGTTTAAGAATCAAAGATGACTTTAAGCCGAGAGGAATGACATCACATTTACATTATAGTATCAATTATTTTCTTGTCCTCAATACAAAAAAAGTCATTCAATTGATTTAGTTAATTTTAGAATAAGAGAATGATCCGCTAATTTCTACAGGCGAGACGTCACGTGTTTACATTATAATATATATACATACATAATAAGAACGTTTTGACTTCTTCGCTTTTAAAATTCGAACAGAAACGTGATTACTTAATTTTATTTCACTTATTGGTTGGGAGCTGAAAAACCAAAACTCGTTTTAGAGCTTTTAAAAGAGAGGCATTAAGTCGCGCTCTATAACCATTCCTCTCTTGTCTAGTAATTTACCTCTCAAAAACCTACTCAACTCGTTAAACCAGCAAAAGCCAATGGTGTAGGACCTTTTTATAAAGAAAATATTTACTTTATTTCAACTTTCCGAGACTTATACATATATATTCATATATATAGATCTTAAAATTCAAACTATTCATATATAATAATAACAACTAAAATCTACAAAGTTTCCTTGAAAATTAAATGCTACTCGCACTTTAATATTTTTTTTGTTTTATATTATGCAAATATTTTACTTAATTGCAGAGTACTGAAGTTGGGAAATATATATGTATACATATCCTATAAAACAGTTTTAACAACATAGTAAATTGTTTCTTTCTAATAAAAAGAAAATTTCAAAAGCTCGGAAATTTATACTTTTTGAAGATGATATAGGATTAAAATCTTTTGATGGAGTAACACTAGAAGTATACTAGATTTTCCTTACACAATAACAACGCCAAATTACTCTCTAAATTTAAATTAGTAAAAATGTCCACTAATTTGACTTTTTTTGCTTTTGAATTAGTAAATTTTACTACATAATAGTCATTTCTACTAAATCAGAAGCAAAAATTCAGTTACCAATTCAAATTTAACGAGTATTTTAAATGAAAAGTTCGAGAATTCGAAATTATTGCATTCAACTAACTTTTGTTTTGACTGTCCGTCAGATTCTCTTCTTCAAAAGAAACAGAATTCGTTTATTTTAACACATCATTGCGATGAGTTGACGCACAAGAAGAGTTTCCAATGAAAGAATAATATTTTATAAACAATTTTCTCCGAAAGAAAAATTAACAATTGCTAATTAGAGAAACGATTTGTTTGTCTTACAATGCCAAATTTATTTGTTACAAGCAAATTTTATTATACTTTCAAGTAACAATTTTACTACCCATAAAACCTAAATTTATAGCTCAAAAAAATTTCTTTTGACCCAAAGAAAATTTAATTTAAAACAAACTCAAAAGGCTAGGAAGCTGATAGATAAATATGAATTTATTCAAATTTTGATAATTATTAATTCGAACTACGATATAATAATAATAATTTATTATTACGATTATTATTATTATTATGATCTATTTTATGTACGCTACAATAATAAAATAAATAATAATAATATTAATTTTACGGTAGGCAGAGTTTATAAATACAGACAAAACTTTAAGCTCCAGATAAAATCAGATGCTGCTTTTCCATGTCAGGAGGAGAAACTTTTCTGATTTTAAATGACTTAAGTGGGCCAAAAAACATTATCATTCGAGAGAGATCTAAAAACACTGTCACAGGACACTATATAGTGGGTTAAGCTTAGTTATCTCACTGCCCTGTCTTTTTTTTGAGGACCATGTATTTCTAGTGGACCATTTTAAAGTTTTAAGGGTATACAAGCATTCACGGTAGATTAGCATGTATTGTTTGGACAACAGGCTTATGAGATGATCAAGGTCGGTCACAAGGGGATGCGGCGCCAAGGGCAAGGACGTTTTACAAAAGAGAGAGAGAGAGAGGGGGGATGGTTCAGAACCTGTAGAGCGAGTTATACGAAAAGTGCATTTTGACCATTGACCAAAAGAGATGCGAATATATACCAGTGCAAAAAGGATAAACGCATATAAAATTCAATATAATTAATTGCTATTTATATTTGATGGCAATAATTTGTATCAAGTTTAGTTTAATAAAGAAGTTTTCTATTGAAAAATAAGGGGCATATTAAACAATACTGTACAATGGGGAAATTTTCTAAAAATTTAGACTAATTTTTACTTTGCATTTATTGGTAGAACACGTACTTTAATTAAATCTCGTAAAACAAAACTACACTCAAACCCCGTTCTACCACAAAGTGTGGATAAAGTACAACTACTTTAACCACACTTTATGTTAGATCGGGGTTCGAGTGTAGTTTTGTTTTACGAGATTTAATTAAAACACTTTGAATGCGTTTTATTTACTATGATCCCTCTCTGGATCTTGCAAATTAACTCGTGTAGTAAATAGGCTAATTAAGATAGTCTTGTTAATAAGCGAATTAGTAGTTTTCTACTAACATTTTTTACAGTTATCGACTAAAAATTAGTTTAGTTTCAGCCAAAAATTAGTTTACTTTCGACTTAAAATCAACTAATCTATCTCCGTGTAAATTTGCAATAGTAAACACCGAATCATACAGCAACGAATTCCAATTAAATACTTAATTACTTCATTTCCAACTACACTGCAAAAAGAAGTATCTTAATTTAAGATGTTTTGGTAGTCATTTCTAAGATGTTTTGGTAGACACTTTTCAGTTACTTGAAACATCTTAATTTAAGATGTTAAAAGTATCTTCGTACACATTTTCTGTGGTATTTTTTGGGCAAAAAGTTTTGAGGTTAACTATGGGATCTTATGGAAAACACTTTATGTATCTTAATTTTTAGTAACTTACACTTATGGCGCATCTTACGATTCTCAAGTAACTTATCGCTAAACATCTTATTGCAACAGAAACATCTTAATTTAAGATACTTTAAAGAACTTACAAAAGTATCTTACTTTTTTAAGATGGAAGAAATATCTTTATTACTACTAAAACGTATAAAGCATCTTAAATATCAGTAAGACGCTTTAGAAAACATCTTATTTTAAGATGTAAGACACCATTTTGCCATCTTACATCTTATTTTAAGATATCAAAAAAGACACCTATTTTTGCAGTGTAATGTTAACCACGCAATTTGCCTTCCACTAAAAAGTAGTTCTCAGCCTTAAAAAAAAATACATCTCTAAATCTCGAGAGACTTTTTCGCGCTCTCGCACCTTTTTCTTAAAAAAAAAAAAAAAAAAAAGCGGGAATGGTGCCAGGCAAAGGATTTCTTTTAGCAATTGCGTGCATACTGTTGAAACTGTATACAACATTTTTATATACACACACATATTTACAGTATATACATATAGTAGCGCAAGGGTTCAGGGCAAGTATACAAGAAGATCTTGTCCAGGAACGAAAGACCGTTCTTTTTCGTCGACAACGGTTCTCGAGAACAGAATGTACCCTCCGAGTCAAGTAGCAACGTTGAGTATCGCTAAGGATCGGCGATGCTGACAGGGGAGTGTAGTCATGGCAACCGTCCTTTCTCAGGGCCGAACCCAAAGAGGGTGCCTGAAAGGGCTAGCTTTGTTTTATGATATAGCCAACACACTTCCTTTGACTTCATAACATTCCTTGTTCACTTCACTCACTCACTCACTCTCTATATACATGTATACATTACATTCTCAAATCTTGCCGAAATTCAAAAAGAAAATTCTTTCTCTTCACTTACACCCGGAACTTCATTATACATATTTATTATATATAAAATCAATTGCCATCATATTGATTAAATTATGCAATTTTATTGCACACAATTATTTATGGTATTTTATTGCATAGTTGGTGGTGGTATTCTATTTAATTATATGTGGTATTTCATGCAATTATATGTGTCATATTTTGTAGACAGTATTACAATTAACTCAGGTATTTCATATTCGATTATGTGTATTGAATTTCATATTTAAAATTTCATTTTCATTCTCATTTAATCTACAACTTCATTAATTTTAATACACTAGGAGATGGTTTAACTAACACCGATTCAAATTTAATCAATGATTAAATCCTTAACCGACCAATTATGAGCGGTTAAACTGACTTTAATCATTGATTAACTTTTAATCGAAGTTGGTGAAACTGTCCCTTTAAATTATTGAGACTCATGTACTCTATCTCTTCCCATAAAAAGTGAAAATAATATTTTTTATAGTAGTAATTAATTATTTTTACTAATTAGAATAGAGCCAACGCTATCACATTTTTATTCTTTAAATCTAAATTAGTAAAAAACTATACTAATTAATAGTAAAATTCTGAATGAGATGGCCTTATTTCAATTAGTAAAAAGTAACTAATTATTAGTAAAATTTTTTAGCCTTTTAACATAAAAATTACATTAACTATTAGTCATTTTTGAATCATAAAGTTTTGAAACATTTATACTATTTAATTTTTAACATAAATATTTTTTGAATAAAAAAGAAAGTGATTTTCAAATTTTAGTTGAAATTGTTCAAAATAAAATAAAAGTATAGTTCTTTGTTTTTAAATTTTTACACAATCGTTTCTGAAAATTAAGTTGCGTGAGATTTCAAACATATATCTAAATGCGTTAATGGACTTAATTTGTCCAATTTGTTGCAATGCATGATTTGTAAATGGGCTTATAAGGTGTATCAACTTAATGCAAGAATGAATAAAATGAATTTAATTGATTTCAGGCTTGACAGAAAGGAATTATACGCGGATGAAGTAAGTGCACTAAAGTAATCCCTGATTTTTATTTTAGTGAATATAAATATATAAAATTACAAAAAAAATTTTTGATTGTCTGCTGTCAGGTAATTTGCCGATGAAAAAAATATTAAAAATTAGACGAATCAAACTTTTTTTAAAATCTAGATTGTCTACTAAGTGGCGCATAATGTTAAAAATTACTTAGAAGTAAACAAATTATTGTATCATTTAGGATTGATTGGACAAATACTATTAGGAAAATTAATTCAATGTAGAAAACTGTTTAAAAAAATAATTTAAAAATCTGCTAAAGAGTACGAACACTTTTCTGGAAAATTTAATAATTATAATGACTTAACTTACTGATTACTTTGTAATTTATTTAACAATAATGCTGTATTTAATTTGAATTATGATTTTATAGTGTAACTTAAATTAATTTAGCTATTATGAACTTTGTAGTATAATTGCCAGCTATACTTTGGTGATAATTGAAAGAAGTTAAAAATAATCAATTTGGTAATAATTAAAAGAAATTATAAGTAATTAATTTACAACCGATAATTAAAAAAAAAGAAAATTCCATCAGTTAATAATTAAAACAACAGCTAAACGAAGGAATTTTTTGAAAATATTCTCCAAATAAAAATATTGTCAATAAACACTCGACTTTGCGAATTAAAAAAAATAAAATAAAATAAAATTGGTGAAAAAAAAAGATAACAATCAACTGCAAATGCTTGAGAATTGTTTACTCTCGGAGAAAGAATGAGAATTATTATTTATTACTAATTGAAAAAGTGCAACACAGCTGTCAGTAAAGTCAGTGTACTTTCATAAAATTGTATTAAGCGTCCCATAATATCGTGTATTTTATGACTTTTGGGTTACATGTTCACCCCATGGTTTATGGTCTCCACTTTAAGGTCAGACCTACACACTTTTGTGTCTCACACCCCCCTCTTTATCCAGAAAAGGTTCCTTCTCTCTATCCCTATTTTCATCCCCATGGAAATTCTATCTCTCTTTCATTCTCTTTCTCTCTCGCTCTCGCTCTCTTTCTCGTTCATTCATCTATGAACTCTACGGGGTTTTTTTTCTATATGGTGTACCACTCACCACTGTGTATGTGTATTATAAGTCCCGCTGGACAAGGGACGACTTGAGATCGTTTAAGTTCATCTCGGGCCCTTCAATGGAGTATTGACATCATCGTTCGTGAGCATCAGTATAATGTCGATTCGCGTCCGCATGGTGTGCATCTATATATATACACATCTATTTTAGGGCGGTTTCACCCTAAATATGTATATATCTATATGAACGTAACACGAATCGAAAATTTCCCCCGAAGGCAATGACACCTCGGGGGAGAGGTCACACTGTACCACCGGACTCGGGATGAAAATTACGCGAGCTGGCTACTTTTCTGATGCAGAGAACGAGAAAAGAATAATACACACCGGGGCGCTCGTACGCGGACGCGAACGTCGCGTGTACTCTTTCTCTTTCTCTCTCACGCTCTCTTTTCCACTCTCACCCATTTTCCCCCAACATTGCAAATCCCACGACTTCATCCTTCTCTGTCTAATGCTACCCCGCGAGCCCCGCGATATCGATTGCCCCCCCGCGCACATGACTCGTTGGGGCGACCTGCGAGACCAGCCATTTCATGTATGCGCCGCTGCCGCTAGTGCTGCTTCTGCTGCTTTACCTAAAAGTTAGGATTCGCACCGTTATATGCCTCCGGGCAATGTTACTCCCCCATATACATACATATACCTATGGGACATGGGACAATATTATGGGTGTAAATTAAGTTCTCTCAATTTGAGGAAACAGACATTGCGTGATTTGAATGCTCCACACTGCTACACATTCAAAGGATTGATGGGATAATGTCATTTTCTCTTTAATTGCAATTCGTTGACCGATCAGATTTCCCAAAATTCTATTCCGATATTTATATCTCATCTATTCATTGTTTTTCCATATGATTTACTTTCTACTCCCTATAAATTTGTATGAATACTTGTCTACTATATATTTACTCTCCAAAGCTAAATTAATTAAAACGCACTAATTGTCAGAAAATTGACTTTTTCCTTCAGCAAATAGTTAAAAAGTCATTAATCTTTAGTAGCAAATAACTGATTATTAGTAAATAAACAACTAGGAAAAAAGTCGAAGTTGACATAACCTAAAAGTGAATTTAACTAATAATTAGTTATTACTTTTAACTATTTGATTAGTATATTATTATGTTGTATATTATGTAGCATAATTATTATGTTTAATTCAACAATAATTTTTAATTAATTATCAATTTAATTTATTTTTATATCCTATTTAAATTATGTTTGAATTTAAAAACGAACTGTTCCAAAAGAATGTTTAAATATCGTCAACTCTAGAAAAGAGTGAGAGGGGGACAAGTTTCATCTATAAAACGTGACAGAATACATAAGACGTGTCAAAAATTTGAAAAATGCGTATAAAGTCATTTTTGAAAAATGAATTGAATACCGCGGCTGTTATATAGAACCGTTTTAATTCGTAAAATATTGAACGAATACGAATCGTAAAAATTTATAAATAATAATTTAAATATTCCAGCAATATAATGGAATATTCGAATATAAAAAAATTGGTGCAAATTCATTTTTTCAAATAAAAATTAAAAAATATATGGTATAATAAATGATACACATTTATAAAGAGAAATTCACAATTCCAGGTCACACTTCAAGGGTGAGGAGGGACGTATATAATATATAAAAAGATTTTAAGATTTATTCATTTGTAAAAACAAATTAAAAATATTTCAATAATATCGAAAAATTATATAAGATTTATTAAGAAATGATAAAATTATACTTTATACTATTAAGAAAACATTAATTTAAAATTGCGAATAAAATTAAATAAAACTGTCATTTAAAGTTAATTTTATTCTCGATTTGAAAAAAAATTTTAATTAAATTTAAAATATTTAAACTATTAAAGGGACGATTTCAAAGGAGGGCAGAAAGTGTGACGTAAATATATGAAATAATATAAATTAATAAAAATGACTTGCCAGTAATCCTCCTCGAAGCTGTGATCCTCCTTGTCCTTTAAAACCTTGTCTTGACCAGCTGATATAAATCCTTTAACAAAATACCAAAACTGAAGGGGGTGGCAGTTCCTTTATATTGTCCTTCCTGTCCTTTAAAATTTCGATGATCCATTTCCAATCCTGCTGATTTAGGACTATTATTCTCTTGAGTCCATTTTTCCAATTCCAAAAATGGGCCAGAAACTGCCTGTAAAAATGCTAAAAATTAATATCTGAAAATATTTAGACTATATATACAAAACAAACAAGAATATTATTACAATAATAGATAAGTATTATATACTTTCAAACATAACTTTTTACACAAAATTTAAAATCAATAACAATTAAGAAACACTAAATAATAAATTTGAATTAAAAAATGAAATAACTCATTAAAGTGTAGCAAAAACAAATTTTGAAATAATACTTACCCATAAGATATTTTTTCGGAATTATGACAGCACACACTCCTCTATTCTTCCACACATTGCAAACTAGAAAAATGTGACACTTTTCTCTCATGTACCACCTTTTTGCCTTTGAGATCTTTAGGAATTTTCTGAAACAATAGAAAAAAAAAGATTTGAAATATTTAAAAATATTAAAATAGAAAAGTCTATTTTTTAAAAACTATCGAAATAAAAATCAAAAATATTACCAACAATTTAAAAATAAATCTACTTTATTTAAATATTATAGTATAATTAATTTTGACTTTTTAAGTAAACTAAATGCCTACTAATTAGTAATAAATAATAGATATTATAAAAAAATATTTATTAATTACCGATTAAAAATCCCTTCTTCCGAAAGTTGATGGCGCATAATCTCTTGGACAAGCCTCAAGTACTTTTTATCTCTTGATCGCTTCTCAGTCTCCATTCCCCATTATATTTGATAGGATTCCTAGTCGACTAATGCAGTATTGCATTGCATTTCTTCTAATTGTTCTCAAATGACCCATTCTCTAATAATAAGCAACCACAATAAAGATTTTTAGGTTACGCACTACAGAGACTGCATTGTGCGTACAATGCGTCAACATAACCTTAAATTCCCAATTATGGAATCTCTCTTATATTGACTGCACAATTACAAGCCCCAAGTGCGAAATCAACTCCACATTGGCAACCTAGACATCATCGACTGGAATCCAGGGTGAGAGTTGCTTCAAAAGGTCGAAACCTGTTAAAGCGACCCTCACCCTGGACCGCAGCCAGTGATGGCCAGGTTGCCAATCGGCCACCCTGGTTCCCACCCTGGGGTCACCCTCCTCCTCTGGGAGAGGCCCCTGGCAGCGCTTCTACCACCGAGGAGTCCCGTGAGGGCCTCAACCCGGGAGAGCCAGCTACCACCGTCACCGATGGTTGCCCGCCGCCAAATGAGCTCCGCGCACAGCACTTACGCATGTTCGGTGATAGCGCGCTCCTATTGGCTGACCGCGCCGACCAATGAGCAAGCGCCTTATTCGTACAGCGCCCCTCGTCGATTACTCGAACTAAATATATCGATAATCACCTAAAGATATTCAAATTCTGTACAATAAATATTAAATTAACTAAATAATTAATGTGTGTAGTATATTTAACTAATAATTAATATCAATAAATATGAATAATAGTGATAATTTATTAGAAATAATACAATAAAATATTGTTTTTCTAAATCTTTTTTCGAATAATCGATTCCTAACCTGAAATCTTATGTGTCACTAACTTCTGCGAAGAAAGACGAAAAGTGTCAATAAAAATCATAACAATCAGGGAGAATTGTAAATAAATATTAGTATTAATAAATTCGGAACATTAATAATAATAAATAGGCGAACAATGAGTAATTTACACTCGTCTGCAAAGAGTGATACGGAGAAAAAGTATATATATTTACCGAGAAGGAATTGTTACTCGAATGGCTGTACTTTGGCAAACAATCATTTGTTTTTCTCAACTTTGCTGGACCACGAGGAGTTAAAAGTGCTTTTTCTAAAGTTCCACAAGGATCAACAAGGATTAAAAGATTATATAAATGTTTGTAATCAGGAAATTAAATCGAATCATCCATTGTTTGAGGAAAACTCTCTAAACTGAATCGAACCACTTTATTAGGTATTTATAACTAATTTCCTCTATTTGGGATTGCTGTTGAAATTACTGTTATGATTGTTATTTTAATGACGGAAATTAATTTGTACTAGTGAAAAATTAGGCCTCAGTTAATTATTCTAGTAATTAGCAATTATGTCGGATAATAACAATTTTCGTTTGCCTGAATTAATCTATTAAAAATGTGTTTTTTTTAAATTTTCTTGTTGCTAGAATCAAACGTATTAAATTGTGTCAATAGATAATTTAAGGGACATTTCCGTCTGTTTTTTTCAACAAAATGTAAAATTCAACACAAGTATAAAGGAATCTGTCAATTCTGTTACTACTGGATCGTAAAAAAAAATTTTCCCTTTTTTTATTTTTATTTACTGTCATTTGAATTTTATACTCATAATTATTATTTTTAGGTAGAAAATATGTTGACAATGACGATAAATTATTTTCTAAAATAGGGAAAAGAATATCTTGGAAATGGTTTTCGACTCGTGGTAACTCCTTTAGCCGATAGATGTTATCGGACATTATTCGGGGATTTAAATTTACATCTCGGTGGAGCACCGGAAGTTGGAACTGGGAAAAATGGAAGCGAGGAAAGATTTACCTAAAACCATCGCCAAACAATGTGTCGCCTTCAATTGTTTCAACGGATTGGATTGCATTTGCCTTGGAAAAATTCTTCAAAGTAATTATCAATTAAAAAAGGAAAAAGAGTATATAATACAAAATAATTATTTACTTTCGGGGAAAAATATTTGGTATTTAAAAAAAATTTCTACAATTTATTATTAATTATTCCCAGGTTTGTAATTTTGCTGATTTCAAAATTAAATTATTAATTTAAATCTTATTACAAAAGTCCTTTTTTCTCGTTCGTTTTATTTTATATATTTTAGCATAAAGTAAATGCAAATTAATAAATATTATCATACTATTAATAATGATTAACAAATAAGAATAATTGAACAAAAATAAAACGAAAAAAATGAAAAGAAATTTGACAAAAACCCGAATTAAATAATAATTATTAAATCTTAATTTCCCATTTTAACAATAATTATTAATTGTACCTGTAATTTTCTTAAAATGAATTATTCGAAATTTCCGAAACAAAAACTGAATTTACAAAGTCATTAAGAGATAAAGCGGCTATTCATATACAAAAGTTTAATTACGCTCATTAATAAATAAATATATTGCCCTTAATTTTACAAGATTACAGTTTAATAAACAGTAAATTTCACTTCATAACTTCTTTTAGATAAAATCAACAATTAAAAAAGGTTTTATTCCAACAGACTTTCATTGGTGAATGTATATGTATATGCATAAAGAGTTCGCAATGGGCCAAGAATCAGAGAATCTAGAGTCTGGTGGTTTTAAATATTAAGTAATTAGAGGAATAAAGTACTGTATTGTAAACCGGATGCAAAAAGCATAAAGAGGAAAAGACCACTCACGAGATACATATGTTATTAAATCCCCCCGAGGATGCTTCCACATATGCAGTAAAATTTATTTATGCACTTGGATATTTGACATTTAAAGTCATATTATTTCTTAATTATCGAATTTCATTAATTCACAAATAATATTATCAATATTATTTGTGTAATATTCGAGAAATTATCATCTTCTATATAATTATTTTCTTAATTGAATTTCGAAATCTAATTTCGAGATAAAAATTATGAAACCTCTATACATTATATACATTTTCATAGATAAAGTATTGAAAATTAAATAAAAAATTAACTATTTTGTCAAATGTTTTACTAAACAATTTGTTTCACGCCTGTCAATTTAACGATTTCTTTAAGAAGGGGACGCATGTAGAACGTTTACAAGATTGTATGCGCTTAAGAGGTTTCCTGATCGTCTTAAATGTTTTCACTCGCATTGGATTTTAAACTTTTTTTTAAATGTTTCAATCTTGAATTTTTTTTTACAGGATTCAATTTATCGTCTATGCACAACTCGCATGTAGGAGAAAAAAAGTATTCAACTATTTTTCATAGTGGAAAGCGTCATCGAGCGATATACCAAACATGGTATTCAACTTTCGACTTTTCGTATCAATTTTCTCCATTTGTGAATGAATAATGTATCAAGTTCATATGCAAATAATGTAAATTGTCTATGTAAGACTCACCCGTTAGTTGGTGGCGATCATGGTCACGCTGCTACTGATGACAAGAAACATTGACAGCACTTCCGACGTTAAGTTTCCGGTAGTTCCTTTTCTTCTCTCAATCTCTATATTAGTATCGATGAGAATTAATAATCCGATTGAAAGAAATATTTTATTATTATTATTATATATATTATTCACCTCAAGCAGATTATTACTTTTCGAATATAAAAAATATTTACACGTATCATCTATAAATATTTACATAAATGAAAATAAATCATGCAGAATAAGTGATAGGAGAAATATTTTTTATGTATTTCTTTTTTATTTTTATACAGTAAAATTAGAAAACTTGTCAAGAATATTTTTCCAGTCGTTAAAATTCAATACTTTCATTTATAGAAAATTAAAAGTAAAATTTCTTACGAGAGAAAATATTTTCTTTTTTTTTTTGACGATTTTACTATAATTTCGTTTTCACAAATAATAAAAATTCATTTAATAAACTCGTAAAAATGTATATTCAAATTAAAAATTAATTCGGAAAAATATGGCGTAATAATTTTATTAACTTTTAAAACTTTCTTCAAAAATTTAAATTGTCTTTTCATAATCTGCAGAATGTATTTATTAATCCCTCAAGTGCCTTTAGGTGCGCAAAAGTTTTTAGTCGTAAACTTTTTGCCATCGGCACTTTTAAGGGGTTAATAAATCGATTATTTAAAATACAAAAAATAAATATTCCATAAATTATTTATTCCTTGTATCGATGAATAATAAAATAATAATAATAATAATAATAAATAATTATTTTTTTGAAAAAAATAATTAATTAGTAAATTAGTTTAGATGGATTTTTTTTAATTTTGTATCTTAAATTATTCAAAAATTAAAAAGAATTTTTGAAACAAACATTTTTAAATTTTATCGCGAATTTTATTTTATTTAAATTAAATTGCGTAATAAATTATTAATAACTTTTAATAAAAGAAAATTATTGTAACAAAATTTTATAAAAATAGAAAAAAATGACTTTTTGAAAAATTATGTTTCAGATTGAAAAAGAAAAGGAGAAAAAGAAGCTTTGAAAAGACTTTCTCAATATTAAAAGAAAAGTTTGTTCCAGTAATAGCCAATATGGATCTATTTCAAATACGTGAGAAAGCAAACTTTATAAATAATATTCCGTTCTACTTTTAAGCATTAATAAATTATTGATGTTTTAAAACCGCGTGTGTATTGACAATGCTCTCAATACGTTATTGCATTCAATGAAAAGTTCATCAATAATGAATGTAATTATGTATATATATATAGCTGCGGCTCTCTTTTTAATCACCGATTATGGAATATTATTTATTTACGGATTTGTGGAAATTAAAGAGTTGATGGAATTATAGACTCTCTTCTTTTTTTAGAATTCACAAGGTATACTTTTAATCTCACAGTTAGAATATAATTCTACACAACAATACATGACATTACGTGCTCTTGAAACAGAGCTCAGTCTGCTCTGTTTTTTTTCTTTTTTCACTTTTATTTCCTTTTTAAGGTACAATATTTTTTTTTCTAGATTGTATACTTAAATAATCTTATAGCACTATCAACAAAATAAATTTTTTATTTTCGAAATTGCCTCGGCTGGCTTCGTCTTGATATTTGTAATTTTGTTCGTTTATGACTTGTCGAGGAATTTTTTTTTACACAACAAATTTTATACGTTATTACGTACTTTTTTTATTGTATAAAATACCCCAGTTTATTTATTTGAATAATTTCTTATTTCTTTTTTTAAAACTGAAAATATAAATTTTATGAATTCTGAAAACTAAACAATGTTTTCCATTTGGTTTAATTATTTTTAATTAAAACCTTTCCATCTTTCTGTCGTGACTATTATTATATGACACTATTTTTTTCAATCATGCAATTAGTTAATTGAAGCAACTTGCACTTTTTCTGAGTAATTTTTGTTCTGTAGAAAAAAGCATTTTAACATAAAAAATTAATCGTCGTTTTTTATTTTCAGAAGGGCCGAGACAAAAATACTATTTTTTCCAGTTTAATAAAACTTGAACAGCAGTGCAATTTATTATTAAACAAAATTTACTTTCAAGTATTCGAATTCAGGTAAAAAAAACGTTCGCATAAAAATTTTCACAGCACTAAGAGTATTTAAAAAATAACATAAAAAATGTACAGAAAGACTTTACAATGAAGAGAAAAGAAAAAAAAGAAGGAAAAAATTATATTTACAACAGTAAGAATTAATTTTCATGCTTTTATACGAAATTTAATTAAAAGAAAATCTCTTTTCTATTCTATAAAAAGATTGTAAAAAATAATATTTACATAAATAATTCTCACATGTTTTTTTTCTATCAATTATTGTAATGCAAGAAAATTTTAAATATAAATAATTTGTTCATGCTCTTACTTTGCAGAAAGATCATTTAAAATGTTCACAATATAAAAACTAAATTTATAACAAATTTCAAATGATTTCGCTCAATAAATAATAACAATAAAAATTATGTAAATTAAATAAAGAAAGAAATAAATATTTCCCGATAAAAAAAATTTGTTTAAAAATGTTTTTTCATAAAAAAAAACTCAAAAATAATAAATCGAAAACCAAATTTAAGAGAAAGTTTACTACTCGATTTTCGAATAGAAATATTGAATCACTTTTCTTAGTGTTACGAAAAAAATATCACACTTATTCAATGTAGAACTTGAAAAAAAATACATTTTTCCCTAAACTTTCGGAAAAAGCGCAAACTAAAAAAAATTGTTAGTCTGCACACTGTAAGAAACAAATTCGTAGATTCGATAATTTACATAATTGTGAATTTTTAATGTTGGACATTAAAATTCTTCGAAAACACACTCTTGTGATTCAAAGCTTAAAAAATGCGACAAACAAATTCAGTAAATTTTTCATCTACGCTAAAAGCGTTTCTAATTTTTTGTTGTTGATCGAAAGAGACTTAATAACAAGATAAATTTTTTACGTCATAAGATATTCAATATCAATTGCTAATTATACGTTTTACTTATATCATACGTGAGAGTTATTATTATATTACTATTATTAATAATTCTAAAACTACAATCAGTACAATTTTTTTTTCACTGTCAGTACTGTTGTGTTCAAAGAAAAACAAAAAAAAGAATTTTATTATTTATATATATGTGTAAAAAAGGTCACGCTTATTCTACATTTATGACTCTAGTCATATGTATAGCAATATAAAAAAATTAGTGCAATCAATTTTGATTATCAGCAACGTAAAAAAATAAGTTTTTTTTCTATAAAGCTCAAGGTTTGCTACACATTATTATGTATAGATAAACAGTCGAAGCAAATAATTAATTAATTCAATTAATTAATTTTCTCACACTCACACGCACACGTACAATTGAGATAAATTCGAGGAAGATGTTCAAGACCAGTCATCGTTGGTAATATTAATTATTAACATTACCAACTTTTTTTTTAACGACATTATAATTGTTTAAAAACAATTTTTACAAATGAAAATAACAAAAAATTATTTTCTTTCATAACTGGGAAAGTTTTAGTAACACTATTTTCTATTTAGAATTGAGTAAATTTGTTTGCGAAATTTGTTCTTGAGAGTTTCTATAGAAATTTTACGAAATTGAGGAGAAAAACACTTATAATAGAAAAATAGTTAACGAAAGAAATTAACTATTCTAAATGCTAAATACTTGAGTGATAATCGATAAACATTTTCATCCCGTCAGACAATTTATTCATTGTTTTTTTTTAAATTAGGAAAGTTTGGTTGAAAACCAATAAAATTTCGGTTTGTTATTATTATTAATGAGTATTTGAAAATTCACACAAACCCAATACCTTTCATTATGAGAATATAATTATTAAATAAATAAATAAATAAATTAGTATTTTGTGTTAGTAATTAATAATTACAAATTGTTCTAGTAATTAATTATCATTTGCAAGTATCACGAAAATTTTCAAATTTTATACTTTTTCTATCTTTTCGTTCTTTTTCACTTGATACTTTTACATTTTTTTTCCTTAATTTGTCTAAATTAAAATTTAATTTAATCTAATTTAATTCAATTTAATTTGAATCCAATTTAAACTAAATTTAAATTCAATTTAAATTCAATTTTATCTTCAATTTCGAATTTTAATGTTTGCTATTGATAATTAACAATTTTATCGAATTTTAAGAACAATAATAATTCTAATTCGTTAATTATAAACGCTTTTCGAATTTCACTAACGTGATGATTAGTAGAATTTTACGGACAATTTGATGAAATGTAACGAATAAATTGCTCGGTGAGAATGAAAAAGTGATCGAATATAAGAAAATATTTACGCGATTGGGAAAAAAGGGAAGAAATTATCCTAATACGAAATAATTTGTTCAAATTGAGAAAGACTGCGAATTAAATGACGAACGACAGGCGCGATATGAAGAGAATGATTGAATGCTACCGTTTCTTCTTCAAACCCTTTCGATATCCCTTGCCGAACCAGCCTGGATTTTTAGCAGTCGCTACCGGTGTATTAACATCTAACGTAAGTGCATCAGAATCTTGAATTTGTTCGAGTGACGAGACATTTTCCATTTCAGTTTCCGCCTCCTGTGGCAGGGAATCAGTGGTCACTGGATCGTCACCATCACGTTGATAATACAAACAAGTTAGAGAACCCTCATTTTCCATACAAAACGTGCACGCCGGTTTTGGCTTTGCCGTTTCAGTCGTTATTGTCGGCACTTGAATAAATGGGTAATAAAGAAATGGCGATAGTTGAGGATACATGTACATTGGAGGAAATGGCAAACCCATGGAAAGAAATGGTAATGCAGCGAAAAATGGCGCTGGATAAGCAGTCATTGGTTCAGTGAGTGTAATTTGCGAATCACAATCTGTCTCAGTTTTTGTTTCAACTTTAACAATTGGCTTCTCGTCCTTTTCCTCGACGGTAAAACTCTCTTCCTCCTCCTCCTCCTGTTCAATGAGAACTGGTTCCTCGAGTAACGGTTGCGTTCTCGTCGATTGCTCCGCACTTTGCAGTCTGATGGCATGATGAAAAATTGGATCTTTAGCGCGATAATATTCTGGAATTTCAATACCTAAGTGTGTCATCACCTTTTTCATAACTTCATCACATTTGCCGTTAATTTTTAAAACGGCATTCTCGTCTTTTGGCGTCCATTGTAAATTTACGATATAAAGGGATGGTCGCTTATGTATCGGTCGATCCATTTGCCAGAGCCAAGGGTATTTTTTGAGAACTTTTAAACTCGAACCGAGACAGAGAATAACGTCGGCTTGCTTGGCCGCTCTCGACGCGCCACTCCAATTAATTGGCCATAATAAATTGCCCCTCTCGCCAAAATGTACAATTGAATCGTGAAGTGTGGAATTACATTTATGACACAGTCGACCAGTGCCGTGATTGTATCTTGCCGTTTTCTCAGTGACATCGAATAGTCGCCAATATTCTCGAGAAGGTTTACAGGTTTTACATACCTCGACGTACATGTTGCCATGAACTTCCGACAGTAATGTTCGTGGAATTCCACTACGTAGATGAAGACCGTCACAATTTTGGGAAACTATGTGCTTTAATACACGCGCCTTGTACAGTGCATAGAGAGACATGTGCGTTATGGTTGGATCCGCCTGGCTTAGATCGTGATTTCTGAAAATGAAATTTAAAAAATTAATTCTTTTACGAGAAGAAAAGAAAATCTATGTTTGAAAATAAAAGACGATTTTTTATAAACAAAGTTAAGAGTCACAACGTACCCAATATCCTTTCCTTGTTGCATTCTCGTCCAAACACCATTAGTGCCTCTGTAATCTGGAATCGATGCTGCTGTACTAATACCAGCACCTGTATAAACTGCAAGGGAAGTTGCTCTGCTAATAGCAGCCGCCAGTCGCATGCACTTCTCTTCCAAAATTTCCGGTGCATCTTCAACTTCCTCTTGTCTTGCTTTCACTCTGTCTCTCTTCTTTTGCCTGCAACACAATCGTTTCACAAATTTAATACTAAAATCAAATAAATAATCAGGCTCAGCATTAGAAAATTAAATTTAAAAAAGTAGCTTCAAGACTGAAAAGAAAATCTGAAATAATTTCATAAATTACTGATTGCCATAAAAATTCAAGACTTAAATTTTGCATTTGGAAACTGCATGATTATTATTTTCTTGATAGTGACGTAAAAATAATGTAACAAAAATTTAATTTCAAGAAGAAATAAATAAAATTCGTTTATATGAACCTTTTTGAACTTTAAGATCACAAAAAAGTAATAAAAAGTAGATATTGAAAATTACTGTTCAAGAAGAAATAAATAAATTTCGTTTATTTGAACGTTTTGAACTTTAAGATCACAAAAAGTAGATATTGAAAATTAATCATTTCTAACGATTTTACTAAAATTTGAGAGAATAATATTTTTTATTTTAATTATTAGCAGATTTTAATGCAGTAAAAATACTCAATAAAAATAAGAAAAAGTAATGTCGCAAATCTTAAAAAAAAATAACCAAGTAGAAGCAAATCGTTAATCTAGTAAATAGTAGATTTTAATATATGAGCGTAAAGCCTGAAATAATAAAATGATTGGTAAAAAAATAAACTTAATTACCTAAAACAACAAACTCAGAAGTAAAATAAACTTTACAATTTAACACATTTATGAAAAATATAACACAAAACAAACTGTAATCAATGACACAACACTTCCCCTCTTTTTAGGTTAGAAAAAAAAACTATTTTTTGTTGTAACATTTACATTAATATTGGAATTTTCCTATACAAGCATTTTCACTTAATTGTGAAAGAATCTCAAAGAAAAAAACAAAAAAAAAAGAAATCTCTCCTTTCCAGACAAAATGGCCATACCTTAACTTAACCTCTTTAACGATATCACTGTACGATTGTAAAAATTCCTCCTCTTCAGGTGACCTGGTATCTTCAGGTTTTTGTAAAATAGCAGTGACCTAGAAAAACATGTAAAAATTAGAAAAATTTTCCCTACTTTACAATCATTTTCCATTAACCGGAAGATTTTTTAATTTTTAACAGTACCATTTTTTTCACAAGTGCGCACATGTTTTGATTTTATTCTTTTTAAAAAAACTATAATACTTTACCTTCTTAACAGTGGCAAGTCGATCATCTTTGACTTTAAATGCATTTAATGCCGCTGAACGCCTTCTTGACAGAATCCTCTCCTTAATATCTTCCTCCATCTTTAATCAAACCCGTGGTCCTAATAAATTGCTTTCAAATTTGACTAGAATTATATGGACACAACCAAATTAACCCATTTTCAATTTCTATTTATGTAAACTGTACCCGATGATGTATCATTACACTGTGGATCTTTTAGCACTATTCTCATTTGTTATTTTCAATTAAATGAGGAGGAAAAAAATTATAAATCGTTGCCATCGTCGTCGATTATGAGAAGACATCAAAGCACACACAGGAACATACCTCCCTCTTTGATTAATTTGACAGAGCACGGCACTGTACCTTATCACGTAATCATCTTTTCCATTTATTGAACCGATTCATAAATTGAATATTATATCACAGATAACCCAGTTACTTTTTAATTAATAGCTTAAATCATGATTTTTTTCATATGAGATAATATTATTTTGATCGAATTGTCAAAGATGGAGATTAATTGTTTTTTTTTGCAGCGCTCAAGTGGCTAAATTATGAAGTATTATGTTTTTTTTATTTTCATTGATAAAGTAGGAATAATATATATAAGTCTATAAGTTGACCTAGAATTCGAAATAAAAAAAAATTGTAGTTAAAAGTAAATTGATTTATGAATTATTACCTTTTTTTCTTTTATTAAAGCTCTGTTTCTTTTTTCTCGAAGCGCGAAAAGTTGATTATTTCAATTTCCGAATAACCTTTTTGCAGTTAATTATTTTTAAATTATTCAATTAAATTGTAAAAAAAATCGCGATCAAGATTTTCTTTCTAATTCTTCAAATAGAAGGCAGGAAATATAATTAATTAGGTTAATTAGTATCATTAATATCGTATTTATTTCTTAAAGGGGTATTTAAATTTACCGCGTGAGTCAATATATTTCCTCTTTCCAAGTCTGAATTAACGAATTCAATAAAAACTAAATATATGGGTGGATATTTTCGAAAAATTACTAAAAATTCTTAAACTAGTCAACAAGTGCTTATTTCAGAAAAAGTTATTCTTCTTTATATATATATATATATATATTTTTTTAAATAATTTTTTTAATACAAAGAAAGTCAAATTGCGGCCCTATGCGCATGCGCGCACTTTTAATGGCGAATCCTTTAAGGACGAAAGTATTTTTTTATTTATCGGTTACTCTAAACAGTTATTAGTTGCTAGAAAATCCTTTTTTTAGTGTAGAAAAAAATAGTAAATATGATTATAATTGAAGATAAATAACTTGCAGTTTGATAGTCAGTAATGCCGGGTTTAGAAGAAAGTCTTTGGCTGAACAGAAATACACTTGATTACGGCCTGATGACCGATGGTGTCGCCTCTGAGCAAGTGAAAAAGTTTTTTTTCACGTCGCGAAAAGCAGGAGAAGATGGTGAAGAAGATCAGTATGATGAATCATTAGAGGTCTTTATTCCGGAGGTAAATAAAATCTATTTTCCACCTTTGAAAGTTGTTTCATAATTGTCCCGAAAAACTCGTGCTTCAAGTGCTACTGGTATTACACATTTTTTTAGGTTAAGTTTGTCAACATTTTTTTATGCAAAATCATCACACATTTTGTCTTTTTGATCTAATTTGGTATTTATGATATTATTTCACGGTTGGTAGTTGTTTTTTCTTTTGAAAATTCGAGAAAGTTGGATATATACTTTTTGTTTGCGGTTCATTTAGGTTGAGCACGTTTTTTTGTTTTTGCGGTTACATAATTTGTATTTCTAAAAATTGGGTTTTCGTTTCAGCTTCTGCAGGCAAGTTACAATTTTTACACTTGGCCATCGGCACCAGTGTTGGCTTGGTTTCTTTGGGAGAATCGAAAGGACTTGAAGGGCAAGAGGGTTTTGGAGCTTGGTTCAGGAACGGCATTGCCGGGAATTGTTGCCAGCAAGTGTGGGGCGAATGTTACATTGAGTGACGCTGCAAATCTTCCGAAAAGTTTACAACACATTCGACGTAGTTGTGAATTGAATGGTGTATCGTCACAGGTGAAAATCGTCGGTATCACTTGGGGTCTGTTCCTGTCGAGTCTCTTCACACTTGGCCCGCTTGATCTTATATTGGGATCCGATTGTTTTTACGAGCCATCGGTTTTCGAGGATATCGTCGTGACTGTTTCATTTTTGCTCGAGAGAAATCCAACGGCTAAATTCTTGTGCACATATCAAGAGCGCAGTGCCGACTGGTCGATTGAGCATCTCCTGAGCAAGTGGGGCTTAACTTGCTCGCAAATACCACTGACTGAATTGGCCGCCGATGCCGATATAAGTATTCACGAATTAATGCAAGATCATACAATTCAATTATTGGATATACGGAAAGTTACTTGAATTATCATGTCATTGTTGTACGTAAGAAAAGTTAGCTGGGCAATGTCAAGCTTGGAATTATTACAACATTTCTCCAAGTACGGTCGTGTTATGAAAGTGACTCAATTTTATAAGAAAAATGGTATATCGTCTGGTAAAGCAAAAATAATATTTGACAACGAAGAAAGTCGAAATAAGGCTTTAAGCGATAAGCACACGTTTCATGACAGATTCTTTATGGTAAGCTCAAAGGAACAAGGCGACTTTTAGGATTACAAGAATTTTTAAACAATGGCTGAAGGGGATATTTTCCAAACAACCGAGCTCGAGGAGACGTTCGATAAGGCAGCTCGTCATTTGCAAAGTCTCGTTTCGAAACTAGATTCCGGTCAACTTCTTGGATTTTATGGTCTTTATAAGCAAGCGACTTGTGGTCCGTGTGACACAGCGAAACCAAGTTGGTATCAAATGCAAGCGAAACATAAATGGGAGGCATGGCAAGCTTTAGGGGAAATGAGTCGGGAAGTGGCGATGGCAAGCTATATTCGTGCTGTTGGTAAAATCGATCCTGATTGGGAGGAGGAATTCAATGATAATTCACAAACTTGGGTGGCAATTAGTAGATTACCAAATACCGATGAGGAATTGCGCGACATTGATAAGACATTTTTCGATTGGGTTAAGGATGGTAATGAAGTGAAAGTTGGTGAAATTTTATCGCAAAATTCGAAATGTATCTTACAAGATGATGAAAATGGTATGTTTCCTCTGCATTGGGCTGCTGATAGAGGACACGTTCCAATTATTAAGTGTCTTGTTGAAGCTGGTGCCGATATTAATGCAAAAGATCGAGAGGGACAAACACCATTGCATTATGTTGCATCGTGCGGTCATGTTGAGGCTTGCAAATATTTGCTGGCAAAAGGGGCCGAGAATTTAAAAGACAACGATGGCTTGACGCCTAAAGAAATTGCTGATGAAAATACTTTACCTATGTTTTAATACAAGTACACAAATTGTCTACGTATTTGGGTGTAATAAAAGTATTGTAAAAAAAACCACTTTCGACTTTTTTTACTTTTCGTTCTTTATTTCTATATTATTTATCCAAGCGTTTCTTAGTTTTTTTATTCAATAAAAGAATTTTTTTCAAAAGGGCGTCAAAAACAACTTCTTTCTTTGTCATAAAACGTTTTATTTATATACAAATACATGTTTTAATACTCCACTGTACTCACAGCCTAAGCTTTCCTTAGGTAAATGCATGCTCAGTTAATTATTTAAAATATTCAATTGTCAATAATTAAAATATTGACACTTATTGAGGTTTAATGTTTGGAGACGGCAAATCTTTACTTTTTTTTCTTTGAAATATATAAAAGGCAACGCGAACTAGTGCGTTTATGGTATGTAGATATAAAATTTTTATGGTTGATATATTAAAGAACCGGTCATAAAATTATTGACGGTACATTGTCTTTGAGTTTTATATTGAAGCACAGATAAATTGGAATGAAAGAAAAATATTGTCAAAGTGTTAAAAGTATTTCAATCGAATTATAAAGAAATTTTTTATTTAAACTAAAAATTGATACTATAAATTAATTCAATTTTTAATTTCATTCAATTAAATAGAATTTTTATTTATTTATAATTTTAGGGAAAGACAGATTTTTGATCAAACACGAAAAACTTTACTGACTTAAAAAAATTAACAATTTTTTAAAAAGAAAATTTATTTTCAGAATAAATGAATTTTTTCTGATTGTCAATTTTTTTTAACAATTTAAAAAAGATTATTCCTAATTACTATAAAGGCAACGGGGTTGGCGAATATTTTCAAAAAATTTAAATTACTTTTTTTTACAAAGCAATGTGTTGATATCGTGACTCTACACGTTTTTTTTGTATAATTCTGGCAAGATCGAAAAGCAATCTGGCAAAAATTATTTACACATCAAAAAGCTTTTATAAAAAAATATTTTAAATATTCAAAATAATGGTAAAAATCTATTGGAATTAAATTAATTTAAAAAAAATGTTGGCAAGAAAAATAATTAATTTCTGAAACGTTTTGAAAAAAAGGAAAAAAATTTGTTGCCAGGTACAGCAAAAATAATTGTTTAAGAAAAACAGCAATGTCACTCACACAAGGAAAAGTATTTTAAACTTTTCTAACTTTTTCATTTTACAATTAACTTCTTTCTAGCTTTTCTTTTAAATTCTAGATATATGCCAAAAATAATTTATTTTAGCTTTCTTCAATCATAAGGTTTCTTAGTAAAAACGATTTAATAACAAGATAAAAAATCGTCATTTTACGTATTTTTCTATATTTCTCTAAAAATTCTTATTTTTGAATTTCGAATATAATTAACATTTTTTTACCGTTTAACGGTCTTATCACCACAATTTTTTGTTTTGGATTTTTCTTAGTCTTAAATTTTCCTTAGACTATTTTTTTCCATTTTCCGAATAATACTCGTACATTTTTTTTTCGTTTGAATACTAAGCAAGAAAGACGCCAATAAAATAAATGCAGAAATTATAACAAATGTTTTTAACACGATAAAAACATAAGCTGCCTATATTAATAATAATAATGATTAATTTGTAACAATTAAAAATTTCTTTTCGTTGTAGAATAATAAAAATCTTAATTCATAGTTTTGAAAACATACAAAAAATTAATAATGCCTCTTTGTTAAATGAGAGATTTTTTAACAAAAAACGTCCACTTTACAAGTGACATGTTTAAAAAAACTTATAAAACTAATATTTTCTATTTTCATTTTCTCTCACTCTCACTCTTTCTCTCGCTCAAAATATGTCCCTGTAGATACAAATATTACAATTGATAAACAAAAATTTATAATTAAGTCCTAAGATTCGGGGGTCTTATGAAATTTGTATAATATATATATAATCGCGGTATAAGTTTCTTTTTTTTATATTATTATAATATTGATTAAAATTAAAAGTATTTACAAATAAGATTTCGTAAAAACCTAATTGACTCGAATTCTTTTTTCTTATTAAAAAATTACAATCTTATAAAAGAAAACTTGTCCATCTGTTAATTAATTTGACTAATAGTTTTGCATTTTTATTTCTCGCTTTAATTAATTAACAGATTTAAAACAAAATTGTCAATCTTTTATATTTATCTCTACAAGACTTTCGTTGAAAATATCAAACATCTTATGAGCACATGGAAATGTTGTGCGCTTATAAAAAACACGTTTGAAAATATTAATAAGATAAAAATATCCTTTGTCTGTATCTAGTCGCTTAATTTTACTATATGTATATATGAAAAACTGCTAGGCTAGAAAAATACTTGGCATTAAAAAAGTTTTTTCTCGATTAAAAACTACACTGCAAATCCTATTTATTTATTATTATATTTTAATTCAAAAATGATATTCAAATAATTTAAAAAAAAGAGAGAAAAAGAACCAAAGTATTTTGAGTATCAAAAATGAAATTCTTTAGAAATTCAAAATATTTAAAAAACTATTTTAGGCATTTTGAATTTTTTCGTAAAGTTTTCTTCATAACGTCTTATTGATAAATAGACATTTTTATTTATTGCTATTTGTATTGAGCCTTCTCATCTTATTTTTTCTTGAAATTTATTCATCTCATTAGGAAATTCAGATTCATCATGAAATGCAAAGAAAGTTTCTTTTAAATAGCAAAATCGTTTTCAGTTTTAAATAGTAAAACAAGGATATAGAATACTCAAGTATCTCAATTAAAGGAAAAGTTCTAACAATGGCAAAACAGAAAGCAAACAAAAAAAATTACAATTCGTACTGGCTTTTTTTGAATTTTTCCTTCTGCCATTGTCACATCACAGTCTAATTATTAAACGGTTAAAGGGGCGCGATTAACGGCTCGTTGGCTAAGCGCAACAAATCCAATTTTTCTTCCTTTCAACTCCAGATATACAAGAGTTGAAATAATTAAAATTTTTTAAGTTTTTGTGATTACCTTTCAATTTCTACTTTTTCTACTGTTCAAATTAGAGGAATCAAAATTTTTGCCATTACTTTATAAATATTTCTTTTGATATAGTGACTATTTTATAGCTTCTTACTTATTACGTTCTATTTTGTACTATTGTATTACTATTTGTGCTATTTAATTTCATTTAATGTAATTTTTTTAACGTAATTTAATTTAGTTTCTTAATTTAATTTATATTCAAATATTTTTAATTACTACATTTTTTTTAATGAAAATATAATAATTGAAAAAAGCCACTCGAGAAGATAAAACACTACGTTAGTGAATTTTACACGTCGGTGAAGCTCACAAAGTTTATGATAAATTTAAAAAAAATGAAAATTGAGAGAAAAAAAATGTTTCTTTACAAAAACAAAGTTATGTTTACAATTATTTTTTGATACTATTTTTGATTTTAAACATCTAAAAAATATGTAAAACATTTTTTTTTACAAAAATATGTAAAACAATTTAGCAAAAAAAATTGTTTTTCAATTTTTGTCTATAAAAGTGTTTACAATTTTTTCATGATCAAGAATTTAAAAAAATTGTAAATAAAAAATATTGTTTTTGTGTAAAGAGTACTTTTTAAATCAAAAATCATTAATTATACTTATGAAAAACATTGTGAATTTACTTGACAATAGAAAAAGTAGAATTTGTGGAGATAATCGAAAAATAAAAACAATGTTCAGGTATTTTTCAGCGGGTGACTTGATAACAGCTTGATATTAAAAAAAACAGGAATTTAAAAACTAATTACTAGCACTGTACGAATTCTACAAATTGGTACTTTCCTGCTCAGATTTAGGCCGAGCAGTTGGAGGTGGTGGCGGTGGAGGTTGAGGTCTTGGCGGTCGTTGTAGAAACCTTGGGGATGCCGGCGATGGTTGTTGCTGTTGTTGCGATTTAGAGACAATAATCGTGTCAGTCTGCGTTTGAACGTCAATGATGTTGCCCTCTGATCTCGTCCTCGTGTGTGCCTTGGTTGTTTCCGGAACATCTGGTCTCGGCGGTTTCTCCGGACGATCGCACGACAGAGACATGGACGACGGCCGACTACCGACACTGGGACTTCTCTGCAAGTTGGAACCCGTATTTCCATTGCTTTGGCCCGAATGTAAAGCATTGTTGTTGCCACGCACTTGAATTATACTGACCTGTTGTTTATCCACCGAATACATGTGCGCTCGTTCCAAGGTGAGCAGCTAAAAGAAAAAAAAATTGAATTAAACAAAAATTTATAATCCACCTATAACGCACTTAAATTACAGGAAATGTTGCGCAGTTAATTAAAGAAAAAAAAACAATGTGTCTCCTGATGGAAAATCGCCTTGGAGTGAATTGATTTGAATAGTGAATAAATAATTGATAAAGTTTTATGGAATAAGGAAATTAGTATGCTTTGCTTTGTTGATGACAGTGAATACATGCTGTAATCATGATGTTCGAAGCGACGATGCGGAAAATGATTGTTTTTACCTTTTTCTTTCGTATTCACCATTCAAATGTTTCTCAAGATAAAGAAAGATCGTAAAAGCCATAGACGGTTTCCTCCACGTGCTAGATTTCGTTATCGATCAATTCTCCAAGAACTATCAAGATTACTGATGCTTTGTGTCTTATTTCGAGAAATATTATTTTTTTTAAATGCAAAAAATTTTCTAATAAGCATATTAGAGAAAATTCAGTGCCAATCAAAGCAAAAAAGAAATTATATTTTAGTTATTATTGTTTTTAATTTCAAATACATGTGAATGTATACTTAAATTAATTGTGTGTAAATAAATTCTATAAAACAGTAGTGAATCATTTTTTGTTATAACAATGTATTTAAATATTTCTTTCGTACATATTGTTACTTTGTTAAATTATATATATATATATATAGTCATTAGTGGGAAGAATAGTAAATTTTTAACATAAACAAATTTAATCGTAAGTCAGTAAAATTTACACATTTTGTAGAAAAAATAATTATCAAGTAGGTTCAAGAATTTAAAATACTCACCCCTGATTCGTTATCCAAATTTTCATTACTGTGACGCGGTTGTGGCCTTATGAGACTTGAAGGTCGTGCTAAACCAGCTGGTCTTTCCGGAATGGCAGGTTTGTGATTTTTTTCCGATCCTGATGAAATCTCAGGTTTTCTTCTCATCTCCACAATTTCATCTAGTTGACAAATTCAAATTAATATTAGTATTTTAATATAAAATTTTTTAAATATTCTTTTTTAATTTTTTTTTTAATTTTTGAATAATAAAATTTTCTTTTTCTAGTTTACCTGGCGTTTGTAAAGATATGTTTGTAATGCTTCTTGGCGCTGCGACAGGAATGGGTCGCCTTTCTTGCGTTGCTGGACAAGTCTTTTCACTAGGCACCTGTTTCACTTTCGATGAATTACTATCTAAATTTTCAGACTCATCATTAGCATCATGCTCCGTTTTGACAAGAGCCTCAAAACCAATGGGAAGAACACTTTTCAATTCTTCAGCAACTTTCTCAGTCGGATAATTCGCTTTCGCAGCAATTGTTGTTTCCTGTTGTTCCTTGCGCGTTTCAACTGGACGTTCAATGTTTTCCATCTGATTAGCAACAATGGATTTCGTCGATACATCACAGTTTATTGATTTAGCATTGCGCTCGGAATTTTTTTCTATTTTCTCTCCACTTCTATTGGATGGATTTATTAATTCGGCGTTAACCTCGTGCTTTTGTGCTTTATAAGTGACTCGATTTAATGTTGCTGTTGCGAGGGGTCTTGGCGGTTTGTCCGGTGCAGGCGGTGGTTTATCGTCAGATTTTCTCTCGTGTTTGTCGGGTGTGAAGGCCGGTGGAATTGGTGCCGGTTTATTTTTTCGACGTGTCGCAGGCTTTGGACTACCTTGCGGTGGACTCTCTCCCAAATCGCTGAGACTGCTATTCGACATACAGCGTCTCATTCCAACAACTTGATTTTCCGAACCGTTCACAATTCCTACATCTAAATCGCGATCGAAATCTATTTCGCCGGGGAAAAACCAGTCGGCGTATGTTACCAGCTGATCTACTATAAGACTAGAATTGTTAGCTGTACTCATTTCCATCCTGTAAAAGACAATTTTCAGATTTGTTAATTTTTTTTTATCTAAAAAATTGAAAAAACATTTATTTTTTGATGTTAAGTTACTTACGCCATGGGATTCAAATCCTCAGGAGGACTCCAGATTAGATTTGGAGCAATGACAATGGCAATGTTATGAGGGGTCATTTTATTTATATCCTGATTTTTGGTCAGCATTGCTAAAAATTTTATTAGGAACCTTAAATTTTCTAAATTTGCCGGCGGTAACTTGTGTAGCACCTCCCAGAGAGCTTTCAGCCTTGCTTCGTTTTGAACTACTTTAGCAGCTGCCATCCATTCGGGATATAAACTGAAAATAATCAATGAATAAATTTCCAATTATATGTAATTTTTTTTTTCAAAACTAATTTTGTACGGTTTAATTTTATCAATTATTTGCTATTGCATCGCGGTGTGAATTGTAATGAAGAAACAGTTATTCCACTAAATTAAATTAGTTGCGCTTAAAACGTAAGCACATTGGATTGGGTAGTTGAGCAAACCACTAAATCACTATCAAGGACAATTCAATTGAATTTGTGCCTTGTCTCTTCAGTTAGTTTGCACTTTCATTTTATAATACACATACGTTTATTATATGATGAATAAAATCTTGAGAATTAGGCTCATTACTATTTTCTTATTATATTAATTTCAAAATTAATATTTATTAAATATTAAATTAATTTTAATTACATTTGAATCAAGAGTAAGATAAAATTAATAATAAATACAATAGAAATTCAGGAATAATAAAAAAAACTGTTTGTTAATTTTAGTTTTGGTTTAAAATTGATTGAGAGTTTTAAAAAATACTTACTCGAAGGTAAGTAAAGGAACAGGTAACTCTCTAAGGTAAGACTTTAGAGCTCCGGCAATCACATGTGGATCCTTGTATTCAAGAGCAGTCGGCAAATTAAGACAACAGGCGTCTAAACTGAGCTTGATTCGTCGAAGTTTTGAAGCACCACCTGCTATTCGAAAAAGTCCTTCCTCCTCCATTCCTAGCCTTAGTAACGCCGAGACGCAAAGTTGAATCGGTAATGCTATTTTTCTATTTGTAACTCGTAAATGTTCCTCTAAAGAATAACCGTAAACGGGTTTCATTTCGTTGTTATCTGAAAAATTCAACGATACATTTAAAATTCCCTCTTTATTTTAATTTAATTTGTAATTCGTTAATAAAAAATTTAGTAGTAAAATCTAAATAGAATTTTCAATTCACTTACTAATGTAGCATTCAAGTCCCGGGATAAGATCCTCTAAACAATGCAACATGCTCTCATGATATGCTCTTTGAAGTTTTACATATTGAATGATAATTTGGGCAAGTTCAGTTTCTCTAGACATCAACTGAAACATTTCAGCTGCCAGGTGATCTCGACATTGTTCAACTTTCGCCTCGGCTTCCTCCAATTCATCCTTTAAACTATCAACTTTCGTCGCTCCCGTTCCTGTGAATTCAAATTTTTGTAAATTTATCATTACACAAAAATTTATATCTTTAGGAAAAATTAATTATCATGCCAAAAGAAAAAAACGTACCACTGGCATTATGTTTACTCGCTTGATGATATCTCGTCCGCGCACTATCCATATCCAAAGTTAAACGCTGTAAATTTCTTTTAAATTTTATAATATTTGGCACATCTGTCTCTAAAATGCGCAATAGCGGAGCGGCAACATATTGTTCCACTTTGGATTCATGATCGACAGTTTCAGCGGCTAATGCAACTTGCGCCCGTCCACATTCTGACATTACAAAACTGAGAAGACTCTCGTCGCCAGTACTCTCCAGCATTGTTTGTCCTAGCACCCATTCTGGACATTTTTTCTAAAAAAAAACAACGAAAGAAGAAACAAATTAAATTCCCAAATAATGAAAAATTAATATTTGAAAACAAACAAAAATATCTACAAACCAGACGCTTTTCTTTGTAGACACCTTCTTGGGCCACTGCTTGGTTTGGTAGATTTCCAAAACGTTTACTTAATCCATTAAGAGCTGTTCTGATTTGTTCCACATGTTTATCCGCTGCTTGTAAATCGTCCGTTAATACCTCAGTTTTCCCAGCTCTGGAAAAAATTTACGATACAATGAAATAAATTTTTTACTGATAATTGCTTTAAAATATTTTTTTCCAAAATTTGTTTAATAGTATTTACATCATAGCAATTAAAAATTAATTTTCAGCTGGAAATGAAAATCTATTTCAAACTTGGAAGTTTTATCATTTTTATTAGTAATTAAATAAATTGATAAAAATACGACATACAATATTTACATTCACCACAAATTGTCAGCTATACGTACTTATCATTTTTTTTATCGTAATTCCGATAATTTGACATACTCGATAGATAATTCTGCTGTGTGTGAAAAATTTGTCAGCATCTCGCACAATTTTGTGATAATATACATAGACTGTTTTTTAGCCATAAAAATTATAAAAACTTCAGATTGGAGAAGAATAAAAAATAATAATTAAATTTTATTCAGTAAACTATTATTTTTATGTAAGATGAAATAAAAGTTAAACGTTATAGGTTTATTAAGTTTCTGTTTGTATCGATAAAATAAAAAAAATGGTATCATATTATTGTTGATAAAATGACTTTAAGTCAATTTTATTTACTATCTTACATTCAAATAGATTAATTGGATTATCGTTGCTTTATAGTGTCAGAAAATAATATGCATTCAGATTCTAAATGAATTTTCAACTCTCAATTAAATTGCGACTATAAATAAAATGATAATTTTACGAATTACATTGGTTAGAATTTATTAGAAAAAGAATATAACGCATATTTGTAACATTATTAGGAATATATATGAACTATGTATAAACGTTTGTCTATTCTTATCTCTAGTAGTTTATTTCCATCCTTGAAGACATTAACCTTTCATTCAAAATTTTTCGAAATATAATAAAACTACTAAATTCAAAATAAAAAGAGAATAAAATTAATTTTAATTTGGATAAAACAAACTATGAAATCCAATTAAAATATCAAAATTTATTTTTTTAATTTTATAATCGTTTAGTGCCATCAAAAAAATTAAATAAAAACGAATAATAATCTTAAAATACATTAATTATAAATCATGTTTGAAAGAATGTTAAATGAAATTCCATTTTAAAATTATCACTAAATGAACTTTGATTTCAATAAATTGGATATGATTGTTTCATTTTGAAATCAGTCATTGTCAATTTTTAAATATTACTCTAAATTAAAGCAAATAGAATAAATTATAATTGTTAATATTTCATTAAAATACGTGACACATTACAAAAATATCATTTGTTTACAAACTAATGTAGGTTAAAGAAGTAGAAATATATTTCATTTTCATTGTAATTATAGTTAAAGGCACAAATTATAATTATTAATAAAACAATGTTATGCCAATAGATAAATATGCAATATTATTTTTAAATGCTGCTGTATTTTTCAACGACTTGTCACTTTTTTAATTACAATTCCATAGTGAATGATTATTAATGGAAAAATTAGAAATTTAAATGAGAAAAAAAGAGCAGGTGATTATCAAAGTATCTAAATGAGTCTAAATAAACACTTCTAGTAGAAAACTAAAAAAGGAAAATATAAGAGTTAAAAGGAAATATGGCCTTGATTATCATGAGTAATTACCTGGAAAAAGTCTGATCCGCCAGTTGCTTTACTCGAAAAAATTGTTTCTTCATGGTTACTGCTTATTTTGACACTCGATCGAAATATTGATAATTAAATGTTTTCTCGTTTACGAGGCACTTTTGGCTCGGAAAATCAGTCCATTCTCATGATTGCGCAAAGTGTATACCACCTTTTGGAGTCGTCTAGAAGAGATTGTTCGACAAAAGGCGATATCCTTCAGACGACGTGAACAGTGATCTGTCATAATGATCGCATGGTGATCTCACTACACAAACGTCACAAGTAAAACACAGTGGAAGCTTCGATAAGCAAAAAGTTATTTTTACTTTCGGCAAAATTTTGGCGTGACGGGCCAAAATTCCACGCGATGAACCACTATTTGTCTTTTTTTTCTTTACTAAAAGACTAGCTACACAAACTTTTATTCTGAAATTATTGATAATCTACTTATAGTAACAAAGTGCATAATTAAAAATGAAAATAATGTCTTTAAAGACCGATTGTCTTTGTATTTTTTCACCTCACCTTGTTTCTTGTTTTTCCGGTAACATTTCTTGACAAGAATTTACTATACAATAGCCTACTGTATGTACAATGGCGCAGCCATTGGTCCATATTACGGATTAGTTTCAATTTCCACCGCAAGGGGCGCTACTCGACAATGTACTACGGGAACAAGAGTTTCCTTTCTGTGTTAATTATTCATAGGCCGAAGTCAGAGAGAGATTCATTGTTAAAATCTATTTCTTATCGAAGGTTTGTTTAAATAATTGTTACAATTAGTAGAGTTAGTTGTTAGTTTTCTTTAATTAATGTTTATCCATATGTAAAAAGAAGTAAAAAGCGGATAAAATTGTTCAGATAGTTCCTGAGATGATAATGTCTCCTGAGCTTACAAGTTTCGACACGTTCCAACAATTCTCATTCTTTATTAAAATCATTAAAATTCATCGCTATTCTATCTTTTCTTTTGGAAAATATGCATTGCATTGACAAATTTGGTATTTTATATAAATTAGAATAGAACATTATTGTAAAATATAGAAAAAAAGGAAAAAATTTCCATACGCTAAAGTACAGTCATCGTAGAAAGTATTCTACGGTGGCGTCAAACGCATTTGATTCGTGGACATGTTTCTTCTCGTTTCTTATTTGCTGAGGGACGGATGTATTTTCAAATTTTCACCAATGTTATTGGTAGAAGAAGAGAAATCACGAAGTTGGCAACACTGCAATTTGCCTGTTCATTCTTGTCGGTTATTAGACTCTAGAATCAGGTTTTAACAAGTTTAGTGAGTACTTTTTGGAAATATTTTCGACATCTTTCGTCATAGCGGTAATAATAATGCGATTATACTCGATGAGAATAATAATTAAATGTTAATAATGAAAACTAATGTCGCAAAAATGTGCAAAATGGAAAATTTTTTCGCCAACAATGCTTGGCGGCCATTTTGTCCTTTGATGAAAATTTATACTAAAACAAAGAAAAATGATGGAAAATTATCATTTTTCTTCCAAATTGTCGAATCAGATGAATGCTATTAGCTATTTTCTTTGTTTTTTTTGCAGGTTTTCGTGATTTCAAGACTGAACGAAAAAGATGCAGGTCGAAAGAAAGAGAGTATGTGAAATCAAAGGAGACGGAAGCAATCACGAAGAAAACTTGAAAGTTTGGGTTTTCCCTCCCGATTTCACTAGGAGGCGAGAAATTTGCCGATGAATAGGTATATTTTTCACTTTTACATTGTTCTTATCCCATTTTAAAAACAATGTTTTAATCATTGAAAAACAATTTATAACCTTAAAATTAAAACAAAAACAATTTTAGAATTAAACAAATTATTGTTGAACTTGAATAAAAATTACAATTGCTTGTCAATACGAAACGATTTAGGTAGCAACCGAAAATTTAACGAATATTTCTCATTGACGGAAAATTGTAATTTTTTTGCAAATGCAATTTATTGAAAAATTAAATTCTTCATGCTTCTATCAAAATAAATTCAAAAATAATTTGTTTTTTTTAATCAAATATTATGTATTGAACTAACTTTTATTTTTCCTCTTCGTCAGATTATTAAAGCGTTTAGAAAATAATATTCCCAAATTTTTAAATTCATCCCTTCCCTAAAAATAATTATGAATATTTCATTTTCAGTTCCAAATTACAAGTGTTTGTGTTGTGATAATGAAGAAAAAAAGGAGAATTTCGAAGCTGCTCCAGGAAAGCGATTGGGCAAAGTTCATCGGAGTTTGCGGCAGATTTCTTCAGGATTCTTCCATAGGAATGATGGCGGAACCAATCCGGACGTTTTTTGGTGTTTGGGCAAGTCGATTTTTATTTTATAAAACCTTCCCTGTTTTAAATAAATCGGAGACAATTTTTCTCACTATATTAAAAATTAATTTTACCAGATTAATTAATTTAGTGGATTATTAAATTAATTAATCTTAGTAAGTATAGATTAATTTGCAGAGTGTGAAATATTTTGAATTTTGAATTTAGGTGTTGTCCGCATATTACATCACATATTTTTTTAATTCTCGCCATCATAAATTGTTGCAAAAAATAGCGCCACTTTTTCTACGGCCTGCTATATAAATAATTTAATTCCCGCCCCTCCCCTTGACCCTTTGAGTAGGATGTAATATATGGATAAACACTTAAATACTTTGTGGATGATTTTCTCGAATTTTGTTAAAAACGTAAATAATTTCATATTAAAACCGAAGAATTATGAAAACTCTTTAAATCAGGGAAGGAATTCTTTAACAATATAGTGACACTCATTGACAAGATTTATTATTTTGTAGTTTTTTTTCTATTACAAGAAATAATATTTGTCAATGATTTATAATGTTTATTTCTGTTTGTTATTTACATGAAATTATTTTTCCAAAATCTAAATTAATTTAAGAATAATTTTCAGTATTTTTATTATTCGAAAATTTATTTTTTATTCAACTTTAATTCAATATTGAATATTTTATCGCATATTTTACTATGAGGAATTATTTTTTAAAAAGAGTAATTAATGTTAATTATTTATTACAATTGTATGTATTAATTTATTGATAATTTTTCAAATTTTTCTATTTAATTATTGAAAGTATTTTTTCAAATGTTCAGTAATCTCTAAGTTTTCAACGGTCAAGTGAACAAAATTTTTCATTAGAGTAAAAACGGAAAATTTAATTTAATATTTGCCTACTTAATTAATTGTTTTTTGATCGAGTCACAATATTTCACAAAATAAATTTGAATTTAAAGAAGAAATAAATAAATTTCGTTCATCTGTACGTTCAGAATTCATTCGAGATTTTTAAGTTTTAAAAAAAAAATAATTTCATGTGAATACAAAATTAAAATTTTTCTATTTCTGTCTTCTATTTACACAATAAAAAATTTTGAGCTCAGGTGACGGGTGCGTCCCGGGACGTTTGGGAGCCTAACGTGCCCCTCAAACCCCTAGAATTAGGAATTTTTGCACCGGAGCGGAATGAGAGAGAACCGTGGAGTGTTTTGTGGAATTTAAAAATTAGGTTTGAATTATGTAGACGATAATAAGTAGGTAGGAATAGCTTTTTCTGTATGAATGAGATACTTTTTTCGTTTTTTGTTCAGAAAACAGTAGGCAGGGAAATCGTGAATTTTTTTTGTCTTGTGAATATTGGTATGCTACACATTTTCTTTCTTATTCTTCTTTATCTTCGTGCCACTATATTGTTCTCTTTAAAATTTGAATCAGTGATATTATTCACCGATTGAAACTCAAGGAGTTAAATTTTTTATTTTGTTACTTATCAAACAGATTGTTTGTTAAATTGATTTGATTTGTTGTCTTGCAAATTTAATGTTACATATTTAGTAATTATTAATATATATAATATAATATAAAAAAATACAAACATTTTATAAAATTTTAAATTAAAAAACATTCTATAAAAAATTATACTTTAAAAATTGTTTGTAAACAAGAACTCAACTTTTGGAAATTTAATTCGCCCTCCCCTCCCCCCTGCCCTAATTTATTGTTAAGAACAAAATTATTCAGTGGTTAGAAATAACTCTGGATTCGGTCGAAACGAAATAATACGTTTTTGGTAAATTTTTTTACTCCTTACCGAGGAGTTAAATTTAGTCATCACAATTTCAACTTCAAAATTAAATTATAATGAAGAAAATATTTGGCTCATTCCGCAGTAAATTGTTGGAGTTAATTAATTTTTGCTTAATTTGATTTTTTTGGCGTTGAGATTGTGATAATTTCGGTCGGTTCAAGATTAATTCTGCAATTTTTCGTGACATTGTTTATTGAAAACAATTTATTGCAAAAAGAAATTTGTGTTGAGTTAAGTGCAACTGTCGTCCGTGGTGGCGACTTTGGGAAACAATTCTTGCTTCAAAAGGTGGATCGTCCCCACCATGTTCAGTTTCTGAACTTGTTTACATCAGAGAGTGTTCATCATGTTTTATTTAAGAGGTATATTTTCTTATTTTTATTCAATAATTTAATAATTATGCTTGTAAACTGTCAATTACGGTATGGAATTTCTCAAAATTTTAGCTTACTGATTTATATCTCTCTGCAATTATTTACTTATTTATATTTTTCAAGACGTGAGGAATATAACCTCAAAAATGAGAAACACTTTTTGTGTATTTTAGATTTGCAAATTTTAATATTAATAAATAATAATAACATTTAATGTTTTTCATATGATTGTTTCAAATAATTTTTGTTTTTAGGACAATTTATAAGTTCACTGTTTTCATTGCCGAAAGTAGTAGTAGAACCTTGCATTTATGGTGGATTTTTGCTTCAAAATCGAAATTATGCATTGCGACCAGGAACAAGGGAGAGAAAATTAAAGCAAAAATTGAGAAATATCGCTGCAAAAAGATCGAGGGAGTTAAAAAAGCCACCGAGCAAACGGTAAGGGTAATCATTCAATTATCTCATATCCTTAAAGTTTTTAATGTTCAAGAGAATGAAATACTTTCATTATTATTCGATGAAATTCTGAACGTTTAAATAAATGAAATATTTTTTCGCTATAGGAATATTTTCCACAATTAATTTATACGAAAATGAATTTTTCTAATTTAGAATTTCTTCCATTTTTAGGCAAAATTGGTTTGTAATTTTAATTTTAATTAAAAGGGGTAATAGAAATGTTGTTAGTTTGAACTTTGGAAACTTTAGGAACATTATTTCTCCAAATAATGTTTGTAAAAGAAAATTAATTTAATTCATTATTTATTAATTTATTTATTATTTTATTCATTGAATAGTATACATAAATTTTTATTTTCCAGTATTAAAGGAGAACTTCTAGATATTCACAAGTATCCGTTGACGGATAATCGGGTTTCTCCAGACAATGTTTGGATTGAAAAATACTACACTGCGAAAACGTATTCCTTCGCAGAAGCTATACAATGTCATCAGGAAGTATTTCATCCCACTGTTTATGATATTCCTGATGCGAAATTAACAGCTATTTTCGAAATCAATATGAAGGTAATAAATTTCTAAAATTGCGACAAAAGAAGAGTGAGTTTTCAAAATCAAACTAAAGGAAAAAATTGGCAAAATTATTGTGTTAATGGTAAATATTGTGAATTGTGATAACTGTTTATAATGAAAAAAATATTTTTTGCAGGGCCCTAGCAAAACTAAAATGCTAAATACATTCAACAGTCTGGTTTCTATCCCTCATAGTTTTAAACTCGAAACACACCGAACAATTTTGGCAATTGCAGATACACCGGAGCAACAACAAGAGGCTCGAAATGCTGGTGCACATACTGTAATTGGTCCTGAAATCGTTCGCTTGATCAAGGTTACAATTGTTCTATTTTTTAAATATTTCTCAATATGTAATTACTATTTGTATTTGTATTTGTATTTGAATTTGTATTTCTATTTTTATTCCTATTTTTGTTTCTATTTCTATTTTTATTTCTCTTTTTATTTCTATTTATATTAGTATTTTTTTATTTCTACTTTTATTTGTACTTTAGTTTTCATATATATTTATTTATTGCATTTTTATTTAGATTGGAGAAATGAGTATTGCTGATTATGACGATATTGTTGCTCATCCTCAAATGCTCTCACAGTTATTGCCAATAAAGGGTGTTTTGAAATTGAAGTTCCCAACCTTGAGACAAGGTAATGAATTTTTAATTTTATGAGAATATTCAGAAGTGATTGATTATTTTTTCAATTATAAAGAACGAAATAAAAATTACATGTTTGATATTTCAGGAACTCTTGGAGATGATCTTAATGCTTTAGTGTATAAGCATTTGCATGGTATTAGATACACTTGTACGGCCAATGTGAACTATCCTGATTTTGGTCATTGTGAAGTTCCCTTTGGCAGAGTGAGTCTATTGAAAAATGTTTATTAATTCCTACAAATTAATTTTCTGTTTTTAGAGTAAATTTAGAGCCGATTTTTCAATAATGGTACCTTTTAAAGTTTTCTCCAATTCTGATTGTACTTTTCTTTTCCTAATTACTTTTCAAAATTTACAATTTTGATATTGGAGAAATTTTCTTAAAGTTTTCAGAAATTGGTCAGTTAATTGGATTTATAAACTTAATTCAATTCAATTTGTTAAATTAATTTTTTTTCTACGTGAAGCAATATTTTATTTTTCACCTTCAAGAAGTATTAATTCTTTTAAAGTTTTAAAAAGTTGAAATTAACGAAATATTTTCTGTATTGCAATATTCTTAAAAATTACTCTAAAAAAAGAAAATCAAATAAATTTAACAATTATTTAGTTGAAAATGATTTAATTAAAATTATAGATCGATATGAGTACATCACACTTGAAAGAGAATCTTAAAACCATAGTGGATGATCTTTTAAAACGAAAACCAAAAATAAGCGAACCAATGATTTTGAGGTATGTTTACAAAAAAAATCCAAATTTACCATCAAAATTTTTTCAAAATTGAATAATGGTCGTAAATATCTATTTGAAAATAATTTCAATTTTGTAGAATTTTTTTTTGTTCTATAGGAAAATAAAATTAATAAATTATTGTTTGCAATTTAAATTTAATTTAATAAATAATAAATTTAATTTAATAGTTTATTTTTTTTACATAAAGTAATATTTTTATATTAGTCAAATAATTTCAATAAATGAATTAATTTAATCATTTTTTTCAGAATGCGAGTGAAATGTTCTCCAAATGATGAAGTCTTCAAAATAGATCTTAGTGAATTTATTGAAGAAGAAAAGAAAGGTGATTCTTATGACGATGATGATGACGACGATGATAATGATACAGTAGCTCGGGCTGAAATTTAGGTAAATTGAGAAATTACCTCTCAAGGAAATTTAAGAATTTTTTAATCTACGTTGTTTACTTATTTAGTTTAATAAAATTATTAAAAATCATTTTTGTTGTTTGTGAAAATTTGACGAAATTCTTTAAAATATTACATGGTATTTTAAAAAAATAATAATAGAAAATACACTGACAAAAAAATTTATTTGATTTTCAAATAACTAATTGTTGTTTATGAAATATATTACTTCAATAGGATAATTTTTATTTAAATCAATTAAATGGTATTTTTGAATCAAATAAATTTTGTTCAGTGTAATAATAATGATGGTAATAATATTAATATTGAAATGTTTTATTTGGGATCTATATTTTTTATTTTTAATTTTCCATTTTTAAATTTCAATTAATAAATAGAAGTCCTAATTTATATTAGTAAACATTTCCATTGATATTTCTGTAAAAAAAAATCTATAAAATTCCTAAAAATAAAATAGAGAGAATTACAGAGAATTAATAGAATTTTTTACTAATTTAAATTAATGGTCTTTTCACTAATTGATATTTCGAGAGTATGAATTTTTATTATCTTGATACTTTTTGTTTAATATTATGAGAGAATAATTTGATTTATTAGAAAAATTAATTTCTGAAATTTAGAATTGATTATATCGAGTAATAGTGAAAGGAAGAGTTTTTTTTTTTAGTTTTTCTAGAAACATAAAAGAAAAGGCACTTTTGTATCTTTTATCTATAATGCGTTTGTCCTCGATATATTTTCTCGGAGTATTTTTTATCTCACTTGAATTTTATTCTGCTCTTTTCTGTTGATTCTTTGTGTCGCTTAAAATACATTTTAGAATTTTTTTTTATATTCATTTCGTATACGCGGAAAAAGTTTTGTAAATTCTTTGAATTATGTTTATCATTCATCACTTTTTATAATTGAATTTTTTCATTCGATTGAGACTTATGTTTCTTTGATTCTAAGATTATTGTTGCGGAGTGGTGTTTTTTGTATTTGTTTCTTCAATTTTTTTTCCTTATTGATGAAAAAGGATATTCGATTTTGAAATTGAAATTGGTAAAAATTTAGTTAAAATTTAATTGTTTCAAATTTCTCGATTTTTGATTTCTTCTGTTCGAAAGTTCTTTTTTAAATTCTTTTATTCTGGTTTTTTTTGTTTTTCTTTTATTTACATGTTTTCTTTCTCGAACATTTCATTTGATTTTGTTTCTTATTTTTTTAGCGTAATTTATATTTCTTTTCTTTCAGCAAAATTTTTATTTTTTCTCGTATGTTTTTATTTTAATTCTTTATTTTTTCTTATAATGAAAAATGTTTTTTTGTTCCTTTTTTTGAAACTTTTTAATTTTTTGTATTTTTTCCCTATAATTGTTTACTTGTTCTTGTTTTTTCCTTTTTTTAGCCTTTTTTTAATAATTTTCGTTTATAAAATTTTATTTCTTTATTTTTTCTTTCTTTTATCATATATTTTTAGTTTTTTGTTCCTCAAAATTATCCTACGTTCTTCTCTCTTCTTTCCTTTATTTTATTTCATTGATTAAAATTTTTGTTTCTTCTTTCTTTTATCGTTTTTGATATATTTTCTTCGTTAAAAATTTATATTCTTTATTTCAATTATTTACTTATAATTAAAATATACTTATTTAAGTATTTGTTTGTTTGTTGATAATTTTTAAATATTCGAATGTTAGGGAATTTTGCCCTTAAAGATTCACAAAATAATTGTTTTAATTTTATAATTTTCATTGTCGAATTTAGATTGTATATATTAATTTAGATATTATGTTAATTATTAGTTAAGAATTAATTATATCAATAGTATTAATTATTAATTTAGATTATTATTAATATTAACAAAAATTGTTTTCATGGGTAAAAAAATAGTGTAAATTTTACTAAATGGGATAAATTAAGTTTTTTTGTTATTGTCATTACTGTTTGGAATTAAAAAAATTTGTTAAGGTGCTGATTCAGAAAAAATGATAAAAAAACCGAGGAATTTCGAAAATAAAATTTTGTTCGTCTTTTGATATAATGGAAAAAATGGAATCTAACTGGAAATTTCGAACAATAGACTACTATTAATTTTTTCTGCAATTGTTTCATCTCTTAGATGATTCACATCCAAGTTCGCATATAATGTTTAGCTGAGGCATTGTTTAGCGATTCAAAGGAAGCAGTAAGTGAAATGTTAAAAGGTTATAGGTACACTTGTGTTCAAATGGTAGAATTTAATTAGGAAAATTTTGAAATTTCCATGAGAGAAATGTGGAGCATCTTTTTTTCTCAATAAATGATTGAACTCTTGGAGTTTGTATAGATAATAGTAATATAAAGGAGTGTAAGGTGACCTTTTCGCGAGTAATATCGCCCAACCGAGTTGAAACCCACTGCACTTTTCTACAGTGGGTTTTACCTGTTGTAACCCCACCCCATATGCTTTAGATCCGAGGCTCGCCACTGTGTGTGAGATGTGAATCAAGAAGACAGAATAAGCAACATATAATAAGGCGAATCGTGCGGTGAAGGAAAAGTTTCGAGAACGGAGAACGCGACGTGAACGGTGAGCGGACTTTTGTGGAGGGGAATTGGCCACCTACCTGCCGGTCGTCGTGAGCTCAGTTTCTGTTCGCCAGGTTGAAAATCCGTCGTTTTCCTCCGGTTCTTCTCCTCTTTCATTCCTGGCATTCTAAATTCTTCGGGAACATCTGTATTGATAGTAAGATAAAACTTTGGCGGCAACTATCGTGAGACCGGTTGTTACTGTTGTTGTTGTTGTTTGTATTTTATCATTTTTGCCGAATGGTTATAACATCACGTGGATTGTGTGACAAGAGAGAAATTTTTTTTTCTTTTTTTATTCAATCATTCTTTTTGTTTTATGTATTATAAATGAAGTTGGAATTGAATTATGTTTAATATCGTGTGGGCGCTCGCGCCTGAATTTCGCGATTAAAGAGTGAAGCGCAAGTGCAAATATTTGAAAGAAACGTGTTTGGTTTTTTTTAATACTGATTTACATAAATACATATACAGTAGGAAAAAAATTTATGGTTCAGAAGTTTATTTAGTTTATGGTAAAGAAAAGTGTCAAATAGGTGGTTGTGACCTTTATTTATACGTACAAGCGTTAAAGAATTTTTAAGTGGTTTCATTTTGGATATGTTGGAAAGGGAGAATTTGCGATTTTAGAACGTGTCATAAAAAATGGTGAGTCGACAATATTTTGAAATATTTATTTCTTTTTGGTGACAGTAAACAATTTTAGCTGACTTGTTTTTTTAATCGAAATATTGAAAAGTTGTGTTTATATATTCTTCAATTTTGTAATATATGTAACATATTGTTTAACTATAGTACAATAAGCAAAGTAAAATGAATAAATTTATCCAGAAAAGTAGTAAAATAAAAAACAGTCCAGAAAATTATTTCTTCTTTTTGTGTCTAGTAATGCAAAATAGTAAAAATTTAGTTTTTAAATGTGGGAAAATAAATAAGTAAAGTGGTAAAAAAAATGTAAAAAATAAAAGAACAATCGAGAAAATTAATCTACAAAATTTTTTAAATAAAAAGAAAATAAACAGAAAAATTCGTAAAATAAAAACCTCAGTGGGGAGAATTATTCTTTAAAATTAATAAAGTAAAGAAATTTAGCTCAAAAAATTTTAAATACCTTATGAAAATGAAAAAATGATTAAAAATTACAATAATAAAAAATAATCCATAGAATATAAAATGTAGTCGAAGGAATTAGTTTTCAAAAATAGTAAAATTTTGCAAAATAAAAGAGTTAAAGAAATTGGTCTTAAAAATTAGTAAAACTAAAGTTAAAAAAATGAAGAAAAAGATTCATAAAAATTAGTAAAGTAAAAGTAAAGGAATAGTAATAGTAAAGAATTAGTTTTTGAAATTAGTGAAATAAAAATATAATTTTTATTATCAATAAAAATATTTAAAGAGAAATAATTGAAAATTAGTTTTCAAAGTTGGAATAAAATAGAAGAAAGAACAGTGAAGAAACTAAAAAATCGAAAAACAGTTAAAAATTGAAACTTGTTTCCTCGAAAGATAAAAGAAAGAAATAAAAAATACCAATAAAAGAAGAAAAAAAAATTTTGTATTCGCGGCACATTAATATCCGAGTATGCTTTCGTTGTTGATGATTCAAATTTATCTTGTGTAGGTCAGCAATAGCGCAATAATCTTGATGAGAAAATCATTAAAGGTTTCTTGTTTTTAGTTTTGTAATTTCTATCTTCTTCTTTCCCCTCCGTATATTGCATCTGATTTGTATATAAGGTTTTACAAACTCTATATACCGATTTGAGATGAGCGGTGTTATTAAGCGACTATATCATTCATCGACTGCCACGAGGCGGGTATAACCTCGTGGTTTCATGCGTCCACACGCAAATTGTATGCGAGCTCGTAAATCGTAATTTCATATCTTGCCGATTTCGAAAACCACAACATAAATTCATAAGTCGTTTGTATTTTTTCATATTGTCCTATTTTTTCCTCTTTTTGTACATATATATAATATATAATAACTAAGTGTTATAATTTTCTCCTCTCGCCATTTCTTCCGCTGGATCTTCTTCATAGTTTATACCTCGTTCTCCACAAAGTCTGCGCTTGTTGGGTTCAATTAAATTTTTTTTTTTCTTTACGAGGTTCTATGTAATGAATGTTTTATTCAAATAATTGGAATAAGTACCTGTGGTTCTAATTTTGAATTATTTTTGTACAAGATTTTATTTTTTTCTACATATTTATTATTTATTTTCATGCCTATATAAAAAAGTAAAATTATTATTTAAAAATATGTCATATTAAAATTTTTTAATTAAATTCAAACCCTGTAATTTTATTAAAAATTATTCAATTTTAAAAAATGTTAAAATTAGAATTTTTAATTTAATAAGTTTGAGTAAAAATAATTTATTATTAGCAAGATTAAAATAAGAATTCTTTATTAGCTTAGATTAATATTAGGAAATTTATTATTATTATTATTAAAAGACGTAATTTATACGTCAGTAAACTCTTTATGATCAACGATTGGAAGAAAATAGGAAAAAATTGACGAATTTCCCTAAAGTTAATTTACTATTATTGAAAACAGTAATTTATTATGAGAGAGAAATTTATTATTAAATTAGTTTCGTGAATTTGTTTTTTAATTGAATTGAAAAAAAAATGTTTTGTTACTTTTTTATATCGGTATTTTATTGAAAAATATTGTCTATATTATAAAAAAAACTTTATGTCACAAAGGTGTTTGATGTTTCAAAACTTGTTTATAATTTCAATAATTACAATGTTGACAGGTTATATAAAAATTTGTAATTTATTTGAAAACGAATAAAGTAAATAAAAATTCCGTTTTTATGAAAGCTGTCAATATCGTAATAATTGATAAATAAAAATTAATTTTTATGTTAAAAAATAAAATTCGTTTACATATTTGAACGATCAAAACTTTTGGAGCAATATTTTTTACATTGAAACAATTTTTTTAATTAATATTTTTATTGTAAAATATATGGAATAATTTTTTTAAATTTTTTAAATAATTTTTTTTTAATTTATTAAATAATTTTTTTTAATTTATTAAATAATTTTTTAAAAATTAACCAACTAAATAATTGTTAAGAATTTGAATTATTTTCAAATTCAGTACAAATTATAAATTGTTATAGAAAATATTTAAAGAGAAAACATTTTTATTTTAATGTTAATAAATAAATAATTCGATTGAAATTGAAAAGTGTTCGATAAGCGAATAAGTTATACAGGTGATACTTTTCGTATTAGGAAATAAGGGTTTTTAGCTTCCTAAGCAGAAATTTGATAGTACTCAGTAAGGCATCATTTGCACTTTCCAAGAATCGGTTTCGAAATTGAATTTTCTTTTAATTATATGTACGCAAGTAACAAGTAAGCATTAATTTTTTTGCTGACAGTGGATGATATTTGAATATTTTTACTCGACTAAAGTACACACTTTGGTAATTAAAAATCGTTTTAATTAATTAATTTCATCAGCCATATCGATCTTTATCGGAATTGTATGTATATACAGAATAATTGAAAATCAAAATAGAAAGTTGAATAATTGAAAAAAAAATTGTTTCTTATTAAAGATGTTTCGACACTAAAATTTCTAATTTTTAATCAGATATAAATTTTTTGTTTTTGTACTGTTTTATTTTTTTCGAGTTTATTGTTTCGTATTTAGTTTTTAATTTTTCTCTAGTTCTTGTTTTTTTCTTAATTTTTTTAAAATTGTTTTTTAGTTTTTTCGATTAAAATTTTTTTTTTCTTTTTAAATTTGTTAATTTTTTAGTTTTGTTGATTCTTTTGTTTTTAGTATTGTTGCTTCTTTTATTTTTGGTTTTGTTGATTCTTTTATTTTTAGTATTGTTGATTCTTTTATTTTTAGTATTGTTGTTTCCTTTATTTTTAGTTTTGTTGCTTCTTTTATTTTTAGTGTTGTTGCTTCTTCTGTTTCTACTTTTTTTTTCGCTGAAAATTTTCATAACTTGTTTCACTTGATAAAAATTAAATTTCGTTGAAATTCTTGTTTCTATATTTAAAGTTATTTAAAATAATAGTGTATTGAAAATTTATTTCCGAATTTCATTAACGGGAAACATCAAAGAATATATATTATATGTATTTAAATTCTACAAGTTAGTCATAAAAAAAAAACTTTATAGACTTTTTTTTATGTAATTTACGGTAAGAATTATTTTATGTTGGTTTTTCGACAATCGAGTCAAGTTGTTATGGTCCATTGATGCGTAAAGATTAAAACCTGTATGAGAGAATATGGAAATCACATTTCTACTTCTGAAAGTCACGTTCATCCTCGCGGTCCACCACTGACAGTTTATTTATTTTTCTTCAGAGAACGCTCTTATATGTTCTTCTTTCTCTCTTTTCTTTTCCTTCTTTCTATTTCTCCTTTTCTGTTTTTTTGTTTTTTCCTTTCCTCTCTCTTATTTTTTCTTTTCTCTCTTTTGTTTTTTCTTTCTCTATATATTTCTATCGTTTTCTCTTCTCCTTTTTTTTGAGATTTTAATGATGGGACAGGAACGATGAACCGCGAAACATTTGCGGTATAATCTCGATTCTATACGCACAGTATATCCATAGATATTATTATCTTTGGCTCTTTAGCTTCTTTTTCTCTCGTAGGTTTATGAATATACATATGGAAGATGAACTTCTCAGAGTGAAATTGATATTGACTTAACGGTCCATTTCGTACATTTATGGAGAATAATTTTAATCTTTCGTAATTTTCAATCCGACATTTTGAAGCAATGGGTTTCTTTCTCTATAATTTGGTAAATATTTTTTAAATCGGGATTAAGATTATTTAGATTTTTTCTTAATCCTTTGACATATTTGTGAAAACCATTTTTCGATAATTTATTTATTTAATAACCTTCAGATTAGTCGATTTTTATTTTTTTTGGGTTTATATTTATATTTAGAATTTTTGTATTTAGAAAAAAGAAGCTAAAAGTAAAAAAACTGAAAAATAAAAAATAAAAGTAGAGAAAACTAAAAGGAAAGATGAAAAATAAATTTTTGAATTACAGTTTTGCAATTTTTGGAATTTGTTTTTTTTAGTGCGTTAATAAAATTTGGTGTTTTGTTGAAAATTGAAAGGATTTTGAGAATTTATTGTGTAACTTGTAGGTGTCCTCAATAAGCAATTCGAGAAGAAGAATAGACACATGAGGTCAAAGTCGTCTTTTGTCACGGTTTGCGAAGAATTAGAAATGTGTGTGTGTTTTTTTTAAGTTCTGAGACCTGTTGCTTCTCTTTTGTTCCCTGTGGGTTTCAAAACATCTTACCTGTTTCTATTATTGCGCTTTCGAGTTAGGTGTACACCTTAATCTTTTCGAAGCGCAGAATAAGACCAGCTGCCCACATGAGCCAGCTGTTCTCGATTCGATTGTTAGTTGGAGAAATCTTTCATGATTTAAAAAAATATTTCTTTTTTTTTCTTTTCTTATTCTTGTTCTTCTTCTTCTTCTTCTTCTTCATCGTCTTCTCCTCGAGAAGTATTATAACCACATAGGTATAATGCCAATTTCTTGTCTCTTTAATTTTAGGGTTTAAAAATCTTAAAATCGAAAATTTAGTACCTTTAGAATTTTTGTTCCCATAAGAGAATTTAATATCTTGATCAATTTTAAATGTTAGGAAGACGAAAGTTTAATGTCTTCATTATTTTTCTGAAACGAAATCTAAAAAAATTAGGTACTCAATTTTTTTGTGGAAGAACTGATGTTTGGTTTCGAATTGAATGAAATTGGTAAATAAAAAATATTTTCAAATTTGATAAAATTGAAATTTTTTATAAAAAGTGTCGAATTGATACCAATAAGTTTCAAATCATTTAATGGCAATTTTTCGTACGTTGAGAAAAAAATTTATTTGATTCAAATAACCGATTATTTAACTATTATCAAATAAATATTTACTTGAATCAAATAATTTTTATTTGCATCAAATAATATTTGCTTAAAATACTGAAATAATTGATTTAAATACAATTTATTTGATTCAAATAAACATTTTTTGATTCAAGTAAAAATTCTTTAATTCAAGTGAATATTTATTTGATAATAGTCAAATAATCGGTTATTTGACTCTATAATAAATTTTTTTTTCAGTGTATAAATTTGATATACCTTGTAAGAAAATTGTATGTTATTACTAGGAAGTACCTGAATCGTGAAATGAATCATTTCCTTTATTTATAAGGAAATTGTGAAAATTCCAGTTACATGATATGTTTATTTTTGAATTGTTGATATTTTCTGAGTGTTTTATTCAATGTTAAATACTTGAATTAAAGGTTGAAAAGTGAGCTCGGAAAAATAAAAAAAAAATAAAAGTAACTTTCAATCTGGATCACCTCGATTTTAACCTTGATTTACTTTATAAGGATGAGGATCTTTATTGTCATTTAGGTTCGTTTAAAGTAAGAGGCATTTTTTGCTATAATTTATTCTTAGTCGCAAATTTGTATTTTATTTTAATTTAATTTAAATTCCGAGAAGTACTTTTTGCGATGTTAATTAATTTTTATTGAAGAACATTGAGATTATGTTAAATATTTTTTTGTAAAAGTTAATTTGGGGAATTTTTACTCAATATTTACTTTTGGCAATTTTTGTCCGAAAAATATTGAAGAAATATTTTTCAGTAAAGTGTTTAGCTAATTCTTCATGATATTCATGATCATTTTGTTTTTCAGTAAAAGTTAAAAAAATTATTACTGAAATATATTGAACAGATGAAAAATTGTTTTGATTTTTACATTTTTTTGGTTTGATTCAGGAAGGGAATTAAAAGAAATAATCACAGTGAAAACTGTATCATTTAGTGATGAAATGATAATCGTATTTGTAAAAATTGAATTTACTCCAATTCGCGTCCAATTTCAACGTTGACTTGAATCGTTTTACCGGTGGATTTGCCAAGCAAGGCGATTTGCCTTCGGCAGAATGATGACAGCAATGCTTGCACATAAGACGACATAACTGTATGAATACGTTAGATGTATGTTCATTTACATATATGTGCATTTTATTTTATGCATGTATATATACAGAGTGAGAATGTAACGGAATTTGTCTCCTTTTGGTCGTGGCTGCGCGAAAATAGAAGAAATTACCGGTACAAGTCGCTCTTTTATACAAAATAAAAAAAGAAAAGAAAAGAATAAAAGAAGTTTAAAGGTCGTCGAGACTAATTCACTTTATATTTTTATACTCAAACGACAACCAATTATAACTCAAAGCTACATGCTTTAACTTCCTCTTAACTTCTTGACATCTTTTTTTTTTAATATTGTATTCATAAATATTTCCTACATTTCTCATCGTGTATTGTCATGAGGACAAGTATTTATATAATAACTGTTTAAGAGCACTTTTCACCGAATGGATAAATATTATAGTTTTCGTAATAATTTCCATAATGAAAACTGTATTTAAATAATATTATTTTTATTTTGTTTTAAAATTGTTTGAAAAATTTGTTTAATAATTATTTTTTTACTTCAATTTATTTAAATTATTTTTTTTAATTTAAAATAACTTTGGAATAAAGATAAACGGAAGTGTTTTTGGTAAATGGAAAAATATTTTTGGATAATATTAAAATTTTAATTATTAAAAAACAATAAATAATTTCGAGCGTTTGTAAAATTGAGGGTCATTTGAATTGTAAGAATTTTGTCCGTTGATTTCTTTACGAGATAGGCATATGGGGGTCATTAAAATATTAACAAGTTGTTTTTAATTGAGATAAGACTCTCTTTAACTAATAAATTATTTATGTGCCAACTCTTTTTTATGATCTGTATTCCGATATATATTTTATGACATTCACCTGTACTATTTACATAAAACTAAAAGTTTTTTATAACAGTCGCCCCGCGCAGTTTTGAAATGAAATATTAAATTCCTCATTTTAATAACAAAGGAGAGAATAAGAGAGATGAAGCAAAGAATTTTTTATCCTTTCTTTAATGCATTTACATATTGTAAAATGTTTTTTTATTTCGATTTATGTTATTATTTTTGGGAATTAAAAACTTGGATAGAAAAAAATATATTGAAGGAATTTTTACTATTTAGAAAGTAAAACGTTGAGTAATTGGAATTTCTTCGCAATTTCGGTTTTGGTTTTACTATTTTCAAGAGTAAATTTTATTAATTGTGAGTCGGAATTTAAGTTTACAAATGTTGATAAAATTTATTTTGCTGAAATAGTAAAAATTACTGGAATTTTACCCTGAGAGTATAGTAAAAAATTAAGAGAATATTTAGGTTTTATAATGAAAGTGCGGTAAAAGTTAGTTTAATTGTTTTTTCAATGAAAGTATAAGAATCGAAAAAGTAAATTAAAGATAATTACATTAAGTTAGATATAAATTTAAAAAGTATAAATTTAATTTTATGCAATTAAATATAAATGTGAAATTAAATACAAATTTAATTTTTTTTAAATATAATACGCTTGTATTGTTATCAGAATGTATATGAAAAGAATTATTTTTGTAACTTAAAAGCACTTCCGGTTTTTAATTTTCCATTTCAAAATTAATTCGATAAAAAGGTGAAATTCATTGGATGAAATGTAATTTTAGTAAATTGTTATTAATGACATGGAATATTATTATTACTCTAATTCGTTTGAGAGTTTAATAAGTTTAGAGTTATTAGTGTTTATAAATGCGACGAGAGATGGAAACTTGTTGAAATCCTTTTGCTATAAATATATCTATGTATAAAGAAAAAGGCGTGAATTTTGAATTTTGGGCAATTTGCGCACAGGGATTTTGGCAAATAACTCGCAATATATATAGAAGTGTATATATATATATGAGGTTGATTGAAAAAGGCTCAGAATAAATGTACTGTTATATGAATCGAAGTTGGAGTAAACCAAGATGTGATACGTCTGCACAGGAAGTAGGCCACCGACCGTTACATCGGCGCCCAAGGCTCTGAAACTTACCTCTCTTCAGCCTCAATTTGCTCTGGGTCCTAAATTAATCATTTCTTTTTCTCTTTTAAACTTTTTCCTTATTTTTTGCCTTCTTTTTTTAATTTGTATTTTTTTATATCGTTTAAAGGTTTTTAAAAAAAACAAAACAAAAGACTTACACTGGAAACACAGTTCTTGCGTTATGTAATGTTTGAAAAAAATTCAAATCGTCTATTAATTAATGTGGTCGAAACATTTAAAGAAAAATGAAGAGGGGAAAAATAATATTGCTGAATATTGAGCTAATACTGCCACAGAAAATAATTTTTGCCTCAGATACAATTTACTGAATTAAAAATTTAAACTAGTAAAAATGTTTACTAAAATTGAATTTTTGCCTTTAAATTAGTATAACAATTACTAAAAATGTTGCTTGAAAATTAACAACAAAAATTAGAAGAAAAAGAAAAAAAAGTTAAAGGAAAAAGAGAAATATTAACAAAAAAGAGAAACTCTTGTTTAATTTTTTGTTTTTTTTCAAAAAGTTGAGGACTTCAGCCTCATTATATGAGTCATTTATTAATTAGATGAATTGGGAACACATCGTTTGGAGAAATATTTACATAAGTATATTAAATACTTTGGACAAAAGAAAACATATCCTCGCATCTCGTAAGCGTCAAAAAAGTGAGGAGAAAAATAGTTATTCTACTGAGATGCGATCATTTGCACATTTCGCATATTCATTTATTTCTGTGCTATGAATTTTAATGTTCTTCCTGAATAAATCACGCATTTATTGGCATGATGAAAGGATCATTAGCTTCTGTGTAATTAGTAAAGCGTATTGAGGTAATTATTGTTGGTTTACATTATCGGAATATTCTACATTATTAATTACATTTAAAATTATTTCAATTTGTCATCATATATATATATATATATTTACAGTGTGGTTTATTTGTGTATATGTTTATATCGTTCATCGATCACTTGTCAATTGTATATATAAATATGCGTGGATTTCTTAATTCGCGGGCATTATAATTTCCATATTTTTAAATATAATTGCTGATGAAATTTTTGTGATAGGCATATTTGATTTTGATATTTAAATGTTATTGCTCTCTTTTTGCTTTGTATTTTGCGAGAGGAGAATTTCTTCTTTTTTTATTAATTTGATCGCTATATATATTTTCCATATGCATTTGCATTCTGGTGTTCTTGATCTCTTCATTCTGGAAATATTTTTAGTTGACAAGGGATTAATGTTAGTCAATTTGCAAGGTTTACATAGTATTTATTAAACTATAATCTATGCAGTGAAACCTGTCAGCGGAATTAATTTTTAAACCGAAGAAAATAATAATTAAATAAGAAAACAATTTCTATTTAAAAAAAAAATATTTATGAAACTAAAAAATAATTCTTTAATTATAAAAAATTTAATTTTCAATTTAGGGAAATTTGATTTTGTAGTAATTTTAAAAACGTAATATATGTATGTGTAAAAATAAGTTGAGTTTTAAATTTTATTTTCAATTTTAAAATAAGAAAATTGTAAATAAAATTATTAAAAAATCATCTTAGTGATAATTTTTTATAAAAAGGATATTTGGTATAGATTTTTTCCCCTTTTTGTATTAATGTTTTAGGAATTGTTTACGATAGGAGAGAGGGAGAGAATTTGAAATAAGGGCAATGGAGGAAGATGAATCTTTCATTGTGGGTTATACAACATTGCATAGATCTTGACCGTTAATCGATGACACGGATCGTGACCCTCAACAAATGCGTCTCGTGCCGAGAATCAAGGTCATTTTGAATCCGACCTCATAATTTTCATTCTTGAATAAATGTCGCAGAAAACTTGCATAATTCCTAACTATTAGAAAAATTGCATTTTTTCTATATAATTAACGATTTTTGAATTACAAAAATAAATAAAAATTTTTAACTTTAAAGACTATTGGAGAAGTTAATATAATTGAATACAATTATAGTAATTAATTGCATTTTAATTCAATTATGATAATTAACATAGTTAATTAGTTAATTAATTGTGCAATTCAATTGTCAATTTCGAAAAATTGTTGAAAGTATTTATCTCGTTTCAAAATTTATTATTATTAAAATTGTTTGAGAATATAATTTTTTAGTTTTAACCATTTTAGTGAATTTGAATAAGTGAAAGTTTGAAAAAAAAGGTCTTTTAGTGTTTGAAAATTGAAAAAAGGATCCAAATACCAGAAAATGGTATAAAAAGTATATGTGGGTTTTAGTAGAAGAGTGCGAAAAAGTGGGAAAATTGTTTAGTGAAGAAAAGCATTATTTCGAAGTTAATGATCTAATAATTTTCGTATTTGAACATTACTCGAGTCGTATATTATTGTATAAAGTTAATAGTTGCCGACCTTTAGTATTCTGGGGGACCACAAATGTACAATATACGTACTAATTCCGCACGAGTGGATTAAGGGTCAAATGTGAAACTCCACTTTCCGAACTGAACATTAGAGAGTATATGGGTACACATATCACACAGTGTAATGTGAATCGTGCAATGCGGAACCAAAACCTAGCCAGGATCGGGATGTTTGTTCCGCAGAAGCGTATTATACATATACACAGAAGGTTGAAGGTTTACCGCAACTGTGTGTGTTTGGAGTTGCACATTGCCATGACCACCTACCGGTCGAGTAGCTCTATAGGAAATTTCTAGTTCTGTGGACGCGTCGACACGGAAAACGTGACGATATCGCTGAATTACGTAGAAATTCTACACATACGAGGAGATGAAAAAAAAAGAAACGAATGAAAAAGAAAAAAAAGTTCTGCGACTCTCAGAGTCCACTCCTTTTAGTCGCGTCCCGTCCGCACTTGCAACTCACTTCGCTGAACGGTATCACGATATAACGTCTCTCCCATTGTATACATACCCTCTTGCCATTCTTGCTTCATTTTTCAGTGCATTTTTCTAATTATAAAATAGTTTTTTTTTCTTTGGATTCTTTTTTTACATGATATTGTTTTGGAATTTTTCTTGACATTGTTGGGGGTTTTTTTCTTGTAGAGTAGACGATGTTTTTTGAAGGCCGAGTAAACGGTTAAAGATGAGGGTGATAAATTTGCTATTTATGTTGTTAAAAATTTAGGAACATGGGAAGAAGAAGACTTTTTCCATACACAGTAAATCGTGAGGTATTAAAAAGTGTTGCACATTAAATTGACACCAAAAAAAATTAAATGAATCAATTTTTGTGTTATTTTTTACAAAGAATGAAATTTTAGTTTATTCAATTTTTTTATTACTATAAAACATGAAGACATCAATAATTCAATTCTTTTGTCGAATTTTATTAAAACTTGCATAAACATAATTACTTTTTTCAAGAACTTAAATTATAATTGTATGAAAAGTAATTGAAACACTCCGATGAGTTTTAATTTTCATTCCTTTACAATTCAATTTTACAAAATTTCAATTACTTGCAAATTCTGCAATTAAATATACATTGAAAAATAAAAACTTGAAATAATTTCAATAAAAATTCTATTCAACTTTTAAAAAGAATTGATTCTGCAGAATTTTTGGTCAAAAATATAAAAAATAAAATATTTCAATGATTTTAGTTTGAAACTTTTGGAAAACTTAATTATTTCTAAAAATCCACCACATTTAAAATGATTGAAATCTAGTGAAATAAAAATAAATAATAAAATTTGATAAACATAGTAAAATAAAAAAAAAATAATAAAATTTAATTGTTAGTCAGTTTCATTGAATAGTGGACTTTTTATTAATTGTGAATTAAATTAATATTTATGACACAGAGAAAAAATGGAATTGTTCTGGTTGTAACTGAGAGACCAATTAACAATAATTATTAACAATTGTTATTGAACAAAAAAATAAAATTTATTACAAAATAATTTTTTATCTTCTGCTGATTAGCGGCTGTGGTTAATTTTTATTAATTGTGTTATAATGCTTTTAATACTTAAGTATAATCTAAAATTTTAACTGAAATTCATTTTTAAAGCCATTTTTATTAGTAAATTCTACGAGAATTCAATTATTTAAATACAAAAATAAGTAATTTATTAGTTTCACGTTTCTTGAAATTAAATTCTCATGAAAAATGTTATCAACAAATTTTTTAAATCATTAAATTCTTTCGACGAATTTTAATAAGATTTTTGAGAATAATTACATTTTTTGAGCAATTTTATTAAAATTTCGTTAAAAATAATTGAATTCCTAAAAGAATTTTATTATTTATAAAAATAATTAAATCCCTGTAGAAATGTTATTATTTATGAAAATAATTGAATTATTGCGAAGAAATTTATAAAAAAAAATTTGTAAATAATTGAATTCCTGTAAAAATTTTTATTATTTATGAAAATAATTGAATGTTTGCGTAGAATTCAATTTATATTAAATTTTTTTTTAATAATGGAAAAAACAGTAAAATTTGTATAAGAAAGGCGCAAAAGTTCCTGACAATTTAAATTTTACTTTGTTGTTTCAAAATTTTATGTTAGTTTGGAGCAAATTTTAACTTAAAAAATCGAAACGAAGAGAAAAATTAAACTTTTTAAAGGTATTGATTTTAAATAAAAAATATTGTTTCCAAAGGTCTGAAAATAAAATTTTGTTTTTTATATTAATACACATCAGGGAAAATTTTAATGAAAATAATTTATAAAAACTTGCCATTTTGTAATAATTCTAATTTTTATTATTTAAAAAGAAGAAATTGATTTTTCGAAAAGAAACATTTATAGTGTGAATAACATTTCTTTCACGATGGTAAATTTATTTTAACGCTGAATGGACTCTGTAAGTCTGGATTTGGGAAATGGTCCATGAAAGTCAAGAATTGGGTGATTTAAAATGAAATACCTTTTGTGTGAAAGGTATACAAACCGAAACTCGTAAACTTGCGGGAAGATATATTTTCACGGTGGTTGCGTACAATTTTTCCTCGAAATCACTCAACTAAAGTGTATTTAATGTAACAAAAAAAAGAGAGAGAGAGAGAGAATTATTGTGAATATAAATATTCTTTTAAAAGGATGGAAAGTACTGAGGGGAAAAGTTGACAGTTTTTTCTCTTATAAATTAGACGAAAGGATATTTTTAATAATTTATTGTATCCACTTTTTATTTTACTAAAAAAAAGTTCAATTATCCACAAGTTCTGAAAGATCTAATAATTATGGTCAATTTTCATTTCTTTTGAAAAACATTTTGAGTATATTTAATATTTTTGAATGATTTTTTAGTATAGAAATTTAAGTTCTTTTTTTCAAACCTGCTGCGGTCTGTAATGTGTCTTCCTCTCACGAATTAAGAGAATTTTCGACAAATTAAGAGGCGTCGAATAGTTTCCAAAGCTGTGAATTTGATTTAGATTTAGATTTTGGTTTTCCACTTGAAAGAACAGCCAATGTGGGCGTGTAGGGAAAACAATTTCTTCTAGACAAATTAGAGGGTTGGCCTAAGAATTGTTTTCGACCAGTTTTTAAATTAGAGAAATAGGAAATTATCATTAGGAGATAAATAAAAAAATTTTTTCCTCATCACGTGGTTCTGGGATTTTTTTTTCGCACAGCAGGTACAGTTTACAAAAAAATAGAAGTTCTAGTCGCACTGGTGACTGATGTAAAAGTCTTTATGCACCTGGCTACCTGAAAGACATATAACCTGCTTGAAACTCCAGGAAGACGGTCGATGACATGACAGTAGTGGAGTGGAAACTACCGCTTACAGAAAACCTGGAAATGTTGGATGTACTTATTGTGATCCTGAAAATGATTCTCTTCGTGTTGAAGAAGGATGGAGGGAAAATATATATGTGTGTGTATTGTCGTGCCAAGAGTAGAGTGAATAAGATACGGTAGCAAAACCTAAACACCAGAAGTATAAAGCGTGATGAAAATGCGAATCGCGTGCGTTCACTCGTAAATGTCGCATTGCATGCGATTCATGATTTTGAGGTGAAAATAAACGGAAAGTAAAATGGGAATGTACAATGGAAAGAGTGGTATTGAAAATGGTATTGCGTGATTAGAGAAAACAACTTCTTCTTTCATCTCAACACTTTTTGTGTCGTATTCAACTTTATGTATGTGTATTGGGAGAAAAAAATATATATATATATCGGGGAGAGGCTTTCAATTCTGATTTTTCTTTATATAAAGAACTTCCAGATAATAATCGGTTTGTGGTTATAAATTTTATGATTCACTTCGAACTTGAATTGAATTTTTATAAATCGTTGTGGTTCTAAAGTGTCGAACCTGTATAGATGACTTTTCTTTTAATTTTTAAAGACCTCTCGAATTTTACAATTTCTTCCATACTTTTATCGACTATTTCTCAAAAAAGCGACTTTATTTCGATTTATTTTCAAAAAATGCGACCTTTTGCGCCTTAAATTCAATCCTAGGTCTGATTGTATTTTGCTAAAAAAAATAGTTCTTATTTGATCAAATCTAATAGGTATTTTTTATTGCCTTGTAGTACTTTTTGGAAATTAGTTAATATTGTTATCATTAAGGTTTGAAGAGTCTTTTTTTATTATTTTGAAAAAAAATTATCTTGAGTAAGAAAAAATTTTTTAAATAGTAATGATACTTAAATAGTAATGATACTAGAATAGGAAATGATTATTTAAATAGTAAATCTTTCGATGATTGTTTTCTTTAAACACATGACGGAATTGTTATGATAAAATTTGGATTCTAATGGAAGTAGGAAGTAAATTTGGTTTATTTGGACATTCGGAACTTTGTGAGAGCAAACACTTAAAGCTTTGGGGGCATAAAAAAGTACTTGAATTTTTTTGAGTATAAAAAGATTTCATTAAATAGTCATCAATCATAGTCGAAAAAAAGTGTTATTTTCTATCAGGCACATCATTAGAAATCATCAATTTTGATTATGAAGAAGGGAAATATTGATTCTTAAAGCGTGGATAATTATAAAATAATTATATGTTAGACATCTCGCCTAATACAATATATAGATAAGTAATTAATTGCTATTAATAGTCATTAGTGTTACTATTAATAATTACTAGTATTACTAAACGGAGAAAAATATAAAGTAATTTTTACTACTTTTATAGTGAAAAATTTCTGGTAACGCTTTTCCTTACTTTTACTACTTTCGGAGTAAATTTTGTTACGTTCAAAGAAAATTTTACTACCCACAAAGACATTTTATATATATTTGTATAAAATTATTAAAATTTACTTTGAAAATAGTAAAATTATCGAGTCAAATTTTTTTTTGGGGTAAATGATTATTTAATAGCAGATCTTTCGATGATTGTTTTAAATTATTAAAGTTTACTTTTAAATTAATTTAAAATAAATTTTAATAATTTTATACAAATATGTTCTTTGTAGGTAGTAGAATTTTCCTTAATTGAATTGAAATTAATTTAAAATAAATTTTTAGATTTTTATACAAATATGTTCTTTGTAGGTAGTAGAATTTTCCTTAATTGAATTGAAATTAATTCAAAGTAAATTTTTAGATTTTTATACAAATATGTTCTTTGTAGGTAGTAAAATTTTCTTTTAATGTAACAAAATTTATTCCCAAAGTGGTAAAAGTTACTTTACATTTTTCTCCGTGTATTAATAATTATCAGCCTTGTAGTTAATGACTAATTTATCTATTAGAATAATTTTTTTATCAAAAGATAATTAAATAACTCTGTTTTCCTCTCGGGGACATTATTTCTCAATTATCTGTTTCCAAAAACAGAATATTTCGAAAAAGAAAAAAGATTTAGAGATATATAGAGAAGATGCAGTTGGATTTTTGAAAAATATATTTTCTTTCACTTTTGCCGCTTTTCGAACTGTTTTATATACGTGCATATATGCCTGATATGATAATACCGATTCATGTATAACGGTTACTTTGAAGGCAAGTCGATTTCGATCCGGACACTTACCTGGAACGACAGCAGGTTTCTTGAACCGACACCTGTTTCACGATATGGGTTTTATTTGATGCGTGATGTAGTGTTTCTGTAGTTGGATTTATGTGTTCTCTATTCACAAACACACACAAACACCATAGAGAGATATTTACCAAAGACAGATCGAAAAATTTGTATTCTTATATTTTATGACTCATCGGAAAAAAGTATCACGCTTTTCTAGCGCATGCACAATATTTGTATTGTATTTCTCAACATATCATTTTTTTTCTGAAAGAAAATTTAAGACTAGTAGCTTTTTGATATGACTGTTGCTTTTCAACGTGTAAGGATTAATGGTGTTCTTCCTGTCATCGTTTGTATAAAGGGATAAGTCATTGTTTCTTTTTTTTCATGTTCCTGAATTTGTATTTGTAAATATATGTTTCTGTATTCGTACATATATTTAAATTTTTTTTTATATTTCGTTATTTTTAGAGTTTCATCAAATGACAATTAGTGCGAATATAAATTCCATATAGTGAATGAAGATTCTATGGATTGGAAATTGACATTTAAAAGTGCGATCATAAAATCATATTTCTACTAAATTAAAATTTAATTGCAAATTGCAAATGAATTGCTTTTAAATAAAAAGAAGAGTATTTATTAAAAATGTTATCAATTGAAAATTTTATCATGTGAGAACTTTTTTCAAACAATAATTCGATGATCTCATATATACTTCGTTAAATAAAATTCGTAAATATTAAATTGAGATGAAAAGCCTAAATTTCTCTTTCAAAGAAATATAAAATATTTGGAACGTTTCGAAAGTTCAAACGAGCATTTTTTTTTTTTATTAAAAATATTTTCATAAATTATATACTTGAATTCTACATTTAACGATGACTTTAAGGAAAATAGTTTAAAAACATCCTCTAACGAATAATTTTATGATAGGGTGAATAATTTTGATATTTAAATTGCAGAATATATAGACGATTTTTAAATTGGGTGAATTTAAACGTCACACGCAATTAATTTTTCACGATGACGATACGATGTTTGCCCCTAATATTTGCATGTGCCGCTATACTGCAGTCGGTGAATTTATATAGAGATACAATCTTTTTCCTTTACATACAGCTATATCTATTACAATACCTAACGCTTCGACAGTCTTTAATGACCGTGAAGCGTTGAAAAAAGGAGAAGCTCTTAGATAAGGGATCGCGTGTCTAAGAGAACACCCCATTCCTTCGACAACTATTGCTTAAGGGCTAAAAAAAACTGTATCTACAGCCACTGGTTTGTTCTTTCACAATTCAAAAAAAAGAGGGGGAAAAATGCGAAAAGTGGTGTAAAAAAATTTTTTTTCTTTCGCAATTTTAGATACTAATAGAGATTATTTATTCTCAAGTCTCTTTAAATTATGTATATATAGGCGTAAACGTATATATTTTCTTCTTGAGATATCCTATGATGATTTAGCATTTAGGCCTCTGGTGAATAAAAATATTATGCTGTAATTTTTCGTCAAAACGTTGAAAAGGAATAAAAAAAAAATTGTTTCACAGCAAATATTTATTAAAAGTGTAATAAAAATTAATGAACAAACATTTCCTCTCGGGATCAACAGCGCGTGATTCCGCTGTTAATTAATCCCCTTCGTTTGTATATATATAAAATAGTATATAGATAAAACACATACATTTATCTTTAAAGAGGAAATGTAGGATAAAAAAAAGTTCGCAAATCAACGAAAGTTGAATTTTCGAGATAACAGAATTCACTTAAACTGCTTAAGACTAATGAGCTTAGAAATTGATTCGCACTTTATTTATAGACGAGGTTTCATCTTCCTGGAAGCAATTAGATCATACCAGTAGTGTCAGTGCACCAGCTTGCGGGCATCTATTTATTATTTATTGGTTTTTAGGGGAGGAAAAAGTTTGATAAATTGAAGATGCGCGGTTGTTAAATGGAAAAAGATTAGTGTCCCTCAAAAACTTTAAAGTTAATTAGTCTTTTGTGATGACAAACTGTAATTTATAAAATATTTTTTTTTCGAATCTTTGTTGTTTTAATTATTAGAGGTTTTATATGTTGTCGATAAATCTAAATTAATAGTTTTATGCTCAACTTTAAGATTTTATTTTTTAGACTATTTTCAAAAAATTCCCCTTCGATTTTTTTCCACATTTCTTAAAAATTTTCATATTAAAAAATAATTTGTTAAATTTGAACATTTTCGAAAATTGTAGATCTGTTTTTTTGGGAGAAAATATAATTTGAGAAATTTTAAAGAAATTACAAATGAATCCAGAAATTCAATTATTTTCAAAAATTTTAATAGAATTCTTGGTAAAATTTCAAATAATTTCAAAAAAATTTCCTCAATTCCATGATTTTCAATATCTACTGTTTTATAAAAAATTTCCAAAAGAATTCAATTATTTGAAAAAAAGCAAATGAAATTCCACGCAAATAATTAATTGTTTCTTAAACTAATAAAAATTTTACAGGAATTCAATTATTTTCATAAATAATATAATTTTGGCAGGGAATCAATCATTTTCGTAAATAATAAAATTCTTTTTAGAAATTTAATTATTTTCACAAATAATATAATTTTTGCAGAGATTCAATAATTATTTTCGTAAATAATAAAATTCTTTTTAGGAATTCAATTATTTTTATAAATAAAAAAACTCATTGCAGAATTTGAACAATTTTTTGTTAATTTATTAATAAAATTTCTTACGAGAATTGAATTTGAAGAATAACAGTCAAAAATTCAATAAATTATTTATTTTTATATTTAACTAATTGAATTCCAGTAGAATTTTCTAATAAAAATGTATTTAAAATTGGATTTCAGTTATAATTTTATATTATAATTGAATATTAAATTATAAATTAAAATGGAATATTTTTAGTTGAATTTTGAAATGGTTTCTAATTAAAATCTTTGAAAATCTGAATTTTTCATATTTTAACTAACACTTCTGCGTTGCATTAATTTTTTTGAGAAAATTCATATACAGTTTTTTAATTAATTTAGGTCTTTATTTTCTAATATATAATTATTTATAATTAAAGATTTTAGTTCAAAACAAGAAAAAATATTAATTTTGGAAAAGTTTCAAATTATTGCAGAAATTTAGTTATTTTCAAGAGTAATAATATTTTTTTCGCAATATATTTCATTGAAGAATTTACGAATAACTGAAAGTTGGTAAAATTGAAGTTTTTAAACAAATGGATTTAAAAATTTGCAAAGAACTTTTTCGAAAAGTATTTTCAAATACTTTCACTGGTTCGAGTCCTGGAAAATGCGTAAAAAAAAATTGTCCCCTTTTCTCGCAGCTAATTGTAAATATAATTGTCTATAAATTGTATTGTACTTTTTATCTTTAACTTGATTGTCTAACAAAATATTTTCTACGAGAGAAGTCAATGGAACAATGCATTTATCGCAAATCATCTGTGACGGGTTTTAGTGATATTATTCCGATATTGAATTCAACGTGGGAGTATATAAGTCTTAAGTCTTTATGTATATATATATAAGTATATTCTTATGGTCTGAAGAAAATTCCTCTATCTCCTCTGATGGTGCAGGTGCATTTAACTCCCACGTAACGCAACAACACACAGTGTCAAGACTTTCGCCTTAAAGAACACGCGCAAAATCAAGACAAAATATATTATATATAGTTTATATATCAAGTTTAAAGGTGTACTTATAAAATCCCAGAAAATAGAATCATGTTAATTGTCACACCGCAATGACGTAAGAGAATAATACACGAAAATGTAATAATTTTATATAATAACTGCAATAGTGAGTGTGAATTTCTCACGATGAGATGTAATTAAACTATACAAACTTTTCTAATCCCTATAATAGAAAATAATCTCGAGAGAATAATAATTGGAGAATTTTTGTCATGTTTAAAAAATTGTATTGTCATCACTTGTATACGCATCTGATTTTTAATTTCGTGATAAATCTATACACATTTTCTTCTTCTAGTAAAATGATTCATTATACACTTATTTTTCGTTATTATTATTATTATTATTATTATTATTATTATTATTATTATTATTATTATAGTGAAAAATTGGTCTTAGTTTGACAATGAATTTTCACTGTACTATATATAAGGAAATGAAAAGAAGAATCATTAAAGTAAATCCGGATTTCAGGGGATGATTCTATATAATAGGTGGAGAATTAAATGATTTAATGGAATAGCTATTGTATGTGATTATAAAAGGAAAGTGGTGTGATTTACACGGAGGCTGGGTTAACAAATTTTTTTTCTTCTTTCAACGAAAAAAAAGTCATTCCATTCGTTTTGAATATCGACATCCTGTCCTTTCGCGCCGCAGGTGATTCTTTTCTTTTTTCTTTTGAAATGTCTTTCATAAAAAAGCATAAGTTACGTAAAAAACCCCATATGGAATCTTCCTTAATGTTACACATTTATATTATGCTCGAAATGGGTTTTTCTTGGCGAGATGTCAGAAAAAATACTTTATATTTTATTACATTTTGTCGAAAATTGAGAACCACTTTTCGTGGAAATGTAATTTTTATTTTTATTATAATAATGGTAAATATATTATTATTATTATTATTATTATTAGTAATAAAGTATAGAGTATGGAGATTATATGATAAGGTGTAAATGAGACAAGAAAACGAAAATTAATAAATGTCAAAACAGCCGTGCGCGATTAAAAAACGAGATACAATTTTCTAATCAGATTATGCGGCTAATTAAAATGCATCACTTTTTGATTTAAGTAGTGGCGAACAATTTATTCATTTTGCAATATTGATTTCAGTTTAGTAAATCATTAATCGAAAAGTATTTGGACCTTGTGTGTATACATATATGCTTGATTATAATACAGGTTTAGAATAATTGAATAATAGTTAGTTCATTGAATATTTTCACTCTCGATCTGTATAAACAGATAACAATATTGTGGTCCACTTTATATGATACCTATATATGCAGGTTACAAATGAAATAATTAATGTATGTTTTTGTACGGGAGTTAAAAATGTAACATTGACATGAAAACATTATTACGTTACTGTGAAATACTGGAATATATTAAAAAATAGTTTGAAAAAAAAAAATTTTCAAATGGGACTGTAAATTAATACTGTTTACTTATTGAGCAATTTACAGACACATATGGGTTTATTAAAAGAATTTTTTTTTCTTGTAGATTACTGGGCTTTGAAAATTTAAAAATATGTATTTATGTCATACACTGGGTGTAGAATTTTATATATCTTGTATAAGCTACTTCATTTCTTGTCATTTAATACGTTTTCGAGTCATCTGATACGATTTTATACGTTTCTTTCTTTTGCTCGGTTTTGTTTCTTTCAATATTGGATGAGCGATGGAAAAATATATTTCATATATTAAATTGAATATTAAATTGAATTTGAAAGAAAAAGTGGATTGAATAGAGATGAAATTTTCTTTTCTCTTGAGGTTAATTATTAATTTATTCATTAATAATTCAAAGTTGAACTCGAAAAGAATTAGATTTAGTTTCTGTATACATGGAATGTTAAAAGTAGTAATGATTATGAATTTACAATAAATACTAATTTAAAAATTACATTATAATTTAAAAATTAAATTCTCTTTTTATTACTTCTTTGAATTTCTAAAATATTTTACTTTTCCTTTTCTCAAAAAATATTTCGGAATTCATATGTAGGGAAATTTTTTCACATTAAGCTAATTTATATATTACATAGTTTTAGAGGTTTATTTTTATAATTGGAGGAAAACTAATTAAACAATCTGTCAAAAAGCTCATAATTTCTGCAACTAATTTGAAGTTGGATTAGCAATACGGACCTTTGGAAACATATAATATAAGTTGTAATCTAAAAAGTTTTTGCTTATACGGCAATATAATAAGTGTAATTAAAAGTTGCAAAAATGTTAAATATTGCTTGATTAAAAAAGGTTGGATTTTTTTTCAAGAATATATAAATTACGCTTTATTGTTTTAACTTACATATACTTGTACGGTGAAGTTTAATTAAACATTGCTTTCATCAGAAGTTTTTTTTTATCACCAGCACATTCCTTACGAAGAGCAGTAATTTATTTATTTACTTTTGTGGTGCGTTACATCATTGTTGTTAATTTTTTAACTTTGGAATTTTTTAAATTGTTTAGTAATATTTAGACTGTCTGTAATGTTTGCGCATTTCTGTCAATTTTTATTTTACGTCTAAATTGAAATTTGAGTATTTTTGAAATAATAATTAGAGCAATAATCCGTTATTTGAATGAAATGAATTTTTTTCAAGTTGAATGTTTTTTTTTAAAGCAACATACTTGTTATTTTCTAACGAGGAATGCAAAATATCTAATATATAATGAAGTTTTAAATAATGTTTGATAAATAGTCGAAAGTTTTAGATTTACAGTCGCCGTTCAATTAGAATAAATATCGTTCAAGTTTTTACGATTCGCAATTTGTAAATCCCATTTAAAATCTCAAATGAGAAATTCAACAAAACGATATCTTCTTATGTAATATTGCATATGTATATATCCAACTCACAGTGTTAATTGAAACATAAGATTCGTTTCATAACCGACAGCAAAGAATTAATTGAAACATTAGTTTTAATTAAATAAGCTTGTACATATTCCGCGGTGTGAACGCGCCATGTACTCGTGCAGTACAAATTTATTAAATAATTATTAGTTTAAATACATGTACAGGTACATGACAGAAAATTGCATTGTTATTTCGACTTCTTTTTAGTTCAAAAAAAATTAATTTATTTGTATTTACAATTTATTGTTACAATGATGATCTAGTAAAAGAGATTTAAACCATGTTCAGTTGAGTTAAATATAAATATTTTCTTTTCTATGAAAGAAAATTTAGTATAAAAATTATATTTATCAAACGTGACAATATTTTCTTTGGTTAGGAGTAAAATGATTGTTTAATGAAACAAAAAATATTTATTACAACATTTTTATTAAAATTGTATAAATTGTATGATTTGTATGAATTGTACAAACTGTATGAATTGTATAAAAATTGTAATATTTAAAATTGACATCAATTTAACATTGATATAATTGTCCTTATCAAGATATGAAATTATTAACAAAATACAGTTGATATTTTAATAATTTCAGTATTAGTGAAGGGAGGAGAGAATGAGAGGAGTAGGGGAAGGGGGAACTATTAATAATTATTATGCCTTAATGCCCTGAGCGTAAATATTAATTAACTTCCTCCTCCAAGTAAAGTAATTTCGTTTCCACATCAGCGCCAAGTCTATCTTTCAGTTCATCAATCACGCCCACTTGAATCTGATCCACATCCTCCGGAGGGCAGTATTCATCATAGCTGGACCTGGCAATAGTGACAATCGTAGGTGGTGCGGGCAAAACAGCCAAGAATGATTTAAAAGTCCCACTGATGAGTCTATCAAGATCCTGTTGACTTGTCACATGATGTGGCAGTTCACCGTCATCAATAGTGCATCCAGCATCATGAATCGACATCCATTCGATCTCTGAATCTCTATAAAATCTCATCATCTCGCGATAAATTAATTCCACATTCTCATAACGCACACTCCTCTCGCCCTCGTAGCCCATTAGATTTCGATTCTCCTCCAAGTGGGAAAATAAATTCTTCAATTCGGTTAATTGCTCGTCGCGAGCAATTGTCGCCTCTCGCAATAAATCCGGATCTGTCGAGTGTGGTCGTTTGAATTCGTAAATTGGTGCCAGTTTCTCGTAGATGTTTGCATTTTCGTAAAGTGTTTTGAACGGATTTTTTGTACTGAAAAAATCGAGATCAATATCGAGAATGTAGGGTGTGTCGCTTTCGGGTAAATATTGCCTGATTGCTGATGCAATTGATGGGAAATCGTCACGTCTCATTGATGGGTCGATGAGTGAGCCGATTGTTATGACGTGGAGTGTGACTTCTCGGGTGTTTTCGAGTTCCTCCGGATGACAGTAGAGTGCCTCGCTGACGAAATACGGCTCGGAGCAGGTTAATCTTATCGTGCCTGACTCTCTATGCTTGCCGATGAGAAATGTGAGCATACCGTCTGTCATCTGCTTTGCCCAGGGCGGCTTAATCCACACCAAGTTCTTCAAATGTCCAGCGTAAGCTGCAGGAAGTATCCAGTTTTCGATGCTAATTTCGCTAAATAGTTGTTGCTTATCCCACACGGTGTCAGCGTTCATATCCTTTGGAATAAGCATATCGGGATGGGAATCCAAATGTATTATTGTGTTGCCCTCGAATGGCAGATGCTTCGATCCCAAGCAACGATAAATACACGGCAATGCGTCGTGATGATCCTCAACGACATAAATTGGAGTTCTCTTAAACTTACGCGACATTTTCTTTTTGGTCGATCTTATAAAATTAAGTCCAACAAATTTTTTTTATTCTATTAAGTGTATTAATTTTCTCAACTATTCCAATTTCCACAATCGAACAATTCCTCCGATTAACTTCTTCTTTTTATTACTACAAATTGCATCAACTGAAAAAAAAGAAAAACAAAAATCAATCAGTGATTTTATTGCCTAACAAAATTTTTAAATCAGATAAAAGAAAAAATAAAATCAAACATCAATCCACCATTTTACGTGAGTTATTTATCTATAACAAAATGGCCGAAGAAAATAATTTAAAATCAGATAAAACAAAATTAAAGCAAACAAACATCAATCAACCATTTTACGAACTTTACCGATTATTTCGATTTACCGAACAAAAATAATTTTTGAATGAAATGAAAGAAATTAAAACAAACACCAATCCACCATTTTACGTGAGTGATTGTTGTCTACAACAAAATGGCCGAACAAAACTATTTTGAATGAGATAAATTTTCCTCAACTTAATATTTAAAAATATTCCCATGAGAATAAAAATGATTACTTACGGAATTATTATTCTGAGCAACAATTTCATCAGATTAAATGATTGCTTTAGGATCAAGTACAGCTTGAAGTTTATAATTCCTTTCACTGTGGCACGAAATAAATATATACAACACTGACTTGTTGTTATTTTTTAATAGAATGGAAATTTCTTTTAAACACTGAATTAAAAAACACAGTTAATTAAATAAATTTTGAAAAATAATTATCACAGCAGTTTCTCCCTAATAATCAGTTAAAAACAATTAATTATTTTTATTTGAAAGACATTCTTAACCTTATTCTTTTGAGAATGTCTCGACACCAAAAGTGCGACGTCGATAAATACAGAGGAACACACGCTGGGTTCGAGATTTCAGTAAAAGCAGGCGGTTGAATTTAAATTTTCTGGTGAATTAATTCATTAGAGGCAGAGGCAATTTTTTAGTTAATAAAAAAACTTTTCACTTATTTTTATTCATTTATTATTTTATTTTTTGTTATTTAACAATAATTTACATTATTTTGAAAATTGTTGTATTTAAACTTTTTAAAAATTATAATAAATAAAAAGATTATTTTTGTTTTTGTAAATAATTTTATTTATTTTAAATAAATTTATTTAAGACAAATTCCAAAGCAAAGCTTTCTTTCTGTTTAAAATCATAATTAACTAAAAAAAAATTTTTAATTGGAGATAGTTGCAATTTATTCTTAAATAATTGAAAGAATTAAATTTCTGAAAGTTTTAAAATAACATTTTAAAACATTTCATTTGTTGTGAAAAAAATTAAAAATAATTTAATATTTATTTAAAAAGTTATTTAAATTTTTGAAAAATTAGGTTTTGAGGAAATTTTAATTCAGTTATAAAAGATTATTTAAATTTAAAAAAAATGTTTTTAAAAATTGAAGTTTCAAAAAGTTTTATTTAAAATTTTCAAAAATTATATTTCAAATAAACCTTTTTAAAGATAATTGAATTTTTATAAACAAGTGATTGGAAATTATCGAAGTAATTGAAATTTTTGTTGAGAAAATTAAAGTTTCAGAAAGTTTTATTTCAAAATAAACAAATGCATCTATTTGTCAGACTCAACCAAAATTATTTTATTATAATTCACTTAAATTAAAAATCTTTATGAATTGGTAACAAAGTTAATTTTGAACTTTAACAAATTTAAATTTTAAATACTTTACTTTATAAAATAATTTCCCTCCGCACGTTTATTTTTCTTTATTTTGAGGAGAAATTAAGTCGGTGAAGATATTTTATAAATTTTTTTTAGAAATAAAATTGAGATTAATAGAAAACAAAAATTTTTAATTGCCAATGATTTCTAAACGTCGAAGAGAAGGAAAGAGAGAGAAAGAAAGAGAGAAATTTGCTGAAAGATAAAATAAAAGTTAAAAATGTTTTCACTTGAATGTAAATTGCATCAAGTTACGGGAATTTGCGTTTGCACGTGTTCAATCCTGATGCATAATTTGTATTAATTATGCACAGTGAATGCTTGAATGCAGATAGACAGATTCATAAGCCCCATAATATTCCACGTTCTGGACACAAACAAATACAATCTCATTGGCATCATTTTCGGGAATTTATATCATGCGTTAATATACAATTCCAGTAATTGGACATATACTACTGCTCTCATTATGCCTAATGATCCAACGTATTATATAAAAAGACATGAAGAAAATGACCTCATTTTCTAGACTACGTTGGTGAGAAGCTGTTTACTATTTGCATATTAACATTTTTTTTTTTTTTTTTGAAACAAAGAACTTTTTTTTAACTTGAAAATATTTTTTAGATTTTTTTCTTAACTTGAAAATAAATAATGACTGCGTGCGTGAAAGTTATTAATTTATTGAGTTGTTGTGGAAGGAGACAAATGATGTGTAATGACATGTCTAGCACCTGATTTGCAATTTATTTTTTGTTTTTTTATTTTTTTATTTTGTTATTGCAATTTAATTTTGTTGCTTTAAAGTTGCAATATAATGAAACGCTTTCGTGCACAAGAGGGTCATTTGTTGTTTGTCATAAGTTGTATTAAATATTTGTTTCTTTTTTTATTGATCATTGCGCTTGAATCGAGAGATTACTTCATCATTGCCCTTCGGGAAAATGTTTCCTTCTTTTTTCGCCAGTTCATTAGGAAAGAAACAAGTCAAGAAGCCTAAAAGCATTTTTCCAAACAAGGTAGATTTAATTAAAAATAAAATGAAACGAGAAACAACCCAGTGATTAGATTAAACATAGTGTGCCTTGTTAATTCGTTATGCTCAATGAGAACTTTCAGCCAATTAGAGTTGAAAGTTTATCTCCCTTCTTTTTTTGTTGTTTTTCTTTTCTTTTCTTTTTTCTTTTTTTTGAAATCACATGAAAATGCAAAAGGAATTCAAAAGATTCTTCTTCAAGTGTGTCATCGAGTCACGATATACATTTGAATATAAATCTTGTGAAAATTTATTTTTCTGTTCAAGGTTTTCTATGTAATTTTATCATGGTTTTTGTTTTTTATTTAGTTTTTGCTATTTTTTATTATTATTCATTTTTTTATGATTTCTGTTATTTATTCCTTTATTCAATGGAACAGACAAAATGTTTTCTATTGAATTTACAAAATTTGTATTTTCCATTTATTTGTTTGGATTATTTATTTATTATTTATTTTAATTTGTTTTTTATTCCATGGAAGCATTTTTTGCTCAAATCCAAAAATTATCCGAAATTATTCAGTTCAATGGAAAAAATATTCTTTCTTCAAATTTTATAATTTACTTTGTATAAAAAATTTCATCAGAAATACTGGAAAAATATCTCAAATTTCTAAATTTAAAAATTCTTATTTTCTTTTATTTTTGTAAATAATTAAATCCTAGAATAATTTTTTTAAAGTAAAATAAAACGAATTAAAAATTTTAAATAATAAAATTATGATTATTTAGTTTTAATTTTTCTTTAAAGTGAAAATTAATTAAAATTAATCTAAAAATAGATTTGAGTTAAAAATGATTATAATTTTTGGAAATAATTGAATTTTAGGAAATTTTAAACTAACATGTTTTGAAAAATATCAATTGCCGTGAAGAAAAATATTATAATTAAATATTCATTTTAAAAATTATCTAAATTTTAAATTAAAATTCTGAAAGAATTAGGTTTTTTGAGAAATTTTAATGTTTTTTTTTTAAAGAAAGTTGAATTTAAAAGAAAAAATTTTGTTAAAAAATTACCAATTTGATGAAAATTTTGTTTGTTTATTTTTAGATTTAGATTTTCAGAAATTAAATAAAAAATAATTCAATTTGTTAAAGAATTTTTATTTGAAATAAAAAAGAAACGAATTTTGGTAATTTTTACTAATTTGTATAAATTTCTTTAATTTATTTATTATTATCATTAATTTTTTTTTTAATTTACTTATTTTCTATTCAATTGACTAGACAAATTTTGTATTCAATTTTAAAATGTAGTTATTATGTAATTTCTTTGTATTATTTATTTTCGTATTATTTTTATTTATTTTCTTTGAATTATTTATTTTGCATTATTATTGATTTTTTGTTACTTAATTATTATTTATTATTCGATTTTTTTAGTTTTCCATGATTTGTTGTCTATTATTTGTTTTCTATTATTTGTTTTTCATTATTTATTTTGCTCATTGATTTTTTATTCAATCGAATAGACAAAATATTTGCTGTTCGATTTCCATAACTCGTTTTTTCACTATAGCCCCGTTTAAGGGAATGAAAATAAAATGACGAATAACAATTTCTTGTCAATGAGGACAAATGAGGCAAAGTTGCAAAAACAGATATATAGTCTCTCGTGAAAGGTATAACTTCCGCGGTTGCTCTTCGTGATAAAAGTATTAATCAAAGTCTACTTTCACCTCAGTACTTTCCTCGGTCGAATTTGTTTCCTCCTCTTCTTCTGCTTCTTCCTCTTCTTTACCTCCCTGGAATTTTATTTTCCCATAAATTACAAAATTTGTGCTTTGTAAATTTTTTTCAAATCTATAATCGAGAGAAATTATTAAATATTTTAGTAAAAAGAAATTAAAATTTAGGGAGAATTTTTAATTTTATTTTTTTATGAATATTTTTGTATTTTTGTTTGTTAATAAATTCTCTTCAATTGGAATGAAATTGAAATAAGAAAATAATAGAAGAGATCGAATTTCTCACCTAAAAAGATTAAAATGAAAAAAAAATTATGTCGGCTAGGATATTTTGTTTTTTTAAATATTTTTAATTCGTGGTGCCAACTTCCAGAACATGATTAGAATCCTAATCAGTGTAAAACTCGGTGCCTTGGACCATAATGATACTTGTAAAAAAATAAAATGGCAGAAAAATCAAATAAAAAAAACAGAAAGCAAAACTACTCTCGCGGTAGATGTAAAATTTTAATGAATGATAAAAGAAAAAATTGAAAATGACTGCAATTTGTTTTTCATGATTTAAACGAGCATGTGCGAAAGGTCATTAAAAAAGTTGTTAATATATATAAGTTTTCGAAAGAAGAAAAGAAGAAAAATGATGATGTCGCGTAAAAGGTTGTCGCTTAACGAAGCGACTCACCAAACTTGTTTCTTGATTTTCCACTTATTTATTCCTAGCATGTTAATTACTCAAACGAAAGAGTTGAAGATGTCTAAACGTCGATATATGCGTGGAATGACGAATTTCCGTGTTTGACGATGCATCTCTGCTTATAGAAAGAAAAAAAGAAAAAAAAAGAAATAAAGAAAAAAGGAAAAAAAGAAAAAAATTGGAAAAAGCAACTCTCTTAGAAAAACATGAATTACTAATTAGAATATACCTCAGTTTGATAAGAAATAGAACTTGGCACCTTGTCTTTCCCTCTGCCTGCTTATCGCGAATTCCATGGCATAACTGATTCAGGTCTTGAATATTCAAAATGGAATAGTAAAAAATAGAAGGGGGAAAAATTATTTCAAACCCACATGAGATTACATGCGTGTATTACAACTCTCTCCCTATAGAAGTCGATGTCCTTCGAGGAGGAAGCCGGGAGAGGTTTCATTTAAAATGACTCATTTTAGTAATTGACAATTTATATATTATTTATTTCTATGTCTGTGTGTTTTTGTCGATCATCTCGCGAGTTGTATTTTATAATTTATTTTAATATTGAGAACCTTTTTCTTCGGGTAGTAGGAAGTAGATCGTCACTTCCCCTTTGTTTGTTTTCACCAACTCCTTGTGACGAATCAGTTGGGTCGCGGCTAATCCGTACAGGAGTGTTGGAATACCTGCAACAAATTTTGAATAATTCAAATTCTCTAAAATTTAATTCAAACTAAATCATCTTTTCAAGTGTGTGTTTTATTCCAATTTTTGAAAATTAACTTTTAAAGAATTTTAATTGAACATTTTTGAAATAATATATTAAATTATCAAAAATTATAATGAATAAACTTTTCAAGTGTAGATTCAATAGAAATGAATCTACTGATTAAGGAAAAATAGGTTTTAAAAATAATATTCAAATAGTTTAGAAAAAAATAATTCTCTTTTACGTTCTAATTTTTTTAAATTCAATTATTTTCAATATTTATACGAAAATTAAAATTCATACACAAAATAATATTAAATTAAAATTGTTTAAAATTATTTTCAACATTTTGGAGAAAATAATCATATATTTCAAATTGTAAATTAAAATTCTTATTTTGTTTTAAATTACAGAAAAATTCTTTAATTATTTTTGAAAAATTATACATTACAATGTTTATAAATAATTAATTCTTACACTGTAAAAAATTTAGGGAGTTAACGGACTCGGGAGTAGGGAGTTAAATTTTTAGAGTTAAAAATTAACTCCAAAAGAGAGTTAATTTTTAACTCCCTTCATTTAACACCCGCGGGAGTTATTTTTTCCATGGGGAGTTAGCATTTGGGTGTTAAATTTTAACTCCTTTTATTTAACTCCCCTGGCATTGACTCCCAAATGGGTGCGACTTTTATAGACTCCCCTGGGAGTTAAAATTTAACTCCTTTTTTTTACAGTGTACAATTGTTTTATTACAATTTTTTAAGATTCAATTACCTTCGAATGTAGTAAATACAATTTTTTTTAAATTTACTATTTTAGAGTTTTTCCGAAATAATTGATTTATAATTGCAATTTTTTGAAAAATTTGATTTATTTTTATTTATTTTTTTCAAAAGATTTTGAAAAATTTTGAATTATTTTTTAAATGTTTTACTGAATTTAAATTAGTTTTGAAAAGATTTGACCAAATTTTAGTTTTTTAGACATTTTTTAATTGTATTTAATTGTAAAACTTTTTTGTATTTTCAATTAACCACTTCACTGGCAGGGCGTTCCAAATGGCGTTCCACGCGCCGAGGCCCAGACTGGCAAAAACACCGAAATGGCGTTCCTAAAAAACTCTTTTTTTTAAAGAGTGTACACCACATTTAACTATTGTAATGCAATATTTCTATAATTTAGACATCAGGGAACAAGATTATCACAACAAAAATTTTAGTTTTTGTGATTTTCAACGTTTTTCCGAACGTTCAAATCGGCTATTTTTAATAATTTTCAACAAATGGCGTTCCACTTTTTTTCAATTTTTACACTATAAAACTTGTATTTTTATTAAAAAAAGATATTTATATTACAATATTATAATATAATAATATAATTATTAATAATATATATAAATATAACATATATAAATAACTATTATTTATTATTATGAATGGTGATATTATACGTATATGTTTTTGCCAGTCTGGGCCTCGGCGCGTGGAACGCCATTTGGAACGCCCTGCCAGTGAAGTGGTTAATTATTTAGAAATATTTCTTTATTAAAATTTTTGAAAATGTTCTATCTTAATGAATATCTTTAAATAGAAAAATGTGAGGTTTAAATTATTATAAAAAAATTGAATTTTTTGTATTTAAATAATTGAATTTTCGAAGAAATTGCCAAACAATGATTAAAAAATTCATATAGATAATTGATTGAGAGATAAAGTTTAGTTCAAAATTGTGGGAACTAATTAAACTTATAAAAGGGTTATAGTTTTAATTGTTAGAAATTATTAAATTTCAAAAGTTGAAATTTTAAAAATTTTATTTCCTGTGAATAAAGAAGTAAGAAGTATGTGAATATTTATTTAGCAAAATTATACAAGTTTTGGTTATAGTTTGAATTTTTGTGACAGCACTGAATTTAATAATCTACTTTTTTTTCTGTTTTTAATCGACTACACCCAGAGAAATGGTATATTTTTCTCAGAACCATCTAGACTTTTTATTTGTTTTAAATAAATTTTATTTAGTACAAATAAAATTTTATTTAACTCAAATATATGTTTTATTTATGTCAAATATAAATTTTATTTCAAACAAATAAAAAGTCTAGTTGGTTCTGAGACAAATATACGTTTATTTAAGTCAAATAAAATATATTTGATTTAAATAATAATTTTCTCTGGGTGTAAAGCGATTTTTTTTTGTTCGGTATAGTCGATCCGAGGCCTGAAATTAAGAAAGAGATTTTCTTAAGAATGAGAAAATTACTATTTGAATCTTTACTGAACTAGTTTAGTCAACTATTCTGTTAGCAGTGCGGAATGTATAACTGATTGAAATTCAACAGAGCAAATGGATGACAAGAAAAATGCTTTTGCGCATTCATAAGGAGTATAAAATGTTGATGAATAATTAAAACAATGCAATTCATAGAGACATGATTTATTTTGCGCACATGCACGCGTTCGTGAATCAAGTGGGTCAGTTTTTCTATTTGCTTCATGTGAAACCATAATTATAATGAGAGTAGAGTGCGCGAGCCCATTTCTAGGGACTGAGGCGTGACTAATGTGAAGATATTAGTTATACGTTAGTCTCTTTTTGCCATTAACTTAGAGAAGTACCTATATATATATATGTATATGTGAATATACCAAGGTTAAGTATCTTGATCGCCTTGAAGAATTTGTCTTCGAGTGTGAGGTCCTGTTTGGATCTTTTGGTGCAGTGATACTTGATGTAGGGAAAACAGCCCGTTCTTAAAATATGATAGTTGCTCTTGCCCACTGGCCAGTTGAAATGAGACATTCCCCTTTGATCGTTCGTTATGTCGGCATATTTCACGAAATATGACGTCCATGGTGGCTCTTTTGTTTGCAACAAGTAGCTCGTTAAGACCTGTTTTTTTTTCAAACATTCGAAAAACAAATAAAGATTTTGAGTTATTGCCGATTATTTATTCTTTTATTGGTTTTGGATTATTGTTTGGGGGATTTACATTTTTGTTTTTTTTTGTGGTCAAAGATGTAAATTTTGTTTTTTGAATTAGAAACATTTGGTTTCTTATATATTTCCTGTTGGAAAATGTAAATTTTTATTTTTGGTATAATAGAAAATTTATACATTTTTACAGGAAGGGGCGATTATATTGAATTTTTGTAAAAGTATTTCACAATTTGGAGAAACAAATGCGACAAAGGGGAATTTTGATATATATGAAAAATACTAAACATTTAAAAAGCTTATGAGATATTTATAGCATGAAAGTTTGAATAAAAATTGGGTGCGAATTTTGGCTTAAATATATTTAAATGAAATTGGTGGTTAATAATATTGTGAGAAAGAAAGGAGAAGAATGAGGAGGAAAAGTAAATAGTGCATTTTTCACCTTTCCGCTTTCTCACGATCCTTTTTTGCCAGATTTGATTTGTTGGTTTTGTTTTTCTAGTTTTGTGTTATATATGTTTTTTGTATGTATGTGGCGGGTATTTGAAGGGAGGTAATTGACGTTTGTTGAGAAGGCATGCGTGTTATTTCCGAATTCTTAGACTGAAGAAATGACTGACCTCCGAAGATAACGGTTTTGGCCTCCGGGTAAAATGTCTCGCACATAACCCATTAGTGCGGCAGCCGAGCGATTTTTCAATTGGCCGTAGTAGAACGGCAATCATTCGTGGATTACTCCTCCCAGGGCTTGAACAATTTTTTTCTTCTTTTTCTTCTTCTTATTCTTCTTTTTGCTTCATATGTAATATGAATAATAAATTATTATCTATATTTGCTTCTTGTGTATATGTATATAGGTACATTAATGCGAGGGTGGTCTACTATTTTATGTAATCATCTTAAATGTCAACAGTAACTGTATTGTCATTATGGCGCTTTTTATAATTTCAAAGAGAGAAAATAGTGATCACGATAATGCGCGTGGTATTTTAAAGTTTATATAGGTATAGACGATGTGGAATAAAACTTTTAAATATAGTGAATTATCTTGGAATTTTGCAATATTGTATTCTATGTATGTGGAAAAAATGGAAAATAAATGTTTCATTTAGGGGAAAATATAGGATGGAGAATAAATTGCAGGCGTGGTCAACAGGTGATTGTGTGGATATAGTTACGGTAGCGATTGGAATAGGACTATTCTTAATACTTTCTAAATATTACTTTATATACTAATACTTTGTACTATGTATATGAAATGTCAAGGTTTTTATGTATGAAATTCAGTTTATTGTGTTTATTTACTTTATTCACTTTATTCAGTTGGTTTCATTTCCTGGATTGTATATAGAATATGTGTAGAGAATTAATTATTGAGAAAGTGATGCTTAGGAATAATTTTACTATTCTAAGGTGATATCCTTGTTTGGGGATTACTGCGAGGAATTCATATGTGCCATAAGGTCAAAGGAGAGTTGATGACATTGCCTGTGGAATATGAGAAAAAATCCCTAGGTATGAAAATATATTATTTGAGAATGCCTCACCATTTTTAGTGGTGCTAAATCACTACATGGCTTTTATGTTTCGAGAAATTAAGATTTTTCTCAAATAATCAATTTTTAATTTTCTCAATTTATTTCATTTAAAAGGATTTTCACTTTTCCATCAAGTTTTTACTTTCCTATAATGTTTTTACTTGTCAATTTTTATACTCAACACTGAGAAAAATAATTTTAAAACCAAACATTAATTTTATTTTAAGTAATTTTTATTGAATCAAATTTATTATTTATTCAAAAATTACTTAAAATAAAATTAATGTTTGGTTTAAAAATTATTTTTCTGCGTGTTGAATATAAAAATTGATAAGAAAAAAACATAAAAATTATGTTTAATACCTACTATTTGGTTGACTAATTATTTTTTAATTAAAAAATATTTCGAATTGAATTTTTCTTTGTGAAAAGAAATGAAACCAAATTATCGCGCCTTGATTTGAATCGAATTCAGAACGCATGCGCCGATATTAAAATTTATCCCCTGGAATAATTTACCATTTTAATTGAAATTTAAATAAAGATTCACATTTTAAAAATATTTTTCCTCCCTTTTTCGTTAATATTGAATAAATAAATGAATGATAATAATATAAAATAATAAATAAGAAAAAAATTGAGCGCCATGCGCCAAAGTCATGAGTGAAGAGAGCTTCTCATACCGGTGGATCGACACTTCCCGTCTCACTTCATTTTCCCCTCATCCATCGGGTTTCCACTTTGCGATCACTTGGGACACACATATAGGCATAGGAAATAAATATGTTACCGTTTCAGTTGGTTCAGAATTTTCTTTTTCGATGAAAAATATGCTGCGAGAAAGGGGACTCACTGCAGCTTTGTTACAATAGTTTTCATTGAATTATTCAAGTCACACGTTTCGTGAAATTATTTTTATTTCTATGACTGAAGGTCAGCAATTCATTGCTACAACGGAACGCCGCGTGTCTCGAGAATCGTTCATGTATATCGATAAAAGTGTTGGCGGTCTTTTTTAAATTTCAACGCCCACACACTCCTTCGACATTACAAGCAGAATTTTGCACGCAACATTCGAAATTCCTCTGTAATTAATTACTTTTTCGATATAATTAAAGATTGTCATTGAGATATTTGAATTATAGCGAAAAATAAATAGCTGGAAATGAATTATATTAGATATTAATTAATTGATATGATAATTAGTTTAAATAATAATGCATTATTAATTAAATAATAATAATTTATTAATATGTGCTTAATAATCAGTAATAGTTATATTTATTATTATTATTATTATTATTATTATTATTAATATTATTATCATTATTATTATTATCATTATTATTAATTTTATTATTTTTACTAATTTCAATTTAGAAAGTAAAGTAAATTATTAATAAATTGATAATAAATAAAATTATAATCAATGTTAATAACAATAATTTAAATTACATTTAATGATAATAATATAGACGCCATTGGCACTATTAATAATAATTAATTTTCAAAATAGCTATTTTCGAAATTCACTTTGAGAAATAATGAAAAAGTTTTGTATTAAATTTTAACGAAGTTTGTATTTAATATTTGGACACGTGAGGCAATATTAATGTTGAATGAAATCTGATTTTGAAGGAGAAGTGCATGCAATTCGTTTAGTTCAACATTTATATGGAGTGCATTAGGAATATCTCTGAAATCAAATGATTTTCTATTAATATATAGCCTTGATAAACACAGGTACACGATGAGTAATTTCATATAAATAAGGCAGACTCATCTATTATATCTAATTAGTTTAAAGAGAAAAGCACAATGATATAATTAAGTGAATTCTTGTACCATGAAAATAGTAATTAGATGCATTATTTAAGTACTTCTCCGCATAAATTAATGGACGAAATTTTGAAAATGCGAATAGGATTAAAATTGGAAAACTTTGTTGTTAAAGTATTTTTATTATTAATTATATATTTTAATTATTATAAAATTATTTTTATTTTCTAAAAAAAGAAATAAATCGAAAATATTTGATAGTTTTTTTTTGGTGCAGTAATAGAGGACATTTATCGTCAGACAAATTATTTTTCATTAATAAACACGATTAAAATTGTTTAGTTATTTCTTAACAGTATAGGTAAAGACAGTTTTTCGTCGGACAAATTTATTTCATTTGTCAATGTGATGGGAAATTTTTTGATATGTTTTCTATTAGTAGAAAAAGTTCGCCTTTAGTCAGACATGACGGTTTTTCATTTGTTTATTTATTTGAAATTTTTTGATAATTTTTCTATCAGTGGAAAAATCAGACAAATAAGTTTTTTACTGAGAAAAATGTGCTTTAAATTATTAAATATAAATTTTGTATTAGTAAAATTTATTTTGGCAGACGAAATAATAGATTTTTTAAATTTAAATACGAGGAAGTGGTAGTTAGACAATTTGGAATTCTTAGCATTCTACTGTCAGTAGTAAAAAAACAGTTTTGGTCAGACAAAACTGTAATATAAATATAATTACACTGTTTTTATATTTTTCTAGTCTCGGTGCGCATAGGTAGTAAAAGTCACTTACAGTTAGAGACGAAATATTTCACATTTTCAGAATTTAGTATCGTTTTTTCAGTGAAAGTGAGTTTCCCAATTCTCCAGTCCATCGTAATAAGTAGAAAAAGGTTGTTTTAATCAGACGGGATAATTGAAATTTTCCACCTAAATTTTATAAAACTTCTATCGCCAGACAAGTGATTTTAAATTTTCTACTATTTATACTTTTTAAATTTTGAAATTTTTAAGAATGTTTAGAATAAGTCACTGATATTTTGTTTTCGAATTAGTAAATTTTACTAATAAATCAGCAGAAATTACTATTTAGTAGTGAAATTTACTATTCTATTATTACTATCACTTACTGTTGTTATTATTATTATTATTATTATTATTATTATTATTATTATTATTATTATTATTATTATCATTATTATGATTATAAAAATATCTGTTATTATATAATATTGATTAATCTAAAGATTGTTTGTTTTCTTCTCCTTTAACTTTTGTTTTCATATGTATAAAGTATTTTCTTTTCTTTTTGTTTCAGGTGAGTTAAACAAATGTTTTCTGTCGAGTTTATTTCGTAAGTTAATATTTATGATTATACAATAAACAGAGGTACCAAAAAAATTTTAAAATTCTGATATTCGAAAGTTAATTCTTAAATATTTCGTAGATTCGAATCATGGGCATTGTAAATTTTTTTATATTAGTAGAAAAAGTCCCTTTTAGTGAGACAATATTTTTTAGACAGTAAGTGGAAAAATAAATTACAGTCAGACGGTGCGTGCTTTTTATTTTCGTTCTTAGTTGCATTTTGGTAGAATAATTAAATTCTACGTGGACTTTTAAGATCTTAAAATTGAAACATTTTGCTTTTGTGAGTAAAAAAAACTTCAAGTTCGTAGAGACAGAAAAAAATACTTTCGCATTATAATACATGTTGGAGAAGTTTTTCTCTTTCGGATAATTTACAGTAATGTGAATTATACACGATAGAGTCTTTGGGAATAAAAAAAAATCCATTTCGGAATTTTTAGTATAAATGGTACTTTATCTGATACAATAAATTCAGCAATTTATATAGAATTACATATGTGAAATGCATAAGCCATGTATCACGCTATGAATTCGATTATGGCAAAGTCTCTCAACAATGACGTGGTAATGCACGACTTCCTTCCAAGATTTATTATTTTCATTAGTGACCATGCCTATCATCGCAAGGCTGCAGATGAAAATGGGATATTGCATGCTCACTGGTTATATACATTTATATAGATATATATGCAAAAAGGACATAAAAGGATGTTTTCGAGATGAGAAAAGGGGACACGGTAAAATGCGCCGCGCGCGCGTTACTTATTTTGTTTCGTTCGTTTGCTCGCTCGCTCGCTCGCGAGAGGTATCTTTCGCGATTTTCCGCGATAAATGATGTAACGGCCATCCGCGATTTAGCCTGCTTCTCTCTATATGCGAAGAAGAAATTGTGTTGCGCGCTCATATATATATGTGTGTGTGTGTAAATAAAATTCAATACGAATAAGCACAAACTGACACTCTGTTGTATATAACGGGAAGACTGCTAAGACTCGATCTTAGATATGTTCGTTTTGTCTGTTAACCGCGCATATAAGTTCAAATTACTACGAAAACACGATACACAAGACCATGCGTGTAATTACGGGTCATTCACATTTGTAGACGTCAGTGTAAATGGCTCTGCGGTTATTATAATGGGAATCAGACACTTCTTGCGCGAGAGAAACAAATAGCAATTTTCCCTTTCAAAAAAAAAAAAAAAAAATTACGCACTTGCAACGGCTTTTTATTTGTCAATATACAATGTTTAGAATCGAGGGACATGTTGCGCATTCCGTGACGCACTTCTTTTCTGGCTCGTAGAAATTTTTTTATAATAATTTTTAAAAGTAATAATAAGTATATGAGCGTGAAAAAATTCGGAATTCATTTAAAATAAATAAATTATTATTATCAATTTTTAAATTAATTAAATTAATTTCAATTACACGCTGTTACTATTTTTAAAATATTTTTGGTGATTTCAATCTAAGGCCTTCTCGAAAACTATTTCTAAAAATTACAACAGTAATTCGTCCGCAAAATCTAATCATTATTTTGTTAAAATTTTACAAAAATTTAAAAGATTTTAATTTAAATAGCTTTTGATAACTACTTTTAAAAATTCACGCACTATAAACGCTTCTAATATTCGCAATTTTCATCTAAAGTTTTAATTGAAATTCAATTTCAAATTCCTTTTAATTAAAAAGACCTACGCGAATTTAAATAGAAAAATAAATAATTTATAGAATAATACCAAATTGTCAAAATATAGAAAAGGTCGCATTTAGTGTCAGAAATTTAAGAAAAAATATCGAATAATATCAAATCGTAAAAAAAAAGTAGTGAATAGTAGATTTTAGTAGAAATTCTTTTTTTGTTATTAAATAAATTTTTTATTGTTCTTATTACTTGTTATTTGACATTATTATTATTATTAATATAAAAAATATTTATTTGAACACAAACATCGTAAATTTAAATAATTCATTATTAATTCAACAAAAAATTATCATGAATTCAAGACTAGTTTCTTAAATTCCTTATTCCTGTCATTTTTGGAGGAAAACAACATTTAAATAAATCATATCCAAGTTTATAATTTTTGTTTTCTTATGAGACAGGCATTTACATAATGGTGTCTCTCGATAAGGATTAAATTTAATTCCACCAGTGGGTTCGTATCGCAAGAGAACACGAGAAGTCTTTTTCTTTGGTTGGTTGTTACGAATATTGCGGTTGGCGCGCGGTTAGATGTAGTTCTGAAGGAGAATAAAATAAAGAAAAGAAAAGAAAAAACGAATTTCAAATGTATTTAGTTTCCGTCAACCTTTTCTCTTCACGACTTTCTACTCGAAGATCATAGCTTTAATATCTCTACGAAATCTATTAGAAAAAAAAGACGATAAAAAATAATTTGTCTCGAAAGCGGAAAAATCGGATAAAAGAAATAAACACTGATTATAATCGATTTTAAATCTTTGGGGAAATTTCCTTCTGGTTCAATTGCGATAAATATGTTCGATATTTTGTATGCAAAAAAGTTAAATATTCTCTTTTGTGTAATTGGGGATTTTTAATAATTAATTTTCGCTTAATATGATCTAAGGATTATGCTGTAAGAATCTTTTGTAATCCAAGATTTGTTTTTAGAAAGGATCAAACTCTTTTTCAAGTGTTAAACTTGATCTAATTTTTAATAAAAATGCAACAGTTTTTTAAAATATTTGAATAATGTTTAATATTCATAAATTCGGATAGGGAAAATGGAAAATTATCATTTGGTTTGACATACGAGTCATAAACACTTGAAAAGAATGAATTCACGCAGGATCAACCGAATCCGATAATTATTTTAAACGTTACGAGGCTAAATTTATAGTGCAATTCAGTACTTTTATGATGAGATTAAATCTTTCAAAGTACCATGGAATTTTTATTATTTATCACTTGGAAATTATGGAATTTTTCTCAAGAATAAAAAAATCAGTAATTCAAGTATATAGATGAAATGGAATTATTAAGTAAATACTCTTATATACCTTGGACTGAAACTTGTTAGCTCTTAATCCCGAAGCGTGATATTAAGAAACTTAAGAAATCGTAATCGTTTTAGACTATTCTAATTATAATATGCAAATGACATTGATGAAAAGGCTCGCAAATGTGAATTTGCATAACTTTTAATCCATTAGATGACCACACGAGTTGTTGGCCATCAACAAGGCAATACCCCCGCTGGCTGCTTAGTATCATATACAACTGCACCCGTAATTCGAATAACTATGTCTATTCTCGGATGAAATTGTCCATTATCTTTGCTGAAGAGAGCTGACTTTTCAGATTGGTAGTCAGTTGAAGGAGGCTCGTGGTCATAAAGACACCTTTCTTAGGGTCTCATCATTACTCGCTAGAGAAGTGCTTAGCAAAGGGTTTACAGGGAGAGAAAGAGAGAGAGAGAGAGAGAGAGAGAGAGTAATCCGGTTTGTGTTCGACAGCCTACGAATAAATAGATTCTGGGCAAGTATGTGCATCAGAGACAGTCCAACGACTATTAGCAACACGCATCTTCTTATTTTATTATTATTATTATTATGCCTCGCCAGACTCTATTTAATTACAACAAGTGGAAGATTACGAAAGCTTGTCATCAAATTCCACCCGATCGTAACAAGATTTCATGTATATATATATATGTGCGTGTAGTTTGTTGGTATTAACAGGTAGCTTCATCCAGTGTGAAATGACTTTTTTAGATTATACATACCGCATTTATCTCCTTGGGGGGAAGTCTAATGGAAAAGAAATCCTATTCGACTATTTTTTATTTTATGTTTCTATTTACGATTGGAAATTGGAAATTGAAAATAAGGCCAGTGTCGTCGTCGTCGAATCATAAAAATCTTCTATTTTCTTATCGAATGAGGAAAGACAAAAAGTCTGTTCTTAAAAAAGAGTCAAAGTGCGTTAATGTAGTAATGTACTTTAATATTTATTTTTCTATTTTTAAATAAAATTATTAGCCTTTAAGTTTAATTAATCCCTGTTTGTATTTCAATAAAATAATGATTGAAAATTGGCAAAATTACCGTTCTATATGTAGTTTTTAAGGGATTCGTGAGGTTATCTTCAAAGAGTTTCGTATTCAATACAAACGAAAAAAGGGTTCGTGTTTGATTTTAAATAAAATTGGATTAAGAATCGATATACAGTGCGAGGGAGGGTATTTTTATTTTTTCAGCTAAAGTAAATTTACCCTCTACTTTGGAAGAAGTGTAAACATTTTTTCTCACAACACTTCTAACTTTTGTCAACTGAAAATAAATTTACCCTCGAAACTTTATTTTCGTTATACGAAAATAAATACGTTATTTTTGCAACAAAAAAAAAAGAAAAAAAAAGAAATAGTAAAAGACATTTCCTGAAGGCGAATGTTTTTTACCGACACTATATGAAGATTGTTAGGTAACATTTAATGTGAGAATGTGATGCCTCTAATTAAGAGTAGCACTATCGGGCCCTTATCTTTGCAACTGCATAATAAAGCCGCAAGAAACGGAAAATAGAACACAAAAGGGATAATTCTAGCTGTGTGTATATGCATTGGTGGTTGACACCCTAGCTTCTTGTTTTCCTCAGTACATGGATGTACATGAATAACCACTTTAGCAATGAACTAACCGGATACCTATCTGAATCGTCGACACACTACAGATATATGAATGTGTGTGTTCGAAGATATACGTCATTAGGAGCGTCGAGACTAGCCATCAGATGTACATCCGGTGTGTAACGATTGGTGGGATCCATAAATCGATCAATTAATTGCTCTCCCGTTGGGAAGAAATAATTCGCTCCACCTTTCCGTCAGTTTTCTCCCTTCTTCTCTTCTTCTTCTTCTCCTGTGTGTGCGCGATTTGCGATTTGCGATTTGCTCTTTTCCTCGTCCTTTCATGTTGTGCTTATTCTTGTTTTTTTTGCCTCGACGATGTCATTCAAGTTCCGATCGATTGCTTCATGTCTCGCTCTCTCTTTTGATCTTTCTCTCTTCTTCACTCTTTCTCCATCTTTGTATCTCTCTTTTTCCCTGCCCTTCTCTCTCTCTCTCTCTCTCCCTATGGGTCTTTCCGTCCCTTTTTTTCCCTGTCTTCTTCTCACTCAGATCAATGGAGCTGGACTCGTTCGTGTGGTGATCGTAAAGCGTTTGTACTTGGAGTGGGCGTCGTTAAATCGAACGCCCCGCCATTACGTAGGCTTAAAGCCGCAGCATCCGGAATTAACGATCAACTCTGATCGTTTGGACTTTTGACAAATTGCCGAGTGATACAGTATGTTGGGATCGCGATAGTGTCTACATTTACATACTTAAGGAAAACCCATCAGGGATTAGATTGGCATTGCTCGTTTAGTTTTAAACTTCTCCCCTTTTTTCCTCTACCTGTATGACAATTTTTTTTTCATTAGCAGATTCTGAAGTATTAAAATTAGATGACATTTTTTTCAGTACAGCTATTTAGACATTTTTTTTAATCTTCCTTTTAGAAATAAGTTACTAATGATGTTTCGTTAAAAACCACTAATGGTATAGAAAAAAGAAACTAATGGTAATAAAAGAAATTAATTGTAAAAAAAGAAATTAATGGTAAAAAAAAGAAACTAACGGTAAAAAAGAAACTAATGGTTCCATTTCTTAAGCCGAACTATGGAAAATTAATTTATCTGTTGAGGAAATTAATTCCAAGACGATAAAAAATTGAAGAGGATCAAAGTATTGATAAAGAAAGTAAATTACAAATTGAAATTATGTTTATATTAACTGTCAAAATTGGATTAGAATTATGAATATGGACGAAGAATTTGAGATTTAATATGGAGTTTCAATCCCCACCAGCGAATGTCAAGGTCTCCGCTAGATGGCAGTTCGGATAATAAAATCAGATTCCTCGCCACCTAGTGGTGACCTTGACGTTCCGAGGTGGAGAAATTAAACCACATTTTTATCCCTTAAAATTTTTTTTTTTTTTATTAATAATAAGTAAAAAATGTCATTATGAAAATAATTTTAGTTTCTCAAGTGAAAAAATTTATATCGTTTTTTATTCCAGCAGGAATCGTAAATATTTTTTTTTTCCATTTTTTGTATGTAAATAATTACATTTATTTTTATTAAAATTAATTTCAGTTAAGAGCAGTTCCAAATTTTATGATTTTGTTTGAAAAAAATTCAAACTAACATTTTTCGAAAATTTAAATTGCTGTGAAGAAGTGAATAATAATTAAATAAATATTTAAAAAAGTTAATTAAGATTGTAAATAATTTTATTTAAATTCTGCAAAAATTATCTTTTTTCGGAAATTTGTTATTAAATTTTTCAAAGATGAAGTAATTTCTAAATAAAATTTGTTTAATGGGATTAAAAATAAAATGAAACAAGTTGTAGCGGAAGAAGAGCTACTTTATTAAAAATGAATGTTTTATTTCCTCATTGTGATCGAAAGAAAAATTTACTTCCTCGCAGGAAAAAACAAGAGGAAGAAAATTTTTTTCTTATTAAAAAATTCTTTGAATATTTTTTAAAATTATTCTTTTAAATCTTAATTTGTGGGGTAATTTTTTTATTTTCTTAGTTTAAAAAAAGCCTTAATTTCTGAGCTTTAAAATGAATTAAAGTTATTTATTTCGCCTTCGACTTAAATTTTTTTACAAAAATTTTGCATATATAATAATTATTTAGAGTGAATTCAGTTAGAAATGGTAAAGAACTTAAATTTTTTGAAAATTTTAATAATCCAAGTTTATGAATTTTTTGTAAATTTCTTCGCATTATTATTCTTAGGAATAATAAAATTTTTTACGCAGTGAATTAATTATTTTTTTAAATAATGAAACTCATCGTAGAATTTCCATTATTTTTAATGTAATTTTAATCGATTTCCTCAAAAAATGCAAATATTCTTAAAAGATTTATTAAAATTCGTCAAAAGAATTTAATTATTTAAAAATTTGTTAATAAAATTCGTTATGAGAACTAAATTTTAAGAAACAGTCAATTAATTATTAAATTATTTCTTTTGTTTACTTTTGTTTTTTCTCCTAGAATTTTCTTATAAAAATTGATTTAAAAATGAATATTTTAGTTAAAATGTTAAAATAATGTAAAATAGATTGAATTAAGGAAAAAGGGTTCTATATAATTTTTTTAGTAACTAACAATCGAAAATGTCACTTTATTATATGAAATGGATTTATTTCCAATTATCGGTACTCACTGATCCTGACTGTTGATTATTTTAATTGAAAGGAAATTAAGGAAGTCGAGGAATAAGTCGAAAAAAGTATTAAATCTGCGGGCTTCAGAATAAAACTAGTGTCACTAGTTCGAAATGAGAATTTACCATCTTTTCTTTAATTTTTAATCTGCCTTTTATAAAATCGAATTTATAATCTTCTTATTCAAGATTTATTATCCTCGTGTTTTTATAGTCAGGCAAATAGAGCTAGACTCACAATTTAATACCTGTCTAGGTGCAATGAATTATTTAAATTGTTATTGCATCAAACTTTTTTTTTCAAATACTGTAAATAAATGTTTTATGATTTTCCTGTTTAGAAAAATTTTACTATTTTTACCAAATATACAAGGTAAATTTTTATAAAATGACTAAAATTAAAAATCGCTCTTTTCTAGAGAATTAATTTTCAGAAAAATAATATGGAGCTAAAGTTTCAAAGGTTAAAATGAACGAAATTTTTTTTTCATGTTCAGTATTTTTGAAAATTACTGTCGAACAAAGAAAAATAATTCAAACTCAACAATATTTAGTTTAGAATTAATTTGTTTTATTGTAAAAAATAATTTTTTTTTGTAAATAAAATACAAATTAGAAGAAGTAAAAAATATTGTTGTTTGTTGTTTGAAACTTTAGGAACATAAAATGATTTTGCATAGAGAAAAAAAATAGCTAGAGGAAACAAATGAAGCTGAAGTCCACAACGTTTTTAAAATCGAAAAATCGAAAAAGAATTTTCTAAAAATTAAATTCATCTCTAATTTTCATGTGCCTTAATTTTTAAGAAATTAATTGTTACTAAGGATGCAATTATTAAAAAAGAACATGGTTTAGAATCAAAAATAAAAATACCGTAGCATTATTTTTTTTTGTCATCGTTTTTAAAAACGTTGTGGACTTCAGCCTCATGGAAAAAATGAGACTGATTGTCTTGTTTTTAGCATTTCCTATCCTAGAGCAGAAGGAAATTCAGGTGAAGCATATCGTAGGGGAATATACACGTATCAGTATATATTATTAGTGTTGTGATTAGAGATGCCCCATGATGTATAATATGCTATTAAACCTATCGAGAAGATTATATAGGCTGAAGCCGGTTTCTATTTATTAAATGTGAATGCGAATGGCAAATATTGTTTATGAATGGATGAAAATCAGTGATGCGTTGGCTTCTTTAGTTATTATAATTTATACTCGAGGTTTAGTGATATAAACTTTGGAATATACATCCATATAAATGCAGTATGCTGAATATTTTACAGCAGCATCAATTTTGATAGGCACTCAAGTCGAATTATTATTACGAAATGCTGCCTGTGTGTTTACATTTGATGTTACATATTTTTATGTTTACATTCATCGATGTTAGGTATATTTATGTTTAGGTTCGACGCTATTTGTGTTTGGATGCAATGTTACAAATTTTTGTTTAGATTCAGTGTTTTATATTTTTATAGCAAATTTTTTTTTATTAATTTTTCTAGATTCAGTGTTACATATTTCTATTGTAGATTCAATGTTATGGGTGTTTAACTACTTTTCTTCGTCTGAAAGTTACTGTTTGCTACTTTTTTTAAAATTAATGATCGAGTGCGAAGTCTGGACTGGTGAAAAGTTGTTGCACAGCAATAGTTGTTGGTTGTAATTCTGACTTTAGATGGGTGGGTTTAAAATCTTTCATATACGGCGGCGTGAATTTTGCCTGAAATTCTATATAGTAGTTAAAAATTTACCCTCGCTTTCAATATGCATATAATTTGCGTTTGGCTGCGCGCTCCAGTTTTCTGAGGAGTGCAAGTTTCCACATCCAATTATTGCAAAAATTCTATTTTCTCCCACAGGAAAATAACATCTATATAAGTGTAGCATTTGAATGTGCAATTCTTTATAGCAGAGGTATAATATGCGCATTGTACTCTTATTACTGTCTCGCAATATTTCGTGCAATGATACTTTTATAATGTTGTTCGCCACGGACATAAGTTTCATAAGGAATTGATTCGTAAAATCATTTATGTATACGTATCGGAGAGAAATAAAGACAGTTGTATTATGCTTTTTATTTCTAAGCATAGGCATTGGGAAAAATAAAAAAAAGTTTTTTTCTAAATTATCTTTTCCCACGCGTTTCGTATTTTTTTCGCTCTTCCACCGTTTTTGCGTATAAGAAATGTTTTTGGTTTCTTATTAGAACTCTGCGCCTTTACCGTTGAGAGAGAGAGAGAGAGAGAGAGAGGAGAAAATAGTGTATTCACGAGAAGGCATCGGATATGTTCTCGATAAAGTGAGGAGCATAGCGCATGCCGCCTCAAGTAGCTTTATAAGTAGGTTTGTTCAAAATCGAAAATGCAATTCTTCGTCTTCGTCTCTTTATTCAAGTTGTTGGATGGAACATAATTTATCTCGCGCTCATGCCTCTGCTTCGGGAATGAGAGAAAGAGTTAGCTCCAGTATACGCATAGCTTCCTCGTTATTAATCAAGATGTATTGACCGTTAGTTTCTGTTCTGAGAGTTTTCAGGGCTCTCGTGTGCTCCGATAAGTTATTGCATTCAATGCAAATCTGTTCTGGTCCACAAGACTGACTGTTGCACGCGAATCAAGGGAATTTTTCAGTAATTCACTTCCGCCTCACTTTAGGCCTGCTTGCACCGTGACCACTGTTTGATCGCGATGGGCGATGGGCGATGGGAATTGGAAACATTGCTACTTATGATCCATCATTCTAGTTCCACGAAAAGTGCCTCAAACCCTCTTACTCTTTTTATTATTCAACAATTTATACTCCAGCTTCCCATGGAAAATTTATTTTTCTTTTATTTCGCGGATGAAGGTCTTTGGAATTTGGTTTTTATTTATTCTGTAGACGAATGGTTGTAGCTGGAATTTTTGAATTTGGATATCTAATCTTCATGTGCTTGAGCGGCTTAATACACAGTAAATCGTGAGGTATTAAAAAGTGTTGCAGATTATAAATTAATACCAAAAAAGATTAAAATAATCAATTTTAGTATTATTTTTTCTATATTCTTTTAATATTCAATTATAATCTAAAATTTTAACTAAACTTCATTTTTACGAAATGAAAATCAGTTTTTATTAAAAAATTCTACAAGAATTTAATTTATTTAAATGCAAAAGTAAATAATTTATGGAATAAATAAATGTTTCTCAAAATTCAATTCTCAGAAAGAATTATAGTAACAAATTTTTTAATAATTCAATTCTTTTGTCGAATTTTATTAAAACTTGCATGAACGTAATTACTTTTTTTAAGGAATTCAATTATAATTGTATGAAAAATAATTGAAACGATGCGATGAGTTTTATGTGAATTTTCAAATTTATTCGTTTACAATTCAATTTTACAAAACTTCAATTATTCGGAAATTCTGCAATTAAAGATATATTGAATAATAAAAACTTGAATTCATTACAATAAAAATCCTATTAAACTTTTAAACAGAATTAATTCTACAGAATTTTTTGTTTCAAAAATATGAAAAATTATGAATTTTAATGATTTTAGTTTGAAACTTTTTGAAAATTTAATTATTTCTAAAAATCCACGTTATAGTGCTTTTAATACTTATGTATAATATAAAATTTTAACTGAAATTCCTTTTTAAAACCATTTTTATTAGTAAATTCTACGAGAATTCTATTATTTAAATACAAAAATAAATAATCATGGTTGCCACAAAATCTAGATTTCAAAATTCCAGGCTTTTTCCAGGTTTTCCAGGTCAAAAATATAAAAAATTCCAGGTTAAAATGGAAAATTAGTTTGACAGTTTATGAATTATTTGTGATGAAAAAACAAGTATTTTACGAAACAATGTTAACAGTATTTATTATTAAATAGTTATAAATTTATGCTCTCTTAAACAGTACGATTTTTTAGGAAGAAATAAAAAAACAATTAAATAAATTTTTAGTCAATAATTAAGAAGAAAACTAATATAATTTAATGACAAAAAACATGGAAAACGAAAGTTACATTTTAACATTAATTAATTAATTAATTTAATTAATTAATTAATTAATTAATTAATTAATTTAATTAATTAATTTAATTCATTTTTTCTAAAAAATAACCACAGCCGAAAATCAGCAGAAAATGAAAAATTTTTTTTTTCTTCGACCTTCAAGAAAATGAAAATGAAAAATTATTTTTTTCTGTTAACTTCAAGAATTGATTGTTGGTCACTAAGCAACTACTAGAACAATTTTAATTAATATCCGGGTCGTCAAAATTAATTTAATTCATTTTTTCTAAAAAATAACCACAGCCGAAAATCAGCAGAAAATGAAAATTTTTTTTTTCTGCGACCTTCAAGAAAATGAAAATGAAAAATTATTTTTTTCTGCGAACTTAAAGAATTGATTGTTGGTCACTAAGCAACTACTAGAACAATTTTAATTAATATCCGGGTCGTCAAAATTAATTTAATTCATTTTTTCTAAAAAATAACCACAGCCGAAAATCAGCAGAAAATGAAAAATTTTTTTTTCTGCGAACTTCAAGAATTGTTTGTTGGTCACTAAGCAACTACTAGAACAATTTTAATTAATATCCGGGTCGTCAAAATTAATTTAATTCATTTTTTCTAAAAAATAACCACAGCCGAAAATCAGCAGAAATAATTAATAATTTAATAATAATTAATAATTTAATGAGATAAAACATGGAAAACGAAAGTTACATTTTAACATTAAAAAAAAACATATTAAATGGCATTTTTTTCTTAATATTTTTAATGAACGAAAAAAATTCCAGAAGTTTTTTCAAATTCCATGCTATTTCTAGGTTTTCCATACTCTTTTTCAAATTCCATGCTAATTCCAGGTTTTCAAGGTTTTCCAGGTTGTGTGGCAACCATGATAATTTATTAATTTCATGTTTGTTGAAATTAAATTCTCCAAAAAAAATTTTATAGCTAAAAATAACACAAAAATAGACTATTTTAATATTTTTTGGTGTTAATTTAATTCTAGAGGGATTAAACTGTTGCAGATTATTTTAATCCATTCTGGTGTTATTTTAAGACCTCACGTTTTATTGTGTTCTTGTTAATTTCCTTTTCGTTTACGTATGCTTTAAATTAGTAGATTAAATTTTGTAGTATTTATTTTTGAATTTTCTCATTTGTTTAGATTTATTTTGTATTCTTTTTGCATTATTTTTACCTGCGATAATTAAATTATTTAAAACACTATTTTTATAAAGTGTATAAAGTTCTTCGACAAACATTCGAAAATACATATTTAAAGTACAAAAGTGTACCTAAATTTAAAAAACATCACCGATATTAAATTTTTTCTTCTGTAAAACACAAAAGTCTGAAAGAAAAAGTCTTTTTAGAACTAAAACCTCATAGAGTTGATTAATAACATTATCTGAAAAGTGGCTTCTTTCATGAAGAAGATAATGTTCTCAATAATCCTGGATTGCAGATCGCTCTTTCTCTCTTTCTCTCTCTCTCTCTCGATTTTACGTTCCTATAAAACAGGGACTATAAATGCGGATCTATGAAAACACCTACGTGTCCTTCATACCAAGGTAGAGAATTGACCACCGAGAATAAAATCTTTTTTTCCCTTCACAATATTCCAGTGCCTATAAAATTTTTATATAGAGAAAAAAAAAGAACTTTCGTCGAGAAATGTTTTTCTCTTGTTTGTTGAGAGAGAAAAAAAGAATGGTGGATTTCTTGTACATAGGGATCTATATACTATATAATATAACACTTTCCATTTATTGGTGATTTGTTCAAGTGAATATTGCAAGGGTACCAATTTTTCCCATAAATTTTTCTGTGAAATCCTCCAACTACTTCAATTCCCACGGGTTTTCGCATCGAGTCAGATTTCTATGTGTCAAGTGTCTTGGCCATGGTGTTTGTTGTGCTAAAGGTTCGACGATCTCTGACGCGTAACATGGGAGGAGAGAAAGGATTTGTCCATATTGACCACACAATTCAGAAGAAGGAGAAAGAGAGAGCAAAGAACGTTCAAAATTGTCCTTAATATTACAAACTTAATTTTTCACTGTTCTTTTAATAAAGTTCCCTTACTGTTTTTAGACCTCACTGTAAAAAGAAAGTTCTAAATTAGAGCTGATTTCGGTACTAAAATAGAACCAAATTACGATTCAGTACCAAAATTGGTTCTTAATTAATATCTTATTTCTCTTTACAGTGCTGTGACAATCCTGTGTTTTTAAATTAAAAACTTGGAAAAAAATCTGTTTGTGGAAAAAAAATTTCGTCAACTCCAAGGGATTTGAGAAAATGAAGAATTAAGAGAGAATATGTTTGAATATAAAAATTGAGAGAGGAATTTACTCTTCCTCTCTGAAATGGAGAATAAGAGAGGATTCTGCTTCGGTTGCAGAGAGCGCGCACTTTGTGTATATGTAAAATGCCGATTGGTGTCTGCGCTGTGTAAACTTTTGCAATGGAATGTTCCCCGTACTACATTTACATACATGCACATCGTCGGGTGCGTGCAAAAGGGTTACTCTCCTCTAAAACACAATGCAAATAATACAAAGTGGCTGACCTTGAAATCCGTGCGCAGCATCACACTGCAAATGTGTACCCTTTTTAGGTCCCAGGAGTATATTTGTTTATTTATTTATTTATTTATTTATTTATATATATATATATATAGTATGGTATATATGCCTTTATATTCGAAGGTGAAACGTAAACATTACACACTATGCGAATGCTATAAACGCGTTAATGGATCTTTCTAGCCAATCATTTACAGCGTGAGTTGTATAGAGTCGCGTATTTTTGTTTTTTTTTTTGCTTTTTTTTCTTTTCTTCTGCGCTGGAAAAATCTTGTTGAGATTGGAGATAGGCTATTCTTGAATGATTCCCATCTCACTCTCTTTCTCCTTCTTGTATGGTTTGTTCGAGAGTCATCCTCTGATTTACGATACAAGGCCACATGAAGGAGGAGAAGCTCTCAGCGAAATTAGAAATTCGATGACGATAGCGAATTTAGTCGACGTTAGCGTTTTACGGCCCATAGAGCTTTACAAGCGGAAAACGAGACGAGCCGGAAGTTATTTTCACCAACAGTGTATATTAGAAAGGGTGTTCTTACCTCTACTTCGCCCCGTTTCAGTGGGAATATTTTTTTCCTAGGCGTTCTTTATTCTTATGTGTGTACATTGTTGATGGGAGAAACGATTTCCTGGGTCAAGAATTTAAATACTTTTTTTATTTTTCTTATTTATCATTTTGTTTTTTAATTTTACAGCGAAGGGAATTTATTCTGAACTTGAGAATGTGTTCTACTTGGGCATTTAGAATTTTTTTGCGAGAGAATTTTTATTCCATAAATTCTTCTGTAATTATTTATTATAGAAATGGAATAGCGATAGATTTTTACGTATCAGAAGTTTTTTTGAAGCGAAATTTCTTTTTTGCTATTTAATTTTTCTTACGGGTTTTATTCAAAAAAATTTTTTTACAATTTTTAATCAAAATATTTTCTTACAATTTTTATTCAAACAGATTTTCATAATAAAACATTTTCTTACAAATAAAAAAAAATTATTTGACAGAATTTAGGTATACATTACATCGAATTCTATTATTTAAAACACAATTTTTATAAAATTTTTCAAAAAGGCAGTAATTATTGAAAAAGAATTTAATAAAGTTCTTTTTGGGAATCCAATTATTTTTATAAATAAGAAAATTCTTTCCCTAAATGCAATTATTCATAAAAATTTTAATAAAAGTTGCAGCAAGAAATCAATTATTTTCATTGCAGGATTTCAATTATTTTCAATACAGTTTTTAATTAATTCCACGAAAATTGCAATTATTCTTAAAATTTTCTAAAATTAGTTAAATTTTCAGAAATCTTATTTAATTAATTGTTAAAAATAATTAATTTACAGAAGAATTATAGTTAATTATTTAAAAAAAAAACTTTTAAATTCAACAATTTTCAATAACTGTAATAAATTTTTTTTTGTAATAAATTTAAAATAATTTGATTATTTTAAGAAAAATTTATTAAAATTCTACTCAAAGATTTAATAATTCTCAGAAATATTAAAAAATTTAACAGCAATTAAATTATTTACAAAATTTCTTTATTTTTTAATTATTTTCATTAATAATTATTTTTTTTAGGAATTTAATTATATTCATGAATAATCAAAATTTTTTAGCAATTCAATTATTTTCATAAATATTTTCACAATATTGGATCCATCATTTTGAATTCTGAAATTATGAAAAAAACAAGATGAAAATTGTGAAATTTTTTTTTTAATTAAGCTACATATTTCAATATGTAATTAAAATTTGCTAATTAAGAGATTAAGAAGAATTTATCCAAGATATTTTTTAAGTGTAAAGTTCCAACTTTTCTTGAGGGAGATTAACGATTTGAGATAAAAGATTCATCTTCTTAATTTGTAAAGTTTCACGTTGATTCGGAACAGTAAGTTTCGTGAAATTAGAAATTTCACTGAATCCGATACTGAAAGTTGCTTTTGTGAAAATTTCACTGAATTCAATATTGCAAGAGAGTAAATAACTCTCTCTCTGTCTCTCGTTCTCTCTCTTTCTTTCTCTTTTTGTTTCTTTATCTTCTTTTCTCTCTTTGCTTCTCTTTTTCTCTCTTTTGAAACAGAATACGTGCGTTTTTGTTAATATTTTTTAAAAAATACCTGGGGAATTAAGTATTTTTATATTATATGCTTAAATATTAAGAGCAGGAAGAAAAAAAATGTTTGACTCTTTTAAATTAATTACCACGTAAGCGAAAGTAAAATTGTACCAAACTCGTTAGTTTAATACATTAAATGTGAACGGAATTAATACGACTGTTATAAACTCGGAAATTTATAATTATAATAATTCCTTTTAGCCGTGACACAGAGTAATTTGATATTTATATTGATTCAGAATATGGTCTGATTAATTTACTGCAATATTGACTCATTTTTCTTTTTATGATCGTTATAGAAAGAATTGAATTGCATCTGCATTATTTAAATTATTCCGAACCGAATATATTCAATACATATTTATTTGCTTTATAGTTTATAATAAAGGTAATAATACTAAAAAAAAATAATAATAATATAATAACCGTATAATAGCAATATATTATAGCAAGAATAATAACAATACTGTAGTAATATTAATAGTAATAATAATAATAAAAATAATCATAAAAATAGTAATAAAAATAGTAATAATAAATTTGAAACTCAAATATTTATAGTATTTATAGATAAAATTCCAGTGCTGAGAGGTACATTGAAACTTTTATTATATTATTATGAACGTGAATTGAAAAAGGAAGGTTATAATAACTTGTTTGTGTTTATTTTTTCGAAACCAACGTTTAAGGTGTTTGATGTCGGAACATATTACTTGTCGATCCTTATCGAATACTGCGCTTTCGAAGCGTCAATCACGTTTTATTACTCCTTAGAGTTAATTAATTTTCAAGAAAGAGTTCCAATTGAGTATTTTTAAATTAATGTCATTTCTATATAGAAGTTATCCAAAAAGAATGGAGAATATTTTTCTCTTCTTTATGATAGTAAAATTCTTTATTAAAAAAAAAAGGAAAAAAAAGATGCATTTAGCGGATCTATTGAGATGTCAAGATAATAGTTATTCCGTTCCATTAAATATTTTTTTTTATTCTGCAAAAAAGTATCCTATATCATATATTTTGTCTAATGCACAGTATGTATAAAAATTAATTGAAGGGAAAATTTTCTTGTATATAGGAAAGTAAAAATAATAAAGTAAAGTTGGGAATTTTTTTTGTTTCTTTTTTTGGTTTTTTTATAAAAATTTTAATAGAGATATAATTTTAATTATAATTATCACCGTCAGGAAAATGTAATTTCGCATTGAGAGGAATTATCCTCTTGTATCTTCTCAATTTATCCTCTGAGTAAAAAAGTATTCTAGATTAGTGTAGAATACTCTATATTTTTTTTATTTATTAAATACAAAAACATTTTTCTGAATAATTATAAAAAAAAGTATTAGTTTTTCCTTCCATTATAATTTTTTTAAGAAATTTTTTTCCTTTTTTGGAAGATGCAGTTTTTCTAAGTTCTATTTTTTTTTTTTAACAAATTGAGTCTAGAAACGAGTATGAAAAAATGTAAATTAATTTTTGAGATTATTTTTTTCCAGTGTAAATAATTTTACACAATTTTCTGAATTAAAAGAAATCAGTTTTTGCTTTTTCGAATGCTTTCCACGCGAGGAACGAATATGTAATATTCTCATTTTGTTTGTCAGTTGTTATATTAAAACTATGATAGCATACAATCGTTATGTGCCACTCCCGGAAATCTTTTGCATATGTTATACGTACATTCAATATTCGATATTTCTTGATGAACAATGAGAAATTCCAAACGAAGAAGAGAGAAAATAGAGAAGAGAGGAAGTTAAAAATATATACGGGAATATAAATCCAGTCGTCATCGATCATTCTTCTTTTACGCCATCGTGTCATATGAGCTTCTTTATATGAAGAACGTTATTTATTCTTATATGTAGGAATAGAATTTTTCATCGCATTCTTCAAATATTTCTGAATAATAATTGACACCGTTAATTATAATTTATTGTAATTTTTAATTACGATTTATGATAATTATATTAGTTCCATCAGCAGAGGCTATTTTAACATTCAAATTCAGGCCCAGAAAAAAATGGTATATTAAAGCAACTAGACTTTTTATTTGTTTCGAATAAATTTTATTTGGTTTAAACAAAATTTTATTTGGTTAACATAAAATTTTTACATGGTTGAAATAAAATTTTATTTGACTTAAAAATATGTTCTATTTATGTCGAATAAAAATGTTATTCAAAACAAATAAAAAGTCTAGTAGTGTCTGAGACAAATATATACATTTAATTTAAATCAAACAAAATATATTTGATTTAAATAATATTTTTCTCTGGGTGTGGGATGAAAATAAAACCAAAATTACAATCGTATTAAAAAATGTTTTAGATGAGAAAAAGGGGGTTTGAAAAAGTTTTGATTTAAAAAAATGTTGTATTTTCGATGAGAGAGAAAGAGATGGAGAGCATGGGAGAAAATGGTCTCACAAAGTCACAATATTAATAAAATGTTGTGCATGTCCAAGACCATAATCGTGGATATAAAAAAGGAATGTGGAGAAAGTTGATGATAATCCGCGACTATCTGTAGGAATATAATATGTTGGAGTGCATATATATATGTGTATCGAACTTGGTTCAGCACGACGTTTGAGTATGTAGCGAGCACGTCCAAATAGAATTATTGCTGTTACAACATCTTGTAATTTTCCTACTATATAGACTATGGGCAATACACTCCCTTTTGCCTATATATACATTGACAAGAAATCCAACTATATATTGACGTATGTTTCTATATATATGCGTTTCGCAATTTCCAATAACATCAACATTCTCAGGAAGCCAAATGCCACCAATTAACATTACATCTTAATTTCTTTTTCCATTTTAATATATTCATTCCCACTTGATTTATATTATAAAGAAATTGGAGCGCATTAATTATATAAATCTGCGCTTACGCATGTAAATTTGATGGAGAATTGTATTTTTCCATGTTTCGTTATTAACACAAGAAAAATTATTCTTTTGATATTCTTTTTTTTGAAAGATGGAAAATGTTTGGAAAAATTCAGATTAGTAAGCATTTTTACTAATTCAAATTTAGAGAGGATTATTATTTAATTATAAATAATATTTAAACGTGTATTTAAAATGAAATCATCGAGAATTGGGGTATAAATTAAAGTGATTAATTAAGTTTCGAGTATAATTAACGTCTCCTAATCAATTAGGAGGTAGATAAATAACATCCACTAATTAATCAAGATTTCCATAATTGCCAATTTAGTAATCAAAGATCCCAGTGTAATTAAACATTTAATCAATTAAGATTCAAATAAGTTTTTAAATATTTTTTCGTCAATGATTTTTTATAGCAATAAGATTTAAACTTTCCTCTGTTTCAAACATTTATTGTATACTTATTTTTTTTTTTTTTAGAGATTACGGTTTTCCTAAGGATATCAAATTCAGACAAATTCGTTTTTTGTCTCAATTAGATTTCCTTGGAAAAACTAATTTTTATTATAATTTGAATTACAATTATAATTATAATTACAATTTATTAATAGAATTATAATTATAATTTATATAATGTAAAAAATTGCTCCCAATTAATTTTTTGTATATGGAATTTATTATTTTTCTTATTTTTTTTTCTTTTTGGGTGCAATAATTTAGTCAAGAGGATGAAAGTGTAATTGAATTTTTGAGCTCGATGGCGTGGGTGGCCTAGTGACTTGATAACCCTTCGTGAAGCAGCTAATGGGAATCCATGTGTCAAAGTCGGTCGAGTGTGACTGTGTTCAAATATATACATATATATATATGCATAGAGCGCGCGGCAATTCCATCGTGATATTAACGATCACTCTCTCGACGAGAAAACACTGTTAGAGACGATAATATCTAGAGATATATAAGTAGTAGGCTGTGCATTGCACTTGATGTCATAGGTTAAAACGATTTTACATATTCCGTTCCTTCTTCCTGACATTATTATTGTTTTCTGCCGATTCCCTTTCAGAGAAATCGCTCAATTGCAATGTCTCGGAATATTTGCAGCAATGCACTATATGGCTGAGAAAGTTATTTTCGAGATTATTTTCTTTTCTTCTTTTTTTTTTTGGAGTTAATCTGCGGGAAAATTGTTGTGTGTAAATTACTGTATTTATGTTATTAATAGTTTTGCTGTCTTTATCATTTTTAGCATTATTCAATTTTCACGTTTTACAACTGTTAGTAATTTTTATTAATTTGGTACTATTTTTCTTAAGTTACTATTTTTCTTAAATTACTCTTTTTATTAAGTTATTTTTATTAAGTTACTATTTCATAAACTTTCTAAAGACAATAAAATAATTGTAGAATTGCGAATATCGACGAAAATGTCGAGAGTCAATATGGAGACGCCACTCTCCACCTGAGAACGCCAAGGTCACCGCTAGGTGGCAGTTAGGTTACTTCTTGGAATTTTTTTCTGTCACCTGGTGACGACCTTGGCGTTCTCAAGTGGAGAAATTCATATTCTTTCTCTCTATTGTAAACTGTATATTATTATAATATTTTTTTAAAACTATTTTTAAAAAATACATTTTTTATTATAGTAATATAATAATAATGTAATTCTCATCGTTTGGTAAATATTATTTTTATTTGTCTTAGAAAATTTAACCTTTATTTTTGTTTAGTATTTACGATTCAATTGTATGAACATAATCGTGACTTTGATTATATTATCTTGTAATTATGATTATTATTTATTAACTGAAATAATCGAAAACAATTAAATAATAATTGAATAATTTTATATGAATATTTTTTACTTGTTTTTTAATGAATTGCTTTTTTTGTTGCAGGTAAGTTTAGCCAGTGGTGGAAATGAACTTATAATTTATTGACTGATGGAATTAGAGCATAATATTTAATTTCTGAACATTCAATATTTAAACTTTAAAATTTAAATACGTCTATTGGTAAGATTTGCACTGATTAATAATTTTTGATTGCATTATAATTAGTTTTATCTTTTAATCAAACGTTTTTAATAATAATGTGATTACTTGACTTATTTTTTAAACAAATGTTTATATTATTTTTTTATTTATTCGTTTCTTTTATTTAGATTTTTATTTACTTTGTTATTTCGTTTTTGTATTTTGGTTTATTTTTATGATTAATATTTTTATTGTTTTATTTATTAATTTTTTATTCAAGCAGATTTCATTAAATTATTTTTAAGTATTTTTATTTGACTCTTTATAAATTATGTTGTTCATTCATTTATTTTGTTTGCACAGTTGATTTATTTTATAAACAATTTTTATTTAGCCCTTTTTAATTATTTCATTTTTTTAGATTTAATTTAATTTCTTTTTGTTTTCTTATTTGATTTTTATATATTACAAATAATTTTTTTGTTGTTTTTGATATTTTTGTAATTTTTTTTAAATATTTGTAGAACATTTGTAATTTTTTTAAAAATATTTGTAGAACATTTGTGATAAATTTAAGCTTATATTATAATGGGTACGTGTTTTGAATTTCGATTTATATTATTATAGTTATAAATAAACTTTGAAAATAAAGGGAATTACGGAATACAGAACGTTTTTCACGCAACTTGGGAAAGATATTCTCATGCGAAAGGTGAACTGAGGGCGCATTCTAAAACTAACTTTCCCATTATTATTCTCTCGTTTCGACGAGTGCAGTGCAACGACATTATAGAAATAGTAAATACTTTTAAAAAAAATTCTCCTCGCAGGTTTAATTTAAACGAATAGTGACAACTGGAAGTAAATAATTGTTTAACTCACTATTTGTATTTTGAAAATTCTTTTTGCGCAGAGCGGAAGAAAAAGTATTTTTAAACCGAAAAAAAATACTTTTGGTTCATTTAAATGGAAATAAATAATTTTTCCAATTTTTTGGTATATTTTGAAAATTCTTTCTAAGTATGGAAAAAAATACTTTTTATCAGAAAAAAAAATTGTTTGGTTTAATTATAATTTTAAAAATTAAGGGCCGGAGGGAAATTATTTTTGGAGCTTTTTTGATCTTGAAACTGAATTTTTTAAATTAATTTTTTTTTGTAATTTAAATCAATTTTTTGTTGTAATTTAAATCACTTTGGCTTCAATTCGACTATTTATTGAAATTAAAATATTTATTCAAGTTAAAATATCAAAATTCTGAAAAGGAAAATTTATTGTCAATATACGAAAATAGATAAAGAAATTCTATAATGTTTTGAAGAGTAAGAGATTAAGTATTACTTTTTTTGTTTTTAAAAAAAGTGTTTGAAATCTTATACAATTTCATTACTTGAAATTACAACCTTCTTCATACCCGAAGGCACGAGTTGTCGATTTTCCAAAGAAAATCTTTTTAAGAACCACAATTATTGTCTGTGCTTATTGATACAGATATAATCGAGATTTAATATTGAAAAAAGGGAGAAGTAATCATCGGGACTTAAATTTTATTATACAAGAAACTTTAGACATATAATAAACTGTTTTATTAGTGGCTTTCAGACAAAAATTTATTTAAAAAAAATTCTTAAAATGTAATGCAGACCTTTTGCACACAAAAAATATAAGTGGACTTATAGATATTATCGGCACGGTTTACCTTCATTTCTGGGAATTTTTTTCTTTATTGATTTTCAGAATGTGCAGCTGAAAGTGTGGGGAATTACTTTTTTTGACGGGAATAACGAATTTTTGTTTTTGAAAAATATTTTTGTTTTGGAAAATAAAATAAAAATATAAAAAATTATATATTTTGGAAAAATTAATTTTTTTTTGAACAAATAAATATTTTGCTTGTGAAGATAAAATTTCTTTTGTGACAAGTAAATTTTCTACTCGAAGCGAATTAATTTTTTTGTAGGAAATTAATTTTCTACTTTTGTCAAAATAATTTTCTTTAATACAAGTAAATTTTTTACTTGTAGCGAATGAATTTGGTTTGTTGCAATTTTCTGTTTGTGAAAAAAAATTCTTTATAGCAAATGAATCTTTTTCTTGTACCAAGCAAACATTTTTGAAGTGAATCAATTTCTTTTGTAGAAAATAAATTTGTATTTTATCAAAAAAAATTTTCTTGTAGTACATACATTTTTATTTTCCAGAAAAAAAATTCTTTGTGGCAAAAAACTTTCTTTGTGACAAATAAAATAGTTGCTTCATTAAAAACCTAGGGCAAAAGACAGTAAACGATACAATTTTCAATGTAATCAAGACATTAGGCGATATGACAGCCATTAAATCGCTTACATAGTTAAAATCATTGATTATAATAAAACTTGTGTCAAAAGTGCATTAAGAACGAGAAAAGTCTTTAGAATGATGGAAAAAAAGGGTCAGAAAGTTAGGTACAATTATTTCCCTAAGGCGAGGAAACAGACAATGATTTAACAACCCTTAATAATGTAGTTGAAGTTTTGAACGTTCAAATGAACACGGAGCATTCTTTTTCTTCAATTTATCCTTAAATATACTATACAAAGTACCTATGTAATTTTACACGATAAATCATAGGAACTTAATAACCTCCTGAACAATAAGCTGTGAGTCGACAAAAAATTAATTCTTCTATACGCTATATACATAACGTTCGAGGAGTTGCTCATTTTTAAAAATCCCCTTTCCACCAGATTAAGTCTCTAAGACAAATTTTTATATTTCTTTTTTGCTTCTCGATCGTCGAACGGTAAAATCGAATTTTTGAGATAATTCCTCTGTCGGTGAATTTAAATTTCATTTTTTAATCAACGTTATCATTTAGTCCAGTAACAACTATGAGGATTCACAACTATTTAAATAAAAAACAAATTTAATTAATAGACAGATTTTTCTTTTGTTAAATAAAATCACTATTTTTCTAAGGATATCAAATTAAGACCCTAAGACACATGAATGTTGCAACGCAACAATTGTCATGTTTTTTTTGTCTCAATTTGAGACAAAACTGAAAGAATTTTTGGTCTCACTTTGATAACCTTGAAAAAATTGTAAAAATGTATTTTAATATGAATATTATTAATATTTTTTAAAATCGTTTTTAAATTAATAAGTTAACTGAATTTGAAAAAGTGATGATGAGAGAGTATAATACATATATGAATGTTGATTGGTGAATTCAACCTCGATTCCTTCTTGTCACGGAAGAAATGATATTCTCGGTAGGATAACTGCTTGTTTGTTCACTCGAGCGTGGCATATTCAGACCGACAAAGATGAGAAATTCGTACACATATTACGCGGTATATCTGTAGTTATCAAAATATGTCCATTTTTCAAAAAGTTTTCTGTAAACAAACATAAACACCCACTCCTCCTCCCTCACTCTCTGTAGGACGCAATATAATCTTCGTTTTAACCAATTTTTCCCATTTTTTGAAAAAATTTCTCTTTTATAGTATCAAAAGGTTCTTCTTTCCATTTCAGATGCAATATCACTCTTCTTTAGAAAGGACATAATCCTGTTTTTTGCGAGAAAATTACCGAACGATAGAACAAGTTTTCCGTTTATTTGCCAAAGTTTGTGAATTTAATTTTTTTCCCAGATTTTTGCTATCGGAACTTTAGTAGTTGATGTTCTTGTTTAATTTTTGGTTTCAAATGCGAATGCTCTGAAAGTTTTTAGAAGATGTTTATTTTTTATGAACTTAAGTCAAAGGTTGTTGTTTTTTGTTCTTTCATTCAATTTAGTTTGAATTTTTATTTGTTTTTTCAAAAATTTGAGAGAAACTGAAAAAAAACTGGAGAAAACAAAGTAACTGAAAAAGATTTTATTCAAATAACTGATTATTAGTGTATTAAAAAGTAAACATTTACTTAAATCAAATAATTTTTTTGGAAAATAAATTTGTAGATTATGAACATCTGGTGATTTTTATTTCCCACCTGAGAACGCCAAGGTCACCGCTAGATGGCTGTTCAGTTCCTTCTTGGAATTTTTGCCGCCACCTAGTGGCGACCTTGGCGTTCTCAGGTGGAGGAATTAAAACTGAAAAAACAATAAAACAAAAGACTAAATGATAATGTTTGAAATAAAATTTATTTAACTTAAAAATTAATTAGAAAGTAATCGGTTATTTGATTCGTAAAATAGCAAACTAAGAAAGAACAGTATTCGAAAGGAAAGAAATAAATTGAAAAAACAAAGTGTCGCTCTAAGGAAAGTAACTCCATGAGTGCATAAAATTACAGCAATTGTTTGACGAGTGTGAAAAGTGAATGAATATTAAAAGAAAATAATACAGGAAGTTGTGATAAGATTGAATGGATTTATATACATTAAATTATAGATTATGATGTTTTGAAGCAAAGTTATAAAGCTGATAATGTATATGGCAATAAATATTATTCATTCTCAAGTATAAAACTATCGTGTTTAATAACGTGAACAGTAAAATTGTTGTGGCAAACATTTATGTAAATTACATCAATTACATTAATATAGCGAAACTGTTATATAAATTTCTAATAGACTTTATATATTTATATATACGTTGGTGAAGAATATTGTAGCAACAGACTCGCGATTGCTCGCGCAAGATGCTTTATGAGTTCACCAACTGAATCTGAATATGATTTACAGGTCGAGTTTCAGCAGGCTCATTCCGGTGAAATGAAGGGATTCAAGAACGGCATATCCGCATGTTTTTAGTGCGCATACAGTTGCGATATATATGTATAACTGTTCTTTAAAAATATTATCTATACATATATATATATATATATGTGAATAGATCCGAAGGCGTTCTTTAGAGAAATAAAATAATGAAATGATATCACGTGGTGGCTTCTGCGATATTCTATTATTGCCAAGATGCTGTCTGGAGATCTGATCGCTTGATTGGATGTATCGACGAGAAGTAGCGCTTGAACCTTTTATACATATATCTATATATGCTTTTTGTGCTCGTTTTCCCTTCAGAAAAAACCATAGGCGGTCTAGATTCCCCACTGCTTACTAGGCGCTTTAACAAGATCATTGTCACTCGTTTTGATATTATTCTTGTAACAAGCGTCCAATGAGCCTTCAAGTTGAAATGTTTCTTTTCCTCTCTCTCGTCTTTAATCATATTTTGCGAAGGGAGAAATTGTTTCCTTGCACTAAAAGGAAAATTAAATTTTGTTGCAACCGGTCAGGGAAGGAGTTAATATTCCTAATTATTTTAACACTTGGTCATCTCTTTAATTAGTATAATCATTGCAATTTTTAGAACTAATTGGATTTTAAAAAGGTTTCAAATTAAAATTATTGAAAATAAGGGAAAATTAAATTTTTTTGGTCAGAGAAATTCAGTAAATTTATTTTTTTAAGTACAACATACATTTAATTATATATTGAAAATAATAGATTTTTAGAAGAAGTAGAAGTTACAAATATTTGCAGAAATTCTTTTGTTTTTCAAAGTTATAAAATCCACCGCAGAATTATTTAATGGTTTTCAAACAATTTTGTGCTAATTTTTTTCCCACCGTATATTGTTTTGCTGGAATGAAGGCACAAATATTGTGCTTTAATTAAAATTTATGATTATTAATTAGTACAAGGTTTCAACTTTGTTTTTATAATGTATATGTATAATATAAAGAAGGAAAAATAAGTTCCCTCTTCTACGTTTAATATTTTTTTCACCATTGAAAGGTAAATTTAAGAGGAATTGAAATTTAGAGAAAATGTAACCGCTCTCTTAAATTGGACACCTAATTAAGACGCGTTTCGCCTCCTCGTGCAGAAGATTAAAAGCAGGGCGACGATGTTGAAAGAGAGGAAAAAAAATGTTCTACTTTGCAATTAAGCCATTTGTACCTAAATGCACGTCACTGTGAAGGCTTTATATATAATATACACTGGAGACGAGAAGAAAAAGGGAAAAACAAGAGAAATATCCACTTTATGAGTCTTACTGTATAATAGGTGAATTTTTAGATTTTAAATTGTAAAAACTGAAACTTATTTCAGGGTACAATTTGAGGGAAGTTTCAAAATTTTATCGCAAATGGTTTAAATTAAGTGTTTGACAAATATCAGGAGCAAGAACCGTTCGGTAAAAAATATTAATTGTAAAAAAAAATTAATTTCTTGAGAGAAGCATAAAAATGCCTGTTTACGTAATTTTTCGAAAAGAATCTCGGATTTGGAATAATTATTATTGGGTGATTCATGACAACTTTCCCGCATTATAACTCGCCTCCTATGTTCTTTATATACAGTTCCGAAAGTGAAACTTGAACCTGGCAATCCGGTAGCAACTGGACACGCTACCACTTTTCACACCTAGTAAAAAGTGACAGATATTATTGTGTCTGGCTAAAAAGAAGAAAAAAAAGTGATTCGCAATAATAACACCTGTTTATGACCTTTTGAAAATCGATATAGGAGAATTTTTATTATTTAGTTAGATGTGAGTAGATTTTTTTCTCTCTCCAGTTCATATACGACTCGTAATTCGTAACAGTTGAATAAATTTAAAGGAAGAAAAATCGTGAGGAGAAAATTATAGGCGTGACGCGCCTTTAGATAAGTCTTAATTAACAAATGTGCTACTTCTATTTAGCGTTTGTAATAAAAATGCTGAACATATACTTTGATCCGATACGAGTTGGCAATTACATTATTCTTCACGAACAGATATTAGTGGATTTTCTTATGTTTATAATCCAATTAGTCTTATCATTCTATTCCGTCATTTTTAGGAACATTATTAAAGATTTTATCTCGTTGAAGATGTGTATTATATGCGTGCATGTACTGCAGGGATATTTGTGTTTGACTTTAGAAAGTTATGGGCAGAAATATATATTCAGTTGGAAATTGTATAGTTCAGTTTAATTCAGAATTATGGGATTGATAACGTGATGGGGAAGTGGATAAAGATTTGAATATAGGAATGAAACTAATTTCACGCTCGAGATTGTTGTACAAAATATGTTTGATTACTGATGTTAAGGAAGTGTTTGAGATGGATTACATTTTAAAATTTTTTTAAAATCTTTGCTGTATTTAATTTTTTGACCAAAAACACTTCTTAGGATGCTTTTTTGGTGCCTTTTCTTATTGTTAGTGTCACATTCGACTGGATATTTATCAGTTAATTCAAATTTTCCATTATGTGATTTAATGCTTCGACTTGATTTTCTCTAGTACTGGAACTTTTTTAACTTTATGTTTTCTTGTAACTCAGACATTCTCTGATTTGAATACGTCTTTCACGCTCATTTCAGATGTTTCTGTAGATTATCTCTATCTCTGACTATCAATCTTCGGGGAATTTTATTTTTCATCCTCCTTCTATATATTTTTTAAATTCTATATCCTTTTTTGAATTTTATTTTCTATTCTAAAATAGTTTCACTGATGGGGAATAAGACAAAAGCGTATATGATTAATCTGCCCAGGTCGATTCATATTAATCGCTTACGAGCACTGGGGAAAAATTTATTTCATTCCTTGACCGACTAGTTTTTTGTTGTTAACAAATAAATATTTACTTAAATCAGTTAATAAAATCAGCTTTTTTTGCTAACAAATAAATATTTACTTAAATCAGTTAAATGAATCAGCTTTTTTTTCTAACAAATAAATATTTACTTAAATCACTTAAAAAATAATTTAAACACTGTTTAGGATTTAAATAAAATAATTCCGAAACTGATAAATTTTTTTTATGCAATTGAGAAGAAATGCGAAAAAAAATCGATCTCGCAATTTCTTCTCTAAATAACATGAATTACTTTATAGATGTATTTTTATGAATGTTGTAAATTTCAAAAAGTGTTAAAGAATAAATGTCCTGCATATTTCATTGAAGATTATAGACCCAATAAACTTTTAATAAATTTATGTCCCTCGATAAATAGAAGACTTTATTCGATAAAACATGACTAAACCTATTTCTTCCCTTTTTTGGGGAAAAAAAAATCTTTTCTGCAATATTTACTTACAAGCTTTTAAAACCCCCATCGTAATGTATTTATATACACACGCTTTTAGAATATTTATACACAAAACGTCTTTTCCAGTTCATCAACTTTTTTAGAGAGCAAATGAAATTTTTATACACTTCATATAACCAACTACGTACAGCGCAACACAGCGGCTTTTATATATATATATATTTCAGAAAGTTCCACAAAACCTTTATCGGGTAATCGTTTGACAGCTTTCGCATACTGAAATATCATTTGAATAGCATTGATTATCTCCTCCTGATGACCTTAAGCAAAATTGGACATCGATACTTTTAAGAAAGCTTTGCGGGTAAAATATCTGTTGATTCTTATCGGCATAACTTCGTTTATGTAGATGTCAGGGAGATATTTTCTTTTTTTTTCCCTCCGTATGTATAGAGATAATCGAAGTAAGAATTTGTTTGATATAGAAAAGGGATTATCTTGATATTGAAGAAGGATTCGGGGGCGGGAGATTCGCGCAACGATAATTTATTACTCATTACCCATGCTTATACTTTTGCTGTACTCTCGATTCAATGTTAAAAGGTACAAACATTGAACACACGCAGACACACACATGAAAGCAGCGATGAATCGGCAGCGAGATCTACGCACCGATAAGATCGATACAATTTATCGGGTTCTACCTTTGCTGTTGTACTCGTCTTTATATGTATCAGAGAGGAAGATAAAAAATTAGAATTGCCTTTCAGCTTCAGGAAAAAAGAAAACGAGAAATTAAAAAAAAAACAGTGTCAATTAAGAGTGAAAGAGAGAACATAGAACTAAGAACACTTTTGTGTTTCATTTCTTTTGTATATGTAGGTACAATAATTAATTTTCTTTCGACAATTAACGTTCAAAAAAAATTTTACGTCCGAATTGTTTTTTTTTCTTCCAAATTCATAAACTTTTTACACGAACATTTACATTTTAATACAAAAATTACTCCAACGTTTCGAAATCACTACGATTTCCTCTCTAGGGAGTCTATAAAATAATGCAGAAAACAAAAATATAAAAAAACGAAGACTTTAAATAATATAGAGACATTAAACAATAAATGAAACAGTAAACAAAAATAATAGAAATGAATACTCGAAGACTTTAAATAATATTTAATAAAACGTTGCATTTAACGATCATTCCAAGTCAGAAAAATTGAAAAAATCATTCTGACTCGGAATGATCGTTAAATTCAACGTTTTATTAAATGTTAATTTTTACCGAGTAATAAAATTAGAAACAATAAGAAAAAATAAAAATAAATAAAAATAAAATAATACAAACAATAAATAAAAATGAAAAACACAAATTATATAAAATTATGTGAACAGAATTAGCATTGATACAATATTAGAAATTTAGAACGAATATAAAGATGAATAAAGCAATAAAGAAAATAAAAACAATAAAACAGCAACTTACCAAATAATAATAAAATGTTTTACAATTACATGTCGAAGGAATTAAAGGGAATTTAATCCAAAAATTAGAATCTATCATTTGGAGTCAGTAACTGAAATTTATAAAAAATTAAAATTAATAATAAATTTATAAAAGAATCAGAGTGTTATTATGAAAATAATTTATTTTTCGATGAAATTGGCTAATTATAAAGCGTTTTATCCAAATTTTTCGAAATAATTTTAAATTTCCGCAAAGAATGTTATGATTAACATTATTTTAAAACAATTCAATTCTTTCAAGAAATTTTATAATTTTAAAAAATAATTCAATTCTTTCGAGAAATTTTTTAATTTTCTCAAATAATTCAATTCTTTGGAGAAATTTTTTTTAATTTTATAAAATAATTCAATTCTTATGAGAAATTATTTAATTTTTTAAAATAATTCAATTTTTTCGAGAAAATTTTTTAATTTTATAAAATAATTCAATTCTTATGAGAAATTATTTAATTTTTTTAAATAATTCAATTCTTTCGAGAAATTTTATTAATTATGGAAAAATTTAAATCTTGGTAGGAATTTTATTGAAATTGTTCTAAAAATAGCTAAGTTCTTATAATGTAGAATTTTATCAAAATGTTTTAAAATAATCATCGAGAATTTAAAAAAATTATGAAAATGTTGATAATTTGATTTAAAATTGCATTGGAAATATTTTAATTCTCTTAATGAAATGTAAATTTAAATTCATTAAATTTCATCGAGAATCGATAAAAATCTTGATAATTTGACTTAAAATTGCATTATAAGTATTTTAATTCTCTTAATGAAATGTAAATTATAACTTTTCAATGTAATTGAATTTTTGCGAAGAATTTTATCTTAAAAACAATAATAATAATAATTTTATTTCTAAAAATAATTAAATTCTTTTTGAAAAATTCTATTAAAATTGTATTGAAAATAATTCCTGCAGGAAGAATTTTCACAAGTTTCTAGAAGCAATAAAGCAATAAATAATTATAATTAATTAGTAAATTCTAAATTAGTTGAAAAAAATTGTTATAGCATGAGAAATGTAAATGGTGGAAATTTATTTCTAATGTATATAATTTAAGAAGAATGATATATTTTTCATTCATTCATTCATTCATGAAATGAAGTGCGTGGATTCAATGGAGGTGCGTAAATAATTGTTGCGATTAATTTCAAGTGCACTGACCATGGCTATTGGAAATGACATAATAGCAGTTGTTTAGTCACGTCTACTCAATATAAAGTGAGTTTCCCATGTTTAGTATTACAGTGAAATAGCCGCATTTATACAACTTTCCGTCAGAGACTTGACTTTTACAAAGGTGAATTACTTCACTTTCTACAATCTATCTTATTAATCGCGAAAGTATGGTCTCCTTTTATCGCGACTGTCTAAGTCGGAAGTGAATCGTGTCTGGTTGCAGGTATACACCCTTGCGAAATAGAGTGCACTCGCAACACGATGGAAAAGACCGGTTGTATCATAAGTATACCAGCGTGAACTCCCGATCCAGGACACGTATTCACTTCTCTCCGAGTTTATTTCGAGTTTGAATTTTTTTTATCTGCTTTTTTCGATTTTTTAAATTTATTTAATCCCCTTCAAACTTTTTTCTTTTGAAATTATTTAATTTTTTATTTCTTAATTTCTTATTAGATTTTTTGTTTTTACTTATTTGCGTCTTTTGGTTTTATTCAATTTGAATTTCGCGGTTTTTTCATTCGGCAAACCTCCGCCTAGGTGGCATGAAAACTCTCTCGTAAACGAAATGTACTTTCTCGGTTTCTTTAAGTTAATTAATTTAAATTAAATTATTATTATTATTTTTATCATTCATTTAGTTTTTAATTAATTAATTCTAATTAAATTAAAATTAATTCAATTTTTTTATTTACATTTATTTTTTATTTAAAAAGGTTTTAATTTTTTTTTATTTATTTTTATTTACAAATGTGTATAAATATTATTATATAATTTAAAATCTAATTTGGAAAAAATAATTATTCGTTTGAAATTTGCTGCATTACAAAATCACAATTGAATAGTGTGTTTTCTAGGTGTGTGCTCCGATTAAAGAGTGATTAAAATTTCTATATAAATAACATTTGTCTGAAGTTAGTCCATTTTGTATGTAATTCAATATCTATTGCTCCGAGTTTTATATAAGTTTGTGTTTTATAGATTTTTTTCGAAACATTATTTATTGCAGTTATGTGCACAAATATCTATCTCGAAATCTGAATGTAAACCTCTACATTATATTTACACTTTCAACTTATTGCTAATTAATGTGAACAATTTTTTTTTATTAAAATCTCATTATTTATAATAGAAGTAATTAGTTTAGTAATTACATAATTTTGAACCTTTTTTTTTAAATTATGTAAGTTTCGCTAATTACTTATAGGCAAAGTTCGAACAATTTTATTAGATGAAGAAAATAATAAAATTTAGTAATAATATTAATTTTTTAATGTATTATAAACAAAAAAGAATTTATTTAAACAAATTTTAATGAAATTTTTAGTAACCAACTAATAGAAATAAGAGTAATAATTTTAAAAAATTAATTTAAACTGAATCTAATATTTTTTATACCACGAATTGAATAATTTGTATTCGTGATTGAAACTTTAGGTAATAATACTCTCACTGTTGCTCTTAGTGGATGTTCCTGCTTCACCTCTTGTTTGCTACATGAAGTGACGATAGACTTTAATTAAAATGCAATTTGAAGCGTTCAAACAAAAAAAAAAAGTTGTACAAACATAATATATCAGCTTCTGTATTTCATTACTAAACCACTTTGAATAAATTATTGTCCAGTTTTCAAATTCAACTCACAGTTATCAAAAAACTACTATTAATAAAAACGAGTTATTAAAACTATTTTTATTTTTATTTTTTTTTCAATATCAACGATAGGCGAAAATAATTAGAAAATTCTAAATTTAGAAGAGAAGTACTTTATAATTAGTCGCATTTTATTTTATTTTTTTTAATATGTCAAAGAGATGATAACAAATATTCATTTGTTAAAGGAAAGGAGAAAAAAATGAGAGAAGTAAAGCAACCAGTTTGAGCGGATATTTATTATTTTGAATATTTATATATACACTTAAACTATTGCACCATACAATAACGGGAAATCGAGAAATTATTTTTAAATTACCATTTATTATGTGTCTAAAACATAACGTTTTCTCGATAAATGCAAATATTTTAAATTTAATTACACTTTGATAAACAGTGAGCGAATTTTTAATCTATTCAATTCGAGTAAAGGCATTTATAGTTGAAGTTTGTTTTTATTTAACGCATATATCTAGAATGAATAATAATTTTAGTGAGAATTTTTTTTCTTGTAATTATCAATTTGAATTATTTTTTAATTTCCAGTTGCAATAAAGTTTGCACCAACTGTTAGTAATTTTGAATTAAAATACGGACAAAATGAAATTTTATATCAATAAATAAATGTTCTCGAAAAAGTGACGTAATAGAAATTTTTTTTATTATTATTACTATAGCAAAAGAAGAAGAAAATTTATTTAAAGAAGAAATAAATTTCGTTGAAAAATTTAATAGATTTAAATAAAAATTATAGGAAAAAAAACTAATAAAAAATATATTCTACAAAATAATTGGAACAGAAATTATTTGATTCAAGTAAATATTTATTTTATTCGAGTATAAATATTTATTATTTATTTTACACTAGACAAGTAATTGGCTGTTTGAAGGAAATGCATTTTTTCAGTGCGTATATACTGAATTAATATTTATTTCCATTTTTATTAATTATTAATCACTAATATTAGTTTTTTGTCATGAATATTAATTATATTTGTTATTAAATTCAAAAAATCGGACACAAAATATAAGGGGAAAAAAATGAAAGAAATAGGAATTGATTAATGATCATTTGCTGACAGTGTGAATAGGTGTTGATAATAACAATAATCATCCCGGAAGATGGCATTTTACTGTTAAATAGATTCGCACGAAGTTCTGAATATATACACGCAGGGACAATCCTTTATGAATGTGTATACGTGTATATTCTGTATATTCTGTATATTGCACATGAACTGACAATATGCATAAATGAGGAGCAAATTATGAGCTAGGATACACCTGTCCTTGGCCGTTGTGGTTTACCAGTCGGAGACACGAACCCTCCTTCCGCTTTCAATGCCAACATATAGCCTACACGAGAAAAGAGGTGCATTGCACTCGATTTGCAATTTATAATTTACAATTTACAATATACAATCTTAATGGAAAATCAAAAAAACCGAAAGGCAGTTGGAATTATTTTTTTTTTGTGATAATAGTAATAGAAATTAAAGAAAGAAAAAAATAGAATTAAAAAATTAACTTGCAGCTTTCGTGAAAGACTAATATTTTTTTATGGTGCGCAAATTTCCGATAAGAATTTTGTAGCTTAATAACAAAACTTTTAGTAGAGCAAAAAAAAATATAAATTCCGTATTTATAGTGTAAAAATGAAAAAAAATAGTTTCCTTTTCGATCATTCCGAGTTATATTGTTAAGTACCACCGAGTGATAAATTTAAATTTATACTAATAAATTAGATAATTAATAGAAAAAATTAAAAATAATTAATCTAAATGAATAAAATGAATATAATTAATAAAATTAATAAAATTAATTAAATTAATTAAATTCACGGATAAGCATTTGTAGTTAAAAATTAAAATGTAATAATAATAATATAATAAAAAATAAAATAATAATAAAGAAAACTTAATAAAAGTAATAAAAAATAGATAATAGATATAATTATTTTTTGGAATAAATAATAATACGTTAGTTATAAATTTATAATTATAATAATAGTAATTCCAAGACCTATAATGCTTCACACCTTATAATCAGAGTTTCTAATTAATGTTCATATTGCAAACAAACACGCGCATTTATTATCAATGATCTGATTAATAATTTATATGAAAAACAAATTAGATATGTGTATTTTTTTGAATATAATATTCCACACCTAAGTGCCTAGAGATATCAAAAAGCATACATAAATTTTCTTTTATTAACGCGGCTTTCATATAATGGTAATCAATTTAACTTTCAGTTACTGTAATAAAAAGCCATTTTTTTGTAAAAAAAAAAAAATTTTATCGTTGAGTAGATTCATTGCAAAGAAGGTTTTTTAAGGGGAAAAAAATTTTTAGCATTCCAGACAATTATTATCATTGATATATTAAATCAATTATGAGTCAACCCTTCCTCAGAGATCACAGTCGTTTTTTTTTCTATTAAGATATAGAAAGAAAGGCGAATTATTTTCAGAAAATAGAAAAAAAAACTAAAAAAGGTGGGAAAAAATTGTTACGTAAAAAGAATTAATTTAGATAATATTAATAATTTATATATCGATAATATAATATTTAAACAAAAATTTATTAACATTTGTAATAGTTTGTACCTACTAAAAACTGAATTCTTTTATTAAATTAAGAAAATCTGCAAAATTAATTAAATATGTATTAAAATTAATGTTTTATTTTTTAATTAATTTTTTTAATTGCAATAAAAACTACATTAAATTAAAAATAAAATGGAAATTTAAATACATTGAATAAAAAATTAAATTAAAATTTAATTACGTTCAATAAAAAATTAAATTAAAATTTAATTAGGTACATTGAATAGAAAATGAAAGTAAATTTTAATTACTTTGAATAAAAAATTAAATTAAAATTCAGTTACATTAAATTAAAAATTAAATTAAAATTAAACTGAAATTAAGTAGAGAGAGAGAGAGTATTCGATACAAATAAATATTTATTTGATAAAGAGATAAGTTATTGATTATTACAAGCAAATACTTTTTTTTCAGTGTAAACAGTGAGAATTGAAAAAAATCAACTAAAAGAAGATAATAATTTTTTTCTATCAACTTACACTAGGACAATATTTGAATAAAACTGGAAATTTTAACTTATAATTTTCGTAAATTCAAAATAATCCGTCATACTTTCAGTATAAAGTTGTGTTTAACTTCTTTAGAGAGTAAATATTGTCGTAATGAAATATTTGCTTGCATTTTAGTATACACGTGTTTACTGAGAAAGCTAAAAAATCATTTTAAGTTTTATTTTCTAAGTTAGAAAAGAAAATAATAAAAATATTTTTTACAAATTCTATGTATTAGTAGAAATTTTTATTTATTGGCAAATATTGTTCATTATTTAGACTCTAGAAATTTAATTTTTTTCAAGAAGAAAATATTTTGTTTGTTTTATTAGAGAAGACTAGTTTTAAAATTTGGAAAGCATTCGTCGTAAATGAATTTTATTTTAAAAAAACTTTTTTGTAATTGAATTTTATTAGGATAAAGTTTTTGGTAATTGAATTTCATAAAAAAAATTTTTAGTGATTACATTTTATTATTAAAAAATCGTTACTAATTGAATTTAATTAGAAAAATATTTTTCGTAATTACGAATTCAATTAATTGAATTTCATTAGCAAATAATTTTTCGTAATTACATTTTATTGGAAAAAAATGTTTATAGTAATTGATTTTTATTGGAAAAACATTTTTACCAATTGAATATTATTAGAACAAATTTTTTAAAAAATTGAATTCTATTTTAAAAACAATTAGTACTTTTGTTTAAAAAATATTTAAACATGAACAAAAGTTTTCCTTTATTTGAACATCGCCAATTGCTGGAATATTTTACAGTTTACTTTAAAAAAAAAAACAAAAAAAAAAAAAAAGAAAATCGATAAGACATAATAATTTAATAAAACTTTGATAAATAATTGATTGAGTATAGAAATTTCATAGATAAATTGCGGATTTAATAATGCGAGACAGGTAGTTTGAATGGTTTTTTCTAATTATGATAATTACAGTTAACAAGGGGTGTACAGGTGAAAAAACGTTTTCCTAGAAAACTTTAGATGAATAAAAAAAACTGAAAAGAAAAAAAAGACAGATAATTATGGCTATACAAAGTGTTTTACATCATTTAAATGACCACCTTGTGTACAAACAATGTCCGACTCTTACACATCGTTAGGTAATTGAAATAGTTGTTATATAGACCTCAGTTTAGAATATCTTATGTTTAGTAACGGTTCTTGGCTATGGAACAAATTAGTAGTCTATTTCCAACTATTATATACCATGCGAAATGTGAATTGAACGAAAAAGTGATTAGAAAGGAGAAAAATAAACGATGGGAAAAGTATTTAATGATCGTGGCACACTGCATTTTCTATTCAAGTAATAATCAACTTATTCGATATAATGGAAATTGAATTTTTTTTTAAATTTAATCTCTTTGTGAAATAATAATTGGTAAAATTGTTGTGGGTAGTGTTTGGATTTCTTTCGACTGTTTACTATTATTTACTACTGTTTACTACTGTTTAATAATGTTTACTAATATTGGCTACTATTTACTACCATTTACTCACTAAATTTGAATTAATAAAAATATTTACTATTTTATTTTGTTATTTTTCTTATTTTTCTTATTTACTGACTTTTTGCTTTTTAATTTGTCAATTTTTCTACCAAGTAGTAATGTTTTACTATTTTATCAGTAAAATTTACTAATTCAAAAGCAAAAAATCCTTAACCAATTCAAAATAGTAAATGTTTTTACTAATTAAAATTCAAAGAGTAATACAAAACTAAATATTTTCGTAGTATTTAAATTGTTTTAAAATTAAATGCTTTTGGCTTCGAAAATTGTCGAACTTGTTTTTTTTAAATTTTTAATTAAAATATTTCGAAATTTGTTTTTTTAAATTAGATCTTTATATTTAATTAATATGTATGAAATGTTTGTCCTTTGGAGAAAATTGTGAAAGTACATTTCAAAGAAGAGATGACTTATTTCAAGAATTATTCTCCTTCTTAAATGGCTAATTAGCGACGAGATATTTTTCTTAAAAAAAAAACTTACATTTTTCGTTATAGTTAATGACTTGTGGGGTCAATTAGTATTTTCAACAATCATTGTTCGTGAATCTCGAGCGTAACGTTAATTGAAACTGTAATATATACATGAAATCTTTATAGCTTTCACGGTCAATTAAAACAACTTTATTTTCTACGCAATCATTTTTTAAACGCTCAAGTTTCACTTGTCGTCGCAAAGTAATTGCTGTGACCTTGAAAGTATTTTTTTTTGGTATAAATAATTTAAATGAATAATTGAAATAAATAATTGAAACCAATAATTGAAATAAATATTTAAACCAATAATTAGAACCCATAATTGAAACAAATAATTAAACCCATAACTAAACCAATAATTAAATCAATAATTAAACCAATAATTAAATCAATAGTTGAACCAATAATTAAAACCAATAATTGAATGAAATAATTGAAACTAATAATTGAAAGAAATAATTAAATCAAATAATTGAAACAAATAATTTAAATAAGTAATTAATGCTAATAATAAATCATTGTCTAATTAAAATTTAAATGAATAATAAATAAATGATTTATTACTGATATATTAATAGTAAAAAAATTGTCTTTGGGTACTTTAGAAATTTTTTTTTTTGAATTATTTTTATTTTATTGAAGCAACAAGACTTTCTTTAGATTTCTTTTTGAAAAATGCTCTCAATTTCATGGCTTTTAACTTCTATATCGTGTGTGCATGTTGCATGTGAAACCATAAGATGGTCTTATAAATATTTTCTCATTGGGGAGTTCTCTACAATATTGTAGCTAAATGGGTTGCATTTCTCAATGTGTCTTTATTGAAGGAAGAATATATTTTTAAAAAAATCAAATCGATACGGTAAAATGCATCCAATGTGCGATCAATTTTATCGACTTAGATAAATTATACGCGACTGACAAATAAATATGTGATGTGTTATGGTTTATAGACAAAGAATTCCATGTTATAATATGTCTATTTTTATTTTATTTTCACTATATTTCAATTTTTTTTGCTTTTATTTTATTATTAATTTATTAAATTATTATTATTTATTCTTTTATTTATTATTTTTTTATTTTTTTCTCTATTTCCATGACAAATAATTGTATTCTTAAAATATTATGATTTTTACTTAAAAAGAGATGCAACGTTGTTTTTGAAAAAACATTTTCGATCATATTTTAATTAAATTTCGTATATATTTAAGTGAGAATCCTTTAAGTAATTTATAAAATTTGGGAAATATTGTTTTTGAGTTTTATGTTTATATATTAAATTAAGAAATTCAAAGTTGCATTTGCTGTGATATTTAAATTATCATATTATAGAATAATTTTCGTCTTCAGACTGAAGTTTATAAAGTTTATTAAGTATAATAAGTTAATAAGTTCATTAAGTATTTAATTTTTATTAAGTATTTGCATAAAGTTGATAATTTGTATAAATTATTATAATAATTGTAATAGAGATGTTGATAAATTTATTTCCATTCTTATTTTCATATATTGATGAAGTATAAAGTAGATTATTATTACGATTCAGAGAAATGCGGTAATAAAAATAATTTGATTGGCATAAGAAGGGAAGAAGTTTTCAGGTGAGAAGTATCTGAAGAAATTTTTCGAAAGATTATTCATTTTAGATAACATTGTTTTCTCTGCTGAAATTATCATTCTCATTACCCTATGCCCGTTGCTCCGTGAACAAGAATATTAACATACATTATAATATGTTTGTTATTTCACATCTGACGTATTACGTTCTCTATTCACGAGGCAATTCCTTGATATGTTATTTAACATCTGTTTTCGTTTGTTATTTTCATCTTTTGGTAAAGTTTTCATTCTCAAGGCAAGATATAGTAAAAAAAAAAACCTGTTATCGTTTACTCTTTGTTTTTTCTTCTTTAAAATTTTCTTTCATTATTTATTTATATTTGAATATAAAGTAAATTTATTTATGTAAATTAAATTTATTTATTCTTTTTTTAAGTTTTTCTATATATTTTATGTATAATAATTTTTTTTAGATTTTTTATAAACATTTTTATTGAAAATCGAAGTAGAGAATACAAGAAGTGTTGATTAATTATCGATAGTGCTATGTATAGCATTCTTCATGACAATTTGATATTTGTAATTATCTTATCAACTTAAGAAACCACTAATTGAATTAATTTGATTAAACCACTTTTTTTCGTTACTGTTCGATTTAAATAAGAACAAGAATTTTATCTGAGACTTTGATAACATTCGTCTACGCAAACTGGGCTTTATTTTATTAACAGAACTTTGTGATGAAATAATATGCCTTTTTTCTTGTTCCAAACTTTTCTCAATTTTTTTTGTCTATTTAATTTAATTTTTTTTCTTTATTCCAAAAATATTCAGTAAGTTTAATTTTTTATACTAAAATTCGGTAGAAATTGAATGTTTTACTAAAATCCGAAAGGAATAAAAGTTTGAAATTATAAAAAAAGGTTATAATGGTTTATAATTCTGTTGGGAAAAATTACTAACAAATTACTAAAAGTTACTTTAAATTATTACTTAAAATTACTTTAAATGATTACTAAATATTTTTATGAATAACCTCGAAAATTTTATTAGAAAAAAAAATAAATACAAAATTTATAAATAAATTACAAAATAAAATTGAACAAAATTTTATCAGGCACATGAATATTTAACTTGTGTAATATTTGTTGTCAGTAGTAAAAGTATTTTTAGTCAGACAGTTCTGGAACTTTGTATAATTTTCGATATTAGTAGTAAACGGCGCTTTTGGTCAGACACTGGATTAAAATTTTTTTTTTTTAGAATTAGTAAAACATGTTAGTCGTCAGTTTTTCTATTCTTAAAAGTAGTAAAAGTCGATTTTAGTCAGACGATTAAAAAATGCTTTGGAAAAAATGTATATTAGTGGTAAAAAGCAGTAATAAACAATATAAAATAAAATATATTTATAACATATAAAATCCTGATAAATTCTCTATCAGTATAGTTAAAGCAATTATTCAGTCAGACGAATCGTCTATTTTTAGTAAAAATGTAAAAAAAAAATTAATTTTTAAACGTTTGACTTTGGCGTTTGTGTTGTCTTGTTGTGTTTCCACTGTCAATAAGTTCGGTTGTAATATATCCGGGGGAGGGGAGAGCTGAGGAGAATAAATGTCATAAATTACAAGATAGCACTTTTATATCTTTGTGGTCCCGAGTCATAGTCGTCGTCGTCGTCGTCGTTGGACATAAATATTATCCGTGTGGATACGGACGTGCTCTGAAAAGCAGATCATAGCGTGTGCGCACCAAGTATGAACCTGTCTTTTATATTTTCTGTGTATGTAAGGACCGACATTGTAGTGTATTTTTTCGAATTTCTTCAGATTTTTACAATGGCTGACTAAAACAATCTTTTACTACTATTCTTTCAAGTTTTTCTCAAGTTTTCTGAATAAAATTTAATTTTACTGCTTACAAAAAATTATTTTAAATCTCCCGTCTGACTAAAACGATTTTTTACTACTGAAACAAAAATTTAAGATTTGTCTGACTAAAACTGATTTTACTACTTATAATAAAAATTATAAAAATCGAATATTCGTGTGACTGTATTAATTTTCCGACGACTATTTTTTTTACTACTTACATTGAATTTTCTCCAATTACAAGTATTCAAAACTTGTCTGACTAAAACGATCCTTTACCACTGCGGAAAATATCTAAAAAGTCTGACGGGTAAATAACTGTTGCTACTAGTTGCAAAAGTAACCAAATCTTCTACAAAATAAATAAATTTTTATTTTTGTCCGACAGAAGCGGACTTTTTTCACTAATTGTGAAGTTTGTTAATAATTGTCAAGTTTATTCATATTTTATATCTGCAGATAAATTTTCAGCTGTGTAAAAAAATAATTATCCAAAAAAATAATTATTTAAAAATAGAATTATTTAAAAAATAATTATTTTAAAAAAACGTGACATACATTCTCATGGCAAATAAATTTTCGGGTTGTAAAAATAAAACATGTTTTTGTTAATTCTGTAAAGATGATTAGATTTATAGATAATAATATAATTATATTAATATAATTATTAATAATAATAAACTAGATTATTTTGAAAAAAATTCTCTTTCTTTTTATTTTTCTACTTGAGAGCAAAATTTATTTAAAGAAGTGAAAAAATAATCTACAGACTTAAAATTTAATTATCCAGTTTAAAAGACTTTTTTGAAAATAAATTTTTTTGAATAAAAATTTGAGATGTATATTTTTTAAATAAAGAAGCTAATTATATGTGTGGGTATATTAGTTTTTATTCAGTTTTCTTTTTTAAATGACTATACTTTTTTTTACATATGCTTACATTTAATTTTTTTTACATTTGCTTTACAATTTGCAGTTGAAAAGTACAGAACGAATTTATTATTCATTCGCGCATGAGTTGAAATCAAAGAAATCTGTTTTTTTTCTTATATTTCACACTGTACATACAAATTTAAAGAATATATATACAATATGTATATGCGCCAGGCGCATTTGATGTTGTTTTGACTGCCGAGAGTTTGTTTTTCTAAAGATTATTTCTCCATTGTTTCAGGCGCGGACGAGGGTCTGGTGCATTTTATTATGCGTGACATTTTTACTAAGGGATGTCACTTCAAAAGCTGGTAAGTATTTTCTATTGATGATCCGAGATAATTAAAAAGTCATTAATTATTTATGCTTATAGAATTAATGAACTCTCGATTATGTTTTGCTACCTTCTCGATTCTCTTTTTTTCACCAAATGGCACATTATCTCCGTGAGTAATTAGTTGATTGAGATATTTATTTATTTGTAGATTCATTTATAATATTTATTTATTTATATTATTTATTGATCAATATTATTTATTTGTATTATTTAATTAAATTTTAAATAAACAAATAAATAATAATCAAAGTTTTTCTGCAGGTATCAAATTGAGACAGAAAACGAATTAATTTAGTTAGTTATTTTTTATTTATTATATACGAATTTATTTACATGTTTAGTTATTTAGTTTTTAATTACTTACTGATTTATCGATTTTGTTATTGAGTTAGTTTTTAATTTATTCATTTTTTTTGTTATTGAATTATTTTATAATAATTTTCACTAGTTTATTTATTAATTTATTTATTTAGTAATTTGCCTTTTTATTATTTAATTATTTAATTATTTATTTACTAAAATATTTGGTCTCTTAGTAATTTATTTATTTTACAATTATTTAGTTTTTACTAATTTATTTGAATATTTAGTATTTGTTTATTTAGTAAATTATAAACTGCCAAAGTTATTTATTTAATTACTTAGTTATTTCATAGTTTGTTCACTTGTTCAGTTATTTATTTTTTTAATTAATTCAATTGTTTACTAATTTATTTATTCAGATATTTATCTTCTAACTATTTACTGATTTACATTTTTAGTTATTAATTAATTTATTAACTTATTTAGTTATTAATTAGTTTATTCATTTATTTAATTATTTATTAATTTATTAACTTATTTAGTTATTTATTAATTTATTCACTTATTTAGTTATTTATTTTTTACTTATGCACTGATTTATTTATTCCATTAAAAAGAAATTTACTCTCTTATAGTAATTCGGTTATTTTAGAATTATTTACCCCTTTAATTATTGAGAAATTAATTTAGTTAGCATTTATTTATTCACTTTCTTAACTGTTGCGGTATTTTATTAAATTCCATATTTATTTAATCCAATTTATTTAATTATTCGACAATAAATTTATGCATTTATTTTTTTTACCAATTATTTTCGGTACTTATTTGGTTTATACATTTATTCATTGATTTATTCAATTATTATTTTTTTCTATTCTTTTTCCATCGAGAAAATAAAAATTGTTGTGCCAGGAAATTTTCATGAAATGATTTTAGCCTTGAAATTGGATTCCAGAAATCGAATGTACCGCAAGAGTAAACCAAGTGCAACAATGTGTTGGTGATTCTCGCGGCTGATTTTCTGTTGTCACTTCTTCTTCTTCTTTTTCTTCTTTTTGCTTTTGCTTTTGCTTTTGCAGGCACCGCCTGACCATTTCTCTCGATAGTTCCTTCTGTAAAGGTCGAGCCGATCGCTTATGGTCGTAGGTCGAGCAATAAGAGTAGTACAAAGCTTCTCGAAAGTCTCTTTACTTTACTACTCTCAAACGGTGCCACGTGACATTTGCGTTCTCCGTTACCTACTTACAAAACAGGGCCGCATTTGCATTACACTTTCCTTTCCAAAAATTTATCTTATTTATATTATATTCATTTTATTGATTTATTCTCGTATTTCTTTACCGATATATATGGACATTTTTTTTTTTGGAATAAAATTTCAGTCATTTTTTTTAAAGTGAATTTAAATTTGAATGTAAAATTAATTTTTCATAAATTAGTTTGATTTGGTAAATTTATGGTTATTTACAATTATAGTATTATTGGAGATTATTATAATTGTATTATATTTTACAATTTTTTGAATTTATGTTTTTTCATTCATATTTTTATTATACTTTACTATTCATTTATTTATTATTTATTTGGCCGTTTAGTTACTTTTTATTTAGTTGTTAATTTAAATATTTTTTTATTTATTTATTCATTTGTCATTTTATTAATTTTTTATTTCTTGATTTGCTTATTTATTTGTTTATTTTTGTATTTATTTACATTCATTAATTTATTTATTTATTCATTTATCATTTTATTAATTTATTTATTTGTTGATTTGTTATTTATTTATATTCATTAATTTATTTATTTCTTTATGTGCTCATTTATTTTTTTTTTCATTTATTTATGTAATTATATTTTCAAAAAAAAATTAGTTCTTTATTGCATAATTTACATATTATAAAATCATAAATAGAAAAAATTGTCATAATCTTGGAAGAAAAGAAAAAGTTTCGTCAATTTTTATCTGCAGAAATAATGTTACGTGCGATGTTTAAAAGAAAGTTAAAATTTCATATTTATAACCAGGAAAACTAATTTTAAAGGTGAAAATTATTTTCAATGGATAATTATATATATATCTTTTGTTTTTTTTCCTCTCCCTTTTCTTTATTTCTGCATGTTGTAAATTATTACTCCTACATATAGTGCGTACATAAGTACAATAACTATTTATTTACTGGTTTTTTTTTCTTATGCATAGTCTTTGCTTATGAATTTTGCAAAAAAATTAAAATAAGTATACAAAGTAAACACGCACATATTATTGTAATGTAAAACATTTGAACAACCGAAAATTACCAATCTCAAGGATAAATAAATATTTTATAGGTACACGTGTCGTAAAGATATAAAATTCATTCTTAAAATTTAAGTTTTATAGCGCGAGATAAGAGGGAGAGAGAGAGGCTGCGTGAAATTTTAACTACCATAAGAATATGAATTTTTATTTATTCTTAAACGTGAATTTTTTATTTTAAATTTTAATATTGTATTATGTAAAGATTATGTGTTTTTTTTGCCTTTTTTGTTTTTTATGATCTTTTAAAAAATTATTTACGTCCAATATAAAGAATGATTTCATTTTCGCTTTTTTATCTCGAGAAAGATTGAGATTTTTTTCCTTTTTGAAAGCCTGTAACTTTCTGTTATATTAATCATATTATATCACCAATTAAAGTAAGAAAGATGTTAATTTTTTTATTTTTTGTTACAATAATAATGTAATAAATAAATACACTGTGGAAAAATGTATTTGATTTAAATAATCGTTTACTTGTCTATTAACAAATAAACAAATTTACTTGAATTAAATAAGTTTTATTTATTAAATCAAATAAAATTAAATTTGTAAATTAAATTAATTAAATTAAATACTATTTGCTTAAATCCTAAAACTCCAGTGTTAAAATAAAACATTTTTTTCTAATTTTATTTTATAAAATATTTTCCAAAGTAAAATTTCAAAAATAATTTTACTTGATTTAAATAAAAATTGCTTGATTCGATTAAATGTTTAATTGCTAATAAAAATGTAATCGGTTATTTGAGTGAAATGAATTTTTTTTATGCAACAAAAAGTTCAGTGTGATAAATTAATTAATTTAAACATTAAGTTTATGGTGTAATAAATACTGAGTTAATTTGAATGAGAAATAATTAATTTGAATATATGAGACAAATTAAAAGAAGTGTATGTAAGTTATGTTCGAAAGTAAAAGAATAATTATATATATTCGAAATTAAATTCCAATTCTCTGTGATTTTACAGTATCGTGAGAGGAGTATTATTTTAAAATAAATCTTCACTTAAGTTATTGCTCGGGACAGGTTCTTTAACATACAACGTATGCTCTACAGAGATTTGTGCACTTTGGTGAAAGTAAGAGATGTATGTTTTATGAACATCTTTATACATCTTTGTGAGATAAATCCCCTTTGAAAACAATACGTCATTCTTTAGGAAATATATATGTATATACAATTGCTGATGAAAATTGTGTCAATGTTGGAAAATAAATAGACTTTCTTTAGCAGACAAACAATTTTATAAAGACAATTATAGGTATAAATAATGAATTACAAACAATTTTTTTTTATTCATTATTTTCATATTTTTTTTAATTTTCTTAATGTTCTTAATATTTTATTTATTTTATTTTTATTATGAATGTTTGGCAAATATTTTTTGGCTATAAAGTAATTCTGTATTTTTTCCAACGGTACTAAGTCTTTCGGTACCAAATATTTCGCGGTGAAGTGATTTTTGTTGGCACTATAAACTCAATTTACACGATTTGTTTCAGGACTATGCGAAGTGGAAACGGGACAATCAAATATTATTCTCGACATCGAAGAAAGTAAAGGAAGCTGTAAGTTGTAAATTTTCGTCAAATATTTTTTTTTCATAATAGATTTTTGTTGAAGAATTATTTAAAAAAAAAAAAATTTTCCAAGTCGTTACAAAAATTTTTTTCCTTAAATGCATATTATATATTATATCTTTATACAATACATTTAGGTCAGAGAGTAATTTTTTTCTTACTTTATTAAATAAATATTATTTTACTGTAAAAAAAATTTTTTTCTACTGTAAAAAAATATTTTTTATTGTGAAAAAAATTGTTTTTACTTTATGAAGAAAATACTCGACGAAATTGGAAGAAAAATATATGCAAGAGGTGTCAAAATATTTTTCAAAAGATGTGGGACAAAAAAAGTGTTATTTCACTAAAACCGCGAATGATGAATTTGCCCTTCGGATGAGAAATAAATAACTGTTATTTTGATGGGAAAAAAGTGAAAAATTTTTGCATATTCTTGACACTCTTGGAGAAATTGACAAAGCCCATTATTGCAATAACCATATCCGGAATGTTACACAATTCGGTGAAGTTCACAGCGTTTACGTTTAAGAATTGAAAGAAATTTTTTTTTATAAATAGTTAGCATAAATTTAAGTTTAAAAATTAATTCTATTTACAATTTTATTTATTTATTTTAATAAGGAAATTTTGTTCTCTAAGCAAAAAAAATGGTGTCTTTGATTACAGGGATAGAGAAATAATTTTTTAATTTAAAAAGGAAAAGTAAAATTAAATTTAAAATAAATTTAATTAATTGCATAAAATACATTTTTTTGAGTCAAAGGAAAATTAATTTTCAATCGAAAATACAAATCAAGGCAAGTGTTTTCTTGAAATCAATAACAATAAATATTTTTACATTTAAATAAAAAAAAAATTGTTCTCGAATCAATTTTTCTATTTTTTGAATTTTGGATTTGATTTTATATAATTATTATTAAAAATAAAAAAAATAAATTAACAATATGATTTGATTTGATTTTTGTATATATATAAAGAGAGAATACAGGAAAAAAATAGAAGAAAGACTTTCCTTGCAATAAAATCTTCTCGAATCACAGTAAAATAGAAGAAAACTAGAAGAAAGAAAGAAAGAAAAAAGCAAAGGAAAATAGAGGAAACCTCAAAGAGAAAACTACTAACAGTAATTGCTCTCTAGAAAGAAGAGTGAAAAAAAATTACTAAAATTTGAACTTTTCAAGAAACTTTTTTGAGGTTAAAATAAAATTTCTTTTCTCAGTCTAACTACAGTTTTCGTATTAGAAAATTATTTTTTGCTGTTATCCTTATAAATAAAGGTATGCGTACAAGGCGAAAAATTGATTTAATGACTTGTAATCAATTGCTATCTGGATAAATAATGATTGTCTGATGAGAAAGGCCTTTTATTTTTTCTATGTCTACAATGAAGTCTAGATATAATGAATACGGAAGGGCAATTTGTTAAATTACCTTGGTTTATTCATAATTTACAAATAATTACACTTTATCATCATTAAATAAATTATTAATACTTTAATTATTATTACGTTCTGTATGAATAATAATAGTTATCTTCACTGCATAAATAATAATTGTCACTATATATAAATAACAATTACTATTTTTGTATAAAAAAATAATTATTATACTCCATACAAAATAATAATTATTATAATGTATTAAAAGTAATTATTATTATAATATATAAAAAATTATTATTATTATGTATAAAAAATAATTATTATTACTTTTTTGTTAAAACCATTTTTTTAAAAAATATTTTGCAATAAAAATTTTAGGCCTTTTTCTTCTTACAATATACTTATTAGTAAAAATATTTATGAAGAAATCTTTATCAACAATTAAAAAGAAAGAAAACTTTTGTTAATATATTTTTTCTCAGCATCCATTATTTCAGTATTAATCACAAAAAAAGTTCTCTGATTTTTGAAAAATAAATTTCTGACAACAATAATTTAGAGATAAATTGAAAAAAGCTATTATTTGTCATTTTGAAAGTTAATTTTCGTCCTCGGAATTGGGAAACTTTTTCACGTAAAACTTGTCTTTTTTTGTCATTTTCTGTACGGTTCAATATCAAGGAAAGATAGTTGCTGTCTTCTTGTGGATATTGGTTTTATATCACTAAACACGATCAAACCATGTAGAGACAAGGTTAAAGGAAGGATTACGTGATCAAATTTACTTTCGTCTTCCCCCAAAAAAAGTGGGACATTTTTTCAATAACAATAATTGAAACTTCGTTTTTTCTCATTTGTGAAATTAATTTTTGTTTTTGGGAATAATAATGAAAAACAAGATAAAAAAAGAAAATAATGGGAAAAGTAAAGTAAAAAAAGTAAATAAACAATGAAGAAAAAGAAAAAAAATAAATAAAATTTTTTCATCACCTTTTTAAAAAATGGTTTATGATAATAATTTAATAAAAGGGTTTTTTTTCCTGCATTTTCTCTTCATTATTGTAAAAGGAACAATTAGCTAATGCAAAGTGATCGTTATTCTGAAATTAGCATCACGTAACAATTCACTGTTCACTTGAAAGCATTGGTTACATAATGCAATTGGATTCTCTCTCTATTGTGATTGATTGACTTGAACTGAAATTTTCTTAACAGCCATCGATCAAGCGACCGCGCCAGAAGAGCTTCCTGTGTCTGGAGATCCACTGACAGAAATAGTCTTGGAACTTATTTTCACTGGACGAAAGCCACTTTTTATTCTCAAGGGGAAAAAGTTACAGCTTGTCGAGCCACTCGACAGGGACGCTGAAAATTTGTCGCACATTGTTTTTCAGGTGAGAAAAAAGAAAATTGTTTATATTTTTTTAAGGTTTAAATAAAAATTGTTAATTGTTCTTTATTTGTTATTTTGTTTATTCATTTTCTATTTTTCTGGGGACGAAAAGAAATTTTTTATTTTCTGATAAGGAAAAGAGAATTTTTATTTGTCCTTTTTTTTGAAAAGTGAATTTATCGTTTTTTATTCGAAAGGAACATTTTTTTCTATTTAATTCGAAAGAAAAATTTTTTTTTGATGAAGAGAAAAAAGTTTTTGATTTTTAAAAAGAGAATTTTTATTCTTTTCCTCTCCCTATTAAAAAAAGGATTTTTTTTCTTCTTTTTGACACAAAAAGAATTTTTTTGATAGAAAAAGAGAATTTTTACTTTTTTTAAAAATTGAAATAGGAAAATGTTTTTTTTGGCACGAAAAGAGAATTTTTATTATCTCTTTTTGTAATAAAAAAAATACTTTTATTTTCTTTTTTTCGTTATATAAAAAAGAATTTTTTTTTGTTGACAAAAAGATATAAGGAAAATACAGTTTTTTTTCGAAACATAAGTTAGAAATAATTTATATTTAAATTGCGATTTAATTGAAGTTAATTAAATTTTTTCTTCTTTCAGTTGACGTGTACAGTGAAGTCAACGAATAAAAAGAGAACGATTCCCATAATCGTTCGACTTTCGGATATTAATGACAATGCTCCTCAATTTGTCAACACACCATATGAAACGACAGTCCCAGAGGTGAGTGCTCAGATAATTTTAAATTTGAATTCCACCATTGTTTCGTCCGCAATGAACTTTCCTTTCTCGTTCAACGAGATGAATTTAAATTTATTCCCCTTAGATATACTGTACATCTTTGAAATTTGTAATTCGCCACTAAGAATTTTAATGTGTTTCAAATTCGTTTTTACTGTAATGCGATTGCCGCAATTTACGTATGCAATTAAAATGATTACAAAATTAATTAAATTGATATAAAAAATAATTGGTATAGAAATTAGTTAATTAGAAGTTTATCAAATCTATTTATTATTATTTATATTATTTTATGGTCAATTCGAAATAATTTCTAATATTTCGATTATTAATTATTTTGGCCTCAATTAATTAATTATTGTTTATTTAGTTATTAATTACTTAATTATTAATTATTTTGCCTCAATTAATTATTATTCATTTAGTTATTAATTATTTTTGGCCTTAATTAATTATTGTTCATTTAATTATTAATTACTTAATTATAATTTTATTTAGTCGCTAATTTCTTAATTTTTAAATAAATAAGTACGTTACTAAATAATTATTAATTATAACTAGTTATTTATTATTTAATTATTCATTATTTCGTTCTGAATTCTAATTAATTGAGTGATTTTTAATTCTTTAGTTATTTATTACTTGACTATTTATTATTTATTTATTTATTGATGATGATGATGATAATTAGAAAAAGTTGGCGATTCAAGTCCATAAAATATAGTCTACAAAGAAACATCATGTAAAAGAAACAATTGTTAAATTATTTATGAGGTGATCCGTTTTATAAATATATAGTTCGCCATAGTGAGAGACCGTTAATTCCCATTTGGGAAAATAGCAACAAACAAATAAAAAAAAGAAGGAAAAAAAACGTTTACAACTATTAACTGGACTGTAATTATTCAATAATAACTGTATTATTTCATAATTGCAAGTATATGTTTTTTTATGCCGTAATATTCTCTCAATGATAATAACATTTCAGTGTAACAACTTAATTATTTAAATTTCTAATCAACTATGAAGATTAATAATTTCTGATATATATGGGAATTAATAAATTTTTTTTCAAATAATGAATGTTTTTTTTTTCTTTATACATATACAAGGAAGTTGAATATTTTTTCTCATCAATCATAATGAGGTAGTTAAGATTTCACGTCATAAGCAGAATGAAAATTTATATTCAAGGGAGAAGCGGTCTAAAATTGAATTTATATTAAGCGCTGAAAGAAATTTTATAGACGGAATTTTTTATAAATAAATAATTATAATTGTTGTCGAGTATTGTAAATATTTATGATTATAACTAATTTACTTTGTGCAAATTTGTATTCTGTAAAAATTATTTCTGAGATATTAATTATGTGAATAATAAATTTAATATTTGCTGATTGCTGATAATTAAAATAATAACAACAATAATAATAAGAAAAAGAAGAAGAAGAATATTAATAATAATAATTAATAATAAGAAGAATTAATAATTAGAATAATATTAATAATATCAATATTGATAGTAATGATAAACATTTTGATTAATAAAAAAATGTGGATTTATTTTCAGCTGACGCCAGTGGGCTCGACAATTTTCAAAAAGGTCCACGCCGTAGACGCGGATGCTGGAGTGAATTCTCTTATAGAGTATTCCATTGCACCTGGGGATGGCACCGGGATTGGAAATAGCGATGGAGTTGGACGAGATAGGGTTACAACCGCTGACGGATATGGTTACTTCAGCATTAATCTACCCCATCAAGGCCAAGTCACTGTAAATCGTACTTTAGACTACGAGAGAACTCAACGCTATCTAGTCACCATTCTCGCCTCAGTAAGTTCTTTTCGTAAAAAACAAAAAAAAAAATAAAGAAGAAGAAGAAGAAGAAGTTTCTTTTAACCCTTCTCACAATAACCGAACCGCTATTTCCGGCGTGTTTCTGGAGGAAAAAAAACTGCTGACAGTATAATACCGTTAACTCACACAAATTGCATTTTCCTTATAACTTCTTAGATTTTTAGTCAAGTTTAATAGCCAGTTTTTTTTTCTTTTTTATTTTTCCGCACTCGAAAGCAAGTTTCCTATTCACGACGGTATTTAAAAACTTTGGAGACTTTAATTATGGGTATTTTTATTTACGACGAGACCTCTTTTTGCCCTACACTTTTATAATTGCGGAAATGGAGATTTTTCGTAATTTTCTGTTTTTGACGTTTTTTTCTAAAAGGGGAGAAAATTGAAGAATTAGAGACTAGTTATCGAAAGGAAAATTGAATTAATTGTCGCGTTATATTTTTTAAAATAATATTTAATAGTTTTTTATTAACAATTTAAACTATTGTCAACAGAATCGAAATTAAAATTAACAAAAAAATTATTTCTACAAAATTATTCATTAAAATTTTGAAAAATTCAGATTTTCCAAAAATTTTAATTAAAAACCTTTTCAAAATTCTTAATTATTTTTTAAAAATTGCTATTATATTGTAAATTTTATAAATATAGTAGATTATTAAAAATCATGGAATTGAGAAAAATTTTTGAATATAATTTAATTTTCCGAAGAATTTTATTCAATTTTCTGAAAATAATTAAATATTCCGAAGAATTTTATTCAATTTTTTGAAAATAATTGAATCTTCCGAAGAATTTTATTCAATTTTCTGAAAATAATTGAATCTTTCGAAAAATTTTATTCAATTTTTTGAAAATAATTAAATTTCCAAAGATTTTTATTCAATTTTCTGATAATAAGTGAGTGTTAAATATTCAAGTAAGTTTAATTTAGGATTTGAATTTAAAGTCTTTATTTATTTATGAAAATTTTATAAATAGAACTTTATATAAATATAAAGTTCAATTATTCTTGAAATATTTGAGTAAAATTATTTATTAAATAATTTACAAGTAATAATTTTATGAATAAAATAAAAATTATTTTTTTTCTTTTATTCTTGAAGAAATTAAATTATTTAAAAACAAATGATTGTCAGAAATAGAAAAAATTAAAAAATGTTTTGTAAATTAAAGCAATGTTTTGTATTTGAATTCGTAGTTATTTGTTGAGTTTACGAAGCAAACAAAAAGACACAAAAATTCAGAATTTGTATGAATTCTAAAAATTCTATTTTTCCCTGCACTTTGAATAAAATTCCCTGACTTTTCTCTAAATTCGCCGATTTCCCTGACCTGTATCAAGCATTTAAATGCTTCATAAACAGAGTGACAAAGAAATGTTAATTAATTTTTTGTTTTGAAAAAGCAAAAAAAATTGTCTTCGCAAAGCACACTTTATGGAAGTAAGAAAAAGAGTAAAAAAAAAATAAAAATGTTTTCCACGTCGGGTTAAAAATGCAGGAGCCTTTTATGCAGTTATAGTTGAATTTAATGGTGGCCTTTAGGTATTTCTGTCATTTAGTTGTTCTCTTGCGTTATTAACGCCCCGGGGAAAAATCAAGAGCAAAAGGGGAAAGGTGAAAGAGGGAAGGTGTCTTTTCTTTTTTTCCAAGCTGCCTGCGTGCAAGGCACACCTTGTGTCAGCCATTGTTTATTATGTGCTAATGTCACTAACTCTGATCTCAAAGCTATATATATATACACACAATATACATCGAAGATACACTTGGGCTTTTAAAGATCATTAGAGGTCTCCTTTCTCAGAATCTAACATATAACACAACAACTGCAAACAAGTCCATCAGTTCCAAGAATCTTGCCCCGGCTATTGATTTTTAATTGCATCTTGTTTGATCGTAATTGATTCATCAGGTGTGTAGATTCTTCTCCGATAGAATCACTGACTCTTGCTTCATGATTTATACAATTGTATCATGTAGAATATTGTATAATCCTTTCTCTTTCGAAAAAAAAGAAAGAGAAACGAAAAAAAAAATTTACTCTTCTTATACTATACACAGAATTTTAAGTGCAAATGTCCTTCGAGAGAGGGGAAAAAATAATGTTATTTGTGTGTGGAATGAATTGACAATAATGTTTCTTTGCCTGAATTTTTAGAATCAATTTTTAGTTATCGATGCTGATGAATTATTCATTGAATTTGAAGTTCTGATGTGAGGGAAAATAACAATTCAATTATGTTTCGAGTTTTTTTTTTGTCGAATAAGTTTCGGATCTAAAAAAAAACGTTTATTCTTCGTCTGGAAACTATTTTTGTTGGAAAAACGAATTTTCCGTTAGTTCAGATTCCGTACTTTTACTAAAAGCTATGCTACTTAATGCTTTCTTTACGGTTTGCGATTATTTGGATTTTTTTTTTAGATTTTTGCCACTAAAAGCTATCTTGTTGTTCCTTTTTTTCTAAGAATTTTCTCTATTTTAAACTCTTTCTAATAAATTTTAATATTTTTGACAATTATTGTTAATAAATTAGTTTTAATTAGAAACGTTCAAAATAAATTCATTTTCAAGAAAAAATGTTAAATTAAACGTTAAAAACATTGAATTCTCTATTTTCAACTCTTTCTACTCAATTTTAATATTTTTTACAATTATTGTTAATAAATTAGTTTAAAATAAAAACGTTCAAAATAAATTCATTTTCGAGAAAAAATGTTAAATTAAACAAACTGATTTTAATTGACAATTTTTTTGAAAAATAATTTACTGCGGAGAGAAAAAAAATTGTTACATGAATCGTATTGCTGCTTCGGTAACATTTTTTGAAAAACAATGCATTTGAGATATAAAGAAAAAGGTTAGATAAAACGAATTTTTGATTAATTTGTTTGCAAATATTTTTGAAAAATAATTCATTTGAGATAAAGAAACATATTAAAATAAAACGAATTGGTTTTAATTAATTTGATTGAAAATATTTTCGAAATAGGAGAGAATAAATAGAAATTATTTTTAATTAACGTAATATTGAGGAAAAAATAATTTAAGAGAGAGATAGAAAAAAGTGTAACTAGAGAAGTTTGATTTGATTTCTTTTCATAATACTGTTTTGTATTGTGTGCACCCTTATCATCTGAAGGAAATTTCTATCAACTTTGGTTATCTGAGAGTATGATGTTGAATTACGTTTATGTATAATATAAATGAAGTCACTTCGCCATTTTTGCATTATGCAGGATTCTAAAGGAACTTTTTAATCTGGTGAAAGTGTAACTGCTTGCAGAGACGTTACTATATATTGCTCCTTAACGCTCCTTGCCCCTTTGGAATGCAGATTGTTACGCCCTGGGAATATTTTTTTTCTCGAAAAAAAATGAATGAAAGAAAGAAAGAAAGGAAACTTCCTTTTTCTTTACAATAAACAAGTTCGTCTTATTTATTTATTTATTTTTTTTAATTCAAAGACTTATTTTATTAATTATTTTACAAAACCCGCGTTTTATTAACAGTACATTTTGAGAGTATTGAAGAATAATTATTTTAATTTCTGATCAATAAAAATTATGCAGACAAATTTTTTTTTATTTATTTATCGATTTTGCACTGATTTTCTAAAATTTAAATTTTTGATTTCATTTTACGATTCTGGAAATATAGAAAGTTTATTTCATATAAAGCTGGAAATTTAAAATTTAGATAAGGAAACATTTGGTGAAAGTGGCATGAAAAACATTCGTATATTTGTTAAAATGCAATTTTAGAAAGAATATAAAAATAAAAATTGTAATTTCTTATTTATGTCTATTTTATATTTTTACGTTTATTATTATTTATAATTTTTATTTTTAGCCACTTATTATTTATTTCAAGATAAACTCTCTTTTATACAAAAAGTTTATTTTTACATTATACTTCTATATTATTAATTATATATTCATCTTTGCAAATTTTCATAAATAAAATTTTGGGTAATGAAAAAATGATCATTGTCTACATTGAAAAAAAATATATTCAAATAATTTTTATTCATTAAATTTGTTGTTTATTTGTAATTTCAAATCTAGCAAGAAATTTTTTTATTAAATAAATAAAGAAATTCGTAAAAGAATCAATAAAAATAATCAAATATCAAAGTTTGATTTTTTTTCATTAAATTGGAGCTTTTTCCGAAACACTGAAGTAGTTAAAACTTCTTTAGAATTGATTGCTGATTGAGAAAAAATCTGTAACCTTGCAAAACGATGCTCGTCGCGTAAATTTATTTAATTCAATTTTTAAATATCAAATTTTCACTTTTCTTTATCAAATTGAAGATTTTTTTATTTTGATAATATTTCTAGATTTCTGTTATAAGTAGAGTTGTAATAATAAGCTTCATTGTAATTTATTTGCAAAACTTGATGGAAATCAAATTTTACATTTTGCGAAGAAAAAAATTCAACAAAGCTCTAATCATAATAGAAATGTTTAAATATTATTAAAATAGAAAATATGCAAAATTTGCAGGGAAATAAATAAGGGGACAAAAAAAGAAATAATTAATTAAATAAATAGAAAACCTTTCTCATGAGGAAGTGAAAAATGTAAATAAAGAAAAAAAAATTCAAAAATTTGAAACAGAAAAAGAATTGGATAACAATTTTGAGCCGAAAATAACTAAAAGTGAAAATCAGTTTCTCCTTTCCCGAACAAGTAAAAAATTCCATTTCTACAGAATTAATTAACATAAAATCAAAATATTCAGGGAGTTTTCTCCTATGAATCATTCTCACTTCTTTTTCCTCCTCCCCAGACACGAGTTCACTTTCAGGATTACATACATAGTTTTTTCTTCCTTCCTGTTTCTTTATCCGGATATGGTACGATATCAAGTCCTCCTTTGGGGCAAGTGGGAAATAATATAAAATTACGAAGGAGTAAAAAGATCGTTTTAAAGCTCTTTTATATATATATATGAGAAAGTCAATTCGCAGTAGTGTGTATGTATATATAGAAGGCAAAACATGTATAGAACACTCAACATGGCAATGTACTTGAATATCAGGTATACCTATATACAAGAAGAGACGACCGGGTTACCTAATAATTTAAAACCGCCAATTGGCTTGAAATTACATTACATTACCATTGCGAATGAACAGATGATTCAGCTGGTAATAAGATATCGGAACTTCTTGAAGCAAGAGTAACATTAAAAAAAAAATAAAATAAGAATACTATACTCTTCTTTTACGTTCGCTTTTATGCTTGTTTCGTTATGTTCAGCTCTTTCTTGTTGCATTCAAAAGCATCAATGTCGATGCCAATGTTACGAGGGAAATCATCTAAAGTCCTTTTTCAACGAATCAAATTATTTCGATCTCATTCCTTTCCTTTTTTTTTCATTTGGTCCTCATCCTCGCATAGTTGCGAATGGATCTATTCAGTGTGTTCGGCGTATCGAAAAAAGGATCAAAATAAACCCAGCTCTCGTATATTGTACGTGAATATATGTATTATAAAGAAATTGGCAATTTTCACATTTTTCTGGATTTGTAATAAATTTTTTATTTTCTCCTCTCTACGTCTGTTTAAAAGTATTTACTAATATTGAATTGGAATTTTTTTGCTTTTGAATTAGTAAATTTCTCTAATAAACAAAATGTAATTTTTATTAATTTATTATAGTAAAAAACTATAAACTTTATTTATAGTAAAAATACGTAAAAAATTTATTTGACTAAAATAACCGATTGACTATTGTCAATTAAATATTTAATTGAATCAAATTATATTTACTGAGGTCAATTAAATGGTTCAGTTCACATTTGCTTCAAATAATAAAATTATTGGTTCAAATATAATATCATTTACTTGAATATAATTTAATTTGAGGAAATATTTAATTTATAATAGTCAATTAATCGGCTTTTTGAATCAAATGAATTTCTTTTCAGTTTAATAAATAGTAATAATAATTTAATGAATTTAAATTTAATTTTAATTAATTTAATAACTTAAAATTAAGTACAAGTTGAAGAGAAAAAAATTTTTTATTTTCGATTTTCTAGCTTAAAAAGATACCATATTTTTCATTATTTACCATTTCAATAAAATTGACTAAAAGAATTCATTTATTAAAAAAAAAAATTGAATAAAATTCTTCGCAATAATTCGATTTTTTTGATAAATTATAAATAAAATTATAAAAATCAATTATTTTCATAAATAATAAAAATCATCGCTGAATTTGAATTACTTTAAAATACAATTTTAATCGAATTCCTTGAAAAATGTTATTATTTTAAAAAACTTTCTTAAAATTGGTCGAAAGAATTCTATTATTTAAAAATTTTGTTGAGAAATTTCTTTCTGAGAATTAAATTTTAATAAACATTTAATTACTTAATAAATTATATATTTTTTGTATTTAATAAATTTAATTCTTTTGAAACAATTTTTTTTAATTATTTAAAAAACTGATTTAAAGAAGAATTTTAGTTAAAAATGTTGGGAAATAATAATTGAATTAAAATACTTGTAGGTATTAAAGAATGATCAATTTACTTTTCTTTTTTATTTTTTCTATTTCCTTTTTCGGTAAGAAAAAAATTTTTAAATTCTATTTTTTCTATGAATATTAGGTTTCTTAGGAAATTTGATTTACATGATGTTTATTTTCTATTTTTAGAATTCTATTTTTAGAAAAATAGTTTTGCTAAAGAATTATCGATTTTAATTCTATTCTTTTCTTCATTTTGTTTTTGCGTTTCATTTCTTGATGAAGAAATATTTTGAAATTCAATTTTTTTTTACTTATTGCAAAATTCCAAGAAACTTTTGATTTATTCGATATTTAATTTTCCTTTTTCTTTGCTTAACGAATGTATATTATTATTATTATTATTATAGTTTTGCTAAACAATTATCGGCTAGTTTATATATAAATTTTATGTACTGTCATAAGTGTCTGCAAATCGTTATTTTTTATGGACTTTTTTTGTGCAAGAAAAAAGAAAGAGAAAGAAAAGAGTTAAAAAAAAGTTTTTACTTCTCTTATAACAACGTGAATGTTTTTAGTTGACAATAAAACTTTGGAAAATATACGTGAGACACGTTCTAAGACTATTTATCACATAAACGAGTAAATATGCGCAATGCGAGATTCCAAGCGGCACTGAATTTACATAAAATTGAGTGTAAACATGAAAACCTGAAAATATGGTCACACTGTGCGTAGAGTGGGTGTAACATGCAAATTAAATAGGAAATGAAACTCAAAAACTAACGGGATGCATCAGTGGAGTAATCTTGAAATAGGAGAATATAAATTATATTCACGTTTAACTTTTTGTTTATGTATTTTATTTTTTTTTTATTTAAATTTTTTTTCTTTTTTTTTGCAAACACCTGTAGAGAAAATTGTATATTTATATTAAATAAATTTTCTTTGCGATAAATATCTGTTTTGTATTTAAGTATTTTTTTGTTTCTTTTTGTAATGTTTATAAACAAATTTCGCTTTTAGAAGAATTTTTTTTTCTGAAAGGTTAACAGTTTTATTGTTTATAACAAACTCATGGGAGAGAAAAAAAATCATTTGCCATTAAATGATAAATTTATTGACTCAAGTTCCGTTTTATTTTACAGGATCGAGCAAGAAATGTCTCTGAGAGATTCACTTCAACGACGACTTTGGTCGTTAACATTAAAGACGACGACGATCAAGATCCATCTTTCATTTATAAAGGTTGTATGCTTCACAATGCCGCCTGCATCAATCCTGAATATTCTGCATCTGTGAGTTTTAGAAAAAAAATTAAAAAATATTCTTTACTGTCTGAATTTAAATTGACATTTTCGAAATTTGATTTTTGACTTTAAAAAAAAATACTGCTCTACTTTTATAGTGAAGGCAAAAAAATATTGCTTTTGTCTAATAACAAAGGCAAAAAAAATTCTTACTTATCATAGAAAAGTAATTACTAAAATTATTGATCATTAGTCATTAATTTTTTTTTTCAAATCCATCATTAGATAATTTCTGGAAAGAAATTTTGAAATTAAAATCATTTCTTTCGATTCCGATAACAAAATGAAGAGAACAGAAATTTTTCTCAATTACCCGGGAAAGGCGAAGATGAAATGAATCTTCAGAGAGAAAGATCATTATCGATTGTCAATGTTTCTTTAAAGACTTTGCTATTAGAGTAAGAGCACAAGTGTTTTTTTCTCCTTTTTCTCATTTTTTTTCTTGCCACGGTATTAGTTGAACTGATCAATGATCGTCTTTAATCAGGTGTCTAGCGGAGTGCTGTCTGGAATACTCAACATATCCCCAGAGAAGATTCAAGCGGTCGACATGGACAGCATAAATGCACCTGTTTATTATTCTTTCCTTAGTGGCAGTCCACCAAATTACAGAGATTTCTTCGAGATCAATCGTTCCACGGGCGCTGTTCGACAGATTAAGGCTGTTGATACGACAGTCACTAAGAAATTTGACATTATCATCAAGGTAGAGTATCCAGAATACTATTCATTCATTCAACTAAAGATTTTCCTGTAAGAAAAAATAAAGGCAATTTTTTTCTTCAAGGGAAGAATTAAAAAGTTGGCAAACTTTGACCAATCGAATAAGATAGAATTTATTCAAGTAAAGAATTAAATTGAATTGAAATAAATAAAAAATAATTTTTAAACTAATTAAATTTTTTGCATCGTGTTTTTTTGCAGGCGGTCGAAGCATCGGAAGCAGAGCGTTCGGCAACGGCAAAATTAACAATTACTGTGAAGCCAGTGGATAGCAATCCACCAACAATAACAGCATCGGCAATCGAAGGTTTTGTTGATGAGAATGCGCCAATTGGCACTCGAGTTGTCGATGAGGAAGGAAATCCCATTCGACTGACAGTCACAGATGCGGATCTGGTGAGTAATTCGACTCGTTTTTCTCCTGAAGAATAAGTCACGAGATTCTCTTGAATTTTACTCGGATGACTAAAGGGCACTTAGAGCATTCAATATTCCACTGTTCAATATTTAAAATATTCCTTTATTTATTTTCAATCTCAACTGTAAAATTTCCATTCTCCTTCTCTAGAATAATAAACGAGCAACGATTTTATAATTTTTTTTTCGAAATTTTAATTTTATGGAAAAAGTAAATATAATTTAGTTAAGATCTCCTGGAGTTTTTTTTTATTAATAATTAATCAATCATTAATTTCATGGGGAATTAAAAATTTTGTAGAAAACGTTTGCTTATTAATTGCATGGAAAATTATTTATTCATCTTATAGGGAATTAATATTTTAGTTTTTAATCTCACTTTTTAGTCTGAAAAATAAAATATCAGAATTGAGGATAATATTTTTTTTCCTCTTTTTGCGCAGAGTCCCGAGGATCCGAAACCGTCGTACGTTTTTGAATTGACGACGAATTTTTTTACAATCGACCAATTTGGAATTCTGGTTGTTAATGAAGAAAATCTCGACCGAGATCCACCGAGCCCAGGACGCTTCCGCTTTCAAGTCGTTGCCCGTGAAAAATCCGGAGTCGCTGCATCCTCTCCGCTTTCATTCACTGTCACATTGAACGATGTTAATGACAATGCCCCTCAACTTCCGATGATTCCTTCTATAACTGTTCAGGCAGGCGAGACAACCAGAGAAATCGTTAAGGTGCTGAAGAAAAAACGAACAAAATTCTTTTATTATTTTAGCATTTTGTCAAAGAGAGAGAGAGAGAGAAAAAACATTTTTCTTTCATGATAAAATTTTTGTTTTTTTGCTGATGAAAAATATTTTTCATTTTAATTTAAAAATTCTAAAAGAGTTTTTTTTGAAGAACAAAAATTTTTATTTGTTTTTAAATAATTTTTCTGAAGTTTCAAAAGAAAAACTTGTATTTTCTATTTGTTTATTGAATAATTTTTCTAATGTTTTGAATAGAGAAAAATTCCTACTTTTGTTAGTGGAATTTGAATTTTATTGAACGAAATTATTTTGTACAAGAGAATGAATTTTTTTGCAAATTACTTTTTTCATGTTTTGTGAATATATTTAAATTCGTATAAAAGTATTGGAGTAAATATCAATTAATAGGAAGCGAGAACGTTCAATTAATTTACCAAAAGTCAATATCAATATTTCAATTTGGAATAAATGTTTAAAAAAATATTTTCTAAAATTTTGGATATTTTTTATTTGCCATCAGGTAGTGGCGACTGATAACGACGAGGGTGAAAATGCCGAGATAACGTACAGCATTTATCACGTGTCAAATAATGGACTGCAGAAATTTCGAATTGATTCGAAAAGTGGCATTATTGAGTCTATCAGGAAACTAAATGCCGGCGAACAATACAGCATAACGGTCCAGGCGACTGATAGTGGTGGAAAGCATTCTCAGGTGATTGTCGAAGTTAATGTTTTACCTGGACCCAATACCAGGAGTCCCGTTTTCCGGCAACCGGTGTATGAGGTACAAGTCAGCGAAGGTGCCTCCATCAATTCAACTGTTGCCAGTATCGTTGTAAGTGCAATTATCATCATTCAAACGCTATCTAGTCGGATGCAGTTAGTTTCGAAATTTCGTATACATTTACATCTCCTCTTATCGAATGGGGTGATTTAAATAATAAAAACTATAGATAATGAATATTCCTATTTATTATTTTATTCGCTTAAACTGAATTTTCGAAGCTTTGGATTTAAATACAGTGGGGTTATTAAATTTGAGGCTTAATTGAAAATTCATGCTTTGCACTCGTTAGGCAGGAAAAAAAGGAGAAATAAAGTAGCTCTTGGAAATGATGATTTTTTGGACTTTTTTTCGAATATTTTGGAAAAGTGGAACTTATTTTCAAAGACTGCGACTTTTATTCCGCTCATTGAATAATTATAACGATTTTTTACTACAGAAAGCTACTTGTTGTAATTTTCATTTTGTGAAAAATAATAAAAGTAAAGACTCCTGTAAAATTTAACTTAATAATAATATTATTATTCAAAACTAATAAATTTTGAATGAATCAATAAAAAAACAGAATTACTTAAAAATTACTTTAAAAAATTACTTTAATTACTTAAAAAATAAATTTATTTTTGATTTAGACTTTTTTTATGTTTTTCTAAATTTTTACAGTAAAGGACTTGCGACAAGAAAGTGATTCTGGAAAATTTGGAAATTTTATCCAAAGCAGTAAAAAAAATTAATTTTCTAGAAATTCTACAAAAAAATCATTTTTTTGAGTCCTTTGTAAAGAACAATTATTAAATTCTCGAAAAGCGTTCTCGAAATTATTAAATATTATTGATTTACAGAGAAAAATTTTAGTTCAAAGTTCTAGAAAATAATTGAATAATAAAAAGTTACTGAATAAAAAATTTTTAGAAATAATTAAATTTTAAAAGCTTTTAAATTGAAATTTCGAAAAGTTAAATTTTTTTAGTCTTTTAGATTTTTGCGTTAAAAATGAAATATTTTTGAATATATTCTAAATTAAGAATTCAATTCCTAATAGAAATCTAAATAACAATAAATATTTATTATTATTATATTATATATCGGTATAATTTTATAGAAAAAAAATTAAACAATAATGAAAAAAATTGAAGGTTTAAGATAATTTTATTAAAAATAAAAAATAATCATTTTCTTGAAAAATTCTAACTGAAAATGTCAAAAATAGTTGAATTTTACTAAAACAGAATTGAAATTAGTATCGGGATAATTTTGTGTAAAAGAATTGAATATTTTAGAGAATTCTATTTTTACAAAATCTTAATTTTTTTCTCAAAAAATTTTTACTGAAAATATGAATAATTGAATTTAAAAAAATAGAAATAAAATTATCGCGATAAAGGAGAAAGTTAATATACTTTATAGAAATTAGAGAAAAGTCCGAAGACTACGAAATTAAATTTTATTTCTATTATATAATTGTGAAATGAATTTTTCTCTATCTTTTATTTTGAAATGTTGAATAAAATTGATAGAAAGAAGAATGAATACTTAAATTTTCCTTAAAAAAAAAAGTTTAATTTTGAATAATAAAATGAATGTAATAAGAATATTATGTAAATTATGGAACAATTGCAGTAAATATAAAACTCCAAGTGGCTCCAATTATTGCCTTCTTATATCGTTAACAACAAACCGATAAATTGTTGAATTATGAGGCAGACTATTTTCCTATCTGCATATCGTTTATAGCAGGTCGATGTGTAAGGTGACAGAAATGCAAATTATAAAATGTTTCTCATTTATTTATTATTAGAGGTTGGATGTAACTTGATGCTTGGTTAGGAGTTAAAATGAGTATTAAAATAAGCAGATTGGTAACAAGGGGGATGTAACAAGTGCAAGGATATATTTATTCTTTTTTTTATTTTTACTTTTAATACTTTTTTCTCTCTTTTTCAGGCAGTGGATCCGGAAAACGATCCAGTTTCATACTCTATCGTCTCTGGTAATGACCTGAGGCAATTCGCTATTGGTGATAAATCGGGTGTTATCACCGTTATAAGGAAGTTGGACAGGGAAGACCTGACTCGATATCAGCTAGTAAGTGTTCAGCCAAAGGGAATGTTTCGTCTCTCTTCCTTTTTCCGTTTGACTTACACTCGACGACAATAATTCCATCATATATATATATATAACTCTCATTCCTAACGGATGTTTGCTCTCAAATATTGTTTCATGCACTCGACTGTATGACGGGGAAGGAATTAATTGAAAGTTTTTTTAATTCCATTTTTGTTTGTTGTTATTGAACTTTTTTTCTATTCTGCTTTTCTATTTTATTGATTCTACTTTGTTTGGTCTATTGTGTTTATTCTACGCGAAAGAAAAAATTAAATTTTCTTAAAATAAACGATTGTCTTTTATAGATAAATTTTTAGATAAATTTTATAAATGACTATTTGTAATAATATTTTTTATTCATGTCGATGTTATTCATGTCGATTCATAACTAATAAAAAAATAACATAAATTTTTTATTAAGCATTGCTTATGATTTGAATAACGTTTTTTTTTTTTACAGTAATGAGACAAATTTTATTTAATTTTTATTACAAATTTTTATTTTGACTGATATTTTTTTTTAATTTTATCGAATTGTGTTTATTATTTTTTTTTCTTTTTCAATTTAAAGTTTTGTATAAAGTTTTATAATTTATCGAACTTCTTTTTTGCAGTTGATTAAGGCGGAGGATTCTGGAGGATTATCAAGTACGGCTACTGTTAATATCAGAGTTACGGATATTAACGATGAAAATCCAAAGTTTGAAGGTCTTCCTTATGAGTTTATGGTTAAAGAAGGAGAAACTCGTAAATTAATAGGTCGCGTGCATGCCGAAGATGCTGACGAAGGAATCAATGCTGTTGTTACGTATTTTGCCCCCGACGACGTTCCCTTCACGGTTGATCCTGAAACTGGAGACGTCCTAACTAAAGTCGCCTTGGATTATGAACAGAATCACGTCAGTTTATTATTAAACTTTTCTTTTCTTTTCTTTTCTTTTCCACTCGTTGATTTTTTATTATATTTTTCATTCAATTTTTTTTTGTTCTACAATGTTTTTATTTATTTACTATTTTATTTGTTGTTATTTCTGTTTTTCATTTTTTTACGCTGTTTTATTTATAGTTAAGTTTTTATTTGCCATTGTTTTATTTATTTTTGATTTGCATATTTATTCATCCACTTATTTACTCTTTTTTATTTTACATTCTTTTAATTATTTATTTTTACTTTCTTTAATTTGTTTTTAATTTTTATTTATTTTTAATCTTGTGACAATTATTTTCCTTTCTTTTCTGGTTCTCTTTTCCTTTCTGAAAGCCAGAAATTTCGTTTTGGATGTAAATTTCCGCTTTTTTACTTTTCTTATTGTTGAAATTGTGTTGAGAAATTGAATTTCTTGTTTGACTAGGAATACAAATTTGTGGTAACTGCTCGAGATGGAGCACCGGATCACCGATTAGCAACAGCCACAGTCACTGTAAAAGTTCAAGACGTGGAGGATGAGGTACCAATTTTTCATCAAAGTAGTTACGAAGCCCGAGTGAGAGAAAATATTCCGGATAATACTGTCGTTCAAGTCATAGTGAGTTAAATTGCTTCCAATTTTATTTAAGTACTTTTTGTTTATTTTTCTCTTTCCTATTTTTTCTTTTTATGTTTTTTATGTATTTTTCTCTTTATCTATTTTTTTCCTCCGTTTTCTTTTTATTTATTTATTTATTTTATTTTTCTCATTTAATTTATTGCGTATTGAGATTTATTTCTTTTATTGAGAAAATTTTTTATTTATTATCCTACTGTTAATTTTTCAGCAAGAATGTATTTTTAATCGTTTGAAAATTTTTTTCCCCCAGGCCGACGATCCGGATACGACAAAGCGAATTACCTACGAATTGAGACAAGGAGATACGGAGATTTTTGAAATCGATGAGAAAACTGGAATTATTAAAACGATTCGCGGTTTGGATTATGAAAAGGAAAAGCAGCATATTCTTATTGTGGGTACTTTGGAGAATACGAGTGATTTGCCTGGATCAACTACTCGAGTTGTTGTTAATGTTGAGGTAAAAAGAAGGCTTTTCAACTTCCACTGAATGCTAAAAAAACGAAAGAAATCTTTGAAATTCTGTTTAATTAATTTTCGAGTAGTTTTTTTTATTGGATCCAAATTTGTTTTAATTAAGAGGGAAAAATATTGAAATGAAAAGTAGTATGTCGGTGTAAAAACAAGAAAAATAAACTAATAAATAAGTAAACTTGCGATTTTCAAGAATTAAATAATTGTTAATTCCTTTTGTTTATTAACATTCGACAACATTGTACTGTTCCCTTGAGGTGTTGTATTCCATGTTGTTTTCCAGGACGTGAATGATATACCACCAGTCTTCACATCAGTGCCTCGACCCGTCACGCTCGATGATGATATTCCCATAGGAACGACCGTAATAAATCTTATTGCCGCCGATTCCGACGGTACATCTCCGGGAAATCAGGTGAATATCAAAAATTCTTTATATTCCTGATTTAATCACATCAAATCACTCCAAGTATTTCAAATACATTTTTACTGAATTTCTCCTACTAAATTTAATCTCAAATTTTCAAATCAAACTAAAAGGATTTTATTTTATAAAAAAAAAATTCCAGGTTCGCTACGAAATAACAGGACGGGGCATTGCCAGTAAATATTTTATCATCGATCCGGATACTGGTATTATTAGAGTACGAGACGATCTGCGCAAGGAAACTGACACTGAATATCAGGTTGATTTTTTTTTCCGCTGTCAATTTCAAAAAAATGCAATTTTACTTTTTTAAGGGAAAAGGCCATTATGACAAAACTCAAGTTTTTATGACTAATTGGATTATATTGTTTTTGTTTTAATTTGAAAAAAAATCTATTTAGTCGAGTACTTGGAAATATTTTCAAGTTGTTGGAAAGATTGCGCGTATTGAAATATGTACTTATAAATAATTGAGGAATCATACTCGTGAAATAACTTCGAGACTCTCGACGTTTTCTCAAGTTTTTTGTGTAATTTATTTTCGAGAATGTATTTTTTCATAAATGTGGTTCAATATTTATTTCTTTTTCTCGAAATATTTTTTCTAGTTCAAAATTTATTTTTCTGGTTCAATATTTAATTATTTATTTACCCATTTGTCTCGAAATAATTTTTCTAGCTCAATATTTATTTTTCTCTTTCGATTTTTCAACTATTTATTAGTTTTTTTGGTTCAATTTATTTTTCATGTTCAAATAATACTTTTCTACCTTAATATTTATTTGTTTCAAAATGTTTTTTCGGGACGGAAAAAAAAATTTGGAGAGTTTCTAAATTTTTGATTTTAAAGAAGCAAGAAAGAAACATATTTTTTAATTTAAGTTTTGTACTTTTAGGTGGACGTTCGAGCTTTTGACTTGGGAGATCCTCAACTATCGTCGATGACTTCGGTTCAAATTTTCATTCGACATGTGGCGACGGTGGCGCCTGAAATTGGACTCGGCTTCGCTGAGGATTCTTACAACGTGGACGTTTCGGAAGATGCCGGCGATAATTCGCTGATCAAGACACTCACTGTCATTAACTCACATGCCCATGACACCACTCCGTTGAAGTGCGAAATCTATAGTGGAAACGATGACGGGCTCTTCGAGACCAATGTGACTGAAGAGAGAAATTGCGCTCTCAGACTGAGAAAAGGAGTACTTGACTACGAGACAACAGAATCCTATCAAATCAAAATCAGATTAATATCACTTTCCGGTCTACTCAGATCCGACCGAAATACAACAATGGTTCGTGAAATTATTTCACCGAAAAAAATACTAAATTATTTCAATAATTAAATTATTCAAATGAAAATTTACAATTTAATTTCCTTCTTTCAGGTCAAAGTCCAAGTACTCGATGTGAATGACAACAGTCCGGAATTTGAATTTCCCGATATGAATATAACGTCGGGCCGATATTTTGCAGCAATTTCGTCAACGGCAAAATTCTCGACAGCGGTTCTTCATGTGAAAGCCCACGATAGGGACAGTGGGAAATATGGAAAATTAGAGTACACAATTTTAGAGGGACAGGGTTCGAACTATTTCGCCATTGATTCATCGTCCGGCAGTATTACAACTGCGGCAACATTCGAGAATGTCGATCCCGAGGAATTGCCATTTAAATTTAATGTACAAGTTCGTGATAATCCAAATTCGACGAGTAATTTTAATATTGCCGAGGCGACTGTTATTGTGAATTTAATTGGCGAGGAGAATTTCTTGGTCATGTCAATTGAAAAGGCTGCTCATGAGAATTTACACAAGGACGGTCCAAAAATTGCGAAACTCATTGAGGAAAAAACTGGATTGTTGGTGGGTATTGATAGAATTGTCGTGAGAATGGTGAAAACAGAAAATGGAACTATCGACATTCCTGAAGATTCGGATATTTGGTTCTATACAATTGACCCCGTAACGGAAATCATTCTTGATAGGAACAGCACTCGACTTTATAGGTGAGTAATTGCGTTTAGTTCCTTTTGTTGATAAGAGGAAACAATGCACAAGAGAAAGAGAGAAAGAGAGATGATTTTCTATTGAAGCTATTGAAGCGAAATTTTCGAAATTCTAAGAAATTTTAATTGGAAAAGGGAAAAAGTTAGAATTAAGGTGAAGAAACAGTACAAAATTGTAAATTCAAACTGAAATTAGTTTTAGAAAATTTTCTATTGAAATTATATGCAAAATGTTTATAGATTTTAATTTTCACCGTCGGTACAGTTCACAACGATAAAATGGAAAAAATACATATTTACTTGGAAAAGAATAAAATTTTTGTTTACAATGTTAGCAAAATAAATTTTTATTTGCGTGAAAATTGCAAATTAGAAAAAGGTAAAAGTGGGAATTTAAAAAAGGAATAAGTAAAAAAGTGTAAATTTGAATTTAAAAAAATATTTACTCGGAAAACAGTAAAATTTATGTTTAGAATTTTCATGTAATTTTAATTTTTAATTTTACTTTGCAACATTTTTAATAATTAAGGAAAATTTGTAAAAAGACGAAATTTTAATTTGTGTTGATGAATTTAACAAACTATGATTTAAAGTACGATTTTGTTGATGAACTTTACAAAAGTTTAATTAAAAATACAGAAGTAAGAGCGTTTTGTTAATTTTTTATCATCGTTGAAATGAAACCAAATGTGAAAGTCAACCGACGGGATTCATGAAAAATAAAATAAAACCCGTGTTTAAAGCAAGTACCATTCAAAGACCTACATTAAAATTTTATATTTATTTTTTTTCTGACATTTCCTTGTGAAAAATTTTTGAATTCTTTTTTCAATCCGTCAACTCCGACCTTTTCTTTCATCTTTATAAATAGATGAAGTCTGTGATAATTAAAGTTTTCTAATTTTTTTTTCACAACTAAAGTTTTTCATATTATTTAGAACGAAAATTAAAAAAAACGAATAAAAATAAAAAAGCAAACTAAAATTATCAATATTTGAACATTTGGAAAATTTATTGGATTTTTTGGGTTAAATTTCTGTTTGTGGAAGAAAATAAATTTTGTAGAACATGAAATTTTTAATTCTCGTTTTTTGTATAGACTGAAACATTTTTTTAAAAGAAAATTGAATTTAAAAATTAGAGATTAATAAATAAAGATTAGAGACTAGAGATTAAAGATTAAAGAAAGAACAGAATTGTTTAGTGTTTAAATAATGATGAAGAATAATTAAAATTCAAAAGGTCGTTATTATTTAAGGAAATACAAGACTGGTGGAATAGTTGCAAATTATTGCAAAGGAGATAGGAGAAAAAGAGGTAAAGAGAGAGAGAGTTAGTTGTTTGAAATGAAATAGAAGGGGAAAGACCCGTATATTGCAATCGCCCACACGTTAATAATTTTTTTTTCTATTCACTGTGCGTAATAATCACAAATTGGTCTCTCCGATTTTCAGATCAGTATTGGAGAAACATGCAATGTCGAATATTACCTACGACGTATCGCCTTTGATCCGAGCAACAGCCATCGAAATCCATGCACCAGTTATGCCATCGGAACAAGTTCGCACACAAACAGCAGTGGCTTTTAGTGGCGAGGTTTTTCCATATGCACTTATCATTATTGCATGCATTATCTTCGTACTCGGAATCGCTGGAATTATTTATATTTGTATTTCTTGGTCGAGGTAAGCATTTATTTTTGAAAATTTATTTTATTTTTTCTTCTTTCTTTTCTTTTGACCAGCAATTTTTCCTCTCCGATGAACATGAAATTATTTTTCTTTGCAAATATTTGTTCCTGTCATTCAAATATGTTTTTGGTTTCTTTCAAATAATATTTTTCTTCTTTGTAAATATATTTTTCATTTCAAATATATGTTTCTTTGGAAACATTCTATTTCTTTGCAACAATTTTTCTTTTCTTCAAATAATTTTTTATTTTTTGAAAAAATTGTTTCCCTGTTATTCAAATACTTTTTCTTTCTTTAAAAATATTTTGTTCTCCTTAGAAATACATTTTTTTTTTTGAATAAATGTTTCCTTTCTTTTGAAGAATCTTTCTTAGTTGTAAAATTGTTTTCTTTCTTGGTAAATACTTCGTTCATTCTTTGGAAAAATTTTTTTAATTTGAAAATATTTTTCCTTTCATTCAAAGAACTTTTCTTTCTTTGCAAATATTTTTTTTCTTTAGAAACATTTTTTCTTCTTTCAAATATTTTGTCTTTGCAAACATTTTTTTTGTTTCTTTCAAAATTATCCGTTAACTTGTTTAAATTTTCCTCTGTTTTTTAATGCTTGATTTCAGATGAAAAAATAAAAAGAACTACTTGAGAAATTTAATTATTCATTCTGTATAGTAATGAGAGAAAATTAATTTCCAAAAGTGCGCTCATTTTGGGTTTTATTTAACGTTAAAATGCAAATATTCCAACTCAAAAGTAGATGGTAGTGTAAAGTATAATGCTCGAAAATTGCTCTGTTGTTTTAATGAATACTACAGATAAGAAAATTGATATTGTGAACTAGTTATATTTACATAAACGGTCTTTTCGTTGACTGAGAAAATATTCCAAGTTACTATGTATATTTAAATTTAAATCAAACATTCGAATCGAGGAATATTTGTCTAATTGATTAATAATAATTAAAAAAAAAATAGCAATGGAAAATAATAAAAAAAATAGTAATAAAAATAATAACAGAAAACAAAAATAATATTGTTTGGAGCTGTTATTTTCATGTTCACAATTAATACAATTATGGTTCTTTCATCGTGTGAATTCATTCTTCTCTCTAATTAATTAAATTGACTCTAATTAAAGTTTCCGCAATTTTATAATAGTTTATTATTACGTAAAGTTTCATGATAAAAGACACACTTTATGGAAATTAACACATAAAAATGTCATCACTTTTAGGTTTTCATGAAAGTTATCCAACATTAATATTTCATTTTAAAATTTGTTTTCATTTTTCCATGAATGCATCATTTTTTATTAGAAAAAAAAAATTTAATTTACACATTCTGAAAACAATTTTCATTAAATTAAAATGAAAAAAGGAGAGAGAAATATAATTAATAATGAAAATAGAGGTAGACAATTTATGAAAAAAAAAAAATAAAAAAAGAAGAAGCTGGAGAAAAATGAGAACAAAATCAGATGAGATAATAAGACAAAAATTTGAAGGAGATATTAAACAATAAAGTAATTTTATACTTTAAAGAATGGAGAAATTGTTGAAGACCTAAGAGTGTAATTAGGGAAAATTTTCTTTAGTTTTTAACGAAATGTAATACTCTGCATTCTTTAAAGACAATTTTACAATTTATAATTTTCTATTAAAATAAATTTGAAGGAAGGAAAAATTCTTTTACTAGCTGTGAAAAATAAAAATTGAATTTTAATTTATTGTTTTCTTTTGTTTTTTTTAAATAGGTACAAGGCGTACAAGGATCGTATGCAGCGCATGTACGTTGTTCCGAGATATGACCCAGTTTACGTTGAACCAAATCTGAAGGAATATGAAACACAAGTCCTTCAAATGAGCGTTCCTGTCGATGATAATGACAGTTACAACGATTTACAGATCGACTTTAGTAATAAAAATCACGCCTTTAGCCTCGATAATGTGAGCTACATCACCAAAGATCCCGGCGAAAGTACAGGTATTGAATTACATCCAATAAGAATAAATTAATTGTTGAGAAAAAAAAACTATGAAATTCAATTGACGATAATTGAATTTTGAAATGATGTTTTTAGATTAATAGAAGAAAATATATATGCTATGTAAATTTCATTTTGTAAATAAATAAATTATTTTCCAAAAGATTCTGTTTGATTTTAAAGAAAACTGTTCGATTTAGAGAAAAATGTTTCAGTAGAAAAAAAATTGTTTCACTAAAATTAAATTAAATCAAATTAAATTAAATTAAATTAAGTCAAATCAAATTAAATTAAATTAAATTAAATTTTCGATTAAAGAAAAAAACTCTATTCTGAAAAAACTGCCAAATTTCAACAGAAAAAAAATTATTTCATTATTAGAAAACTGTTTTACTTGAAAAAAAATTGTTTCATTAAAAAAAGTATTTAAAAAAAGAATTTTTTATTGTAAAGAAAGACTGCTATTTTTTTCACGAATAAATAAAATTTGTTTATTTATTATGACAACATTAGGTCAACAAAGTCCTGTTAGTTCGGAAGCGGCGACAACGGCACGTGCATCGAGCATTGTTGGCAATCATGTCGATTCAAATATGCAATCATTGCGTCGTTCAACGTTAGGACGAAAAAATGGAAATGAAATCAATACTTTAAATAATCATCATACTCCGGTCCTCAATCCACTTTATAATCAGGGCGGAGATATTTTAAGTCACAGTCCATCCAATGACAATGTGATTTTTCGCGAAAGAAAAGACTACTCCCATCTTGGATTTACTTACTTAGGGGATCAAAGTCCCGTTGAAACCACTACGGAACTTTGAAATAATTTTTAATTACCATTCTTTTTTATTATCCAAAGCGATGACGCGAAAACGTACTGAAAAAAGAAAATTAATTTTTATTACTCCCCGACCGTCCAAATGAAAAACAAAAATTAAAGTTACAATCAAAGACTTATATTAATATACTTCAATTTTTCGATATTTCTCTTTATTTCTAGGAGAGAAATCGATTGTATCAGATTTTTATATAGTAAATGTAGAATTTTAATTAATTATTAATAGAATATTGATTCGTATTTTTCTATTTATTAATAGAGTATTGATTCGAATTTTTTATTTCGTCAGTAAAATATTAATTGATAATTTTCTTTGCTAATTAAATATTGATTAATTTTTTAATTTATTTAGAAAATATTTATTAATACTTTTTTTGATAATAATTGATTCAAATTATTTTTTAAACGATATTTTTAATAATGTCGAGAAAATATTAATTCAAATCTTTACTAAAAATTTATTTTTTTTATTTTTTGTGAGTATTCCAATGGCTCAGAAAATATTTTAGACCAACAGAAATTGACCAATGGGAAATTTGATTTTTCTATTTGAAAATTCATTATTTGAATTTTTTTTACTAAATTCAAATCATAATTACTTTAAATAAATAATAAAAAATGGCAAAGAATAAAAATTTTTAGCTTAAAACTAATTTATTTTCAAAAGAAACGAATTGTTTATTTAATTTAATTTAGTACGGCAATAGTAATTGATATTTATTAATGTATAAAAAAATACTAATTAATATTTTATTTCACGACGAAAAAACTTTTAAGGAAAAGTTATTTTTTCAATATTATATTTATCATTCGAAAACATGAAAGAATTTGAGAAAATCAAATCTTGTGAAATATCGAAAGAACTGAATTTGAGTTTGTAGAATTTTTTTCAACCAGAAACGATTTAAAAAATGGAACTATTCTTTTTTGAAAAATGTGATCATCTGGTTTTTATTTATTGACAAATGTAAACTTTTTGAAGAAATAGACAAAAGTAGAAATTGTTTTTATATTATTTTTTATTTTTTTAAATTTTTTTTTAGAATTGTCGATAAATTCCTGAAACAATGAAACTCGATAGTGAATTGTTTGATTTTGGAACAAAATTATTGTTATACACAAGTTGTATTATTTTTAATTCTTGTTTGTTAGATTTTTTTTCTTTGAAAGTTTAAATCTTTTTTGGTTCTTCTACAAAAAAGGCCATAAAAATTAAAATTAAAAAATTTTGAGAAGAAACCATAATTTGAATTTAATAAAAAATATTGAATTAAAATAAAAGTTTAATTTTTCAGTAAATAATTGAATTGAAATAAAAATTCGATTTTTCAATAAAAAAATTGAACTGAAAGAAAAATGCACTTTTTCGATGGAAAATACATTTTTTTCTAGATTTTTAGACTTAAAAAATATTTAATTTCCTGTTTAAGTTCAATATCAAGGAAAGCAAGGAAATTAAATTTTTGTTTATTTTGTTTTACTGCAAGAAAAAATTAAAGTTGAGGACATTTTTTTTATTCTATCTACTTTTTTTGATACTTTACGGAATGAAGAAATTTTTTTCCCTCATCTATTCAAGAAACAGATGATTATATATTTCAGAAAAAAATATAGTTCAACGGGAACTACTAAATTTTAGAGAAATTTCAAAAGAATTCATACAAACTCAGTGTTTCTTTTTTTAATTTCAAATGAATTATTATTATTGTAGATATAAATCGTATTTCTCACATATTATGAGAGAATCACTGTGGATTAGTGAGAAGATATCGATTTGTTTTTTTGTCGATATAAATATATATATTTTATGACTTATCAAAGGAGAGAATCTCATTGTGAATTGTTTCTATTTATTGTGAAACGAGGCGGTAAGCCATTTGATTCCGGAAGAATGCTCGAGAAAAAATATTGTTTTATATAGAAATGTATATGTGAGTGAAAATAGAGAAACTGTCAATATATTGTATTTTGAATTCAACAGCGTTAATTTATGTATTATAGATTATTTATGTAATTTCGATTGCTCATTTTTATATTATTATTAAATATAATTATAATATCCTGATGAATGCGTGTTTGAATGTTTGAAAAATGTTATAAATTCTCGAGAGGAGGCGAAAAATTTTTATTTCTTCTGTAAAAAAATTATTTTGATAAAATTAATTTATATTAATTATTAATTAATTGAATTAATTTAATTCACGGAAAAACAGGGATAAATTTCTGTAGAATTAGCGAAAAATTTCGCTAATTTACGAAAATTGTACTTATTTCAGATAAAAAATTTGTTCTGTGCTTAATTTTCGCAATTATATTAATTGATAAATTTATTTTATATAAATAATTGCATTAATTAGTGAATTAAATTTCAAATTAATTTTATTAATTAAATAATTAGTAAACTTAATTTTATTTTTTATGATCAACTATGGAAACGAAGAATTTCGCCCGATTTATGGCCTCATTTTAAAATTCGTATTTTTATCTCCTCTAAATAAAAAAGAGAATTTTACTTTGACTGTAAAATAGGTACTCGATGTAAAAGAAATTTTTCTTTCATTTTTACGTCGAATAGTATTTTTTAATACCGAACATTATTCACTGGGACTTTACGTTAAGTATCAGGGCGAAAGAAAATTGTCTTTTAAATCGAGTTTAGAATTGGGGGTAACGATAGACTATGGAGCCATTTAGCTAAATGAGAATTTAGTGAGAATGAGATGAAACTATTGTTTTCTTTCTTTTTGAAGTTAATTAATTTCTAATTAGAAAATCGTATAAATGCAACGAAAAAATATGTAAAGACTTTGTACTTTCATGTATTAATAATCTGAAGTGTATTGTTTGTCCGAAGCTGATCTATAATTTAACTCAAAGACTTGTCTCTTCGGAAACTTTTTTTCTCTCTATAAAATAGATGAATATTCCTGTAAATAAATATTTTCTTATAACTTTTGTTTATATAGTTAGCGTGAAGAATTTTTTTTTGTAAACTATTTACGTGGATTATTATATTATGTATACTGCCAATTAATCGGACAATGTTAGGTGCAAATGTTATTGTCCCTCTGGTTGATTAATTCTTAAGTGGATGATTTTGTAAAAGCCATTGTAAAAAACTTGTTAATACAAAAAAAAATAATTATTATATTGCCTCGCAATTTTTTATTCTCCATGGATATAATAATTATTTATATCTTCCCAAGGTGCGTATTATTTATTTTCTCTATTTTTTTTTTCTATAAAAATTTTTTTTTTTTAATTCAAAATTAATTAAAATTAGTTTTTAAAACAATTGTATTTTTTATTCTTTTTTTTTAATAAATCATATTTATTTTTTATCGAAAAATAGTTTAAATAACAAAAAAAAATAATGGATTTTAGATTTCTATCACTTTTTTCGTAAAAATATTTTTTTCTAACTCATTTTTTTTTTATTTTCAGAATTTCGAGCAATTTTCATCAAATGGAATTTTGTCTCGTAAGTGAAGTGAGTAAGAGACGAAGAGAGAGAGGTCAAGAAGAGACTCTTAAAAAAGTTCTTCGACACGAAATCAAGCGGTCTTGTGATTTCATTCAATCGCGGAATTCATGCGAAAAAACGAGGAAATAATTCAAATAATTTTAAAGAGATGATTTAAAAAATTTTTAAATTGGAATTTTGTAAAAAAATATAAAAATGAAAATATAAAAATCAATAAAACAGTGAAAATTTATTATAATTAGATGTAAATATTCTTGACAATTTGAAGTTAATTGTTTTTCCATTTTTTTTAAATTCTCCCTTTTTTATAATAATTATTAAAACTTGAAATTTTGAAATAATAATAAACTAATTAGTTAAATAAGTGAATTGAAGAAAATTTTTAATCTAAAATAATTCAGAAATTAAAGTTTATAGTTGAAAATAAAATTTTTTTAATTTACAATAATAAGCTTTATATAAAATAATAAGCTTTTATTTTTATTTACCTTCTTTAGGTGTTTTACTATATAAATTTTATATACTTTCATTTTGAACAAAACTTGATTTTAAAAAAAATCATATTTTTCTGACGTGATTTAGTTTGATGTTTGATGTAATTAATTCGCTTTATCGATAGTTTTCTCCATTCCTTTGTCAACTCAATTTCCTGAACATATTGCTTTTGATGTGGGTCTACATCAGTTTTTCTTTTTAAACACAAAATTTCACATTTTTCAGAAATAAATTATTTTCTCTATGTAAATGCAATTTTCTTTTTTTTTTTGAACTATAGTTTCAAATAAATTTTGATTTATATTTTCAATTTGTTTTCAATAATCAGCAATTATTGTAAAAAGTTACCTATTAAATAGAATATTTTTTAAGGAAATATTTCCTTTATTTAAACGTTTGGAAATTGTGCGGATCGTTAAAAAAGGGAAAAAAAGAAAATTAAGACAAAATAAAATTCTAATTTTTTTTTGTAATTTCAAATAAATAAAATAGTAAGTTAATAAAAAAATTTCGAAAGTTATAAAAATAGACTTTCAGGATATAAATTTATAAATATATCTAATTTTTTATTTAATTATTTTAAAAAAAGGCCGACAGTAAAAATTGAAAAATTATAAAATTATTGAAAATAACAAAATTTATACAGAGGGGGAGAAAATTAATTTCCAGTACAATTTTTCGAAGGGAGCAATCTAGAATTCCAATCGAAAAATTTTACTTTGAATAATAATGAAAGGAAGGGGGAAAAATTGTAAAGTTACTTAATAAAAAAAAAAAAAAAAAATTCGTCTATGAAAAGTCTGTTAGATTACAGATTTAATTTTAAACTTTTAACGAATTTTTCCCCGACTTACATTATATTTTAAATAAAAACTTATTTCTAGATGAGGAAATAAAAATATAAATTTAAAAAAACAATAAATTTCCATCTTCTGCTGATTATTGGCTGTGGTTACTTTTTATTTATTGGCGCAATTAAATTAATTTTTACGACCCATATTTTAATTGGTGTTATTCTAGTCACAATTTCAATACAGTAGATAATTTTTACAATAACAATTGTTAATAAACAAATGATAAAGTTTGGTAAAAAAAATTTTCATCTGGAAAATCCTGGAATTTTTAATTTATCATTTTGTGGAAATTGTTTTATTTATTATTTTTTGTTTATTGTTATTTGGGATAATTTTTGTTTACTTACTAGTTTATTTATTATTATTACATTTTTATCTTTATTATCAAAATTTATTTAACTACGCTTTGCTATATTTTTCCGAGCTATAAAAATTTGAAAATGAAACTGCAATAATGCTTTTTCTGAATAATAATAATAATAAAAAAATAATACATTATGTTTTGTATATTATGAATAAAAAAATACAATAATAATTATGTATTCGTGTGAATATGTATATAATATAAAATTGTTTGCCTCGAAAAGAAGAGCTGGCAGTAAATTTAAGCTCAGTATAAGTCCAGAGATTCGCAACGTAATATATAAAGAGCGTCGGCGCTGTACTCAATATTACGCAGACGCTGCTACTGCGCGGTTCTGGATGCTGTGTGAGACTAGGTGGTGAAATTCGCCGAAATACTATACAGACAGTCCGCGACCTGGGCGCGTTCACTGCCCACCCGTTTTCTCTCGTTCGAAAGAAAAAATATTTTTCTAATTTACCCAAAAATTTCAACACTCAGTGGATTTAGTCCTGAATTTTTTTAAAATCTTTCCAACATCCCACTTCCCTCAAAAATAAAAAATTATTTACAAAATGACAATTTTCCCATTGTTTTCGTTTTTAATGAAGAAAAAAACTTTTTAATGAAAGCAACTGGTCTTTGTTTTTTTTTTGCCTCGCTAGATATAAATTCGTGTTGTACAACCACACTAAAGGAAATCAACCACCTGTGAACTTTATGTATATACATGTTTAGAATGCAAATACTTAATAAATTACTTTTCGCTTCGATTATGGATGAGTTAATATTTTATGGTGATAATGTTGGTGGCTTGTCGTCTCAATTTCCAATCAAAGAAATTGTGGTAAGTGAATTTTTTTATGAGATTGAATTTTAAGTTGGGTCGAATGGGAGTAATAAATTGATAATTAAATTCGTTAGGATAAAGTGAAGAGATTTTTTTTATTGAAATTTAGAATTAAAGAGAATTTCGAAGGGAGAATTAAATTTTTTTTTTTTTATTGAAAATTTGTGTTTCAAATTGCCAGCGTTGGTATTTTTATTGAAAAAAGTTAAGAGTGTCAACAAGTCACTTGCTATTGTAATAAATATTTGTCGAACATTAGAAGTGAAAGTTAATTACTAGAAAATCAATTTTGAATTGTTGTAATTAATTAATGGAACTAATAATAAAAGTAATAAGAAATATAAATAATAATAATATTTTCTTTTTTAAATACAAAGACACTTCTTTCTAATTAAATACCGTATTCTTTTTAATTATTTGACATTAAATTAATATTTGAATACAACAAAATATTTTCTTTCCAATCAGTTGTATGAAACATTTAATTAAAATAACAGAAATAAATTAATGTTTTCAGATATTTCACAATTAAATCTCAGTATTAATTTATGTTTCTCTGTAAATGAATTATTTTTCAATAACATGAAAATATAATGAAACAAATTCCGCTTTTATTTTAATTAATTTAATAAACTCTATTGTTAGAGATGTATGCTTTGACATATTTTACGAAAGAGAAAGAGAGAGAAAGGGTATTTCAAATTTTAATAGATAAAATTAGTGAAATTAGTTTATACATATGGACAAAGGATTATCTTTGTAAAAGCTATTGTTAAATTTACAGAATTTTATTTTTATTCTTTAACCGGCAAAGTACGTTGGTATTTGTATTCATATTATTTATTATTTTTATTATTATCATTATTATACAAATTTAAAAAATTTTATTTTTAATAAAACATTAAATTTTTTTTTAAAACATCAAAAGTTGAAAATTTTTTTAAAATTATTTTCATTAACTAAAATATTCAATTATTTTCAAAACCAATAAAACTTTTAGCTAGAATTTAAATATTTTTGGAAATAAAAAAAATTCTTTCAATCAATTAATTTAATTATTTTGAACAGTCGCAATAAAATGCGCTTTTGACGAATGAAAATTATTTCGAAAAATTTTAATTACATTCTTCGAAAGAATTTAATTATATTTTTAAAAATATTGATAAATATTTTATGAAAGAATTTATAATTGTTTCAGTTGAAAAATTGAAAGAGTTATATAAAAATTTGAATTTATTTGTAAGTTTAAAATTTACAATTTACAGAGACATTAAATTATTTAGTAAATAAGTAATTAATAATTATTTATTGTTTTCAAACAATTTAATAAAATTTTCCGAAACAATTCAGATGTTTTCAAAAAAATTTAATGAAATTCTTCGCTTTAATTTATTTCAAATTGAATTTTAATAATAATAATAATAATAAGGATTAAAATTTTTAATTATTTTAATAGTATAAAAATTAATAATTTTTAAATAGTTTTAAAATTAATAATTATTTTAATAGTATTAAAATTTAAAACATTTAAAAAGAAAAATTATCGAAAAAAGTAGGAAGTAGAAAAGCGAACAAGAACAACTAAAACTTTAAACTGTGAACAAACATCCGGAAAACAATGATTATTAAAATAAACATAAGATATTTTGCTAGTTAAACTTAGCGAAATCTGTTCATATAGATGAAGGATTATTTTCTCTAAAAAGCTATTCTTTAAATTTACAAATTAAAATTCCAATTCTTTTATTTTCCAGTTCCAATTTTATTAGTTAAATACAGTGAAATCAATAATTATTTCATTCAGGCGAGAAACAAAAATAAGTTACAATAAACAAAGGACTATTTTTTCAAAAGCTGTTCTAAATTTAAATGTTTATTCTAAATAAAGTTTGTAGCTTTTCTGTTTTTCTTTTTATACTACACGTCTTTCTCACAGTGGAAATTCAATAAAATGAAAGTCCTTTTATGTGTTACGTGGGAAAAATTTGAAAGAGTATATCATACATACCTATAAGGTGTGATGAAAAAAGAAGAAGAGAATTGCATGTAGTCAGAATATAATGAACAAGTCAACATACAAGGTTTATAAAAGAAGAGCTTGTATATAATGTGAATTTTTTCCCCTCTTTCTTTTTATTCAATTTTCTTCGTGTTTCATATGGCAGAAAACAAATAATAATAATAATAATAAAGTTGTGGATTTAAGTAGCTTTTTTTCTTCTTTAATATGTATATGAAATAAAAATATATATAATACAATGTTTAAGCTTTCGCGTGAAATTGCTTATTTTATTTTTTCTTTTTCTCAAATAAAAAAGTGTAAAATATTTATTATCATTACAAAATGTATATATATATATATATATACGAATTACTAAAGATTTTACGACATTGTAATTATTAAATATAAATAATAATATAAATTGATTAATAAAAAATTCTTTTCAGTTTAATGACAAATAAAAAAGAGTTTCAAAACACTTGCTGGAATGAAGTACCTGAAAGTGACTCTTTTTGTATTCAACCTTTTAATATGGGTAAATATTTATATATTTTATTATGGTAAACTGTATTGCAAATTTTTATAACCAATTTTTTCTATTTATTCATTTATTTATAGTAAAATTTATAACAAAATGAATTTATACAATAACAATTTTAACTACAAAGTGAAATTTTATTTTTATTTCAATCAAAAAATTGTGATTAATTCAATTAATTAAATTTCATGATGAAGTGCTTAATTTTCAGTAGTTTTGATCAATATAATATATAATTTATATATATTTTAATATATATTAATAATTATTAAAATATATATTAATTTAATTAAAATATATATATTAATATATATTTAAATTAATTATAATTTATATCAAAAAGCGTTATTTCCAGTAGTTAAGGTCAATAATCAATCAGACAGTACAATTTAAAAAAAAATTATAGTCTTATATCGCAGTTGCTTTTATATTTTTTTTTCTAAAGTTGAAGATATGAGTTCTTTATTTCAGAATAAAATTATTAATTTCTAGTAGTTTTGGTCAATATTTTTGTAAATTTATTTCTAAAATTGAAATATCGCATTTTTATTTTACTCAAAATTAGAAAAAAATGGTTTTTAATCTAATTAATTAAATTTGATAATGAATTGAACGATTTTCAGTAGTTTTGGTCAATATTCAGTCAGACGGTACTTAATAAAAATATAATTTGATAATTAACAATTTTTTTTACAATATATATTTTTTTATTTCCAAAATTGAGGTTGTAAGTTTTTTATTTCACTATGAAATTAATCATTTTCAGTTACTGAAAATTTTGGTCAATATTAGGTCAGACAGTATACTTGAATGAAAGTAAAAATTCTAATTATGAAGTAAAGTATTATTTTTATTTTTACCGAATTGTAATTCATTTGTGACTAATAATTTTTGAGAATAAAAAGTCTGATTTTCAATTCAATGAATTAAATTTGACGACTAAGTGCTTCATTTTCAGTAGTTTTAGTCAAGATATAATCAGACAGGTTTCAATTTGAATTAGATTATAAATAAATTATAATTTATTCTTTAGGTACATAGAATATATTTTAATATTTATAAATTTAAAAAATTTAAATAAATTGTTAGTAGATGTTTAATGAAATATAATTTTTCTTCTTCTTTTTTTTTAATATCGTCAGTTAGTGGTTGACTTATCTCTAATTTAAATTTGAGTGAGGTGTTGAAAATCATAGTGTTGTGAGACTTTAGGGAATAGAATGTAATTTGTTTCTAGTTGGCCGGGTGCTCATTAATGTTTCTGGGCACCTGGTTGTTAATGGAGCCAAGCAAAGGACATCTTTTAAATCTCTTTCTGCCCAATTTGACTCCCCATGAGACAATTCACTTAATTGCATACAGTTTACTTGGACTTGGACTGACAGTTCTCACTGTTGGCTTTTTCGGATGTCGAGCTGCACTCCATGAAAATCAATGCATTCTAGCAATTGTAAGTTCACTTTCAAAACTATAAATTTTTTAAATTATTTTTTATTAAAAAATTTTTTTTTGTTTTATAATTATATATTTTTTAAAAATATTATGCTATTTTGTTTATACATTTATTTTTGCTTTTATTATGCTTGTGGAATATGATTATGGAAGAAAAATTTATTCTAAACGTCGAAAAATCAGTAGTAACAGTCAATATTCGTCAGAGGGAAAATTATTTTTTTTTCTGAATAAAAAAATCAGTAGTACAAGTGTTTTTAGTCAGACGAAATAATTATTTGTTTTGAAATATCACTATTTCATTATATAATTTAAATAATAACGATTTTTACTTCTAGATTGCTAATATCAGTAGTAGAAGTCGGTTTATAGTCAGACAAAACTTGTTACTTATCGCAATCAGTAGTAATAGCAAATTTTAGGCAGCCAGGATATTTTATTTTAATTTCAAGTGATGAAAGACAGTTTTAGTCAGACATGTACCTAAGATAAATGCTTCAATAAGCTCTTTTAGTTGTAACAAACTTTTTATAATCGGATAAATTTGTTTTCGATCGTTTCACTTCTAATCTTAGGTTCAAAACTAGAAACAGTCACTTTTTAGTGCGAGACGAGAACTTAAATTTTTTTTCCATTTTCATGTGAGTAGTAAATGTCAGTTTTATTCATGGGAAGACACGAGGAGGAATTTTTTTTTATGCCCCATGGTATTAAATGTAAAATGATATTTTTGTGTGAGAAAAATTTTTTATTATCAGTAGTAAATAAAAATGTTAGTCTGACGTATTTTTATTTATTACCACGATGGACTTGAGATTAGTAGTAAAGATTTATTTTAAGTCAGACGGGATATTTATTTTTTCATAGTGAAAAAAAAATATTCGTAGAGAAAAATATTCATCTGGAACAACTGCAAATTTCGCTAGATTAGTCCAATGTTTAGTTGTTTTAGTTAAAACTTAAAACTTTCGCTATTTTAGCGAAACTTATAGATGTTCCATACAAAATTTTTTTTCCGTGTCTTTTATTTATTTATTTGACGAAGTTTCTTTTTCTAGCTGAGGAATTGAGATTTTTTTCAAGAAGTAAAACTAATTTTTTGAGTATGAAAATTTTTTTTTTGTTTTTAAAACTGACAGGCATTCGTTTTATATAGTGGAATATGAAAATTTGTCTTATGCAATATGTTATAATTGAATAATGAATTGAATATTTTGGCAGTACATGAGTATGCAGATTGCCTTAATTATCACGGAATTGATAACGGCCGCTATTATGGGTCTGATGACGTTCAGAATTCTCTCGGGATTAGAAGAGAGACTTGCAAGTCGATTAGCCGATCATTACGGTCATGATCCAACGAGTGACATTCCCTTCAGTCACAGTCTTGATTTTGCACAATATAAGGTTTCGCATTTTATTTTTTCTATAAACAACGATTTATTTTTTAATAATAATTATACTTTTCAAATTACTCTCTAAATTTAAGGGAGTAAAAATGTTTACAAATTTAAATTAGTAGCGGACTTTTTGCTTTTGAATCAGTAAATTGAAATTAAATTCGTAAATTTTACTAATGAATAAAAAAAAATAGTATATTTATTACTAAAACTTACTAATTCAATATTATTAGTAAAATTTACAAATTCAATAGTGTTAGTAAATTAGTAAATTTTAGCAATAAATTAAAAAATTAATATTTGTTAGCAAAGTTTACTTATTCAATATTATTAGTAAATTAGTAAATTTTACTATTAAATTAAAAAATTACTATTTGTAAATTGAAAGTAAAATTTACTAATTAGTAAATTAGTAAATTTTACTATTAAATTAAAAAATTACTATTTGTAAATTGAAAGTAAAATTTACTAATCCACTATTATTAGTAAATTAGTTAATTTTACTACCAAATTGAAAAGAATTACTATTTATGAGTAAATTTTACTAATTCAATAGCAAAAAATCAGTCACTGTATTCAGATTAATAAACATTTTACTAAATCCAATTTACAGAGTTCCATAATAAATAAATATTGTTTATTGATAAAAATTACCACTGCTAAGAATTATATTAATAATATTAATTATAATAATAATAATAATAAGAATAACACACGAAAAGTGTAAAATTTTCCATTTAGAGAGTGAGGAGTAAACAATTATTAATGAAACAATAAAAAATAATGAATTTCGGAGGATAAGAGTTAAAAATGAATGTCCTTAATTTAAAGAGTAATTAACAGTGATTAATAATTGTTTCAGTTTAATTGCTGTGGTATTCATGGTGACAATGATTACAATGGCACTGCCTGGTGGAGGGATGGTCAAATTTCAGGATCAAAGCGACAAGTTCCTCTCACATGTTGTGTATTGAAAGATGATGAGGCAAGAATTAGTGTTTTTTGTTCATTTTAATTGAAACGTTAATGAAAAATAATTTTATAATAATAAATATTCTTTCATTAATTTTCCTTTATTCTTCGATTGAAATTGAAACGAATTCAATTACTTCTAATTTAATTTGTTTTTACCTTGCATTTTTAATTTTGACGTTAACTAAAAATATTAAATGTTAAAAAAATCGATTTTATAATATTTTTTATTAGTCTTCTATTTTATTCAATTTAGTTCACTCTAAATTACTTAAAATCAATTCAATTCGTTTTTCTCACGAATTGAAATTTCTTTTTTTTAAATAAATTTTTTTTATTCTTCTGTTTCACGAAATTGAATTGAATTTTTAATTCACTTTGATTTGATTTTTTAATCTAAATTTTAACGTTAAATAAAATTGAAAAAAAAGAATAAAAATTTTTTTTAGTACTTTTCTTTATTATTCTATTCAATTCATTTAAATTCCGTTTAATTCGATTGAATTCATTCCCATTTTATTTAATTGATTAAATTTGTTTCAAGTCTTTTTAATTCGAATTAATTTCGTTTCAATTCTGTTTCGTTCGATTAAATTTGTTTCAATTCTTTTTTAACTCAAGTGAACTGAATTAAACTGAATTACAAAGAAATAAATTCGATTTAATTGAACTCTATTGGATTAAAATAAATGAATTCGATTCAATTGAATGGAAGAGATAGAGAAAAATTATTTCAATTGAAAAATAAAAAATCAAATTCAGTTTAAGATAGGAAGAAGAAAAAAACGAAAAGAACGAATATTATCATTTTATTATTTTTAATTAACGTTACAATTAAAATTAAAAAAAACTAATATAAACTTGAATTGAATGAAAATTAATTCAATTCAATTGAAGTACAATTTTTTTTTTAGGTTAAAAATACCGGAAGTCCAATGAGTGTAATATCTCGAGTGTTTTATCAAAATGTAAGCTTTATAAAAATTCATATTTTTAATTTTGAAATAAATAAAATAAGTAAAGTAATTAAAAGGACATTTTTCTTTTTGTTCTTACTAACGGGGAATTTTTTTTTTTTCAGAGTGAAACACCATGGCTTCATCCTCAACCAAAGGACATGAATGCTTGCCAAGTAGAAGATGCAGTAGGTCATGATGGTTATAGACATAAACAAGTAAGTGAAATTTTTTTTTTCTAAATAAAAAAAATTTTTTTCTTTAATATGAAATTTTTTTTTCAGGGTTGCTTAGACAAAGTTAGCGATTGGTTGGAATTCGAAAGTTTTACCCTAGTTTTTCTAGGAATGTCCATGGCGGGAATTCAAGTAATTTTTACTCTTTTATTATTATTTAGAGTTTGATTATTAAATTTTTATTACCATTAATTTATTTTTTATAGTTTAATTGTTAAACGTAGAAACAATGTTGTTTATTTACTATATTTTTGCCCTTTTTTCAGTGTAAAATTATTTTTTTTAATTAGAACATTTTTTCTACGCATTTAAATAAAGAGAAAAAAATAAAAATTGCAGACATTCGGAATAATAACGTCAGCATTCCTGTGTCGGACAATTAGAGACATGCGCACCGAATGAAGAGGATCGCGTGTTTTAGAAAATTATTTAAAGCAAAGGAATTAATGTCTAAAAACGTTGGTATATATTTAATAAAGCAACGTTTTATTGATAATCGGTTAGATTTTAAAATGTATACTAATTTTTTGTGAATAAAATTTTGCATTCGTACGCGTTTTATATTTTCTTTAAAAAGTTAAAAATTTTTAATTTTTCTCCGAAAAATAATATTTTCTCTTTGAAAAATAATAGTTTTCCTTCAAAAAATAATATTTGTTATTTAAAAAATATACATTTCTTCTTTTTAGAAGCATAATTTTTTTTAACTCTTTCCTTTAAGAAAACAAGTTATTTTTCTTTTAATTTTCCTAAATAATAAAAGTGACATCACGTTTTCTATTGAATGAAAAGAAAAAAAAGTAACGACGCTCATTATAATATACATATACACACGTTTTTTCATGTAAAATAAAATAAATTTGTATCGAATTCGTGTACTGCTCACATTGTATAAAGGCTCAAACAATTTTTAAGAAATAACCAGGAAATGAAAAACCCAAAAGGACATTTAAATGGAATTTTTATAAATGAAAGCTAGAAACTGCCGCTTTTTATTCTAGCTCATAAATAATTAATCTCTGAATAAGACACTTTGTACGTTCTAAATCTGAATAAGTAAAAATTTATCACTAATGTGTATTTTTTGGAAAATTAATTTATAATCTTTTTTTTAATTTTTTTTCAATATTGCGCAGGAATAAAAATTAAATGTTTACTTATTCAAATCTAGAGGAGAAATTTTACTGATTCTTTTGATATATATAGAAAAAAATATGAATAGCAATAAAATTGATGAAATTATAGGGTTTATAGTTTATACAAATATATGAAGAAAAAGAGAGTTCTTACAAGTGTTTTACCAACGTGAATATTATACAACAAAAGGGTTTAAATTTTGAGCAAATAATCGTTAAAGTGAAAATTGTGTTTATTTGTCGAAAAAGAAATTATTTTATAAAAATTTATAATCCACTGGTGTTAAAAAAATTTATTTTCTACTCGAAACATAAAAATACCAAAAAATGGTTTTTCTTTCATTATTATTCAAATTAAGAAAAAAAGAAACTAAAAATATACTTTTAGTATGATTTTTACTCGAAACATAAAAAGAAACAAAACTTTGTTTTTCTTTCATTATTATTCAAAATGTTATTGAAAGAAGCTAAAAATACAATTTTTTTATTATCATTTTTCAAAAATAAAGATAATTTTGTAGTATAATTTTTCTTAAAAACATCAAAAGTGAAAAGTACTGTCTACAAAATTAAATTCAATTTTTTAATACGTGAATTGTTGAAAATTGCAAAATTTCCTTTTTATACACTCATTAGAAAGATTTGATAAAGAAATTTAAAAAAAACACTTTGCGTGCGAATGCATAATTATGTAAATATACAGATTTTTCGACATAATCAAACGAAAAGTGGAATTAATAGTTATATCGAAAAAGTATATTTACACAAAAATATGAGACTTAATCGGAAATAGTCGACTAAATCGCGAAGCGATGTTATTTTTAATATAAAAAGAAAATGAGACAAAAAATTGAAAAAAAAAACAAAAAAAACACCAGACTTCATCTTATATACATTCGGCTCATATATTTTGTATGTGCTTTCACTGGTAGAATTCCAGTGAACGATTGTTGTTGTAAATGTTATAGAGTATTTGCCATTAATGTATGTATACTTGTCGTTATACGCGTACAAAAAAGTCAAAAAAATTGTGTAGCACTGGAATAAAACAAATTTTTTTTTCCATGTCTATAAATTCTATTTTTATTCCCCCATTTTTAATGCCTTTCATTTTTTATGTTATAAAATACAAACAAAGAGAACAAAAAAATTTAAAATACAAAAAAGAGGAAAGTTTAGTTAGTAAAAGACTTGCAAATTTATTATTTTTTTTTAACTATAAAATTTTGTTTCTTTAAATTATAAACATCAATTTTTGAAAAAGTTCACACTAAAAATTTAAAAAAATTAATTAATTTTAATAATTCTTTGGAAGAATTCAATTATTTTTTCATAAAAAGTAAAATTCTTCATAGAAATTTAATTATTTTGAAAACAATTTTAATGAAATTTCACAAAAGAACATAAATATTTTCTCAAAAATTTGATAAATTTCATTCAAATACTTCAATTACTTTTATAATTTAAGTGTAAAATTTTTTGCGAGAATTTTATTTTTCATAAGCAGTGAAATTCTACTTATGAATTCTATTATTTTTAATATAACTATATTAAAAATTTTAAAAAGGAATTAATTATTTTAAAGAAGTTTTTAATTATTTTTCTAAACTGTAATAATCTTTGAAAAAATTCGATGATTTTCAAAAGTTTGGAGAAATTTTTTTTTGATTTTCAATTATCTTCACAATTTTCAATTAAAATTATTTAAAAAAAATATATATAATTAAATAAATTTCTGTAAATAATTATCTCCACGAAAACACTAAAATAATTGCTTAAAAGAATTTAATTTTCTTTTAATTAATAATTTCTCAATTTAAGTTAAATTTAATAATAACATTATTAATTGCAATTTTTAATAAACACGATTATTTAAAAAATGTTAAAGAAATTTCTTATAAAATTCAATTATTATTAAAATTTTCAATAAGAATTATTAAAAAAAAACTTTTTATTTTTCTTCTGAAAATTCTATTAATTTGTTTTCAATAACAATTATTAAAAATTTCCATTATTTTCAAAAATTTTAATAATATTCTTTGAAAAAACTCAATTCCTTTCTTATGAATTAATACTTTTTTTCAAGAATTCAATTATTTTGTTTAATTTTAATAAAATTCTTTAAAGGATATTTATAATAGTAAGAAAAATAAAATAATAAGTGAACATCGGTACTAAATTATTTCCATTTTATTGTTTTTATTTTATTTTTTAGTTTATTTTTTAATTATATTTCATTAAATTTATGATTCATGAGAATAATTGATATAATAAAAGAGCAATTATTTTTAAATTAATTTATTTCATCTGAAAGTTTGTTTTTCAAGTTAAAACGTCTGTGATGAAAGTATACTCTAGTGTAGATAAATAATAATATACACGAGTATAAAACTGAGACAATATTAGCTAATAATATTTTTTTTAACTTGAAAGAAAATAGAAAACTCGAGATGTATAAATAATATTCGCAACGAACTATTTCTATGGACTCTATTATTTTAATTTTCCTTTTTCGTTTTCTAACATAATATACAATGACTAATACAATTTGTTATGAGTATTTTCACATTTATTTACAAAACATAATAGATTTCTCTTTAAAATAATTTTCTTCTCAATATTAAAAAAAAAAGTATGTACTGAGAAAAAAAGAAATTCACGTCAAGAAGCTAATCATAAAAATAAACTTCACGATCATATAATTTCTGAACGGGTCTTGTATTTAATAATATCCGATTACCATTAACGGAACGTATTTTACGAAATTGCGCCACCTGCAAGTAAATTTAAAATTCTTTGTCATTCTATGAAATTAATTTACTTCGACAAAATTATGAAAATGTGTGCTGAAATAAATTGAAGTTGCTAAAAATAAATAATAATTAATAGTAATAATAATAATAATAAATTTGATGATGATTAAAAATCAAAGAGTGTTTGAAAAAGTAAAATTAAATTTGTGAAAAGAATAATTATTTCATAAATTAAATTTATCGATAATAACAATTAGTACATTCTCATTTTTCTATTAATTGAATTATTTTTACTATTTATTTATTTAAGATTCTTACACTGGCTATGCTAATTATTATTTGGTTTTTTTGAAATTATTTTTTGTTATGTGTTTTTTTTTACTTGAAATGAAGAGACAGCAATAGGTTCTGGTTGAATGATCCAAGTGACCATTTCAGTGCAGGGAGGTTGGGTAAGTGAACCATTGTAACTATAATAAGAATTTTCAAAGGGTGGGTAAAGCCATTCCAAAGGAAATGGTGGTATAGAGACTTTTGTTCCGGTCTTCTTAATTCGCCATAAATTTGTCACAATATGATCCAAGTAAGGGTTGTCGACTTTCGTTATCTGACAATTAAAAACAGAATTGAAAATAATTAAAATTGTTATAATAATAATAAAAAAATAAATAATCATAATAATAAAAATAATAATAACAATAATAATAATAATAATAGTAATAACAGTAATAATAATAATATTAATAACAATATTAAATAAAATATGAAAAATAATTTGGACATCAAAAATTAGTTTTATTTTTAACACACATTTTTTCAAAAATTGTTCTTTAATTGGCAATTGAATTTTAATTAATTTAATTATAATTACTGAGAAAATGTGTAATTTTCAGTATTATTTTCATTATATTATAATTATTATTTCTATTATGATTATTATTATTTTTTTATTATTTTAATCGTAATTGTCAATAATTATAATTTTAGAACGTAAATTGAGTATTAAAGTTGAGAGAGAAAAAAATTAAATTACTTGTAAAAAATAGGAAATTATTGCAACAGCATCACGAGTGTGAAGCAGAGATGGATCCTTAAGGGAGGTGTAACATTTTTTCACATGGACCATTTGCAGTTCCATTGTATATTTAATGTAATCCATAGTGTGCTCACTTCCCTCGTCATTCGCCGGTCCCCAATGGAAAATCATCGAGTGAAAATTGTACGTATCATTTAATGGTCCTTTCGTTATATTCGGCACAGCACCACCTGACCAAACACCAGTCACCATCACTGAAAATCGCCAAGTGTCCAAAAATAGGTATTTATATTTTATATTCAAATAAAATGAAAATGAAATAAAAAAATCGTAAAATTAATTTCTCCTGGGAATCGTTATTATAAAGCATATTATTATTCTTTATTTATTTTTTTTGTTTTTTTATTTGCATTATTAACAAATTGTTTTATTTTATAAATAAATTGTCAATATGTGTAAATATTCTTTTTTAATTTTTCTCTTTTTATTAACAGGAATTATATTAACAATTATATTAACAATAATAATAACAATTATTTAACAATTTATTTTTATTTATTATATTATTAACAAGCCCATTGTTTTATTTTATAAATAAATAAAATAAATCGTCAATATGTGTAAATATAATTTTTTCCTTTTTTTCTTTTTATTAACAGGAATTTATTGGCGATTTGATAATGGAAAGTAAGAGAAAAGGAGGGAAATGATTTTTTTTTCTTTGGATTTTATTTTACCGGAATTTCCGTCATTTTCCAACAACATTGATGTGGGTTGTGAATGATAGCCACTCCATTTTAAAGGTTCAGATGATTGTAAAACTACAGCAAGACGTGTTACGATATTGATGGGCGATTGGCTGCAGCCATTGCTTTCCGGGAATAACAATTTCCATTTGTGTGGTCCATTCTCATTGCCATAGCCGAAAGAAATTGAATTCGAACGTCCGCAACTTTCCATTGAAAACATATCCACTCCGTCGACAATTTCCGATAATAGCAAAACTGAGAAAATTTTGCCACACGAGCATTAGGAAATAAATTTCACTTATTTATTTTATTATTAATTTTTAAATTATTTTTTAATTATTTTTTTTTATTCTTTTTATTATACTTTATTATCATTCCCTATATTTTCCATACATATTATATTATATTGTTATTCTTCCTATTTATTATTTTTTATTTCAATAACAGTTTTTGTTTTGAATCTTTTTGTAAATTCATCAATTATTTTTATTCACGTTCAAAAAAAAAATACTCCTTTCAAATATAAATTTAATTAACGTCTATTTTCATTTTTCTTTTTTTAAATTATATTTTACATATATTTTTTGTGTTTTATTTTTTTTGTCCTGCGAATACTTGTTAAATAAAAAATAAAATCTCTTCAATTACTGACTAATTTAATTAATTTAATTATTATATATATTAGCAAACATTATATACATTAAGCAAAATTACTGAAAGCTAAACTTTTTATTTTATTGTCAAATAAAGAAAATCATACAAATTTAATTTTAGAAAGAAAAAAAATTGATTTACTTTTTTAATTCAAGTGCTATTGGTAATGAAATGGAAAAAAGAGTTAAAAGGAAAATGTTAATAACTTTTAATTAAAGTACAATTAAATATCTATAAAATTCTCTCATTACTAATAGAATTATTTTTTTAATAATCGAAACTATTTTTTCGTATAATTATATTTCATTAACCAAAGAGAAGAAATATTACAAACATCTCTCATATTAATACAATTATTTTTTAATAAACAATTTTCCTTCTTTTTTTTTTTGTAAAATTATATTTCACTAACCAAAGAGTAGAAATATTCCAACTCCAACGAGGAATTCGGGTAAAGTGGGATCAATCATTGTTTAAATTTTCTTTACCAATTTTCTCTCGCTCTGTCTCTCTCTCTTTTGGGTTAAAAAATTGAATTTCTTTTTGTGTGAAAAATTGTGTCACCTGACAATTTATAATTTTGCATTTCCATTAATAAAGAATTTTTTTTTTTATTGCGAAAATAAATAACCTCAAGTTGTCAGAGAAAATAACATTCGAAAATCACGTGGGAATGATTTTTTTTGTAGATTTGGATAAATATTAATTTTTTTGATTTTTTAAAATTTTCTTCTCTTTTTCTGAAATAATTGATAAGAAACAGAAGTATGAAAAAATGCTACATTAAACTGTTTCAATGAATCGCAGTTCGAAAAGTAGGTCAAATATTGAGTAATTCACGAGTGGCTGTATATATATATAGATGTATTATTATTTTTAAAAAATATTGTGGTTATAACCAAGAAAATTTAAATTTATATTTAATGATATTTAATTCAATTTTCTAACATTTAATTAAAGTTTACAATAATTAATTTAATTTTGGAATAATTAATTTACTTTGAAAATAATTAATTTACTTTTAGAATGTTTTACTTACTTTTAGAATATTTTGTTTACTTTTAGAATATTTTGTTTACTTTTAGAATATTTTATTTACTTTTAGAATATTTTATTTGCTTTAAAAATATTTAATTTAATTGTAGAATATTGTATTTACTTTAACAATGTTTTATTTACTTTCAACATATTTTATTTGCTTTAAAAATATTTTATTTACTTTCAACATATTTTACTTACTTTTAGAATATTTTATTTACTTTTAGAATATTTTATTTGCTTTAAAAATATTTAATTTAATTGTAGAATATTTTATTTACTTTAACAATGTTTTATTTACTTTCAACATATTTTATTTGCTTTAAAAATATTTTATTTATTTTCAACATATTTTACTTACTTTTAGAATATTTTATTTACTTTTAGAATATTTTATTTACTTTCAAAATATTTAATTTAATTAGAAAATACTTTATAGGTATTTTTCATTTTTACTAATATTGCAAATTTTTTATAATAGTAAAAAAAATAAATTTCTAATTTAAAGATAATAATGTCATTGTTTCGACATCTTCTTCTGGTTATCCCAAATGGAGGCAATCGCCGATTGATTTAAATTTTGTCAACGTTTGGCAACGAAAATTTCCCCCTTTACTTTTGGGTGGACATTGGAAAAATGAGGGGACAGCAATTATCAGAAATACCGGAGAAACTGGTATTTTTTTATTATTTATTTACTACGTTTTTATCATTTAAAATAATAAATAAATTACTAGCAAAAAAATAATTATACCAACTAATTCTTGAATTAGGTATAATTCTCAATTTTTAATTTATAGTAATAATTAATTATAATATATTACAATAATATTATGTTATGTTTGTTATTCAAATGATATATTAATTTAATAATGAAATTTCTCATATATTCAAATTGTTATTACAAATAATTTCTTTTTTATTTATTAATAAAATATTTAATATTTCAGTGCAAGTGGAACTGAATGATAGAACAAGTCCAATGATCAGTGGAGGTCCATTATGTGATTATTATGAATTTTTGCATTTACAGTTTCGCTGGGGTGAAAATAATTCTTCTGGTGCTGAACATTCTATAAATAAGACATGGTAATTAATTTAATAAATTAATTAATTAATTTAATTAATTACAATTCATAATTACAATTAGTAATTAAACAATTATGATATATAATCAAGTAATTACAGTTATATAATTAAAACATTATAATTATTAACTATAATTATCCATTATAATTATCAATTAGAATTTTTAATTAATAACAGAAAAACAAATAAAAATTATTAATTAAATAATTAGAATAAATTAGATTTAAAAAAATTAATATTAATAAATATTTAATATTTATATTATTTCGAAATTTACGGATTTTTGATGAAAGCTTTTTTTCTATTGAGGTAATTTTTTTCTTTATTCTTCTTTTCCTCACACATTTTAATAATATGTATTTTTTTAAACAATCTTATGAAATTTAATAAAATTTTTCAATTTTGCTTTAATAAGAATTTTTCTTGAAAGGTATTCAATGGAAGCTCAAGCTATTCACTGGAATCCACGATATGAAACTTTAGAAAAGTGTTATGAAAATTCTGATGGAATGGCTATCATTTCATACCTTTTTCTGGTAAACTTTGATGTAGGAGAGACGAATATATATTCTATACAAAAATTTATTTTACAAAATTCAAAGGGACTCACTCATTGTCAAGCGATTTATATTTTAATTTTATATAAGAAATATTCTCGAAATTGAAAATTTTTATTAACCTAGTGTTGATAGTTGGAAAAATTTCACAAAACATGGAGAGAAAATTTTTCTAAATAAATTTAAATAATTAATTATTAAATAATAATTTAATAAATGAATTAAATAATAATTAATTGGTATAATTAAAAAAATTTTTTTGGAATTCAGTTTTTAAATACATTTTTTAGGTTTCAGGGGATAATATTGAATTTAAAAATATTTCAAACGCGTTATCGAGTATTCGTACAATTGGAAAATCTGTAAATATTTCGCCAGGTTCAGTATTAGATTTGTTATTTTTTATTCCAGATTTTTTCATCTTTTATATTATATTTTCTCTTTCTTTACTTTATTCTTTATATTTTCTTTTTTTCTTCTTATTCTTTTCATTCTTTTTATTTTCCCTTTTCTATTTTTTGTATTCTTCATATTATTTCTTTCTTATTTTTTTCTTTATTTTTCTTTTTTTTATTCTTTTATCTTTTATTTCATTAACTTTTATTTTTTCTTCTTATTTTCTATTTTAAATGAACTAATTGAATGTTTTGCACTGAATTAAAATTAATTAATTATAAATTTTTTCCCTTCTTTTCTTCGGAATTCAGATTCTTTGAATTGGATGACAAATTGTTTTTTCCAACCGGGTTATTACACGTACGAGGGATCATTAACAAATTTTCCCTACAGCCAGTGTGTCACTTGGATTGTGATCCCAAGACCCATCAAAATTTCATTAAATCAGGTTTTAAAATTAATTTTTTTTTAATCTAAATGAATAATTTTATGTTTATAAATAATATTCATGCTTTTCTTTCTTTGCTCTCTGACATACAAAAATAGATGGAGGAATTCAGAAAAATACGTGACAAAAATTATGAACCAATTTTAAAAAATTCTAGAGAACAACAACCACTGAATCGTCGGAAAATTTTTTACGCAAATGAATTTGCTTTTGATTATTGATAAATAAATAATGTGCCCTAACTTGTGGTTTGAAAATTTTAAAAAGATGAAAAAAATAGGAATTTTTTAGATAAAAATAAATCATAAAAAAGGAAAAATGTGAAAAAAGTCATAAAATTCATTTGTTTTTTTTTTAAGTTGAAAGTTTATTTATTTTCTCGATGGAAAAATTTCAAGTAATAATAGTTTAGTTAGTAAAAATTGAAATGCAAAAAAAAATTAATGGAGCCTGACGAGTGGATCTTTGGTAATTACAATTGTACATTATTTTCGAATTTAAAAAAAGTGTCAAGTCTTTTTTTCCTCTAAATGAGTCTGTAATAAAATTTTTTGTTTTGTCATCAGGGAAACTGTACTAATTTGTTTTTTTTAAACGAATCAACGTAAAAAAATGTTTGCGAAAAATTTTGATTATTGGTTTATTTAATATTTAATTTTTTTTTATTTTTTTATTTAATATTTAATCTTTATTTATTATTATTTATTTAATATTTAATTTTTTTTTTAATTCTATTAATTGACTTTCAAGGTTCTCAAAAATCAGGTCAATCTCCGGTAAATATAGATGACAAAGCCGTTCTGCCTGCTAAATTTCCACAATTAATTTTAACTGGGCACTGGTTAAATGATGGTTACGCCTGTATGGTTAATAATGGAGAAACAGGTTTGAATAAAAAAAAATCCTTTTTTTCTAAATGAAAGAGCAAAATTACAGAAATAAATCTGGCGCAGATAAATTTGTTAAATTGATAAAAAATTTGCGTTTGACACACTTAAACGAAAAATATATATTCTGAAAAATAAGAATCCTTGACCAAGAATGTATTTTAAATTTAGAATATTATTCTTTTTAGCAGGAATGTTGGAAAAATATATTTATTAAAATAATTAAATTTAAATTATTAAAAAATGTTAATAAACATCAATAAACATAAAACAGTTATTATATTTAGCCGAATAATTGAAGTAAAAAATTAGAATTCGGTAAATAAATAAATGCTGTTTCATAAATAAATACTAAGAATAAAAAAAAAAAAACAAATGTTGTTTAAACAAATTAATATAGTAAAGAAACAAATGTGGTGAATAAATAAATGCAATAAATAAAAAAATAAATAAAAAGAGTGAAAAAATAAAGCAGAAAAATAAACAAATGTAGTAAATAAATATAAATATAAACAATAAATATACAAATATAGTAAATAAATAAATAAATAAATTTGGTAAATGAATAAAAATATTTTTAGTGAGTAAATAAATGTAGTAAAAATTTTACAAAATATTTAGTGAAGATAACATTAACCGGCGACAGAATTCCTTCAACAATTAAAGGAGGACCTCTATCTGATGATATCTATGAATTCGAAAATGTTCACTTTCATTGGGGAGAAAATAATTGTCAAGGCTCCGAGCATACACTCAATGATACTTGGTGATATATATTGTCATTAATTTTATAAATAATAATAGTAATTGTTTAAATAAATGTAAAAAAGGGCAAAAATAAAAAAAAGAAACAATCGATCGAATAATGAAATGAAAAAAATTTTTTTTTTTACTTTGATTTGATTTTATTTTATTTCTCGTTGAAGGTTTTCTATGGAAGCCCATGCAGTTCACTGGAACAGAAAATATACGACATTCGCTGAATGTGTAAAACACAAAGATGGAATTTGTGTACTCGCATTCCTATTTCTGGTAAACAAAAAATGCCTTATTCTTTTCCCTAAAGAAAAAAAGGAGAATTTTTAAAAGACTCCAAAAAAAAAAAAACAAAATGCTTTTCAAAATATTTTCCAATATCGTTAAGAACTTTTTTTAAAATTTTTTATCCTTACATTTAAAATTGAGATATTTATATAAATAAAAAAGAAGATGATTTCAGTACATTTATTCAATATATGATTTTTTCCAATTACTTTTTCATAAAAAAAATTATTTAACTATCAAAATTACTTAAATAAAATAAAAACTGAACGCAAAAGATAAATAAGAATTTTTTAGAGGTAATTTTTTTGCAAAAAAAAGTACTGTTTTAAAAATAATATTTCTGGATAATAAGATTTTGTAATTGATTGTAAAATATTATAATATAGGCAACTGATAAAAATTGCTTGTGGAGTAATTTTCATTTGGAAGGAATTACAGATAATTTGAAGTACATTCACGAACCGGAAGTAATGACAGAAATTCCAGCTAGTAAGTTTTAAGATTTTTTTAATTGTAAATATAAGTCTTGTTTAATAAATTAATTAAAAAATGAGTTAAATGAATAAAAATGAAATTAAAAAAATTATTTTTCCCAAAAAATTTTTCTCGAATAGATTGCCTGCACTGGATGAGAAATTGTTTGAATCATAAAAATTATTACACTTATCGTGGATCATTAACGACACATCCTTACAACGAATGTATTACTTGGATAATATTTCCAAAATCAATAATGATTTCTGCCAAACAGGTACAACTTTTTTTTTCTTTTTATATTTAAAGAAATTAAATTTACTAAATTAATTTTTAATTAAATTATTTAATTTTTAATTAATTAGATTAAAATTATTTTATTTATAACAAAAATCTTCTCTTTAGAAGAAATTAATTTTAAAGAAAATTGAAAATTGAGTTTTAAATAGAAATTATTTTCTATTGAATATTTTATTCAAATCGAGAAATGTTTTTTTAATAAGAAATACTTTTTGAAAAAACAAAATTATTTCTTTTGACAAAAATTTGTTTCTAGATTGACGAATTTCGCGAGTTGAAAAATGATTGGAATGAGAAAATAAAAAATAATACGAGAAAAGTTCAAAATTTACGAGGAAGGCGAATTTTTCTGAGCTGTTAATAAAATCTATTTATTAATAACTACTAAAAAAATTGTATTTAAAATTATTTTTTGATTTTTATTTATTTTTATTCTTTTTTGTATGAATTATTTTATTTTTGAAAAAAAATTGAATTCCTTCTAAGAATTTTATTTTTTATGAAATAATTGAATTGTTTAGAAAAAATTTATTATTTCTGAAAATAATCGAATTCCTTGCAAGAATTTTATTTTATAATTATGAATAAAATTAAATTCTGGAGAAATTTTCTTAAAAGAAAAGAAATTATTTTTTTTTCTTTATAAAATTTTTGAAAAATAGTTTCAAGTTAAATTTTAAAAAAATATGTGAAGCAGCAATTTATCAGAATTAAGGAACCAAAGAAAAAAAAATGATGATGAAAAAAGTTTTCACAAATGAAAATAATGAAAAAGGTAAAAGAAAAAAATTGTTCAACTTTTCGCTGGAGAAAAAGAGAAAATATTTATTTTAAATCCTCTGTAATAGAAACTTTTATCTAGTTTTCTGATTCATGTAGTCTCATAAAAGAATCAATAATAGCACACGCTTTACTGATTGTCTCTTGCAGAATTTCATAAATCCTCAAATAAAATATTTCCTCGTACAAAATAATATCTCTCGCTTTTGAAATCGCCAATTCTTTCATTTTCCCAATCTCCTTCTTTGATTGTTCCAATGACATTTGATCCCTCTCACGTTTACTTTTTCTTGATTTCACTTTCAATTTAGGTGTCAATTTTCCCAAGGAAGTGAGACTATTTGACCTAGTTTCAGATTTGTTTTCCATTTCTAAATTTTCTTCATTCCTTAACTCAAGGGAAATAGTTATTTTTATTTTTTCACTTTCGTCTTCAAATTTATTGACAAATGAACACAGTAAGTTGTAAATTTTCTCATATTTTTCATTATTTTCTCCGAAATAAAGGGGAATTGGTTCTGATACTGCTTTACAGAGATTGACAAAATGAGAGAAATTATTGTCGTGTTGAAATTCTGAATCTTCAATTTCCAGGAGAATATTACGTAGATCGTGAATTGAGAGGTTCCAGTTGGAATTAGGAAAAATTTTATTTTGAAGTTCACGAAAATCGTTTATTAGAATCGAATTATAAAAGTAGGATGGATTTTTGGTTGTGAATATGTCAGATTCGAGGAAAAGTTGTTTATAAAATGGTTCTGGTGGTTGGAATATTAGAGCGTCGTTTACTATTTCGTCGAGAATTCCTTTAATTGCCGAATCTCTCAGTCGATTGTTCAGATAATTTTCAATTTGCTGAAAATGAAAAAATAGGGGGAAAAATGTTTAAAATTGAAAAAATAGAGAATTTTTTTTATTTCTTTGAATCAAAAAAAAAAAATTCTAAACAAAAAGAAAAAAAAATGGTTTCTACTTAAAAAAAATGTTCCACCAAATTTCTTTCAAAATTCAATAAATAATTTCTTTGAACCAACAATAACTTATAAATTAAAAACAAAAACATTGTTTTCACAAAAAAAAAATTTTTAACTAAAAAATAATGATTTTTTTTCTTTAAATATTTTGTCGATTTAAAGATACAATTTCTGGATTTAAACAATTTTTTTATTGTTGAAATAAATTTTTATTGAGTCAAAAAATATTTTTTTCCATAAAAAATCACGTTTCTTAAATTTCATTTGAATACTTTGTTGAATCAATAAAACCATTTTGTGGATTAAAATAATTTTGTTTTGGTTATTAAAATAAATTTTTGTTTGTTTTTAATCAAGAATTTTTTTTTTTTTTTTGAAATTCAAAGATTAAATTAAAATTCATCACTTATTTAAATAAAAAACTTATTTTAATGAAATAAAACAGAAATTAATTAATATTTAAAATATTAAATTTAAAAATCTGTGTTTTAATAAAAAAAATTACTTGAACTTTATTTTTGGACTCATTTTCCTCGTCTTCTCGAGTGAATCCGAAGAAACGAAAAATAATATTTTCACTAGACAATAAAGGATCGGTCACGAATCTCCAATTTTCCCTTCTTATTCCCGATTCTCCACTTTTGAACCAAATGGGAAAATTCAAAATCTGTCCAGGCAAAATGATACCATGATTTTTATTAAAAAAGAAAGAACTCGATTTTTTTCTCCTCCCCACTAATAATAATAATGGTAAATTTATCGAATCATGAAAAATTTCCCTCCAATAATATGTGATTTTGATATTTCCCATATTTTCAAAAACAATAAATTTCTCCCCTCTTTCATTAATTCTACAATTATTGAATTTAATATCCCAACAATAGAAACGATTGTTTTCTAATGCAATCATTGAATTTAATCTTCGCACAATGTTCTCATTTTCAATTCTCAATGCCGCAATCATTGCATCTGGATTAATGCACAATTCACTGGTTTCATTCTCAGTTTCATTGTCATTTGTTATCGTTATCACTGGTACCTTCTTAATTCTATTTATTCGTCTCTCTTTCATTAAATTTCTCCCCTGAATAAATAATTTTTCCATTTCCGGTTGATGTGGATTTATAATCGACAGAAGGGGGGAATTTTTTATTTTCTCCTCTTCTAAATAGTCGTTTCGCTTTCTTTTTTTAAATTTATCACATTTCGTTATTAAACCCTTTTCACGTTGAATTAAATCCGGCGTGGCGATGGATGAAAAATTTTTTAATTTCAATTTTCTACTATTGGGAACAATTACTGTGGGTAAATTATTATTTCCATGATTCGAGAGTATTTCGGGTGTAATGAAAAAATTGAGATCAAAATCTTGTTTTTTTAGGTAGGCATAATTTATTAGTGGATCTTTGGCGAGTTCAATTAGTTCTCTAGTTTCGAGTATTGATCGGTAATTATCACCTGAATTTAAGAGGAGGTCGTTTCTGTTTAAGCGTTTTTTGTAATTTTCCTCATCTTTTTTTCTTATTTTTAACCATTTTTTCCAGTTGGACAATTTTTTGTCTTCTATTAGTCGAGATTCGGTGAGTGTTGTTGATTGTTTGTGATTTGTGGAAATTTTGTATTTATTTTTCAAATAAGGCGAAGAAGTTTTTTGATTTTCGAATTTTCTGGCGTAATCCATTTCTTTTACGGATTTCTGATCAAATTTTTCTTCTAGATAATTCGAAATAAGGAAAGAAAAAATTTTTTTAGAGATTTTTTCTAACCTCTTTTTTAAAAAATTTTTGTTTATATTAATTTATTATGTGATGAGTGAAATTAGAGGCGTATCGACAAAATTTGATTCTGATATTTCACTCCTCGTTCACTCGACAAGTTTTATAATTGACAGACTGGCAGAAATTTGCGTAAGTTCATTTTCTAATTAATTATCGTTTATATTAAAAAAAAAAAAGAAAATGTTTAAAAAATCAATTTATAAACTTTGTTAAATTTAATATTAATTAAAATAGTAACTATTTGGCATTTTTCTAATTATTTATATTTTCTATTTTTTATTCTATTTATTAATTATTTCACATTAATTACGACATTTTTTTCTTGAAACTTATTATTAAAATTTTTATTTTATTTTTTATTTTAATATTTAAATTTTTCAAGCAAATAACAGAAACATATTTATTGAACCTAGATGAATATTCATATAATTTTCAATCAAATAAAGAATTTGGAAAAACTGTTTAAAATTAATAAAAGGAAAATTTTTGTTAATTGCAAAGACTAATAACTAAAATAAAATAAAACAAAATTTAACTTCTTTTCAAGTATTTATTTAACAAATTTAAACACATTTAATGTTTTTCTTTTTGAGATTTGAATATTTTTTAGATTCAAAAAAATAAATTTTTGGATTGGAGCAACTTTTTTTTTACTTTCTAGAAATAAATTTGTTCTTACAAAAATTGTTATTTATGAAAAATAAATAATGTTCTTTTTTGTATAAAAATATTTTTATGATTCAAAGAAATAATTTCTGGATTGAAACAATTTTTTTTTATTCTTTAGAATTTATTTTATTTTCATTATGTTTATAATTTATTTCGTATTAATTACGACACTTTTTTCTTGAAAATTTAACACTCGTTTTTTTTTAAAACAATAGAAACATATTTATTGAACGTAGATGAAGATAATCAACGATTTGGGAGAAAAAAATTTTTCATTTCAACTTTTATAAATGTTTAGCTAACAGACATTTTTTCATAGTTTTTGAGTAATTATATTAAAAAATGTTATTTCCCTTATTTAAAATTTATTAAAATTCTTATTGTTTTTTGCTGTAATAATAATTTTTCCTTTCCTTCAAATAAAATTTTATTGAAACTCTTTTCTTGTTTCTTTTTCTTGAATAAGAATTTTTTCTTTCTGTCAAATGTTGAAAATTTTATTTTTTGAAAATTATTAAAAGACTTGCAAATTGCTTTTCTTTTTATTAATAATTTTTTCTGAATCTTTGAAATTAAAAATTTCTTTTTAAATAGTTTACTTGTCCCATCAATATAGGAAATTTTTCTTTCTTTTTTAAAACATTTTTATTCGTTTTCGTCTAAATGGTAATTTCTTTTTTCTTTAAAATATTTTTAAAAAATTTTTTGGTTTGAAACTTATTTAATAATAATTTGATTATTTTTCACTTGAATAGTATTTCTTTCTTTCAAATCTTGATTATATGAATGTTGTGAACTATATAAAATGAATTTTTTTCGTGCTTATTTTCTTCGTCTTCTACGCCTTTTGATTCTTTCTCTTTCGAGATTGCATGCTGGATAAAGTGAAGTGCAGTCGGCATTACCAATGCCGAGAACGGAAGCTTTTACAGAATTCAGCATTGCCGACCACGGTGATTTACTCAGAATTCTACCGGAAACCCAACTCATTCCTAAACTGTTAAAAAAGATTTCCAATTGATCATTTTGCATTTACAGAAATTTTTCTTATCGTTTTTATTAATTTTTTTTTCTTTATTAATTTTTTTTTAATTATTTTTTTTCTTTATTCATTTTTTATCTTTATTAAATTTTGTTCCTCTTTAAACACTTTCCACTAATTTTCTTTTTAGATTCATTATTAATTAACATTCAGTTCAAGTGGGAAATTTGAAAAAAAAAATTTAATTTCGATTTTATAGCCTAAAACAATTTTTCGTTAATTCTAAAAATTGATGGAATAAAATTTTATACCTCCAAACAGGAATCCAAATTCTTTGTCCACCATCGGTATTTTTGGCGTGTCTATTGTCCTCGCAAAGAACTCTTCGAAGACAATTGCCATGATCACTTTGAGCAACTAGTGCCGCTTCAATTGAACGCAATACTCGATGTGACAATTCATTTAATTCCCAATTTCCAGAATAGTCGAGAGGTAATGAATTAAATACTTCTCGCCTTACACGTGAATTGCCCAATGGCAAATCGGCAAAAATACTCGCAGTCGTCGACGATGTTGAAGTGACTGCATTCTTTAAGAAAACAAAAAAAAAATAGTGCAAAATATTTATTGTTTTTTCGAAAATCAATCCACATTTATTCAAAAATTATTGTTAAATTACCTAAAAATAATAGTAGTTTAATTTAAAAGTTAGGAAAAATTAATTTTAAAAATTGTTACCGTGATACTCATCAGCAATTGAATGATGAACAAACCAAATGCCAAAAATGCAAGAGCAGTGAGTGCAATTTCGAAAAAGTCCTTTATTGAAAGTTCACTGCCTTTTTTACTACTGTGATGAACGTGACTTTCTTCGTGATGATTTGTGGGATAATAATAGTGCTCCTCGTGAATTGAGGGCGAAAAACCGTGTGCCGACACACCATGAGACGAAGATCCATAACTTGGTGGAGCATAGTGTACCTGTGGTGGACCATAATTCACGTGATGTGCAGATGAAGACGGCATCAGTGGACCTAACATTGAAATTTTTAATTCAAAGAAAAAATCCTTTTATTAAAATTTAGAAACAAACAAAATCATTAAAGAATTAGTGCAATTAATTGTCAAAACAATAATGTTTACCAGGATAATTATTTTTACTCTTCTCAGAAGGAATGGGAATTGGTAAACCATAGCTAGTAACTTCTCCGTCATAATCTTGAAAATCATCCTCAGGCCTACCGGTATTTTTGACTTTCATTCTTCTCTGTGGTGAATAGTGCTGATAAACATCGTTTAATGTCGTTGTTCTAGATAGTAAAAATTTTTAGTATTTTTATTTTTTTATAAAGAATGCGAAAAAAATTAAAAAGAAGAGAAAAAAATTCTTACCGTTGAAGCCAATCTTTATATTTTGAACTACCTTCGTCCGACAATAATTTATCATGAATTGTCACATTATTTTCATGTATAAAATCTGACATAATATTCTCCTGTGGTGCCTGTAAGCGACGTTTAATTCGCGTTGGTCCCACTTGATTAAATATTTCTTCCGCTATGTATCCGTGGCAGAGATATTCATTCATTCTCAATCTAAAATATAATTCTTCCCAATTATGGCCATATTTATTTTTATTTATTAAAAATTAAAAGAAAAGTGAAAAATAACTAGAGAAATTACAAACAGAAATTTCAATCATGAATAGAAGACAACATTCAGAGAAAAAATAGGCGAAAAAATATTCAAAGAAATAATCGAAGAAGGGTATTTAGAAAAATAGTCGAAAAAGCAGCTCAGTGAACTAAAAAGAAATATTTGAAGAAATAATCGAAATTTAAATTTTAAAAACAATAGTTAACGAAATGATTCAATACAATATTTAGCATCATAATTGAAAAGCAAATTAAATACAGTTTAAAAAAAATATATCTTAAGAGAATTAATTTCTTTTTTAAAAATTGTCCAATTACCTGTGATAGCCCATTTCTCCAAATGCAGTATTAAACGATCCGTCAACAGTCAAATTGTCGAGAATTTTCCTTTTCCCATCAAAATCATTTGGCTGTCCGAGAATGAAAGTACCGGGTAATAAATCGACTGACAAAATATCATTTTCATTGAGACAAAATTCACTTCCGTCATCGTAACAAACTTGAGCTATTGTCGATGCAAGGAAAATTTGACAAATAATCAGAAAATGTTTCATTCTAAACAGTTTAAAGTGACAACTCTCGTAGACTAAAGTCAGCGTGTAAAAATATTATAAAGAAACTTTTTTTTCTTCTCCACAAAGATGCGACAATGTGTGAAGTAAAAAAAATGACGGAAATAATTATCTAACAGTATAACAGTGCTCATGAGGCGTTACTGAAAATATTTCACTACGCGTAAGTCAAGAATAAACACGAACAAGAATTTCAATTTTTACAATTTTTGAAGATAGAAAATTGTTGTGAAACAAAATTTATTACATAATTATTAATATTTTGGATAAATTTCTTATTACTTGTTAACTATTCCAGTGGATATTTAATTTAATTATTATTAAATATTATTGGAGTGATAAGTAATTATTATTGCAGACTAATAATTAATTAATTTCCTCTAAATCCCAGTTGACAAAAAAGTCATTTGACATTAATTTCGTAATATGATCTTATATCCAGCAGTGCGTTTTCTTCAGACGACTTTCACGCAAAATTTCTTTTGCTTAAAGAAAATTGAAGCAGTTTTTCCAAAATCGTTTAGCTTTTCTGCAAATGAAATCATTTAAAATTTCTGCTAGAAAAGCGACTGTAGCCAAAGTGTATCCAATTGTCAGCAAATAGAATACAACCAATAGCAATTCTTCTTTTTCAATTATTTCTGGCGATAATTTTTTTTTCACTTCTGGTATGTAATTCAACAACAACAATCTTTGCACCAATCCATAGTCAAAGATTTTCAAACATACTTCGTTGTACCGATCGATAAAGGGCGAATTATTCTTTACAGACCATGTTTTTGGGAAGTATGCGATAGACTCTTGCAGTATTTTAAATTCTGATTCGTGAGTAACACTTTTAAATGCCTTCACTGTACTTTCAGCATCAAGTAGTATACAAGAAACATTTCTATTCTTGAGCAAATAATGCAAGCAATTAAATTCAATTCCATTACCAGGTATCGCGATAGATTTTGAAGATAATTTTCGAATGTAAGCAAGAGGGCTGTTTAGCATTGATTCATTTACGAAAGTTTTCAACATGGGCGTCAATGATGAGTTTGCCAATTCTTCGAGAGTTGTAATTTGAGGCGCTTCTCGGAAATTGATGTCCAAAATCACTGAGAACATGTAGCCGGAGTAGATCATGCTACTCAACATGAAGGCACCGAAGACTATTCTCTCTGCTAATTTCCTTGGTTCGTTGACTACGGACATTCCCATTATGATCTGACTGATGTTAAACGTGTTCCAAATACTTTTGTTGAATTTTAACAGCAAGGCTACAATTTTAATAGCAGCAATAGCAACAGTTGTAGCAATTATCATGGAAATAAATTCATCAGAGACTTCAACACTTTGGGTTCTTCTCACATCATCTAAAATAACAGCCTTTGTTACACTGAATGAGAGGATACGCATTGGATTGTTTTCATGAATATTATTTTCTGCTCTCAATACAACATCGGCTTTTATTATTTCTCCTCTTTCGTTATGAGAAATTGACTTTTTTCTTGAATCTGTAATGTTAAATAAAAATATAATGCTACAATGCATTGATTGCGACAAGTAGTTTGTGAATTTTTTTATTTGAATCCACATGTTTTTGTTAATTATAGCATTCCAAGCAGTCATTTGAATTTTTAAGCGATGTCCGTGGAGGTTCAATAGTTTATTTGGAAACCATTTGGTTCGTGGATTTACCTTCTGTCTGGTGTATTTCTTTGCAAACAGATTGATTCTATGAATAGTGGTTATTTCCCTTGTTTGCCATGTTCGATTTTCAAGCAAATTTTCCAGAATTGAAATGTCTAGCATGTCTCTGTGCCACAGTACTTTTAGCACATTCTCGTAAGAATAGGGTTTCCTCTTATTGAAGAAGTTGACTATACACTTCGGATATGAATGACCATGAGACAAATAGCGTAGTCTTTTTTCTGTAGCTTTTAATTCATACATAAATTTTTTATCAGATCCATTGAGAATGAAAACAAACAGTGTCGTTCTTCTAGGAATTTGCGGATGTAATGAAATGTATTTTTCCAGATCATTTTGTGATTTATGCAAACTTATGCTCAACGATGGAAAGTGTTGTGAAACATCAAGAATGAGTTGTGCGGTAGCATTGGATTCTGCATTTGCAAGAGATTGATCATCAATTATAAACATTACCTGATGGAGCTTCGATCTTTGTTTTAGATATCTTATCAATCCGTTAGTGTAATTGCTTCCTCCTGAAACTCCCAAAGTAGTTGCACAAAGAAGTGCTAAGCAAAGAATCTTCTTTACAAACTGCATCATTCTTGTATCCATTATCGGCGATTTAACTGTTTCATTTGTAGAAGGCACCGACTCTGTTCTTCTAGTGTTACTAAAAAGCTGTTGTCTGCTTGATATTTTCTTGACGTTTGACATTTATGAAGGGCAAGTTCGTTTATTTATATTTGCTAACAGTCGTACGTGGCCTACAATGCTCACAATTATCAGTAGTTTGATGTTAAAAGATAATAAATATTGTGTTTCTTAATAATTATGTTTCTCGCATTTTCCATAATGTTTGAAAATTTGCCAAAGGTTTATCTTTTACAATCAGCCAAGTCTCTTGTTTTTCGAAACAATTATTTTTATCGATCGTTCTCTGGAAGTTTCTAGAAATGAATTTTTTTTAAACAAATTTTTTTGAGTAGTATTTTAATCGTGTGCGAAAAAATATTCTGTTTAGATAATAATCTATTTTCTAAGCATAAATTTTTTTGAAAGTTGCAACTCTGTTTATTGAAACACATGTTGGTGATTATAACAACAATAAATAATTTCCAGCAACTATTTCAACATTAATTTTTTTTTTATTGACGAAAATTGAATGTTTGAACACGTGTTTTGGCTGATTGCTAATCTCTTTATCTCGAGCAGCTTTGAGAAGGATAATTTACATGCAATTCGATATCTGTGATTAAATACGTTTATTAAAAACCACTTACGATGCTCCTATGAATGTTTTAGGAAAGAGCCTCTGGACCGCAGGGGTTGCTGGTAAGATGTGGTAATGGGGGCTTTGTTCCCTTGGGAACTATCTCACCTGTTTAATATCTCAAGCTTATGGTGGTGGTATGAGAGAGAGAGAGAGAGAGAGAGTGAGAGAGACTATATTTGTATAGATGTAACTCATCATTCTCAACATATAACAAAAATATATTGTTCATCCATTTTTCAAGCATCTTTCAATTTCTTAAACGATTTTTTCTCCTTTAATTTTTTGTTTTTTTTATTTTTATTCCTCTGAATTATAATAAATTTATTATTTGAAAAGGAATTTCGAATATTTGTGAAAAATTTCATTTCATGTCTGTATTTTTATGGCATTGTTGTATGTAATGTTTATGGATGTAATTAATTATGATTTTTATTATATTGTGCTTTTTATTACTTAAATGATTTTTAATTAACATTTTTATAGTTAGCATTTAATTAGCTAATTAGCCTTGATTTAGTTATTGATTAATAATTACATATACATTAGTTAATAAATTAATTTTCTTATTGAGAGTTTTAGCTTTTGTTTGTAAAAATTTTATCATTAATTAATTAATTTACTTATTTTTATATTTATTTATTTGCTTATTAATTTATTTGTTTATTTATAATCAAAGAAGTGATTTATTTTCACGCTGTAAAATCGCGTTTGAGAAAAAAAGAGAAACTATTATCTAATTTATTGTTGGAAAATGAAAACTCATGCAATGCTTAACGATCTGTTTGTGTATCAGAAAATTTTTAGTGCTTATGGTCGAATAAAGGGAGCAGATGTTCATTTATATGATATTTTATATAAAAATTCCTTTTCGGGGGGGAGAAAAGCTTCTAATTTTCGTTAACCAGAGCATTCGTGTCGAAGATCCCGCAACTATTTCAGGTGTTTGATTAATTGTTCCAATTGAATATTAGAGCGTGATATAAAACATCCCTCTTCACATAAATCTAATTGGTACCTTTTTCTATATATGCCATTAAGCATCTGAAATAAAGAATTACCTTTTTTCTCCTATCCTGAACTTATGTGTGTAGATTGATTTTTGAGCAGTGAGAAAATAATTAGAAAAAGTGATGATTACAATTATTTTGCAAATTAAATACTTTGCCAATTAAATATTTTATCAACTAAGTATTTTGCTGGCAAATAAATACTTTGCCAATTAATTTGTTTTGCTAACCCAATACTTCGATAAATTAATATTTTGACAACAAAATACATTGGGTAATAAATACTTTGATAAATAATTATTTTGCTAACTTAGCACTTTAACTATTTTAACAATTAAATATTTTGTCAATTAATTGTTTTGCCAATTAAATACGTCACCAATTAATTGTTTTGCAAATTCATTATTTCTACAACTAAATATATTGCCAATCAAATATTTTGCGAATTAATTGTTTTGCCCTTTTGCCAATGAAATATTTTGCCAAATTCTATTCCGAAAAATTGTCCACAACAAAAAAATTTGAATGTATCGATAAAATTTGTGAAAAAGTCTTGAATATTCGAGCTCTATAGACTGTGAATTGAATACGTATGCAGTATAAATATGAAAATTGTCCATTTGTGAGAGATCGGTCTCTCTCAAGTGCGATGCGATGGTTTAAGTGCGTTATAATATAATAGAGAGAGAGAGAGAGAGATGGAGAGAGGAAAAACTCGTCTCGTGCTGAGGTGTTTTGTGGTATTTTTCATGTCTTTTCAGAAGCTGGAAATGGAAGAGGCGTTTATCCATTGCCATAACTATTGGAGGGGTTTGAAAGTACGATCCATCAGTTTTCTGACAACCCCAAGTTATAAGGGTTGGTGAAAGAGAGAAAGAGCGTGTGTTAAGAGGGCGGATTCTTGATCAAAAAGCATGCGCCACAACGACCAATGAAAATTTCTTCCTTGAGAATCAAGATATTCTAGTGTATAAAATTTATTGCCCAACAATTTGGCATTAATACGTCCATCTGGGGGTTAGAAGAAAAAATTAAATGTAAAAAGGATTTTTTAATGCACTGAAAGAAAATGTGTATTAAATTTTGTAAAAGTATTTTACAATTTGGGGCAAAAAGGACAACAAACTGAAATTTTGATATTAAAGATACCAAACTTTAGAAAAAAAATTATGTCGATTTTTGTATAATTATATCACATGTTGGTAATTATAACAACAACAAATAATTTTCAGCAACTATTTCATCAAATAGCAAGAATTTTAGTTCAATTTTAATTCAACTTTGCTAAATTCCACATAAGTTTTTTTAATGCTTAGTATTTTTTGTATCAAAATTTCAGTTCGTTGCACTTTTTCCCCAAATTGTAAAATACTTTTACAAAATTTAATACACATTCGCTTTCACTGTAAAAAAAGTGTATTTTTAGATTCATTTGGTGTTTTTTCTATTAATTGTTAATGAATTTTTTTTATAATGTAATTTTTACTGTTAGTTTGTATATCTACTATATTTTAGTTTGAATTTTATTTATTATTTACTTTTTACTATTTTTGTATTTTTACTAATATTAATTTTTTTTTACTTTGGCTACTCTTACTATTTTTTATTTCCTTTTTTACATTTCAACTACTTACGTATAATAATAATAATTATTATTCTTTATTTTTTTTATTAATTTTATTATTATTGTTATTCTTCATTTTTTTATTAATTTTATTATTTTTATTATTTTTATTATTTGAATAAAATATTTTGTAACAATTTTGTATTTTCTAAAAAACATTTAAGGCTATTTGAACCAATGTAACATTATAATTTGTTGAAAGCATTTGATTTAAAATTGTGACTTCATAATGGTTCAAATTCTCTTAATAATTAAATAACTAAATAATAATTTAATAATTAAATATTATAAATTAATAATTGTAATTTTTTAAATAATAGTCAATCAGTATAACACAGAAAGATAATTAAAAATTAAATAATTGTAAAATTTACACAGCAATGGTCCACTACAAAAATTTGTTTAATTCAAGCAAATTATTACTCGTTCATTATCAAAAAAATATTTTTATTACTAAATAAATATTTTCTTGTATCGGATTTTAAAAAAATTAATTATACGATATTTGCTTTAAATACCATATTTATTTTGGTTCAAATAAAATATTTTTCGATTCAAGTAAATATTTAATTGATAATAGACAACTGATTGTTTATTTGAATAAAATAAATTTTCTTTCAGTACAAAAATATTATTGTTTGTAACGTTAAATAATAAATCATATTAATATCAATAAAATTGAAAATAAAAATAATTTTCTCTTAAAAATGGTGATAATAATATTAATAATAATTGCTATTAAAGTTAATTAAACCTGACTGGGAGTGATCGATAATTTCAACTCTATTATTAAAAAAAAATTGCTATTAAAATTATTATTAATATTTAATTGTCCAAGAAATAATAATTGTTATTATTAATATTAATAACATTAAAAATAAAAATAATAATATCAATTGTTATTGAATTTGTTATTTATATTTAATTATCAAAAAAAATTGATATTATCATTAAGATTATTTGTTTTTTAAATTTATTTTTTAATTAAATTTCATTTTTTTCGTGTTTTTTCCCGGAGAAAAAGGTGTGTAAAGGTTATAAAAGTTCCATTGTGATGCGTTCAGGAGGACGATCCTTTTAGAAAAAGTCGATGGTGGGGATGATGTGGGGTGGTCCTTTGGGATTATGGACACGTGCCACCTGTCATCATTTAGAAGTACTTGCTTTTGCTCTCTTAAGAGGGGATTAACCTAAGGATCAGTCTTTGATTCTGTACGAAACGAGAAGTGTTTGAGAACCGGAAGAGACTTTATTTATAAAGGACCTTAAAAATTTTTATAATCCAAATGTACAATTTATATTTAATCCAATAAAAATTCTTTCTTTGAATTTTCAACCTTCTTATCACCGACTGTCTTTTACTGAAAAGCCCAGAAATTATTTCATGTCAATTTTTGGTGAATAGTCGAAAAATATTTTTATATCGCCGAATTTTTTTAGTGAAAATCATCCCCCAAAAGAAGCGAACTAAACGAAAGAATAGTTTAAAAAAAAAATCAAATCGAAATAAATAGCAATTCGGAAGTATTTTTTTGTTTCTCTGTGTGATAATTTGTGATTGAAACGAAAAAAATTAGAAAAAAATTGTGAGTGATTTTTGATGGTGTCGCAAAAGTAAATGATGGATACGTGGCAGGAGCAAAGGAAAATGGTCCTTAATTTTCGAGAGGATTTAGAGGAGCACGACGATGGGACAAAAGAAATTGAGGACGATAGTAAGGAATTGAATTTGGAAATTTTGGAATACTCCTCGGACTCGAGTGATGAGAGTGAAAAAACATTTAAGAGTTCGGAGAGTAATTTAAAAAAAGTTTCGCCCGTGGTGCACAGTGCATTTTCAATAGACAGTATTTTGGGTAAACATGACAATAAAAAGAGTGAAGTCTACTTGGGAAAGGAGAGTGGTTTTCGAAAAGTGGAAAATAATTTTCACGTTAAGGACGATCAGAATGAGCGTCGTCAATTTTTTAGTTCCGTCACTATACCCTCAGCGCATTCCGGTAATTATTATTAGTGAATTAAGGTTGAATTTAATGCTAAATTAGCAATTAAATCACAGTTGAATTGAATTTAATGAAAAATTAGTGATTCAAACACAATTACATGTAATTTAATGAAAAATTAGTGATTCGAACACAATTACATTGAATTTAATGAAAAATTGTACTGTTAAATTATAATAATTTAATTAAATTTGTTATCTACAATTTTTTCAATTTAAAATTTTTTCCTAAAATTATAAGTTGAAATTAGGTTCTTGAAAAGTTAATGTTGACGCTAAGAGTTAAGAACTTTTTTTGCTGGGATTTTTAGTAATAAAAAAATTAAAGAAATTAAAAAACAGAAATATTAAAAAAAAATAAAGAAAATAAAAGTATAAAAATTTTTTCCACTTAGCGACGATGCTACATTTAGAAAAACCTGAAATTTTTATTTAAAATCTAGAAATTAACAGAAATAGAAATTTTTTTCAGATTTTTATACAACTGGAAGCTCCTGTCCCGGAGAGATTTTGGCCGAAACTTCCGGTTTTGCGGCGTCTTCTTTAGCGTCCGCATCACTACTTTATGGTGGTTGGGTCGTACCATCGAAACCGGGACAAATGTTTGGATTACAAGGTGAATAATAATTAGGAAAAAATTTATTGTAGGCAATTTTTTTTAGTTTTAAGCAATTTTAGCAATTTTTTTTTGTTTCTTACAAGAAATTTATTTTTTCAAAAATATTTTCTGAATTATTTAGGAAAATAAAATTCGAAATTTTCCCCCGCGATGATTTTGGAAAAATAATTCAAAATGTTCTCCGAATGATTTAAGAAAGAAGGAATTCTATAAATTTTACCCGAATAATTTGAGAAGAAAATTCAAAATTATTTTGTGATGATTTAAAAAATTAAATTCAAAACCTGCTGCGAATGATTAAAAAAATTCAAATGATTTAGAAAAAGAATTTAAAATACAATTTAAATGATTTAGAAAAAAAATAAAACTATTTTCTAGATTGTTTAGATAAAAATAACTAAATTTTCCTCTCGATATTTTAGGGTGAAAAAATTTATCAATAGTTTTCAAATGAATTAATAAAAAATTATACGTAATTTCGGGAGAAACGGGATTTAGGAGAAAAAATTCAAGATATTTTCCAGATGATGGGAAAAATAATTCAAGCTATTTTTTGGATAATTTAGAGAAAAAATTCTTAGTTTTCTCATGACGATTTTTGAAAAAAAAAATCGAAATATTCACTGCCCAATATAAAAGGGAGAGTAAAAATTTCAGTATAAAATTAAGAAATAAAAATGACCAGAAATAAGAATAAGAAAAAATTCAAATTTTTTTCCAGATGATACGAAAAATAATTCAAACTATTCTTTGGATAATTTAGGAATAAAAATTCTTAATTTTCTCAAAATACCCTTTGGATGATTTTCGAAAAGAAAAATCGAAATATTCACTGCCTCTCTATAAAAGGGAGAGTAAAAATTACAGTATAAAATTCAGGAAAAAAAATGAACAAAATTTCTCGAATGCAAGAGAGGCTGAGAGTATAATTTATCATTTATTTAGAAAGATTAGCAGCAACTTTTCTTTATAAAGCATTTTGTGGGTGGAAACTTATTAAGGCAGTTAATAACTTATCGCACGAATAGGACCATTTACGGGTGAGATAAAGGTGGGATGAAATTCAGTATGTTCTCTCGAGTTCTGAGGAATATTGGATATTATCCGAGGCGCCTCTGGTAACACCATTTAGACACGCAAACACAGCATCAAACATCCCCCCGATTTCAGTCACACATTATGTACCTTTATATTATAGACACCTTCAACAATATAATTAAATTGCCCCTGAAAAAAAATAATTACACTTTATTGCTCATCAATAGTTGATACACTTTATTTTTTTTTTAATTCTCTCTTATAATTATTTATCAATAGTATTTTTTTTTATTCGAGCAGAAAAAAAATTTTATTGACTCAGAGAGCCAATAATAATTTATTTAACTCAAATAAAATATGTTCAAATTAATTAAAAACATAAAATTTAATTAAAAATATCAAATTTAATTAGAAATATTAAAATAAGTTTTATTTGGTTTAAATAGAAGTTTATTAGGTTCAAATAAATTTTCCTTTGGTTCAAACAAAATTTTTTTTTACGTCGAATAAATTTGTTTTTAGTTCAAACAAAATTTTCTTTACGTCGAATAAATTTTTTTTTGATTCAAACAAAATTTTCTTTACGTCGAATAAAATTGGCATTTGAATCAAATAAAATAACGTAAATTTGGTAAATTTTTTCTTTTTATTTATCGAATATGAAACAATTTTTAGCGGTGTTGAAATCCTATTTCGTGCTGTATTCTCTCAGGTATTTTTCCTCTTTCACTGCTCTGTTAGCAGTCCATTTATCAGAGCGATACCTCCGTATAGAAGTGCTTAAATGCTTTCGTGTACTCGTAAATCTCAGTCGTTTTCGTCATTTCTTTTTTCCGTCCTTTTTAATATAAACCGGGAAAAAATGTTCCCATATTTGTGAAATAAAAAGTTTTTCTTTTCAGAGATAAATTCTTTAAAAAAAAATAAAAAATTGGTTAAAAATTAAAAAAAAACATAAACATATTTATAAAATAAACAAATTACTTAAAAAACTGTTAAAGAAATATGGAAAATAGTTAAATTTAACTATAAGTAGTTTTTTTCCTATTTCGTTAAATTTAATTCGAATCAAAATTTTTTTCTCCTTTTGAGAAAATAAATACAACTTTACCAATTTTTTTTTTTTTTGTAAGTTTACGTAAGGAGCCGAACTACGCTAAAGACGCGACTTCTTTAACTACGTTGACAGGCGGGTAAAATTTGTAAATTTTGTAAAAATTATTGCACATTAAGTGTCTACGGTGAAGACAATTATTTGCCTGTGAAATGTTCCCTTCCTCGTTTCTGTGTGAGAGAGAGAGAAAAAAAAGAAAGGAAAAAGGAATTGCAAAGCTTTTCTCAGGAAGCGTGTAACGCGATCCCCACTTTTCGTGTATTTAACGACTGATTAGTCAGTTACTTCTTATGAGACAGATCAACAAGTAGAACTCGCATGTTTGACAGAGGTGTTAGCATTTTTTATGAGCCTCTTTCGAACGTCTATGCGACTATACGGAGAACCGTAGTACGTGCCTTTGCACCTCCAAAATCATGACCGAGAGTAAAAAAATTCAAAGGAGAAAAAGAAAAAGAAAAGGAAAAATAAATAATAAGAGAATGTTTATTACTGATTTATTTGTTTAGTGAATTTTTTTCGTTCGTTTGTCTCTCTTATCGAAAAATAATTTCTTTTTTCATTTTCTTCTAGACAATTTTCATCTTCTGCTAGACAATATTTTATTTTTTTCTCTTCATCTTTTAAACTAAAAAAAAATAGTTTTAGTACTTTTAATATAAATTTCTTCGAGGGAATTGAATTTTTTTTAATTTTGATAAAATTCTCTAGAAAAATAAAATTATTATCAGTATACTATTAATTTCTTCGCATTAATTAAATTAATTCTCTACCTTCGAGGGGATTCAATTTTTTTTTTGTTAATTTTAATAAAATTCTCTAGAATTAAATGAATTAAATGAATGAAATTTTATGCGAAGAATTGTGAGCATTAATAATTTCGTATATTGTATATACGGTCCCGTGCATTGTGTATTTCTTGACACGAAGACTATAATCGTGTTCAAACATTCCTCATCGTAAACTATTTAATTATTTCATTGACACATCAACTTTTCGTTGTCAAGAAGGTGTCACACGTTTTATGACAAATAAGTTGAAGTATTTTAGACATTTGTTGACATTTCGCCTCATTTTAATGATTTCTTTCTTTTTTTTCTTCATCTTTCTCCTTTTTTCTCTCTTTCCTCTTTTTTTTTCTTTCCTCCTTTTTTGGTCAAGGTCGAGAAATTTTTTTTGGTAACTAGAAAAAAAATCTATTCGCTGTTTGCAGAATATTAGCAAAGCAATAAATCATTTTTTTTGACATTTTTCCCTTTTACTTAAATTTACTTGATGCAAAATTTCAAAATTCTTTTTTAGCTCCAAAATCAAGTGGCAGAAGATCCAGGAAGCCGGGAATTGATCGCAAACCACGTCAAGCTTACAGTGCAAAACAATTGGAAAGGCTCGAGGCTGAATTTAAAGTTTGTAAAATTATTTATAATTTTTTTGAGTTTATTTCTTGTTTATTATTTATTACATATTATTTATTACTTATTATATATTATATATTATTTACTATTTATTACGTATTACATATTATTTATTATTTACTATTTATTACATATTATTTAATATTTATTAATTATTTATTACTCATTATTTGTTATTATTTATTTATTTATTTAAGTCATACACGGGTTTACAAGTGATACCCTTTATAAAGTTAAAAATCGAAACAAAAGAATAATAATAATTTAATAATTCTAATCTTGTTTTCATTTTTCTTTTCAGGTTGATAAATATTTGAGCGTCAGTAAAAGAATGGAACTGTCAAAGTGCTTGAACTTGACTGAAGTTCAAATAAAAACCTGGTTTCAAAATCGAAGAACAAAATGGAAGAAACAATTGACCTCGAGATTGAAAATTGCCCAGAGACAAGGTTTATTTCCGCCTCCAATATTTCCTCCAACTCAATATCCACTGTTACCATATTACGCTTCCCCTCTTATGTTCACTTCGCAAAATTCCGAAGATTCCACATCGAAAATTACCAATTAATAAATTTAAAACAATTTTGTTTTTTTGTTTTTGAACAATTTTTTGTTGCGCATCCAATTTGCAAAAAATTCTTGAACAACAACAACAACATTTTTCAAAAATATAATTTTTTCACTTCAAGTATTCAAGGTATTTAATCGAGACGGATGTAAAAAAACAGTAAAAGACTAAATGTAAAAGAAACTGCATTTATTATACACGACTGATTTTTTTTATTATTATTATTATATGTAATTATAGGTGTAAATAAAAATTTTCTTAATTTATTATAATTATATGCTAATATTATTGACAGGAATGATTAAAATTATTACTTCCATAATTTCAATATTACTATTATTAGTAATATGATTATTATTTTTAGTTTTTAATATTATTAATTTATAATAGAACGAATAGACATTTTCTGAAAATAAAGCAAAACTTTTCAAAGTGCAAATAATTAATTTCGAAAATAATATTGTAAACATATGAATATATATTATAAATATATATTATATATACACATTTGGTAGATGCACTAAATATTATTAAAAAATAAGTATACTCTTTTTCTTTTGAAAACTTATATAATTATATAATATAACGATCTCACTAATAGTTATTATTTATAACAAGATGAGAATAATTTTTATCGCAGATATAAACAATTTGTAACAACTTTTATAAAACAGTGTATAATTATTATTATAATTACAAATAACGATGTAATTATTGTACTGTTATTAAAAAATTTTATAATAAACCTAACAATAACAATGTTTAAATTAATAAAAATTTCATAATGACGAATTTCTAATATGATATATAATTTGTGTAGCATTTTTTTTTTCAACTACAAAACAGTGGCTAATTTACAATTTATTACAAAAATATCTATATGTACAATTTTTAAATATTATTTTAGGTACGCTGTGTATTTTGCTGTAATAAATAATAATTATTATTACTAATAATGACATTTGAAGACATTGAACGATAAAAATATAAAAAATTATAAGTAATAATAATTATCATTATTACTCTGCTACATTTATTGTTGCTATTTTTCCACTTTTTATTACGTTTAGTATTAGTACTACTATATTTTTTACTACTGCTATCATTACTATTACTAGTATAGTAATAATTATTATTATTTCGCTAATTGTTATTACTATTATTTTAATTTTTATTATCATTAAAATATTTTTATTATTATTTTTATTATTATTATTATTATTATTATTTTTATCATGATCATTTTTATCATTATCAATTTTTTCATTATAATTTTTATCATTATCAATTATTTTCTTTACTACAATAATTTTTACTTCATTCACTAATAATCATCATTAATCATTGCTATCATTATTTATCATTATTTGGTAAATAGCTCTAGAAAAACATAATGTAAAGCCATTTTTCGTTTTATAATTTACGCTAATTATTAAAATTCACAAGCACACGAAATTAAACATTACAATACTAGTAATTAACTTTTTACAGTGATGAAAATTCTTAAACTATATATACAAGGACCAAAGAACTCTATGACTAAAGGCAGTTTCGTCACAAACCTAGAGTTCACATTTTTTAAAACAAAAATACTGCATATAATTATTAAATAAAAGATCATTAAAAATCGCAATCGATTGTACATGCACAATATTTCACAATAAACACAACAACAACAAAAATGCTGCTATACATCTCGAATCACGAATGTGGGATATTTTATTACCATTTTTTTTTTGGTATAAATTTCTAAGGCGAGAAACATTGCGCCTATAGATCTTGGATTTTTTTTTCGTAAATTCTTTTGTTAATTTACCGAATCAATGAATCAATTAATCAATTTACTTAATTATTTATTTATTTGTCTAGAAAAATCTTTCTTCCTTTTAGGATATTTTTTTTCGTCTCTAGATTGAGAGGGAAAAAATATTATAATTTCACTTGAATTGTTATTTGAATCAAATAAATTCCAGCTTCAGTGTATATTATACAGCTGTGTTTGAATTCATCAAAAAAAAGAGAATAAACCCTGCTGGTTTATTTTAATGCAACCGAATTTTTTTTCTAAGGAAGCATCTCAAGAACGTCGTGTATTGGGATTGAATAAATAAATTAAAAATAAAAACTTCTTGCCAGAAGAAGATTTAATCGAGAGTATCTTTGCCCGTTTTCGGCAGGAATATCGAAAGAAGACCGCAGAAGAATAAAAAGGCAGCGAACAAAATAACAGGAACAACGCAGGCCAAATCAATTAAATAGCCAAAAACAAGATTACCAACGAGAGCTCCCAATCGACCCATTGTTAGCGATAGTGCCGCGGCCATTACTCGAAGATTCGTGGGGAACATGTCGACAATGACACAATAAACCAATGAAATGCCCAGCGACGTTAGTGCCTCGAAAACGCAGGATAAAATTAAATTTTGCGTTGCATTTGTCACGTAGTAAAAGCCAACGGTGACTGCACCCGAGACAATTAGTGATAGAATTAAGAAGAATTTTGCACCCAATTTGTGGACAAATAGTGGAAGAATTATTGATCCGGGAACACAGGCGAGACCAATGTAAACCGTGTGTAGATAGACGGATGACGGTATTCCTGGATCACAATCGTGGGGATTGAAATTTGTCGTTGAATTCTCCGTTAGTGATGAAACAATGCAAACCGATGTCGATTGTCCCGGATGTTCCAGTTCGAAGTCTTCGAATCTGGTGAATAATTCGGGGAACCAGACCATTAAAGTGTAATAACTACTTGTCAGGCCAAATTGTATTCCACAGGCCAATAAAGTGTTTCGCAAATATGGCGGTTTACAGAGTGATTTTGTCAGATCCCAAACTTCCGATATTAGGACTTTTAAATCCTTGCGCTTGTGTAATTTCAGTGCTCTTGTACTTTTGTCCTTTGAGGTCGGCTTCTCCTGCAGTGATTTCACCTGAAGAAAATATGGACCGTTATTTTATTTCAATATAGAAAATTAAAAAAGAAAAAGATTTCACTAATTTCAGATAAGAGTTTAAATTATTAACAATTCGAGAAGAAACTTTAAATTTTGAATTTGAAGAAGCAAAAAAAAGTGTCTCTGTCTTAATGAATAAACAATAATGATAAATTGTAAAAATAATTTCTAATTGTTTAAATCTATTTTTTTATTTTCTAAACATTTAGGTATTAACGTACCGGATATGTGTCAGGATCATTTCCGGTATTCTGGGCGTAGATCCATTTAAAAACATTGAGTGCAGCCTCAGTTTCTCCACATTCGAGTAGAAATTTGGGACTTTCTGGAAAGGCAAAGAGCCAAAGGCCCAACATCAATGAGGGCAGTGCGCAGAGAGCCACAAAGAGATTCCACGATTTAAAGTCAAATGAATCGGCTTTATAGGTGAGGTTCAGGGGAATTATCAACCAGGCGATTACTGAAATGTTGAAAATAATTTTTAATTAATTTATTTATTTATTTATTTATTTATTATTAAAAGAACAACTATTAATGAAGTCATTTTTATTACAGGAGAAGATTTTTACTACTATTTTAATTGATTTTCACTACTTTAAAAACTAAAGTTTACTAAGTTAAAAATAGTAAAATAAGTAGGTAATAAAATAAAATAGTAAAACTAACAGTTTTGCTAAGGACATAAAATTGAAAATTTTCTTTTTTGTCTCAATTTGTCATCCTTCGAATGGAAATTAATTAAATGGAATTTAATTAAATGGAATTTAATTTAGAATACTTACGTGGAAGTACAATAACGCCGACAGTCCAAAACATTTCCATCCAGCAGAGAATTTTTTCTCTATGCTTCGTTGGTTGAAATTCGCCAAGATAGGGGAAAACGATTCCCATTGCACCTGTGACGCTAAAAAGCAAAATAAATTTTTAGAAACAAAGAAAATAAATTTTTAGAAACAAAATAATTTCTTTAGAAACAAAAAAATAAAATGTTTAGAAACAAAGAAAATACAGTTTTAGAAACAGAAATAATTTCTTTAGAAACAAAATAATTTCTTTAGAAACAGAAAACAATTTCTTAAGAAACAAAATAATTTCTTTAGAAACAAAGAAAACAAACTTTTTTTTTAGAAAAAAAGAAAATAAAATTTTTAGAACCGAAATAAATAAGCTTTTAAAAAAAATGAAAATAAATTTTTCTAGAAACAAAAACAATAAATTCTTTTGAAAATGTAATATTCTGGAACACTTACGCAAATCCGTTAAAGAAACGGAAAACTAGGAAGACCCAAAATAATTGAACAAACGATGATAATACACCAACAATACCATCCATTAATAATGTTGCAATTAATACGATTTTTCGACCTTTCGTATCAGCTAAACATCCCCAAATATATGATCCAATAACCATACCTGTTAAAAAGAAAAAAGGTAAAAACAAATTTAAATTAAATCAAGTTTAAAATTAATTTCTAATATAATTAATTTAATATTCTTCCCTTTTTTTAATCATCAATAAGAAGAAAGAAAAGTTTCTGAAAAATTATTAAGTAATCTAATTTGATTGAAATTTCAGTCTTGAATGCATGTTGTCAATATACAGAATATTGTACAACAAAGCCAATTAGTTTCGTAATGAAATTTTATAAGGCCTCCCTTAGAATCTAATAATCGATATTGTCTTTTCTTTCAGCTATAAAGAAAAGAGCGAGAATTTAAGTTGATTTAATCCCTTAATGTATATCTATTTTTCTCTTTTGATTTATTTTGTATTATTCTGGTACTACTATTTTTACTATAAATAAATCCCTACTGTTTATTATATAAATTATTATTATTTACACTGTAAAAAGAAAGGTACTAATTTAGTATCAATTTCGGTACTGAATCGAAAAAAAAAATTTTTGTTCTATTTTAATACCGAAATCAGCTCTAATTTAGAAACTTTTTTTACAGTGTAACATTATTTACTATTTATTATCATTTATACTGTGATTTAATATTATTTACTATTATTTGCTACTATTTACCATTATTGACTATTTTTTTGCACTTTACTTTATATATACACGGGACTATTATTTATTTTATTATTTACTATATTTACTGTTAATTATTATTAATTTATAATATTTCTACTATTTGAAAAAAACTAAATATTCAACTATTGTTAATTATTATTAAATGTTATCTTTTTTTTAATTTCTCCGAAATTATTTTTTCTTTGCTATCTTGATTTAAATTAGCAAAAAAAATATTCCCAATATCTTAGAAGTGTTTGCCGTAAATTTTGAAAATAATTTTTTCGGATTCGAAAATTTTTCATTTAATGTTTATTGAATGTTACCAAAAATTGTATATTTAATTACAATTTAATAAAAAAAAAAAAAGAAAAACTCACCTAACATTGGAGCAGCAGTCAACAAACCCTTTGCAGTTGAGTCCATTTCTAGATCACATTGCGCTGCAGGTAAAACGAATGATAAAACTGTTACACCAATTGCTGTGTCCATGTAAATTAATCCACTAATTGCAAGTAACATATAGTGGAATTTCCCAAAACCTGAAAAATTTATTTATTACGTATTTTTAAAAATAATGTTTCTAGGAAATAAAATTGAAAAAATTAAAATTTTAAATAAATCCTTTTTAGGATGTTTCATAATATTAAAGGATTCGTGACTAAAATTTTCGATAAAGAATGATAAAAAAAAACTCTCCTTCTTCTTTTCCATAAAAAAAAGACTTCCAAATTTTTTTTATAGTTTCCTCTTTTTATTAATGATTTCAAAAAAAAAAAAATTCAGAAATAAAATCAAAACTCGATTTGTAATTGCGTCTGTATAATGTCGTTTATTATTAAACAAACTCAAATATTTGTCATTTTTAAGATTGAGATAAATGCAACTCATCAGAAAAATGATATCACATTGTTCTCTCTCTCTATTTTGAAGAGAAAAGGAGAAAAAAAATTGAGCATTACTGATAAAAACAGTGACAGTGACAATGTCTCTCGGTAGCAAAATAAATATTGATAATCATACACCCACTGGTATAATTACATTCTGAACAGCTTAACAATAGACATTTAACAAGTGACAGATATACTATTCTATTTTTCACATTCAAAATCAGAAATTCTCTTTCGTCTATGACGACACAATTAAATTTAATTACGTGTTTCTTTCTTTTTTTTTACATTATTATAATAGTCATACGAATATTGTCGCATATTTAGAAAATATTTTCTCAACTTTCCTTATTTGTTTTGCTAATTATACAGGGAAAAAAAGCAATTTTTTTTATTTAGAAATTCGCAAATTTTCTCGAGTTTTTTTTGTAATTTTTTTCATAGAATTTATTTATTATTTTTGTAAAAAATAATTATAATTTTTTTAATTTAATTTTTATTATAGGATTTTTAAATATTGTGCGAAAATCGTATACACAACGTATAAACGAAAAGATTAGTAAATTATCTATTATTAGTTATTAATTCATTTTTATTGGTCGTTAATAAATATTCTATTTATTTTTAGTGTAATTATTTATTATTTCTTGTTTATTTATAATTTATTATTTATTTTCTTTAGTATTTACTACTTTCAAAATTCATTAAATTCAGTATATGCTACTTTTAAAATTTACTATTTAAGATAATTAAAAAAAAATATTTACAATAATAAATTTTACCTGTGAGGGTGATGGCATGTTCGAAGTCTGCACCTCCGTCTGCTAGGAAATCGAGCCCTGAAATTAAGAAATTATATTAAAAATTGTAAATAATTACAATTTTCCCCGTCATTTTTATTTTTCATTATTATTTTTTTGTCCCCTTTGTTTTATTTTCCCTAAATAAATATTACATTTTGATTCCTGATAAATATATTTTTTCCTTTCTATTTTAATTAATTTTTCCATGTTTTGAATAAAATGTATAATTTTAAAAGTATATGAATTTATTTTAATATTTTCTATTTAATTTTTTTTTTGTATTAAAAAACAAATATTATATTTTTATTTCCGATAGAATAAATACATTTTTTCTTTTCTACATATTTTAATCAATTTTTCAAATTTTTGAATAAAATGTGCAGTTTCAAAAGTCTTTGAATTTTATTTTAATATTTTTTATTTAATTTTTTTTTTTGTATAAAAACCAATTTCTAATTTTTATAGTAATTTAATGTATTATACTTTGTGTAGTACTATTATTATTAGAGATTATATTATCTCCTTTTGGTAAAAAGTCGATGAATCAGTGATAGAAGTCAATCATTCAGTCGGCGATAAACATCACACGTAAATTCATTCCACTATTAACGATTCATTAATCCTTTAATTTTTTATTTCAAAAAATTAAGTAATTATTCATTTTTTTTAAAAGAAAAAATTATTATTTTACAGTTATTTTTTTAATAAAAGTGAAAATAATTATTTTTTGTAACAAAAATTAGAGTAAAAGTAATTAACTATTTTTTGTAATTAAAATAAAGAAAACATTTTTTTATGCTGTAATAGAAAATTGAAAGTAGAAAAAATTGAAATGTTACTATTTGTAATAATTGTTTGACATGTGACTTAATTACGTTTTTTATTGTGTTCAAAAATTTAGTGGAATAATGTTAACGTGCTTTTTGACCTATTTCTTTATTATATACACAAATAAAATCATTCGATTTTAAAATTAATTACTCTCCAACCTATGTCAAATTCGAGTTTTTTTTTTATTATTCATGTAGTGTAAGTGAAAAAATTTCATTCTATTCTTTTGTCTCTTCATAATTTTTTTTTTTGACTATTTCAAATGAAAAATAATAGTTCTTATATTTTTAATTAAATAACTTTTTAATAGTACTAGAGTAAAATTGGGAATAAAATTTGTAGTGAAAAACGACTATTAAAAAATCGAATATTAGAAAATAAAATTTTTTTTTACTAAAAATAAAAAAAAATACAAAGGGCGACAATAAAAATTTACTATTAAAAAACTACTATAAAAACAACTATTAAAATACTGTTAAAAACTAATATCAGTAAACTACTAATAAAAAAATACAATTAAGTAATTACTGTTAAAAAACTAAAAGACTAAAACTAAACTTAAACCTACTATTAAAATATAAAAATAGTAAAATGATTTTAAGTAGTAAATATTCAAACGTATTTTCGTAAATAATATCTCAAAAAGAACTACTAGTGAAAAATGATAATAGTGAAAAATAAAAATTATCTAACTATTGTTAAAACTACAGTTAAAAAAACTAAAAATAAAATAAAACTAGTAAAAAATTGGAGTAGTGGAAAATTAATTCTAGGAAATATATTAGTAATAGAAAATGAAATTGGCAAAAATTAAAAATAATGAAAATTAATAGTAGTGAAAAATAAAAATAGTGAAAAATAAAAAACAAAATAATAATAGAAGCAATTGTGATAAAAAAAAAGGTTTAAAATTAACAGTTTAACAAAAAAAACCAAAAACTGTAAAAAATTAAAAAAAAAAATTAAAATGATTTTAAAAATACAAAAAAGTATTGCAATAAAAAAATCTCACCCATTATTAAATTCCGTGATCTTTAGATCGTGGGAATTGTTGAAAAGTGTTGATCGTAATTCCCTCGCAATGGGATTAATTAGTCGGCGAAATTTTGTGCGAGTTCCTTGATTTCTCCTCCGACTGTGACCGTTCCCTTTGTTCATTGGTGAACAACCACACTGTTGCTTAATATTACCTCGGAAAAAATCACAACTCTAACTGACGAATAACTTAAAGTTTTATTTTATTTTTATTTTAATTCTCTTTTCCTTCTTTAGTCAGAGAGAAAAGAAGAAATTTTAAGAAAAACACCTTTGCTCACTGGCTCTTAATAGACTGAAAAAGGTGTCTGCAAGGAGCGATTAATATGGTCTAGCTTTATCTCTTTAATCTTTGAAGGTGTGGGTAAATTTGTACTGATTGCGAGCAGTAAAAGACATCTCGATAATACTTTTTCCGGTTCTTGCCGCCCGAACCTGATAAGATAGTCAAAGTTGAAAACAAAATCTTTCTTCATCGGATGAATTTCTTGCATATTCTCAAAAAAAAGAGAGAAAGAGAGAGCGAGAGAGAAAGAAAAGAGAAAAATATTTTCGAACATTATTTTTATGGTGTATGCTCGTGGTTTTACTTGTTTATCTTTTTTTGCATCTCTTTCTTTAAATTATTGATGTGTCATAATAACCATAAAAGTTGATATTTTACAATCAGTTATTATGATAGTGATTCGAAAAGAAAAAAAAATAAAGTAAGAGATTTTTTACAACCGTTTCTTTAAATCCCCCCCCCCCAAAAAAAAAATATTGAAAGGAAAAAATTAGTCTTATTTCGAATAATTTTCAACAATGTTTGGTACAAATTTTTTTTATATCCCTGACTCACAATATTGTTAGATTTAAAAATAGGGCCTTAAAATATAAACAAAGACTCATCTGAATTATTACAAATTTACCTAAAATAAAAATAATTCTAATCATATAATTTATATTAATTCTTATTATAATTATTGCATTCAGAGAAAATTTTCATTTAAACGAAATAAAATTTATTTGCCTTAAATAAAAGTATATTCGTCTCAGAGTCGATTCGATTATTTATTTCATTAGAATAAAAATTTTATTCAACATAAAAGGGAGAGAAAAAGAGAGAAAAATAAATAAAATAAATAAAATAAATAAAATAAATAAAATAAATAAAATAAATAAAATAAATAAAATAAATATAATAAATATAATAAATAAAATAAAACATAAATAAAACTTTTTTTGATCCAAATAAAATTTCACCTAAACCCAAGAGAATTTATTTGAAACAAATAGAAAGAATAATTAAAAATCAATAAATAATTTGTATTTTTTATTTTCTTACTCAAAATTTTATAAAGCACCCCTTTTTTATTTTTTTGTTATAAGACAAATGAAAGTTATTTTTGGAAAAAATATTTTAATCCGAGGCACGCTTTTAAAGAGACGATTTAAGTGGATTATTTGAAAATGATTTTCTACTTTCTTCAAGATTATTGCAATCGCAAACAAGAGAAACTAATTAACACGTGCATTCCTGGAAAATGAGGGAGGAGAAGACTTCATATCAAATTAGTAATCGTTCATTGAATTTAAAAAAAAATAAAGTGACGGGGATTTTTCTTTTTTCAAAAATTATCTACAAGTTTTCAGTATAATGAGATTTCCAATCTCGTGATGACTATGTTGAACGATAAAAAAAAATTAATTGTTATTAATAAATCGCCGTCAACTATTAAAAATTTATTTAAAAATGAAAAAGTAACTAAGTTTATAAGTTAATTAATTAATTGTAAAAATAAAAAAAATAATAAACAAGAGTTCCCAACTGGGTTACAACTGAGAGTCAAATATTTGGAAAATTGAAACTCTAGAAAAATTGGAAACTAATAATAAATTTTTTTAATTATATTATTAAATTAATAATAGTCAATACAATTAGTGTTTTTTTATAAATTAGTGTTTATTGATATAATAATTAATAGTTAATAAAATAAATAATTAAATAGTAAATAACTATCATTATAAAAATTCGTTCTCAAAAATTTTGTATAAGGAAAAGAAAATTTTCTTTTCTTACACCTGAATTAAAAAAATAACTGTTTTGAGAGCAAAAAAAGAAAGGGAGCAAGGTTTTCCATTCAAATCGTAAATTTTCAACGCTGTAAAGTTTGTCGGCTTTTAATAAACTTTGAGGAAGGTCATCGTAAAGACATTTTATTTACTCATCTTCAAAACTAATGAGAGAAACATTTTTTTCTTTAAAAAGAATTTTTACACTTTTGAAACAAATCATTTATTAAGACAAAAAAAATTTTTTTATTAAATAAATAATTTGAAAAAAAAATATTTGTGAAATAAAATATTTGACATTATTATTATTACAAATAAATTTAATTTACGACCACCTTCGAAACTAATTGAGAAACCAATTTTGCATATTCATAAATTTGTCAAAAAAATAAAATATTTTTTATTTTTAAACGCCAATAAATCCATAATTTATTTATTAAAAATTCATAAATTTATTTTACTATTTTAAAAAATTCCAAGGGGAATAAATTTATAATAAGAAAATTGTAAAAAAAAAATTTTAATTATTAGATTACTTTATACTGATGTCAATTCTGTAAAATTAAAATGGCGGCTCCAATAAGGCGGTAAAATTCGCATTACCTTCAAAAAGCCGGGCGTTAAAGGGTAAAATATAATAAAATAAGAAACCTTAAAAAAAATTTGGGGGTAACAATAAAAATGTCAAATTTTGATTTATTTTTAGAAAAGCAGGAAAGTCAATCTAGAGTAACATCGCGATGAGTAAAAATGATCAAGAATGTTTAATGAAGGAAACTTTATATCTGAAAATAAATTGTTATCTTTACACATTCATGCACAGTAGACAATGCTATGTCTATTGTAACTTAATTATCTTTGATGATTCTCTTCAATGGCTAAAAATACATCAATGTCTTATAATTAACGTTTAATAATAAAACACAATCAAAATTATTTTTTTTAAATTGCATTTCAACTTTATTTTTCGATATAAAAGACCAATTATTATTTTCTTTCTATAAAAACATTAAATATTAAATTAAAAACTGTAATTTAAAATCAATTTTATCTTTATTTAAAAAAAAATGTATTTATTTATTTTTATTATTTAAAAAAAACGTATTAACTGAAAATTTTTTTCTTCAAATTATCAAAAAAAGCAGAAAATGAAAAATACCCGATTTTTTATTTTAAAAAAACGAAATGTACCAATTATTGCAACAATGAGAATAAATTACATCTAGAAGATTATGAAATTAATTGAAACAAATAATGAAAAAATATTTCCCAAAAAAAAAAACTGGTTTGATCCAAAAAAATCTTGTATTACAAAAAAAAAGAATAGCATAAAATTGTTCCAAAAGAAAGTTTTTCTCATTCTTCTTTTTTCTTCAGAAAAGCGATAAAAAAATGATAAAACCTGAGAAAAATTGTGAAGAAAGTCTTCAGTTTCCATTTTTTTTTTTTTTTTTTGAGATAAGCTTTTTTTGTCATCGCAAAGAACTTCAGAAAATTCTATGAATTCCATCAAAAGAAACAAAGCAGCTTCTCTCTATTTATCCGTGTTTGACATTATGATTTCCTTATGATAAAAAAAAATAAAAAAAATATATCACATTATTTGACAAACAAATATTATCCCCTTTTTAGTATTTGAATTATTTCTGAAAATGTAAAATTTCATCTCATGCTTTATTTATTCATGGAACAATGAATTTTGTGTTTAAATACAATTTTCCATTTAGAAAAACAAGTAACGATTATTTTTCATTTTTCGAACAAGAATAACTGAATTTTTCGAGAAAAAAAAGAAGAAGATTGTTTTTTAATTTTCTATTTGATTTTTATTGTATTGATAATTGTTCTTTTTATTGTATTTGACAATTTCATTCTTTATTGTATTTTGATAATTTAAAGTGCTCTCGGTTGAGTGGGACAATAACAACAATATTGACGTGACAAAACTGATGACGAACATTTTTTAATACCAGGAAAATTTATTATTAAATTAGTTTACTATTTTAGTAATTATTATTTACTTTATTATTAATAATAACTGTTTTTATAATTATTTTATAAATTCGATACTAATACTTTTAGTGAATGGCAAAAATAAAATAATTAATAATTATTATTTTATTATTATAAAATAATAATAATAATTAATAATTATTATTTTATTATAAAAAAAAATAATAATTGTTTTATTAAATAAAAAACGGTCAGGGAAAGTAGTTTTAATTTTAAACTTTTCATAATTAGCAACAACAGAACAGTTATTAAAAATAATAATTACTACCATAAAATGTTTTATTATCAACATTTAATTATTATAAAAATTTTATTAATATTTTATTCCTAATAATAAAATAATTTATATTTTTAATAATAATTGTTTTATTAATAATATTTCATTATTATTTGTAATTAAAGATAATAATTAAAATTATTAACGATAAAAATTATGTAAATAATAATAAAAATTATTATTCTTAATTGCTGATAATAATTAAAATTATTAATTATAAAAATTATGCAAATAATAATTTTAAATTATTTTGTTATATTTATAATTATTAATAACTATTTTATCGTAGCTACGTTTCCTGTTTTCTTTTTTTTTGTTATTTTGCCAATAAATTTTTCACTTTCTTAATTAAAAATCGATAATAATTCTTTGGACATATTTAATTATGACAAACTCTATAGACTCGAGATTTTGAATTTAAATAACAAATCTGTTGACAGGAGATGAGTTTACAATAGCTTGAGTAAGAGAAAAAAATGGCACTTCTGATAAGAGACTCGCATGATGTGTCAAAATGTCATTTTTGAAAAAAATATTTTCACCTTGAGGGAAATAATATCGAATAAACAATCTAAAAATTTTTTTTGAATTTTCTTTCTTTCTCTTTAAAAAGAAAAAAAGATATTTTTAGTGCTTCAGCACAACAAAAAAAAACAATATTCTATGATTGTTGGGTATTTTAATAACAAATAAGGGAATCAAGTTTTGTGGGATAAAAAATTTTATTTTGGCAAATACACAAGACAAGAAGTTAAAGCTACTTGTTCATGATTTATGATTGCTGTGACGGAGAATTATTTATACCACGAATTAAGAGTTTCTCACAGGACAAATAGACCAGACGCCAAATTATTTGCTTATGAGACATGATTATTTACTTTAACTTGCATCATTTATCAGTCACAATAACGTCATTTTCGTAATTGATTAATATAATTATGAAAATGACGTTTTGGAATAGAATTATTATCTATTTTGTCCTCTCTCATACGTAGAAGTTTTTGTTCTATTTTTTAAAAATTTATTTCATAACTTTTTTGGAAAATTTAATTTTTGATAAAATTATGACACAATTTTTTGATAACTTGTGGAATTTTTATACATTTATTTATTTATTCAAAGTCTATTAATAATATTTATTTTATTTTCAACTTTTATCAGTGATAATTTTTTTCTTTATTTTTTTCTATTTTTGGAAATTAATTTGAAAAGAATTCCATTATTTTCCTGACTTTTGAATAAAGTACTTTAGCAGATTACAATTACTTTTTTAAATAACAAGAATTCAATTCTTTTCAAAAATTTAAATAAAATTCTTCCGAAGACTTCAATTATTTTTATAAATAACAAAATCTTTCGATATAATTCAATTTACTTTCTAAGTTTAAATAGAATACTTTCACATAATTCAATTATTTTCTAAAATTTGAATAATTTCTATGGGAAAATTTCAAAAATATCTTTGCGAAAATTCAATTATTTGTTTTATTCTAAAGATTTCTCTAAAGAATTCGATTTTTTGTAAATAATAAAATTTCTTCTTTGAATTGAATTATTTTCACAAAATTTTAATAAAATTCTTTAAAAGAATTCAATTATTTTTCTTAATTTCCATAAAAATCTTTTCGTTATAATTCAATTATTTGTTTAAATTATAAAATTTCCCCAAAGGATGAAAATATTTTTCGAAATTTCAATAAACCTTTTTGCAAAAAATTAAATTATTTCTACAAATTAAAAATTAGAAATTAATTTAAAAAATAAATTTATTTGTTTCAATTTTCAACCTAAAAGTAATTTTTTTTTCGAAAAAATTCTCTTTCTTCGAAAAATAATTTGATTTCTAATTTTTTCGGAGATGTTTTGCTTTTATGACACCTAACCAGCTTGAACCTGAAATACCGAAGCTCTCTGTCAGAGAAGCACTTGTAGGAACTTAATGTCACGGTTCGATCTTCTATATTTAAAGTACAAACAGTCTTTTCGCTTGCTCAACTTCCATTAAATGTTTTTAAACTTTGAAACTATTTTCCTTCGAAATTTTCTCTCATCAGCTGACAAGTACCGTCGTCTAATAAATTATCAGGGAAAAAATTTTTTTTATTATCTTGTAAATCAAAAATGTGTAAAATCTACACACCGATGAAATTTACAACGTTTACAATCGCCGATTAATGGAAAAAAATAGTTTCCACAAGGAAAAAAACAAAAAATTTTCTTTCTGAAATTTTTTCCTCTTAAAATTAATTGATAAAAAAATCTTCTTGAGAGAAATTTATTTATTTATTACTTTCGTAATATTCATGTTGAATTAAAAAAAAATTTTACTTTTGAAAAAATTAATTTTCCTGTCAAAATAATTAGTATAGGAAAATTTGTAGAAAAAAAATTGCTTAGAATAATATTTTTGCTAATTCTTTGATCATAAAAAATAATAAAAAAGTTAAGAAAATATTATCAAATTTAAAATTGATTAAATAAAAAATAACTTTATTACATTTATTTATTAACTGATTAAAAGTAAATGGAAATAAAAAAAATTCTATCGCATATTATTTATTAACTAATTCAAAGATAATTTAAACAAAAATATGATTGTATTATAAACAGTAAAATATAAACTGATTAAAAATAGATTGAAACTTAAATAAATTATTTGAATTAAAAATTATTTCTTATCAACGTACAAAACAATAGTTAGTAAAAAAATCAAAACAATAGGGATACAATTATTTTTATTAATTTAATTAATTTATTTATTTTTACTGTTAGTTTAAATTTATTAGTTTTTGTATTTAAAGCATGAGAACTATTTAATAATTTTTTTAATTGAAAAATTAAAAAAATCTTATTTGAAAAATTAAAAAAAATTGCATTGTAAATTGCGTTTAATAACTGATTGAAAATTGAAATTAAAAAAAAAGAAATGCAAGAAATGTGAACAATATAGAGATATTTAAAAAATAATAATCTGATTTAAATTTTTTTAATTTTGTTTCTCTCTTTTTGTGTTTTTTTTGGAAAAATGCAAAATAAAGAAAAAATTATTGACCCAGGAAGACGTAGTCGATCGCACCTCTTTGTATTAAATGATTTCCTGGTTCGATGATGCCGTCGTCATTCACCTTGTATTTATTTGGCACCAATTTAAAAGAATTTCACTTTACCGATTAAAATTTAATTTTATTCTAAATCGCGTCTTTAATTTTTTTTTTGTTTGTTTACTGACTTTTTGATGACTATAAAAAGGAGGGTAAAATTGAAACAATAGAAGGAAATGCAACAACACGAAACTCACAAACTGATTCTTAATTTGAAATGTATAACTGAAGAACAGAAATTTTATTGCGCCATAATGTTTGCCAACTTGGGCCAAATCAGACGTTATACCTAATGACATTTAGTGTTCCGAGTCGGTGGCCGAAAGCAACTTCTTCCCATCTTTAAAATTAAAGGCCTTTTGTATATATATATATATTTTTTTGTCTATATAGAATCATTCGGATTTCTAATTTGGTACTCGATTCGATCTCGTCACCTGAATCACGTCGTGTAACCAGCAATTTTATCGAATTCTATTTCATTATTAACGTTTATAATTTATATATGTTGGAAAATTGAGAAAATGGAAAATTTTATTAATAGACATATAATATTTTCCGATAAAAAAATTCATCCAAGGATATTTTCCAAATTTCATGCTTCGAAAATGAAATATGGAATTAGTGTTGAAAATGTGCTTCTACATCGAAAAGTGAAAAGGAAAAAAAGTGAACAGTGTATTGATGAAAAAAAATTAAAGTGAATTGAAGGTAAAGTATTATAAAGTAATTATTATTTCTACCTTTCTTACTAATTATTTAGTTTTTAAATTTTCATTTAAATAATTGAATACAAATCGATTATTTTATAAAATTTGAAAAAGAATTCCTCGCGACAATTAAATTATTTTTTTAAATAATAAAATTTCTGTAAAGAATTCAATTATTATTATCTTTCAAAATTTCAATAAAATTCTTCCATAGAATTGAATTATTTTAATAGAAAATAGAATTCTTTGAAATAATTCAATTATTGCCTTTCTAAATTAAAAGAAAATATTTAGCAGAATTCAATTATTTTATTAAATTATAAAAAATTTGTAAAAACTCAATTATTTTCGAAAATTTTACTAAAGTACTTCGCCAGAATTCAATTATTATTTAAATAATAAAATATCTTCCAAAAAATTAATTATTGTCCAAAATTAAAATAAAATTTTTCGAAAGAATTAAATTATTATTCTAAATTTCAATAGAATTCTTCTAAAGAATTTAATTATTGATTTATATCATAAATTTTTTGTAATCAATTATTTTTGTATTCAATTATTGTTTTTGAAAATTTCAAGAAAAATTTTCCAAATAATTCAGTTATTTTCAAAAATAATAAAATCCTTTAAAAGAATTCAATTATTTTCACAAATTTTAATTTACTACTTTGGCAGAATCGAATTATTTTTTTAATAATAAAATTTCTTCTAAAAATTTAATTATTTTGATAAATTTGAATAATTTTTTTAGCGAAAATTCAATTATCTCCTTTAATAATAAACATACTAAAGAAATTAATGATTTTTCAAAATTCAAAATATTTCTTTGCGAAATTTAAAGCCTGACTATAAATTTATTTTTTTTAAATTTGTTGTTAAATAAATATCTATTCTATGAAAATATTTGTTTTTATTTAAATATTGATAATATTTAAACGTCATAATTGTATATAATAGAGAACTTTTAAAAATAATTCATAATCTAACAAAAAAAAAATATAAAAAAATTATCTATTTCATTATAGTTATCTTTTAAAAAACATTAAAAAAATTTTTTTTATAATACTATTAATAATTTGAATAAATACATAAATAATAGTTTCATTTAATAATATAAACTATATAATATAATAAATATATAATAAATGACCATTAGATGAAAAAAAAATTGCTTCCATTTTTCGGTGAAATTATTTTTTTAATAATATTAAATAATTTATTTAAAAAATTGAATAGTCATGAGAATAATGACTGATGCAAAATAATAATAAATGAAATAATTAAATGTTACATTGTCAATTAAATTGATTATTCTTCTATAGATAAAAGAGCAATACTCATTCTCACGGCAAGAATTCTGCAAAATAAATATTATTGTGAACGAATATTTCCTAAACAGGAAATAAACTCACTGTTTATCACAATTTTAACCAAAACAAAAATTTTATTATATAATTTATCGATATAATTGAATTCATACATATCATTTTTATATTATTATTATTTTGATTGTACATTGATATCGATTAATTCGTAAAAAAGTTAAATATCTCTTCTTTGAAAAAATAAAATCATATTTTAAATCTTCTAAATAATTTTTTAATTTTTATAATAATTATATCAATTTACAATAATAATAACATTTATCGAGTGATGGAATCAAATATTCTTAAATAATAACAATAATTTAATAATTAATTAATTGTTATAAAATAGTTATTTAGGTAACAATTTAAATCTATTAAAATAGATAACCGAAAAAATGAAGAATAAATTATTGTGCTGGAATAATAAAATTATTTTATTATTCTACAAAAAAAACTTTGATTCCATAAAAAAAAGAAGGGAAAAAACCAGGTTTTATGTGTGCAAATAAAAATTTCATGGTTTGTTTTTATTTGAAATGAGATTTTTTTTAAAGAGAATAATAATTATCAACAAGAGGAAAAATTTCCTCAAATATCATATCGACTACTATATTATTTATAATCAGTTTTTGTGATAACTTTTATCGAAATGTCTCGTACTTGAAGACAGACACTCGCCTTACATAAACAATAGATCACTTCATGACAATGTAGAATTTTCTATTATAGATGTTTTAGATATCTGTATGTGACAAATGAATCATGAAAGTTGAGATTTAATCGTTTTAGATAATTATGTTTATGAACTGTACATGAAATTTGACGGAAAAGTTTCAATAAAATTTAATAAAATTTTTCGAAAGAATTCAATTATTTTTCTTAATTTTAATAAAATTCTTCCCAAGATTTGAATTATTTTCATAGATAATAAACTTTTCGAAAACAATTAATTTTATTTCAAATATTATTATAAAATTCTTCATAAGTATGGAATTATTTTTTAAAAACTTTCAATTTATTTGCGGAAATTCAATTATTTTTAAAAATTGTAATAAAACTTCTTTAAGACAATTCAGTTATTTTGAAAGTCATTGATAACATTCATTTTAAAATATTAAATAACTAAATAAGCAAAATTTGAATTATTTTAATTGTTGGCTGAAATCTGATTTAAATAAAAATTATTTGATTCAGGTAAATATTTATTTGGCAACATATACACAACAAATTATTATTTGAATTAAATAAATTTTTTGTTCATTGTAACTTTTCAGTAAATAAATAAATAAATATTTGAATATTTGAATATAAAAAATGTCAAATACTTCCTTTCGTATTTTAATTGAAAATAACTATTATAATGTGGACTTTGTGCCAATGGAAGGTCTATTTTAGTCGTAGACTTTTGTGTCGGTATCTTGCATCAATGCACAGCGAAATAATAGGTTGCCTATCTGCAGAGGCCGCTTTTGTTTTATCACAACTGCTTAAATTTTTTATATTAATATTTTATTTAAAAAAAAATTAATTTCGAATTTTTTTCAAGACTTTTTTTCTTTCTAATTTTTCCAAAGCTGTATTGTATTATAAAAAAGGAAAAATTAATTATTACCTTTTTATTAAATATTCATTTCATTTAAAATTGTTTATTATTATTTTTTACTATACTAATCATTTATTTTCTTAGATCATTCATTTATTTATCATTATCATTTAATTATTTACTGTTACTAATTTATTATTACTAATATTTTTTTGTCATTAGGCAATTATTATTATTTATTTGTTTATTCATTTTCTCTTAGTCCTAACATTCAATTTTCGTTTGTATACCTTTATGAAAAACATTTTTACAATTTAAAAAAAAAATTTAATCTCTCAAAAAATTATCATTGGTTTTTGAAATTAATTTAAATTTAATTAAATTATTCAATTAAATTAACATTCAATAAAATGTAATTATACATTGTATTTTATCAAGTTTAATGATCCAACTAATTTTTTTTCTTGTTTCTTTCGATAATACTCTGATTGTTAATCGAAGATATCAACAAAAAGATATAATCTTTTTATCAATGTCAATATTTACGGTATTATTTTCATTAAGGGCATTGTATTTAAGTTTAAAGTATTTTAAATGTTTCATTAGACTGCAATTTTCTTATCTGGGAGAAAATTACACTTTATCGAGAATAAAAAAATTAAGCGATTTTTTAATTCGCAAAAATGTTAAAAAAATGAGAGACACGTCATTTTTTATAAATGTACATATCAATTTGCATGCTTTATTTTGAACCTCTTTCTGACCGATTAACACAAAATACATGCTTCGAAATATATAAGAAAAAATAATTGCTTTGTTTTTTTTTTCTACTTTCGTTTAGAAATTAAATGATAATGTTTTAAGTGCGTCGGCGCGACTTCGAGAAATGCAACGATAAACTAACACTATTGAAAAATGCAGCTATACAATTTAGTCCAGCGCTAATCGTTTTCAAGGCATCATTTCTGTTTTCAAATCTTTTAAATTGAAAAAACATTTTTTTTCCCTTTAAATATGAAAAATTTAAAAAGTGGCGAAGTGTTGTTAATTTTTTAAAACAAAAATCTCCCGAAAGTTTTGTTTTACAGATTTTTTGAAAATATGACGATAGACTGAGGGAAATAAATTTTTGAAAATTAATCGCGGGTGAGAATTTTTAATTTTGCAAAATTTATAAAAGAACGAGAATTGGAAAAATAACGAAAAGTACAAAAGGATGAAAATTAAAAAGAAGTAGATAAGGATAAAAATTACAAAAATTACAAAAAAATTGGTTTAAGGAAAAAATAAATAATAACAAAGTGCAAAGAAACAATTTTCTTACAAAAAATTTAATTTCGAGGAAAGAAGAATATAATAAAAAAGTGAAAAATAAAATTTTCGTTTCTCCACTGAATTTAAACGAACAATAACAATCAATTTTAGGAGCAATTAAAAATAAGTAAATAAAAATTCAAAAGAGGAAAATAAATTTTTTTAAATTATTGTTTATTAATTTTTTTTAATTATTTATAAGTAATTATGATAAAATAATTTTTTCTAAATATAATTGCAAACTTTGATAAACAGGAGTCATCATGGTCGATAAATTACACGAATATCAGGGATTCACTGGACGAATTCATGGAATACGTGATAGTGTGAAAAACAAATTGGACTCGTGGAAAGAGTGGAAAAGTGAAATTCCCACCGATAAGGGTGTGGAGGGTTTTTTAAATCACCTTCGAGGACCACCGAAACTCGAGAGAACACTCGATGATTATTCACATATTTATAGGTACTTAGAATTTTAGAAATTCATTAATTTATTCTTTTCTCCTGGTGCAATTTTTTGAAATAGAAATTTTTATTTAAATTTTAATTTAAAAATATTTTTGATTTTTTAAAAATTACAATTGATTTGAAATTTCATTATAAAAATATTTCTGATTTTTTTAAAATTACAATTGTTTCGAAATTTTCTTTTAAAATTATCTTAGAATTTTATAACGATTTTTTTAGTTGTATTTTGACTTTAAATTTAATTTTCCTAGAGAAATATTTGTAATGTTTAAAAAATTACAATATTTCTAAATTCTAAAAATATTTTCTAAATTTTTAAATAAAAATAATTAGAAAAATATAAATTTAAAATTCAATTTTTTACAATTTTGAACCAACTGAAAAATTAGAAGAAATTACTGTAGTTATATTAGTAAAATTATCCAATTTTACAACAAAATCTAATAACTAATAAAAAATACTAATAAATTAATGGAAATTACTATTTATAAGAAAAATTAACTAATTAAAAATCAAAAAGTCAGTAACTTAGTTAAATTAGTAAACATTTTTACTACTTGAAATTTAGAGAATCTGAATTAACAAATTATTTTTTTAAATTATTATTCTAAAATTTAAATAAATACATTTTTTCTTACTTCTTTCAAAAACAGTAGATAAGTTAATACTATTTTTTCTTATCTTACAATAAAAATATTTTTTATATTTTATTTTGTTACTTAAATTTGATGTTTTTTTCATGATAATTTTGTTCAAAAAAAAAAAAAACGTAGAAACAAGTTATTTTTATAAATAATTAAGTAAATAATTTTCTAACATTTGTCTGATAAAACTAGATAAGTGTGTATAATTAATTTTTAAATTTAACTAATTAAAAAAATAAAAAAATTCATTTTATAAAAAAAAATTTAGTTTGTTATTTAAGTTCCAGCTAATCAGCTATTTTTTCTATAATAACTTATTAAAAACTGTTTTTTTTTAATTTGTTATAAATTTTTTTTGTCTTTACAAGAAATGGATAAGTATAAGTAATTATTAAATTGAAATTTAAATACATAAAACAAAGTCTATAAATAAATAACTTTATGTGTAATATTTATTATATTTATTATTATTATTATTTATTATTTATGGTAATAAACTTTTTCATTTAAGTTTTAGGAAATTTTCGTATTTTCCAGTAGGCAATAATTTGGTATTGAGAAATTTTTTTAAAAAACTTTTTTGTATTGTTATTTTTTTTATTAATTTACTATTGTTTATTATTATTATTATTATTAACTTACTATTGCTTATTGCTTCCTCATATAGAGGAAGTATTGTTATTTATTTATTATTTATATTATGTAATTATTACTTATCATCATCATTATTTTTATTTACTTTATTGTAATTTAAAAAGAAAATTTCTTTATTTATTTTATTGTCATTTAAAAAAAAATTCTGTTTATCTTTTTTATTTTGTTATTTTAGGAGGAAAACTCGAGGTGAATTGGTTAGAATATCGGCTGCAGTGATGGGCATTGAATTCTCATATGCAGCCGAGACGGCTTTTGTGTCACCAACTTTATTGAAAATCGGTGTTGAACATCAGCACATGACCTTGGTGTGGGCGTTAAGTCCTCTCCTTGGCTTCTTTGTGACCCCAATTCTAGGAAGCGTTAGCGATCGTTGTAAATTGAAATACGGCAGAAGAAGGCCTTTTATATTATTGCTGGCCGTCGGCGTTTTTATAGGTAATGAGCAAACAATTTTATGTGGAAAACTAAAAAAGAAAATAAACAATAAAGACACCAAAATTATTTTCACAAAAAAAAGACTTTTGTATTTTATTACAATATAATACAAAAAAAAAGTTTTTGAGCGATAGGACGAATTTCTCCACTTGAGAACGCCAAGGTCACCACCAGGTGGCGGAGGAAATTCCAGGAAAATACTCTACTGCCATCTAGCAGTGACCTTGGCGTTCTCAAGTGGAGAGTTGTATCTCCATATTGAATCACAAGATAGTCGTCAATAAGTTTAACTTAATTTTTTTTTTAATAATTTAGTTTAATTAGAGTTGTTGAATTTTAAGGACTAATCCTAGTACCAAATGGCGAAAATATTGGCTATTCCCTTGGCGATGGACCAAAAATATTGGCACAAAATCAATCTGTCGCCTTGGGACACAGGACAAGTGCAAAAATTACCAAAGAAGAAAATTCATCTGCTGTGATATCGCCCCATCCGTGGGGAATATTTTTTACAATTTTGGGAACTGTTTTACTTGATTTTGACGCCGATGCTTGTCAGAGTCCAGCGAGAGCCTACCTTCTTGACGTCACAGTTCCAGGTAAATTACCATTTTTTTACGGATTATTTTTGAAAAAAAATTATGTTTTCTTTAAAATTCTTTCGTTCTCTTCAAATTCAAATATTTACTTATTTATTTCGTCGTAAATTTGACTAATTACTAATTACTGATAGTCATTTTTACTAATTTAAATGTTAAGAGTAGATTTTTATAGTGAATTTTTTTTAACTGAAAATTAATTTAATGAACATGAAAAATATTGTTAATTTAGAAAAAAAAAATCTCTTCTTTTTTCAGAGGATCATGCTAGAGGTTTAAGTACATTCACCATAATGGCTGGACTGGGTGGTTTCATGGGCTATGGCTTGGGCGGAATAAATTGGGACGCTACTGCAATTGGCGTTGCTTTGGGAGGACATTTGCATGCGACATTTACGCTTATTACTATTATTTTTGTTATCTGCGTCTCTCTCACTATCACGAGTTTTAAGGAAATACCTCTTGAACTTTTGGACAGTGATCAGGGACTCAAGATGCATGAACAGAAAGTGGGTCCTGATAATCACAATAATTTAAATTTAACCATTTTTTTAACCTCGAGAATAATTTTTTATTTATTTTTATTTTATTTATTTTATTCATCTTTATTCTCAACTAATTCGCTTAATTATCTACTTTTCCAACCATAGTTAATTTTCTCATCATGATTTTCCATTTTGTTCGCTGGTGGTTTATTTACAATGATAATTATTGTTATTTCTATATTAATATTGTATTATTACACAAAAGGGTAATTTTCTATTAAAAAATAAAAATAAATTAATTAAAAAGTTTATTTAAAAAATAATCTTTACCTTATTACATACAATTTCTATTTTCACTTAGAAGTATTAAAGAATAAGTAAACACTAAAAAATAATAAAATTACTATAGCTTAAAATTTGTTTAATTGTACAAAATAATTAAGTTTAATGCTAATTATTATTGCTGCAGATGAATGAAGCCCGAGAAGCGAATGAGAGTGAAAAAATAACGACCGAAGAAAACGTTTCTTATGGAACTTTAAATGAAAATCAAAATAATGGAAAGTCTGACGTAAGTACGTTCCAAAGTAAGAATATATACAGAAAAAGAAGATAATAAAATTAGAAAGAGAGGAATAAAAAAAATAAAATAAATAAGTAAAAGAAAAATTAAAAGAAGGAATGAATGAATGAAAGATGTAAAAAAAATGATGAGAGAAAATAGAAAAAAAATTCTTCCGAATACTTTTTTCAAATAAACATTATTTTAATGAGCTTATTTTCTTCCATTAGGATTTAACACCTGAAGAAGTTCCACAAGTTGAGGAAGTTAAGAAGCGAGTTGGCACTGTACCCATAATACCGGAAGTGCCGCCCCCTCCACCGCCATCGCAATCACAAATTAATTCACAGTCTGGATTAGAGGAAAATTCAGAGGGAAATCCAAAAGTTTCATTAAAGGAATATCTTGCCTCAATTTTGTATATGCCACACAGTCTACGAATGGTTTGTTTAACAAATCTTTTTTGTTGGATGGCCCACGTTTGTTATTCACTCTATTTCACTGATTTTGTCGGTGAGGCCGTCTATGGTGGTGATCCAACGGCAAGTTTCATTATTGTTTTATTTACTTTTCATTTCTTTTTTTTCAAACTTTTTATTTTAATTTACAAAACATATGGATGTTTTTAGTAACTATACATTTTTCATTGAAAAATTATTAAAAAGAAGACAACAATAATTAGGTTACAAATTTTTATCATCAATTGTTCTTTACAAATAATAAACTAAAAAAAAAATTATAAATGTAATAAAAATTATAAAATAACGTTATTGTCAAACAGCAGTAAAAATATTTAAAAATGATATCAATTCTGAAAGTTTTCAGCAGCACTATACTTTAGCTGATTGAATTAAATCTGTATTAAGTGGCATCATATTAAGTGGCAAATTTTTTAAGCATTACTAATTCATTAATAAAATTTTTCATAACAATTTAATTATTTTCAATAACTTTGATGCTTTTTTTCCTTTTTCAGAAATAATTAAATTTTCAAAGTCAATTTATCCCTAGTAAAATTAATAAAAGTTCATTATTGTAATCTTTGCAAATTTAATTGTTCTAAAACTAATATTTCTTCCAAATTTTGAAATAAAATATTTTTAATTATTATTATCAAAGTTTTAAATAATTTTATTTAAATGTTAGATAATTTCAACAAAAAAAAATTTTAATTCTTTTATTTCAATTATTCAATTTCAATTACTATAGTAGTTGTAATTTTTAGAAATAATTAAAATTTAAAAAGAGGTTTTACATTGAAATCGTTAAAAATATTTTTAAACATTTAAAATTTTTATTTTAAAATATGGAAAAATAAATAGGTATTTATTTTAAAAAATGTTAAATAAAGTTCTTCGACTATTTTACAACTTGTTTTTCTTAATCATTACGAAAAAGAATGGCAAAATAAGTTTTAAATATTCTTTCACACTTTTCAATATTTTTTTCATTGTAAAAATTAAAATGAATTTTAATGTTTTTAGGCACCTGAAGGTAGTAAAGAAAGAGAATTGTATGAATCTGGTGTTCGTTTTGGATGCTGGGGAATGTCAATGTATTCTTTATCGTGTTCCTGTTATTCACTAATTATTGAGAGGCTAATTAAGCGATTCAAGTTCGTTCTGATATTTTTTTCATTTGAACTTACACAATTTTTTTTTATTTTCTATTTTGCACCTATTCGTATTTATTTTTTATTGCTATTAATTTATTTTTATTATTCCCTCTTTATTTTTGTTATTATTATCCACTATTAACTTTTTTTTTATTTGTTTTTAATTCTCTTCACTTATTTTCTATTTTGCACCTATTTATTACTTATTTTTATTGCTCTTTATTTATTTTTCTTGGTCCAATTATTTATTTTTTACTTTTATACACTATTAACTGTAGTTTTTTAAAAATTATTTTTAATTCTCTTCACATATTTTGTATTTTTATCTAATTTTAACTGCTTTTATTTATTTTGTATTTTTTAACTTTTCATTATTTCTTTTATTTTTATTTATGTGTTTACTTTTTTTTAACAAAAGAGAAGCGATTATTAAGTTTATTATAAAGATATAATTTTCTATTTTAACGTACGGTTTTTTTATATAATTTTAATTTTTTAGCTTAGTTTGCAATATTATTCTTCTTTATTTCTTTCTACTTTTTTTTCTTCCTGTTTTTATTTTTAATTAATTTTAAATTAATTTTTGAACCATTTTTTAATTATTTTTAAACTATAATACATTTTTTGAATTTATCACTCGATCGTTTTAATTAAATATAAAACTAATTTTTAATTATTTTTTCGACTGTTTTCAACTAATTTTAAATAAATTTTCAACTGCATTCATAAAAATATATTTTGCAGGGCAAAAAATGTTTACATTTGCGGTTTACTCTTCTACAGTGTTGGAATGATGTTAATGGCATTAACGAAACATCCAGTTGGAGTAATTCTTTTCTCATGGACAGCTGGTGTTATGTATTCAACACTATTTACAATGCCATATTTATTAGTCGCACATTATCATGCATCTTCCACGGTCAGTTTTGCGAAAATCTATTAATTCTGATTAGAAAATTTTTAATAATAACATAATTGCCAGGTATAATTCGAAAATAATCATTAGTTTTTAATTTAAAATTAAAATTTGCTATTTTTAAATATCATTTTCTATCATTTTTCTGATTATAATTTTTTTTAGTTTGCTGTCAATGCAGAAGGTGAAGCGATACAAAGTGGTGAGGTGCGAGGTTTGGGAACGGACGTTGCAATTGTCTCTTCTATGGTATTTTTGGCACAATTTATTCTCTCGTGTGGCCTTGGATCCATAGTAAGTTTGTCAGGAACAACCACAGCTGTTGTGGGTGTTGCAAGTTCTTTGGCTGCTTGTGGAGCATTGTCAGCCACTCAAGTTATGTATTTGGATCTTTAATTCTCCGCAAAAAAAAATTATGATCGTTAAGAAAAAAATACGAACAGTAATGAAAAAAAATAATAATAATTGAAAACAAAAGTCAAACAGTAAAAATTGTTCCCTTTATGAAGTCGAACAATGACTGCCTAACGATTTCTTTCGAGAAAAGATAATGAAGAAAAAGATAGAATTAAGACAAAGAAAAAATTAATAAAAAAAAGTGAGAAGAGAAAGAATTAACAAAAAACGAGAAAAGAGAGAATTACCCAAAAAAAATGTGAGAAGAAAAAAAAGACAAAGAAAGCATTAATAAAAAGAAAAGAATAATTAAAATTAATTAATAAACAAATAATGTTCAAGAAACAGACAAAGAAGTATTAAAAAAGTGTATAAAAGCACTGCAAGATTTAAAAATTTTCAAACTAGATGTAAATATTTTATGGAATCATAAAAAAATTATAAATAAAAATATTCCTTTGTTCTCTTGCCTCTTTGAGCAATATGTGAATATTTACTTTGCACAAATAGGTGTATTATTTATTTTTCTCCTCCTTTGACGAAAGAGAATATTTTTGATAAAATAGATTAAAATTTAATTCAGACATTTTAATTGAGATTCATTTTTCAAATTTACCCCAATTCAAATTTATAATATTTCCTCCATTATTATACGATACATTCCATCACAATAATAATCAGAAAAATAAAACAAAAAGAAAATTGTTTAATAAAAATTATATAGCATTTAAATTACAGAGTATGTATTTAAATAATGAATGTATGTAATAAATTAAAAAATCTCGTGTGTATGTAATTTATTCAATGTAACATTAGAAATAGTAAAGATGCCTTACGATGATACGAAGAATTGTAAAAAAAGAGAGAAAAACATTGTCAGAAAGTAATAAAAAAATATACTTTATTTTAGCAATATAAATTTGATTTTTGTATTCAACTCTCAACTGTATATAAGTATTAAAAAATATTTTAAATAACATTATTATAAATACTCTTACTAATTATAATATTTTACTAAATTAATAATTTCTTCTACATCTTTCGATATTGATATATTTAGAAAAGTAATACTAACAGAAATCTCATCTTTCGTTGATCAACATTGTAGTGACTGCTGAAACTGATTTTGGAAAAAGGATTATTAGCAATTATTAGCAAGTTAATTAATTAATTAATAATAATAATAATAATAATAAATAATTAATTATATTAGTAATAGAAGAGTAAAAATAAATTGTACTCACCGACGAGTACAAGAGTAACGAGGATGATAAATTGCAAACAATATTCGTCTATAAGGTAACTGAAAATAATATTTCCAAAAGCAGATCCAATACGAGAGGAAAAAGTAGTCAATGTTACTCCCGATGATCTGGGAAAATAATTAAATACAATTATTATTATCGAAAAGATTTTTTTTTTCATTATTAGAGTAAAATAAAATCTGATTGTTAGGATAAAAAAATCGAATGGTTAGGATAAAATAAAATCTAATTGTTAGAATAAAATAAAATCTAATTAATACAATAAAATTTACTTTTTAGGAGAAAATAAAATCTAAAGGTTGAAATAGAATAAAAGAAAACTGTAAGAAAATTTTTTTCTACCTGAGATTTGTGGGAAAAATCGTAACAAACAGAGCGAATGTTAAAGTAATACAGACTGATATCAGTGGCAAGTAGATGCATAGAAGAATTAAATTTTGAAGAGAGGAATTTACGAAATAAATTCCGACAACAACAGCCGAACAAATAAGACACATGCCTCCTGAAAGAATACAATTATTATTGAATTAAAAATGAAAAAATAAAATTTAGCTAAATTTAATAAAATAAAATAAAATTTTTTAGATAAAATAAAATTTTAAACTAAAAATGAAATAAATAAAAACTAGAAATAAATATTTATTTATAAAATCAATAAAATATATAAGTAAATACAAGTTATAAATTATTGAGAAAATATATGATCGTGTGAATATTTTTGAAACAATTTAAAATTAACTGACAGACTAAAATTTATTTTCTCACCCAATAAATATTTGAATCCAAAACGATGAACCAAACACAATACGGGAAAAATGGCCGGAATACAAGAGGCACATAACAATAAATTATTAATAAATACTTCAGTATCTATTGTTCTGTCACAAACTGGAGGAATTTCATGACTCTGAAAATTAAATTTCGTATTTCAATATTCCAAATTTGTAAACAAAGAATAATGAATATTTAATTAATAGCAAAATAGTAATTAATATTTTATTTAATTATTTGACAGTAATAAATATTTAATTAATAACTGAACAGTAATGATTAATTACTTAATTACTAATTGAATAGAAATTAATTTTTCATTATGATAATTAAATAAATAATCACTTGGTGAATTTTTTTTTTTAATACAATCATACCGCGTCAGTCAAAGAAGAATAAATTTCGCGAGAAACTTTACAAAAATTGGGTTTCTCATTTTTATTCTTCGCCTCAAAATCTGCGAATCGTTGAAAAATCTCAGGTAACCAGAGATATAGTGCATAATAACCGGCTGGGACACAAAAACCAGTGATACAGGCCATAAAAGTATTTTTAAAATACGGAGCTTTTAGAACACTTCCAATTTGTTTCAATTCGAGTAAAAATTTTCCAGTCACTGAATCTTGATTTAAATCTACAAATTTTTTCTCTTCATTACTAGCCACTTTCATGAGAAATGAATTTCCGCTCATCATTAATGTTTCCTTAAAAATAAGAAACATGGTTTTATTTATTTCGTTTTTGAAACTTTTTTTTACTTTATCAATTATTAAAAAGAGTTTTCTTTTTTATGAAATAAAATATTTCGTGATAGGCATAAATCGTAACAATTGTGAACTTTAGGCCTTAGTCTTGAATTTCGAAATAAAGAACAGTTTCAAAATTGTCAATATTTTTGACAATTATGTTTTTTAGTTGTAAAAAAGTTTTTTGAGGGACAAAATAAATTTCTCCACTTGAGAACGACAAGGTCGCCACCAGGTGGCGGGATAAATTCCAAGAAATAACTAAACTGACATCTAGCGGTGACTTTGGCGTTCTCAGGTGGAGAGTTTTTAATATTTTTGATCGTTTTCAATTTTTTTTTTAATATAGAAATTGAATAGAAAAAAATTCAATTGAATAGAAAAGAAATTGAAAACTGTTATTGTTACATAATAATTCATACCACGTACTCCTTTTTCGATTTTCCCAAATTTTCCCCACACATTTTGACGAGAACCGTGAGAAATTCATCTCGACGACCCATTTCAGCCAAATATTTCGGTGTTTCCGGAAAGGTAATCATCCAAAAGCCAAGAAAAATTCCCAACAATGAACAAAGGAAAATATAGAGATTCCAAGAACGGAAGTTAAAATATTGCCAGTTCATTTCAAATTCTAAGGGAATAATGAAAAATCCTAGAACTGTAATAATTAGAGAAATTTTAAATCTATTTGTGAATGGTTTTTGGAACATTTTTTTTTTTTTTATTGTGGAGAATTTTTTGTGTTTACTAACTGGACGCAACACCGTGACCGGAAATCCAAAAAAATTCCATAACCGATAGAAGAAACTTTCTTTGCTTCATAGGAAGACATTCACTCATGTAGGTGAAAATTGTCATCAATTGTCCTGATGCTCTAAAAATAATACAAACTTTAAAAAAAAATTATTAATAATAAGTAAATAATATTCAGAGTGTAAATTATGGAAATTGAAAAATAAATTCCATCTTAATATTTTTTTCACTTCTATATTTTTTGTTTGCTATATTTTTTATTTGTATATTAATTTTTTTTATCTATTTATTTACTTTTATATTTTTTTGTTTGCTATATTTTTTATTCGTATATTTATTTTTTTACCTATTTATTTACTTCTACATTTTTTTGCTTACTATATTTTTTATTAATATATTTTTTATTTGTATATTTATTTTTTTTTACCTATTTACTTACTTCTATATTTTTTATTGCTTTACATTTTTGTACAGATTGAAAAAATACAGAAAATCTATTTTTATTTTTTAATACAAAAAAATTTGTAATTACGCAAAACCGGAAATAAATTTCAATCCCATTATTGTCGAATAATTAGGCACAATCGCTTGCAATAAATCAGAAATTCCTTGCATGAATAACGATATCGTTAAAATCCATTTACGACCTTTTAAGTTTGCTAAAAATCCAGAAATCACCGAACTGAAACAAGAACCTATTGTTTCAAGAAATTTAATTAACTGTTAAAATTAATATTATATTTTCTTTACGTAAAAATGTTTTCCCTATAGTAAATAAACAAAATAAAAATTCTATCATATATTTTTCAATTTTTCCTAAAATGTGTGAAATTTTTCTTTGAATGTAAAATTTTAATAAATCAAGTATGTATACCTATAAAAAATGACGTGCTCAATAATCCTTTTTCAACTGTACTCATTTTGAGATCACACGCAGCTGACGGGAGTATAAATCCTGTATATGTCGTGCAAAGACTAATATTCAAATAAATTAGAAAGCATATTATTGTTACTTTTATGCTAAATTTTCCAAAACCTAATAAAAAAAATTAAAAATTGCATAAATAGGATTTCTAGTCAGTTAAAATTTTTCTTTAATTTTCGAAATATTAATTTATTCGATACATAAATTTTTATAAATAAATAATTGGAACAAACCAGTTTCATTGATAGCCAATTCAACGATTGCTTCATCAATTCGTGCATCTAAAATAAAGTAAAATATGTATAGCAAAGAGACAAGAAAGTAAAAATTTAAATAAATTAATATTTAATTAAGAATAATAAAAATAATAAAAAAATAATTTATTTATCATTCTTTTTATTTCAATATTTTAATAATTATTTACTTTTTATTAGCTATTAATTTGCTTGTTAATTAAGTAAAAAATAGTAATTAAATAACTATTATTAATAGTCGAAACAAAAACAATTATTTTTTCTTACTTGAATTTTCGATTTTTGTGAGGAAAAAAAAGGTATTACAACCTTTTTTCTTATAAGTTTATATGATTATAATGAATAGTAGAAATTACTAATTATTTTGTTACCTTCCTTTTCTTCTGAAATGTTGTGAATTAATTCTGTTTCCACATTTGATGAATCATTAATTCGTGGATTCACTTTTAACGGTATAATTTCTTCTAAATTTTGCATTTTTTCAATTACAATAATTTTCACTGGAAAATATTTAGAATATATAACACAAAATATAAAAAAAGAGTATAAAAAAATGAAAATAAAGAAACAAAATAAAAATAAAAAAACAAAAAAATAGAAAAACAAAATAAAAATAAAAGAACAAAATAAAAACACAAAATGAAAAATAGAAAAAAGGTACAAAATATATTCTAATATGAAATTAAAAAAAATTCTTTTAAAAATATTGAGATAACGACATTAATATTTCATGTAAAGATGCACATTATGAATTTCACACTATTATAGACGCAAAATGATAGTTATCGAACAATGATGCTCTTACTCCGATTACTGACTTGGCTTGTGACTTCTATTAAGTACACTAAAGCACAAAAGTTTACTACAATTTCTCACGCACTAGTTTTGCAGTGTTTTAAAACAATAAACTTTTTTTTCTCCTTAAACTATTATTTACTATAAACTACAATTATTTAATTACATCAATTTACACTTATTTGTAAACTTAATTTATTTTGGACAAGATCTCATTAAATTTTACATGAAAAATGATTCAATAACTTTTAATTATTGTCACTAAAAGTAAAATAAATAATTTTTTAACAAAAAAAATTTAATTCATAGTTTTGTCATTAATAATCTATACGCATGCAAAGAAGTTGTGGAGAAATTTGTTTTAGATAAGATTATAAATTTTGCTTTGTAAAATTATTTTTTTAATTAAAATGTCGTTAAATAATAATCTTTCGCATGCAATTTGTTCGCAGACAAGCGTTTAGATAAGAATAAATTTGCTTTGGTAAAGTATTATTAAACAAAAATTTTCTGTTTTACATTTTTACGACTTTTTAGTCTTTTAGTGTCGACTAAATTATTATTTATAATTTAAAGCGAAGTAGATTTACTTGTTTCTTTTTTTTAAATACATGTAAAGCTAGAGTTTAAAAAGATGCTGAATGGAACTGTACTAAAAATCTATCAAGGTAACTGTGGGGATAATAACTAAAAATACGTTTTGCATTTAATCTATTTTAATATAGTTTTAAATTAATGTTTATTAATTTAATTATTTGTTACAGTTCTCTCTTCTTTTTTTAAATTTTATTTGGCATTTTTTTTTTCTAGTAGTTAGTAAAATATTTTTAGCGAAAGTGAAATATCCAAAAGACTTGTTTATTTTATTAAGTTTAAAAAAAGTTCTTTGAGGGATAAAATAAATTTGTCCACTTGAGAACGCCAAGGTCACCACCAGGTGGTACGGGAAATTCCAGGAAAGAACTAAACTGCCATCTAGCGGTGACCTTGGCGTTCTCAGGTGGAGAATAGCGTCTCCATATACAAAAACTACTTATAATAATTTTTGTTTGTAAAATAAAATTGAATATTAATCAAAAATTATTTTTTCATTTTCAGATTATCGAGAAGAAGTAGAAGGGGAAATTTTTTTCTTTCTCAAATTCGACTGCGGACTTGAGATCCACTACATTTCGGAACCGATCACGGTGAGTTTTAAATTTTATCAAATGTTAGGAAAATTTAAAAAAAGGCATTGTGGAATAATAAACATAATTAATTTTTCATCTCAAAAAAATTATAGTATTTAATCATTCGTTCAGGTACAATACAATTTTTACTATTAGAAAATTGTTCTTACATTTCTTAATACATGTATTCTTCTTCTTCTTTCTTAAATTTTTTTTTACAAATATACAGAAATTATTGTCTACAATTTAACTATAATTACAATTAACATAATGCATATACAGTATTTATTTACGATTTTCTTTAAATTAAACATAGAAAAATAGACTAAAAAATAAATACTGTTTATTATAAAATATAAACAATTGATAGTAATTAACTATGGCAATGAAATTAGATGCACATCGATTTGGAACAATGAAACTTTTATCTTTCTTGAATTATTATTGTTGATATCGTTGAAACTAAAAAACAAAAATAAAAGACGTGAATAAATTATTGTGTTCATATACGGTGCGTAATTAATTAATTAATCATTATCATAATGTTTTTTTGCTTAAAGTTCAATAAAAAAAATTAAAAACAACAATTAGTTAATAAATTATAAAATCTAATTGAGTAGAAAGTACTGACCAACAAGTAGAATAGTTACGAGGATGATAAATTCGAAGCAATATTGTTCTATGAGATAACTGAAAATAATATTGCCGAATGAAGCCCCCAGACGAGAGGAAAGAGAAGTTAATGTAACGCCCGATGATCTAAAAGGGAAAAATTATTAAATCACGTAATTTTTTATAATTTAAAAAAGAAATTTAATTAAAAATTAGTTACCTGAGATTTGTGGGAAAAATCGAAACAAACAATGCAAATGAAATAGTAATGCAGATCGATATTAATGGCAAATAAACGCAAAGAAGAATTAAAATTTGAAGAGAAGAATTCACAAAATAGAGGCCGAACACGACGCCCGAGCAAAGAATCGAAGTTAACGCTGTGAAAAAAGGAAACAAATATAAATAATTATTATGTATTATTTTCCGTAAAGATAAAAAATTAAAAATAAAAAAAGATAAAAAATTTTAGTAATAACTATTGTTTTTTACTATCAAATAATTAAGTAATAGATAGATGATAATTCGAATAATATATTACTTATATTTTTAACAATAATAATTATAATGATAAAAAAATAAAATTGAATAACTATAATAAAATATAATAATTTCGATTAATAATTTTCGGTTACCTAATAAAATTTTGAAGCCATATCGAGCCACGAAATACAAGACTGGGAAAATTGCAGGAATACAAGAAGCGCACAGTAATAAATTATAAATAAAAACTTTCGTGTCCACTGTTCCGTTACAAAGAAATGGATCGGTTTCCTAATTGACAAAATTAATTAATTAAAACAAACACTACATTAATAATTAATTGTTTTTAAATCATTAAAATAAATTAATAATAATTAAAAATTGGATAAAATTTAAAATTTCATTCATTTTGCTTGAAAAGTTAATTTACATGACTAATTTTCGTAATAGTTTAATATAATAAATAATAGTAATTAGTATCGTAAAAATCCAATAGTTAATAAAAATAACAATTTAATAAGTTTGTGAATAAATAAAAAATGATCTTGGCCCCTAAACCCAAATATTAAATATTGTTATTATTTAAAAAAATATGTGGTTGTATAAATTTTGTTATTAATAATAATAATAATAATAATAATAATAATAATAATATAATTAAAAAAAGATGTAATACCTTGTTTTTCATTGAATTTTGAAGATCACGTGAAACAGCACAGAAACTTAATGTCTCATTTTTACTATTTTCCTCAAATTCAACGACTCGTTGGAAAATTTCCGGCAACCAAAGATAAATTGCAAAATAAGATGCCGTTACACAAAATGCAGTTAAACAAGCGAAACAAGTATTAGTTAAAAGTGGTCGCTTTAACACTGTTTTAGTTTGTCTTAATTCCATTAACAATTTCTCTTTGAAAAATGATAATTTATTTACTGACACCTCCTTGTCACGCGAACGATTCACCAATTTTATCAATGACGTGTTTTCACTATTGACAAGCTTTTCCTAAAAAAAATAAATAGTTTTTCTCTTTTTTTAATTATATATAATCATTATTTCTGTAATTAAAAATTGTAATTAAAAATTTTTTTCATACTTTTATTTTTCAATTTAGAACAATTTATTTAGAAATTTAGAATTTAGACCTATAATAATTTTTTGGTTTTGCATAAATATTTTTAATTTTTGAATTTAATAAATTCCAATTCATTTATTCATATTTATTACAAAAATAGTTAAAAACTGTCTTTAATAAATAAAATTTTTTACAAGTAAATTTCTTTTTATAAATTAAAATTAAATTTTATTTACGTAAAGATAATAAAAAACGGTTTTATATTTAATGGAATTTGTTTTTTATTATTATATATTTTTTTTATATTTTCAAAAGTGATGAAATCAATTGTAGAAATAGAAGAAGAAAAAAATAATTGTAGAGAATTTGTAGTATAAGGAAAAGATGTTAATATTTAATTAGCGGTTATTATTAATTTTTATACTCACTATGTATTCTCGTGCAGATTTTCGATAATTTTGTTCGAACATTTCAATGAGGACTTGTAATAGTTTTTCATTTGAACCCATTTCTGCCAAATATTTTGGACTTTCGGGAAAGAAAATTAACCAAAAACCAAGAATAATTCCGGGCAGTGAGCAAATTAGAACATAAAGATTCCACGATCGAAAGGAAAAGTATTCCTTTTGAAATTTAAATTCCAATGGAATAATTCCATATGCTAGGGCTATAATAAAAAAAAATTACATAGATAAAACTTTTTAAAAAATATTTAAAATCTTCTATTAACAATTATGCAAATATTCAAACTTTAGAAAATAATACTTGAAATTTTATTAAATTTTCGATCTTTTATATTCTCGTTAGTAAAAAACTAAAAAATGAGAAAGTCTTGGAATTTTTTTTAGAAATAAATAAAAAAAATCCTACAATAATATTTCGATAGATAGAAATTTTTTTTTTATAAAACTTTGAGATTTTTATTGAAATTTTATTTCCTTCTAAAAATTGTAATTAACAAATACAATTATAATTATTAATTTTGTGAAAATTTTTTATGAAATTAATATTAAAGCTTAATGATATAATTAAATAGTAAAAAAATTAATTAATAAAAATATTTACAAACCTGACGCCACACCGTGACCAGAAATCCAAAAAAATTCCATCAATGATAAAAGTGATTTTCTTTGCTTCACAGGAATGCATTCACTTAAATAGGTAAATACAGTAATCAATTGTCCTGTTCCTCTAAAAAAAAATACAAAACAAAAATGAATCAAATATTAAAAAGAAAAAATTATCAAAGAAATTTGTACAGAAAAAGTTTAAAGAAATTAATGAAGAAAATATTTTGTAAAAATTATAAAATCACCATTTTCGATAATAGAAAAATAATTTAATAAAAAGAAAAATATAATTTTGGCAACAATAAATAATTTACTAAAAAGAAAAATATAATTATCGAAAAAAATAAATAATTTAAATAATTACGCAAAGCCGGATATAAATTTTAACGCCATTATTATCCAATAATTGGAGACAACTGATTGCAGTAAATCGGCATTTCCTTGAAGGAACAATGAAACAATTAGAAGCCATTTTCGACCCTTTAAATTGGCTAAAAATCCACAAATCAGTGAACTAAAACAAGAACCTGATTGTTTAAAATAATTATTAATTTCTCAATTTATTATGTAATTGACATTTTAATTATTCAAGTTTGCATTTTAAACATAATTTTCGAAAAAATAAATTTAAAAAAATTTTTTTGATTCTAATTATAAACACAACAAAACTGTACCTATAAAATATGAACTGCTCAATAATCCCTTATCAACAGTACTCATTTGTAGATCACAAGCAGCTGCCGGAAGTACAAATCCAGTACTCACTGTACTCAGACTAATATTTAAATAAATTAGAAAGCATATTGCTGTTACTTTTACATTGAACCTTCCAAAACCTGCATTTTATAATGAAATAAAAATTCAGATGTTTTTTTTGCAACAAATAATTTTCTATGAAACAAACAAAAAGTTCATAAGTTGAAAATAAAATAGAATAAATAAAAAATAAGTTTTATTCGTAATTTTACTATAATAGACTGCAAAAATTTTTTTTAACTTTATTTATTTAGGATAAATATTAAATAAATGTAATATAAATAATAAATAAAATAAATTCTCACCAGTTTCATTGATAGCCAATTCAACTACTTCTTCTTCTGTCCTTATATCTAAATTGAATAAATTTACCCATCATCTTTCAATAATTAAATATTTTTTAATTTTAACTTGACGAAACAGTCGAAAAAGAATTGTTCCTTTTTCAAATTTTCACTTATTATTTATTATTAAAGAAAATTAAATTATGTTTTAATTTTATAATACTCACTCATTTTTTTGTTTATAATACTCAACTTTTGTTTACACTACGTACAGTCGTTTTAATTTTAGGAACTAAGTGGTACAAGTTTATTGGAAAAGATCGGTAAAACTGTTTAATTCTTATCATTTTTTTTTTTTTGCAAATTTCACTCATATAGATGAGTGAACATATTAAAGTTATTATATTTATGTAGTTTATTTATAAACAACTAATTTTATTTAAAAAAAACATTTTTTTCTAAGATAACAATTATTTAACGATTACACAATTTTTTTTAATAAGTTATTTGAAATTTAATAATATAGTTAAAGTTAATTTCAATTTAATATAATATTATGAAATTTCATTTTATAGTAAATGTTTCTTTTCAACTTTTACGTTGTTTGGAATAAATGAAATAATTAATTACTGCTTATGGAAATAATTATTTAATTTCTTTTTTATTTTTTAATTCAAACCTTTCAACCGCGGGAAAGTTATAAAATAAGTAAATAAAATTTACTAATTTGGCAGTTTAAGGAAATTTTTCATGATAGTGCGAATAAAATAAAACTAATTAATTCAATATAATAAATTAACCTTCATTTTTCCCCGACGACGAATTTTCAATTTCCGTCGATGATATAACACTTATTGGCAAAATTCGTTGACTGATAACAGTGAATGAAGTCGTTTTTTCCTGTCTGTCAAGTTCCATTTCTTCAGTAGAATAAAAAAAAAAATTTTTACCAAAAACTTATTTTTATTAAAAAAATAAAAAAAAAAATTTCAAACTTTCATTGTGAAGAATAAAATTTGAATACACAGACTTTACTGAACAAGAAATCTTTCTATCTGCGGTAATTTTTTTTTTAATTTTGTTTTCCTTTTTTTTTAATTGAAAAAAAAGAAACAAGTATTTTTTCTTCTCCCTTTGCGCAGAATCAATGTATTATGTCACAATAATTGTTACTATGTTGTGTTAAATGGGAAACAAGTTTTTTTTTGCAATTCCGAGAAATTAATTCCTCTGATAATATAAAGAGAACTTGGAGGGAGGGGGAAGAACGCGTGAACAGAAAATGAATGTTTTTCTCTCATGCAAAAAAGATAGGAAGAGAAAATTACAATATTAATTAACATTTAATTTTTATCTATTTTGTCTATTTTTTTCATCAAAAATAATTTATTTTGGAGAAAAAGATTTATTTTATTGACATAAAAATGAGAATTTCATTCATTCAATTTTTATTGGAAAAAAAAATTTTTTCTGAAGTAAAAAAATCGTTCTCAGTGCGATACGTAAAAATTAATATAAATAAATGTATACAAATTTATGTAATTGAATTATAATTAAAATACTAAATGGATTAATTTCATTATGTTTCTTCTCTCCCGTGAATTAAAAATGCTGATATCGATGCAACTGAAAATGTAATAAAAAAAATCAATTAGAATATAAATCTAATTGTATTTTTCGTCATAGTTCATTTTTGTTTAATGAATATAATTTTTTTTCTAATTTAATTTTTTTCTAATTTATTAATTATTAATTATTTATTAAATACTCACCTACAAGTTGAAGAGTTATTAAAATAATGTAAATAAAACAGTGACTGTCTATGAGATAAGTAAATGCCATATTGCCAAATATTGCACCAATACGACATGCCATTGATGTTAGAGCAACTCCAGATGACCTGAAACATCAAAAAAAGATTTTTTTTCTTTTCAATTTTTTTCCAAAAATTAAAAAAAAATTTAATAATTATTATCTGTACTAACCTGTGTTTTGTGGGAAAAATGTGAACAAAAAGTGCATTTGACATCGTTACGCTAGTTGATATCAGAGGTGCGTAGATGCACAATGTGATTAAAATATGAAGAGATGAATTTACAAAATAGAGAGCTAAAATCAGGACCGAACACAGTGAACAATGTATAACTGAAAATAAAAAAAAATTATGTAAAATAAATCAAACCAATAAAAAATAATAAATAGTAAATAAATAATATTAATCAATATAGTTCGAATAGAAACAAAAATAACTGTAATTAATAAAAAAAAATAATGAGCACTTAATTAATTACCTAGTAATTAGCAATTAGTTCATTATAGTAGTAATAAAAATAACTGTAATTAATAAAAAAAATTAGTGAATTTAATTAATAAAAAAGAAACTAGTGAATTTAATTAATAAAAAATATTCATTAGTAGTTAATTAAAAAGCAATTCTTACTTAATAATGTTTTAAATCCAAAACGATTGATAAGAAGTAAAATTGGAAATACTGCTGGAGCACAGGAGGCACATAATAATAAATTTGTAATAAATACTTGTGTATCTATTCTACTTTGGCACTCAAAAGTATTTTCTTCCTAAAAAAAAATTTTTCCAAAATTGTATACTTTGTAAAATCAGTTAGACATGATTTTTAAGTATTGACAAAAATTGTTGTTACCAAATGTTGACCTGAATTGATCAAATCATTTGAAATTGAACAAAATTTCAAATTTTCATTTGTATTTTTCGACTGAAATTCAGAAAAACGTTGAAATATCTCGGGAAACCAAATATAAAATGCATCATAGGAGAAATTAATGCAAAATCCAATGAGACATGCTAAAAAAGTATTTTTCAAAAATGGTGGCTTCAACATTTTTTTCATCTCCCTTAATTGAAGGAGAATTTCTTCACCAAGCGGAGGTTTTCTCATGTTTTCTGGAAAACTCTTATAACTATCATTCGCTAATTCAATTAATGGAATTTTTCCACTATTCATTAACTTTTCCTGCAAAAAAAATGTTTTTAATGAAAGAATAATGTGAATTTTAGATTTTAAATTACATTAGGTACATTTGAAAACGTTTTTATACATAAAATAGTAAAATAAAGTAAAATTGGAAAAATACAAAAATAAAATAAAAAAATAAAATATAAAATAAAATATAAAATAAAATATAAAATAAAATATAAAATAAAAAAAAATAAGAAAATAAAATCAGAAAATAGAATAAGAAAATAGAATAAGAAAATAAACATAAACTAAAGATAAAAGAATTAAATAAACAAAAAGTAAACTAAAAATAAATTTAAAAAAAAGAAAGAAGAAAATATAATAAAAAATAAAATAAAAAAAAATAAATATGTCACGTGTAAAATTTAAATCTTACTAAGTATTCTTTGCCGGATTTTCCGGAATTTTGCCTATACATATCCTTTAGAACAAGGAAAAATTCTTCCCTAGAACCAATTTCAGCCAAATATTTGGGTGTTTCAGGCAAAAATAATAGGCAAAATCCTAGAGAAATTGCCAATGTTGAACAAATCAAAATATAGAGGCTCCAAGAACGAAAAAAATACGAATGTATCCGAATGTCAATATTTAAGGGAAGAATACCCATAGCTAATGCTAAAATAAAAGAAAAATAAATTTTTTCCACCTTCAAAAAATACAAAAATTTTTTTTTTTTGCAAATTTTAATTTTCTCACAACAGGCGAGAGCATCTCCAATAATCCAAAACAATTCCATCAAAGACATGAGAATATCTCTTTGCTTTGAGGGTAAACATTCACCCATATAGGTGAAAATAAATAATTGTCCCGCTCCTCTGTTAAATAGAGAGAATAAAATATTTTTTACACACATGTAAAAATTGTCATCAACTGTAAAAGATATTTTTCTAACTTTTTTCTAAAAAAAAATTTATTTACTGATAAAATTAATTCTACTCTCCACTTGAGAACGCCAAGTTCACCGCTAGATGGCTCTTCAGTTATTTCCTGGAATTTCTCCCGCCATCTGGTGGCGACCTTGGCGTTCTCAAGTGGAGAAATTAATTTCACCATTCAAAAAATTATTTTTATACTTAATAAAAAATATTATTGTGAAAAATAATTTAAATTCTGTCTTTAGTGAAAAAATTTATATCATTTTTTAATAATTATTTGTAAATAAATAATGGGGGAGGATTTTTTTTTTATTTTTAAATTCAATATTTACCCGAAACCGGAAATAAATTTCAACATCATTAATATCCAGTAATTGGGAAATATTGGAATTAAAATATCCGCTGTTCCTTGGAAAAATAGTGTTAACAGTAGTGTCCATTTTCTTCCTTTGTAATTAAATAAAAAGCCACAAATAATGGGACTGAAACAAGAACCTAATACTTTTTATATTTACACTTTCTTTTGTTAGTTGTTAGAAAATAGTAATTCCCATGTTTATATTTTTCATTTTTTTTTTTAATGAATATTTATCTTTTCAATGACTGTAAATATAGAGAAGAATAATTGTAATTCTAATTACCTATAAGAAATGAAGTGAGTAATAATCCTTTGTCGAATAACGTCATTTTGAAGTCACATGACGACGCCGGAAGCATGTAACCAGTACTGACGATACTTAGACTGGCATTTAAATAAATTAGGAGGCATATTACTGTTATTTTTATGCTGAATTTTCCAAAACCTAATTTTTTGGGGAAAAAAACTAAATTTTAGGGAAAAAAAATGCTTACTACTATAATCTAACGAAAGACAAATTTTATCACTGTAGATTTTTACACTAAAGATAACATTTTTACTACAAAAATATTTTTACCACCGAGAAGTAACTTTTACAATTTTTTCTTTTATTATTTCTCAATTTGCCAATAAAAAAAAATTCTACCATTATAATTTTACATATTCTAAGAAAGTATTTTTACAAGAATAATTTACCATTAAAAAATCATTTTTCTGCACTAATTAAATTACCATTTGTTGACTACTAAACAATTTTTACTACAATAATTTTATCACTATAAAGAAATCAGTTTTTTTTGTCATAATTTTACTAAATTAATCTTAGCACAAAAAATCTTTTTTGCAGTATTTTTTCATTTACAAATTTTAGAGTTTGTTTAAAAATATAAATTTTCAGTTTTTTTTGCACACTTAATTAAAATCTGAATAACAAATTTAAGTAAATTTTTTTTACACTCACATATAAATGAGAAAAAAAACAACTTACCAGTTTCGTCGACAGCCATATCGACAACAGATTCCTCTATTCTTGAGTCTAATAAGTAAAACCATATTTTTAGAAATATGTTTACAGAAAAATAAATAAATAAATATAATTCCAAAGGTACACAATTTTTTTATACATAGATTGGCAAATTAAAACTTACTAGACATTATGTGATGGTTATTAAAAGAAACTTTTTAATGTCTGTTTACAACAGTTACTGACTAGTTAACTAAGTATTATTATAACATAAGCTTGAGTATTGAAGGCAGTTATTATTATCATAATGCGGAGAATATTTAAAATATATTTAAATTTTTTAAACTCAAAATTTATTGTACACATATTTTCCATGCAATATTGTGTTATGCAATATAATGTATGTATTTATCTCGTGGGCAAAAAGAAATTTACGTCAATTGTAATTTATTAATATTATTATTTTAAAAAAATTTAAATACGCGTAGTAAAATTTTGTTATCTTTTCTTTTTGCGACTATGGTTTGGAATATGGAATAAAAAAATACTCGTTTCTTTTTTTACGTTTTTTTAAAGTCTTTTTTGTTTTTTAAATATTTTTTTTGTATTTTTTCAATAAAAAAGAAAATTCTCTCCTTGTTTTTTCATTCAAAAATAAATTTGTTCATTTTTCCAAATAGCTATTTATTTGTGTCAAAAAATATTTAGCTTTAATAAAAAATTTATTTATTACTGATTTAATAATAAATGCAATTATTAATAGAGAAAATGAATTACAGTATTTTTTTATAAAACTTTTTTTATTATAAAAAAAGAATATTCATTCAGAAATAACAATATTAATTTTATAAAGTACTTATAGCTTAAATTTTAATTCAGTATGAGGCTAATCAGTATTTTTCTTTTCTATAAATCTATTCTTTCACGAATTAACATTGTTGACACTGCAGCAACTGAAATAATTGTAAAAATAAATTTAGAAACGTAGAATTTAAAAAAAAAATCCACGTAATAATTACACTTCATTTAAAAAATAATACTTACAAAGAAGTAATAAGCATACTAATAATATAAAATAGAAACATTCATCTTTAAGTAAACTGAAAGCAAAATTGCCAAACATTCCTCCTGCACGAACGAATAAACTAGTTACAATTATACCTGATGATCTGTAAATTAAAAATTAAAATTCTCAATTAAATAACAAAAAAAATGTATACAGTAAAATAAATAAAAAATATAATATAATAATAAAAAAATAATAATAAGAATAAAAATAAAAAGAAGAAGAAGAATATGAATAAGAAAATAAAATAGTAATAATTTTAATTATTCTTTATGATGACTGTTAATACCTGAGATTTGTGGGAAAAATTGTAACGAAATATGCAAACTGAAGAGTCATGCTCGTGGATTGTAGTGACAGATAGATACATAACAAAATTAAATTTTGAAAAAATGAGTTTGAAAAATAAATACCAATAATAATAGCCGTACATAATAGGCAACTTGAAGCTGTAAATAAATCGAATATGCAAATTAATTAAACAATAATATGATTTTTATCTTTTTATTTTCATTTGAAGTTAATAATAAATAATTAATACTTAGTTAATAATAATTGGTTAATAAATAAATAATTAATTAATAAATAATTAATAGTTAATAAATAAATAATGAATAGTTAATAAATAAATAATTATTAGTTAATAAATAATAATGTTAATAATAGCAATAAATTAAAAAAACAATTGCTTCACTATGAGGAGGAAATATAAAGTATTAATAATAATTATAGTAAAATATCAAAATTAATTAGTTATCAATTTAAGTAATAAAAAATAATAATAAACATTTTACCTAATAATATTTTTAGTCCACAACGTTTGACTAACAATGTAATTAAGATAATTGTGGGAAAACAAGATGCACACAATATTAAATTGTTCACGAATACTTTTTTATCAATTGGCGTGTCACAGACTTGCTAAAAATACAATAATAATTCATTAAATAAAATTTTTTCTATGAATGAAATCGGAAAAAAATAAATAAATGAAAAAATAAATATTATTTACTTAATAACAAATGAAAATAAGAGAAGAAACAAAAAAATTATATTTTCTACCTTTAGTATATTTTCAGTTGCTGAAGAATCACTTGAAATTTTACAAAAAGTGGATATTTCTTCACTTCCAGCTTCAAATTTGGCAAATCTCTGAAATATTTCTGGTAACCAGAGATAAAATACGTAATAAGATGATGTTACTGTAAATGCAGTGCAACATGCAAGTAGAGATGTTTTTAAAACAGGCGGTTTAAAAATAAATTTCAATTGTTTCAGTTGATTAATTATCCTTGTGATTAATTTTTCCGATTTTTGCATTTCTTCTTCTTTTTCAGTATTTTGTACCAATTCCACAAGTTTTTCATTTTCACTGCTCAATAATTTTTCCTGTAAAATTTTGTACAATATTTACAATTATTTATTCTCATTTAATAAATAAATAACTGAGCTCACTTTAAATAAATAGATTTCTATATTTATTTAAACTTAATTCAAATATTTATTTAACAATAAATTTTATTGTCTCTTTGGGCTCTAAATTATTATTTAACAAGTTTTTTTTTGTTATTTATTGAAAGGCAATAAAATAAATCAAGAAAAAACGAAAAAAAAAATTATTATTTTACTATAAACAGTTGTTGTCTACAGAATAGTCTTAAAAAATAAGAATCACTCAAAAATAATTTTAAATATATTAAAATTTTATGTGAAGAATTATTAGTTTGAAAAATATATTTCTCCTTACCAAATACACTTTTCCTGATTTCCCACAATTTTGTTCGTACATGTTGATGAGAACTTGCAGTAATTGCCCTCTTGATCCCATTTCAGCCAAATATTTTGGCGTTTCAGGCAAAAATATTAGACAAAATCCAAGAATAATTGCAGGCAATGAACAAATTAGAATATAGAGATTCCAAGAGTGAAAGGAAAAAAACAATTTTTTGATGAAAAATTGTTGAGGAATAATAACTAATCCAATAGCTGCAATTCAATTCAAATAATGAATAAAATAATTACAATATAATTACAAAACGATAATAAAAATAAATAAAAAAAAGTATTTAATATTTAAGAATAAAATTACCGGCTGCTAAAGCATGTCCAAGAATCCAAAAGTACTCCATATTTGATAATAAAAAATTTCTATTTTTCAATGGCAAACATTCGCCCAAATAAGTGAAAGCAAAATTTTGTCCAGCCGATCTGTTCTTTACATATTAAAATTTTAAATAAGTAAATAAGTAAAGTTGAAGTAAATAAGTAAATAAATTAATAATATAAATTATTAACAATAAATATCTTGCCAAAATCGCAAAATTAGTCCTTTCATGGAAAATAAAAAATATTCGACTATGATTTTCAAGCTTCCTAATTTTTAGTAATAGTTGAAAATTTGAAAAAAAATAAATTACAATTTTAAAAATGAAAACGTGGCTTTTTCACCCACTCTACTCTATATAAAAATAAATAAAAATTATAACAATAAATAACAAATATAATAAGAAAGAAATACAAATATATCTGCAAAAAATTCAAAATATAAAAAAATTAAAAAAATATAAAAAATAAATATAAATAAGTAAAAATAAATAATAATAAATAAAATATATAATGAGAAAAAAATACAAATGCGTAAATAAAAATGTGAAAAATCAAAAATATAATAATAACTAAATAATGAATAATTGAAAATAAAAAATACGGTAATAAAAATATATACGAAAATTAAATGAACACATTAAAGAGTGTGATACGAAAAAGACGAGTTTACAGAAAAAATACTATTACCCAGCACCAGATAAAATTTTCAATCCAAAAATAATCCAATAATTGGATAAAATTGATTGCAAAAAATCAGAGAAGCCTTGGAGAAATAATGCCACCAGTAAAATCCATCTACGACCTTTGAGATTTGCCAAAAATCCACTAATTATTGCACTAATAAAACCACCTAAATTCATAGAAAATAAAATTTATTTTAGAACAATTACATTTTTTTCGTATTTAAAAATTTATATTTTTTTTAATTTTTAATTTTATTTAGTAATTTCGTTTTTTAATATAAAAAAAATATATAATTTCCACTTACCAATGAAAAATGCAGAGCTTAAAAAACTTTTGTCAGTGGTATTCATTTTAAGATCACAAGCAGCTGCTGGCAGTATAAATCCAGTGGATATTACTCCCATACTCATGTTTAAATAAATTAGATAACACACTATTGTCACTTTAAGGCTAAACTTGCCAAAACCTGGTTTTTAATTTTAATCAATTTTATCATTTATTAATTAATTAAAGTTTTAATTTTATTGAATATACAAATTTAAAAATGTAAAATAATAATTTTTTATTTCTTACCAGTTTCGCTAATAGCAATTTCGGCTGATGATTCGTCAATTCGTTTGTCTAATTAAATAATAATTATTTATTCAAAAATAATAAAGATTTTGTGTCAGAAATTGAAAACTCTATAAAATTTTTTTTCATTTAAAAATAATTTAAGTTTTTTCCAAGAAATTTAACATTGTCTTTTTAATAAGCATTTCCTTCAACATTGTTATTTTTAACTCGAAAGCAATTATTTTACATGTATTTGAAAATTTTTTCTTTTCTACTACAAAATTTCTTGGTTCTATTTTTAGACAAAAATAAATTCATTTTGCAAGAATAATCAATGCTTAATTTTAACTATGAATTAAATTATTTTCTCTTTTTTTATACTAAAATTTACAACAACAAAATTAATTTCGACATAAACGTAGAAAAATGTAAATAAAAAAATATCTATTCACTAAAAGTTATAGAAAGTAGGAAAAAAATTTAGTGACGTCATACTTGCCTGCTTCGCAGATATCGAATCCATCTTGAAATTTACTTTTCACTGTACCTAATTTTTAAAAAATTATTTTTAGATTAAATATTTTCTCTTGTATTCATCTTCTATGTCGCGAAAATTTATTTTGAAAAAAAATTAAATCGACAACTTATAAGATAATTTTTTATTTACTTACGTGACATAAACAAACGAAAAAACAACTAACAAAAGCGAGAGATCCGCAGTTAAACTAATAGTTGTACTGATAAATAAACTAGTTTCGAACAATGAAAATTTACCTGTACATATTTTTTTTATGAGGAAATAGCGAATGTAACACTGACAAAAGTTAGATGGATTATTCCGTACATTTTCCTTATTTTTTCAATTAAATGTTAATTTTATCGCATGTGCTGATAATTAATTTAAAAATAAAAAAACATTAAAATTGATTTTTCCCTCGTAATAAATTTTCCTGAAATTTACACCATTTGCTAACAATTTCTATTCTAAAAATTTACTGTAATTTATTTTTTTTATTTCTAATTTTTGTTTATAATTATACTATTATTAATATTCCTTCACCGAATTATTATTTATCACACAAAACAACGAATAAAAATTTCGTAAAACTGTCTAAAATCACAAAATAGAAAAAAAAATTTAATTCCAAAAAATAATGTCGAATTGGATCAGTGGTAACGTGTCTGATTAATTGCAAAACTGTCCCAAGTTTGAAACCAGTCAGTTTTTGTTTTTTTCTCCAAAATTATTTCATTCCTAAAATTTTATTATTTTATTTATTTTTGCTGTTTTCCATTTTATACATGGAAAAATAGAATACAAATCACAGGATCAAAAAACAACTCAATTATTTTAAAAAATATTTAATAACAATTTTTATTCTCTTTTCTCAACATTCTCGCGAAAAACACTTTACACTCAACATATATATTGCACATTTATATCAGTTATTTTCATTAAAAAAAAAAGAAGACGAAAAAAACTTTTCAAAATCACGTAATACGGAAAAAAATATTTTTGTATATATAATATATGTAACTTAAATTAACAATTTAATTAACTATAAACATTTATATATAAATAGTTTAGTGTACAACGGTGGTAGAAAAAAATGGTAAAATAACAATTCTAATATTTATACATATATGAGAAATAATACTATTTTGTATTGTAAATCGACGATTAAAACAGATAAAAAACAATTATCTAGAAAGTTTTTTGAAAGTAACAGAACTTTGAGAGCACCAATTTTTTATCACGAAGTTTTTCTTTTTTTTTAGTATAAATAAAGTAATTGGTTTTCTCGCGTTTATAAAAATCTTGTATGTAAGATAATCGTTTAAAAAAATAAAAAAAAAGAATTGTGTACAATTTGAGGATATAAAGAGGAGACTCATGCTCGACAAGAGTTCGGTCTTGTATATATCTTTTTTTAAAATGCAAATTAAATTAATGAGTTTATTAATTTAGTTTAATAAATTAAATTAAAACTACGATCAGCTAGGTGATGTAATTGTGTTTCTTCAGCGAACGATGAAACTTAGAATTGTGGCCACTAGAAGAGAATAATTTTTTGGTTAATTATTTTTTATGAGTAGTAAACGTCAGTATTAATAGAAAATGAAAATGTTTTTTATATTTTATTTTTAAATTATTTTAAAAATTTTGTTGCGTATTTTTTTATTAATTGTATTGAATGTTGTTTGCAGTTTTAGTCAACGTCGTCAAAATTAAAATTTATTTTGTTTCAGTAGTAAAAGTCAACGTCGTATAAATTAAAAATCATTTTGCATAATTAGTAACAGTATTTAGTCATAATTTTTTTTCACAAGTAATAAAAGTCAATATTGCTTTAAATAAATGAAAATTAAAAATAATTATTCTCACCAAGAAGTTGAATTGCAACTATGATAATCAGTGTATCGCAGTAGTCGTCAATCAAATAAGTGACCATCATATTTCCTACGAGACTTCCTACTCTACCGAATAATCCTAAAAGTGTTCCTGCAATCATTCTGCAGGCGAAAAACAAAAATTATTATTTATTTCATAAATAAACGTGACAAATTAATTAATATCAAATTTTTAAAATGTTTTAAAATTTTTTTATAAAAATGGTAAAATACCTGCAGTTTGTTGGAAAAGTAACAACTAATAGACAATACATGAGACTCATAGCCAGAGATGTCATTGATTCAAAAATACACGAAAGTACTAAATTTTGAAGGGAGGATTTCACCAAAAATAGTCCTAAGGTCACAACAAATGCCACGGCATTCGTGAATACTGCAAATTAATTAATTTATTGTTTTACTCTTTTGAACCAAAAAATTATTCAATTACATTACTAAATTTGAACATTATTTTTTCAATTAGTTATCAAATGTAATTACTTGTTAACTAATAATTGTCTTTAATAACAGTTATTAACTTATTATTGATAATTATTAACATTTAATTATTTTTTATTATTATTATTATTATCACTAATAATTATTTATAATTAATTACTTATTCTTATTATCATTATCATTAATAAGTATTAATAATTAATTATTTATTACTATTATCATTAGTCATTATTAATTAATTATTAGTTAACATAAATTTTTTTTTAATTTGTTTTTAAAAAAATTATACCATAAAAAATAATATCGTGAAAAATAATAAAATAATGGAATTGATTAAAATATTGAATTAGATTGAAAAAATTCGCAAATAAAATAAAAATTTGAATGAGATTGAATAATTACCTAAAAAGAATTTGAATCCCATCCTATCAACGAAAAGTGGTACAATTACAGCTGCAGGAACACAAGCGGCTCCTAGCCATAGAGAATTTATAAAAACACTGGGATCTATATGTCGAATACAAGTTTCTAGAGGAACATCAACTTCCTGTAAAGAAAAATTTTTTTATTACAATTAATCAAAAAAATGTTAATAAATAAAGAAAACTTGTATAAATTGTATAAAAATTTGTAAATTATTAACTATTATTATGAAAAGGAAATTTACCAATCCACCCTTTTTCTTTTTTTTTCTTTCTCTATTATTACAAAAATATTTTTATTATTTATTAATTTTTACCTAATAATTAGTTGTTAATTAATTATTAATTAATAGTTTAATTGAAATAATGAATTAATTTTACATTGAAATAATAATTTTTTTTTACATTGGAAAAATTGAACAAAAAATAAAAATAAATACATTAAAGCAAATTTAAATAAAATGCTTAAATAAAAATATTTTTGATAAATATTAAAATATATTTTGCTTCCAATTAAAGTAAAAAAGCATGAAAAAAAAAATCTCACCGCAGTTGAATTGAGAGAAATCAATTGCTTTGAAACAGCACAAATGCTCGTTGTCTCATTGGGAAAATGCTCTTCAAATTTGGCAAATCTTTCGAAAATTTCCGGTAACCACAAAAGTAGAGAATAATACGATGACAATTCCAAAAATCCAATGATACAAGCAACGGAAATACTTTTTAAATATGTCGACGATTTGACCAACGTTTTTGCCTGTTTTCGAAAACTTTTTACAATATCCGTGAATTTTTTACTTTTCCTCGTCATTTTTTCTGCCTCGAGAGTTTTATTTTGCCACTGCGCCACCAATTTCGCCAAAGCAGCATCTTCACTATTCATTAACATATCCTAAAACAAAATTTTAAATATTTTCCTTATTTCAAAATTTTTCTTTGCCCCCAAACGAAACAAACAAACAAACTATTATATATGACTATTTTTTTGAATACTGTCGTGTGAATTATTATTTTTTTTTTTGCGAAAAAAAAATATTTAACAGAAATAATTCAACTACACATGGTACTTAACTGTAACAAGAGTTGTGAGACGAGAAACTGGATTTCTGGAAAAAAGAATGTTTTTTTTCCTTTTTTATGTTTATCCAGAGAAAAGGGGATTGTTTTTTAAAATTTTTAATACAGAAAAAGATATTTTCTATTGTGGAAAAAAAGATTTTTCGGAAAATAATAAGATGAAATTGTACTGAAAAGTACAGAAGTAAAAATTAAGAAAACGATTCTTTTCTTTTTTTTTGGAAAAAAAGTTTCGGATATTCAAAGAATTATAATGATGATAAATCGAAATTAAAGGAGAATGTTTTTATTACAAAAGAGATGAAATTATAAATGATCAATTTTTTTTCAAGAGACGATTCAGAACAAAAGAAAAAAATTCTGAACAAAAAATTCAAAAATGTTAAAAAAAATTCTTTTTAAAGAAATTAAATTTAACTTACAAAGTACTTTTGTGATGACAATCCAGTATTTTCTTCGTACATTCTCCCAAGAACTTTTAATAGTTTCACATTTTGTCCAGTTTCCGCGAGATATTTTGGTGTTTCGGGGAAAAAGAATAAAGTAATCGCTATTAATTCCGCCGGTAAACAGCAGACTAAAATAAATAAATTCCACGAGCGAAAAAAGAAATATTCCGATTCGTAAGCGAATTCCAGTGGAAGAATAATCCATGCTAAATCTGAAAAAGAATTTTTTTTCTTTACATATTTACTGAAGTTAACAAAAAAAAATGTCTACTATTTTTTTCATTCACATTTTTTTAATTTATTCAATTTTTTCTCTTTGATATTTTTTTTAATTTATTCAATTTCTTTTCATTGATATTTTTTTGACTTTATTCATTATTTTGGTTTTTTAAAGACACTAAATTGGCATTTGTTCATAAACTCTAATGCAATAATGATTCAAATTTTCTTAATTAATTTCTTTTTGGTTTCTAATTCTAATTTCTTTTTGGTTTTTAATTTTTCTTTAAAATTATTTATATGACTTAATTATTTTTAACTAAAGTGATAATAATGTAAATTTTTGTCTTACTAGGTAAAATTAAAAGGCCAACGATCCACGCTGCCTCCATCCATGAGAGAATTCTTTTGCGGAATTTCTTTGGCTGAAATTCACCGATGTATGTAAATAATAAAGCTACTTGGCCAGCAACTCTGCAAAAATTTCGTAAGTACAAAAAAAAATTAGTAAAAATATCCTGAGATAAATTAATATTGAACAAAAATATAATTAAAACCAAATGAGATTGATATTAAAATTTAAAAAGCTTAAAATTTAAATTACAAGAAATAAATTAAAATTAAAGAAAATTTAAATTCAAATTAAAAGAAAAAAATTCAATTTAAAGAAAATTTAAATTCAAATTAAAAGAAATAAATTAAAATTGAAGAAAATTTAATTTAAAATTAAAAGAAAGTAAAATTATTAGTAATTTTAATTTAAAAAAAGAAATTAAAAAAAATAATTACTTATTGGGAATATGCAAATAATAAACGATGGGAAATTAAATAGAAAAACTATTTTTTATTTTTTTATTCATTTTTTTGAAATTAGAAAATAATGAGCTATTGGAAATATGCAAATAACAAACATTGGAAAAATAAATAGATAATTATAATTTTATTTTTATTATTCTTTCAATTTTGATTTTTTTTTCTATTGCTGAAAAGAGAGAAAAAAATATTCTACTTACGCAACACCACTGAGGAACTTGAAAAACAAAAAAACCCAATAATTTCTGACAATGGAAGCAATGGCCTCTGAGATTCCTTGAATAAATAGTGTCATAATTAAAGCCTTTTTACGACCTTTCATATCAGCAACAAAACCCCAAATTAAACATCCAAAGCACGTGCCTAAAAATAGGAAAAACTATTGTAACATTATTAAATAAATAAAGTTTTTTTCAAAAACAAAAGCTAAAAAAAGACAATAAAGTCAACAAAAACTTAATTATCTACTTAAGCAATTTTTTATTTATAACAAAGTGTGATTTTTTATCATCTTTTTTTGGTAACTGTTTTTATAATTTTGTTTTTTAAATATCACAATTTATTTATTTTATTGTTAAGTATTTTCTTTTTTTATTTCATTTATTTAAGTAATTTAAATTTATTAATTTATTTAAGTAATTTAAGTTGGAAAATAGTGGGAAAAAATGTAAATTTACCCAATAAAGGAGCAATTGCTATACGCCCCTTATCAATTGTCTTTAATTGAAAATCACATACTGCAGCAGGAATGATAAAGCTAGAACTGGTAATACTGATTGCAGAATTCATAAATATTAAGGCACCCAATATCGATATTTTCCAATTGAATTTACCGAAACCTGAAAATAAAAACAATTTTTCAAATATTTATTTTTGCAAATTATCTACAATTAAAAATTTAAAACAAAAATTAAAACACAAATCTATTTTCTGTTAGATTTTATTTTGATTTTAAATTTTTAATTCTTTATACCTATTAATTTTTTTTATATCTATAAATTTATTTTTTATTAAGTACAAATTTTGTTATATTTTTTAAATATACGGAAAAGAGCAAATTATTAGATTAAAAAATATTGTTTCTCAATTTTTCAATTTTTTATTCAGTATAAAATTAATTTCGGCCATTGTCACATATTTTTTTATAGAATTAGAAATTTTTAAATTAGAAAATTGGCCAATCAAGAATTTTTTCTTTGTTTTAAATTTTGAATCTAATTAATCATTTTTGTATCTGTTTTTAATTATTTTCTTTGGTTATTTAATTTTTTAGCATGCTTTGTAAAATTAATTTCAAAAAGTTGATAAAATAGGAAAAATAGTGAATTACCAAATTTCTAGAAAAGTATTTTAAAATCTGCCTTTAATTTATTGAATAGAAATAAATATTACCTGTAGCGTCAATGGCATTTTGAGCTACGGCCTCGTCTGTTTGTGAATCTGTAACAAATTAAAAATTGTTATTCTTAAATTCCAAATTTAATATTATTTATTTTCTATTTTTTCTTTTATTTTCTTTTTTTTTCTTTAAAAAAATCAAATGAAAAGTTTAAGAAATATTTTTAGTCACTTATTTTATTTTATTTATTTTTTAATGCTATTTTTGATATTAATTTTGCAAAATAAAAATTATTCATTACCCGTGTTCATAATGAAACACTTCACTAACTTCATGTGTGAAGAATGAAAAACTAACTTTACCAAGAGAGAATGACAAAAATTTTTCTTATTTTTTTGAAAAAATTGTTATTATTAGTGAATTATATATTTATTAGTAAATTATTTCTGCTTTTACTCAAGTTTCATAAAATACAAACAAAGTGGAACCATAAAAATTATATACAGTTTAATAATTTGTTGCAAATAGCAGTTATGCAAGTAATGACTTTTTAATTTTGAGAATTCTTTCAAGGAGCAATTATGACGCAGCTTGTCATAAAAATACTTCCTCATTTTTCTATTTTTTGTCAAATATTCATAAAAGCTCGTGTGTAAAATAGTATACTTAATTATGACTCGTGTTGAAAAAAATTCGCTCACTCATTTTTACCAATAATGGTGAGTTAGTGTTTATTTTATCAAAAAACCAATTCAAATTTTTAGACTATATTTATTTTTTTCCCAAAAAACGGGATTAAAAAAGGAATAAAATTAATATTTCAAAAATTAATATATTGAAAAAATTTTGACTTTACGGAAATTAATTAATTTTCCCTTGCGTGTGACAATAAATAATTATTAAAAAATAAATAATTTAAATAATGTTATAGTAAATAATTACCAATTACTATTAACGAATAATACTACTTTATATTTATTTATTTTATTTATTACAATCTGTTTTATTTTTAATTGTTTTTATTCAAAAATATTTTTCTATTTTTCTTTTATCTATCATCTTTTTAACATAATATAATTCACTAATTTTAATTTATTACTAACTTGATAATTCTCCGAATCGTCAATTTATTATCAAATAATTCACGATAATAAAGTGTCAAAATAGAGAAAATTTTATTTTTCTATTTTTCTTCAAAAAATTTTTAATTTATGGACTGTGTTAATTAGACTAGAAAAACATCCATTAGAGTTAAATAAAGAAACACGAGACTAGAATTAAAAAGAAAAAGAATTGATAAGATTTTGTTGATTATAGAAATTAAAAAATCATTTGACAAAATTTATAACGCGCCCCTTTTCGTTGGATCCTCCAGTCAATGGAATATGATTGTTTACATTCGACCCCAATGAAAGCCATCTTCATTTCAATCAATTTGATATGACTCGCGAGTAAATTGTCGTACGCACAATGATTTGTCATCTTTATAACCAAATGAAGAAAAGTACAAAAAAAAATCAAGAGTCTCAATAGGTATTGTGAAAAGAAATACAAATTAATTTTTTTATAACAATAATAAATAATAAATTATAAAAAATTAATAATAAACAATTTATTAATTAAAATAAATAAAAATAGATAATATAATTTATTGATGAAATTTATTTTTATAAATTGTATATTATATTTTGAATTTTAAGTCTATCAAATTTTGCAAATATTTTGTAATTTTTTTGTAAAAGAAAATTATTTATTCGCTAAATTTGAGTTATTAACAATGTTCACTAATTTAAATTAATGACTGACTATTTGCTATTAAATTAGTAAATTTTACTAACTAAATAGTTGAATTACTATTTATTGGTAAAATTTACTATATATAAAAATTACTTTTCGTCTTTTAAATTAATAAATTTTACTAATAAATAAGTAGAAATCCCTATTTATTTATTGAATAAAATAGCTGATTTTTTTGTCTTTTAAATTAGTAAATTTTACCAAAAAATCGTAATTTCTACTAATTTATTAGTAAAATTTACTAATGAAATAAAACAAAATTGTTATTCAAATAAGTAAAAACAAAAAAATTGCGAGAAAATTGCGAAAAAAATTGAATGCACGTATTCGTAAGATGTTTTTCTCATTGACTTTGAAAAACTGGTGTTAGCTGGTTTTGAAACAAGAGACTTTTATAGTAATCCGAGAAAACACTTTTAAATTTTCTATAATAAATCTTCACATACAGAGAAAAATGGATTATATCGTGAAAAAAAATCATACTGCTATAAATTTTGACTTGCACGAAAATTTAAATAAATCTCTATTTTCACTTTCACTGAAATTCAAATAACTCTCAATTTTGCATTCCACGAAAATTCAAATAGAGAGTTAGTAAAATTCTGCTAAATTAGTAAAATTTCACTCACTGTTAGTAACATTCAACTAAATTATTAAACTTTCGCTAATTGTTAGTAAAATTCTACGAAATTAGTGAAATTGCACTAATTGTTAATAAAACTCTGCTAAATTAGTGAAATTGCACTAATTGTTATTAAAATTTTACTAAATTATTAAAATTACACTGAATTTTAGTCAAATTCTATTAAATTAATTAAATTTCACTAATTGATAGTAAAATTTGACGAAATTAGTAAAATTGCACTAATTGTTCGTAAAATTCTAGTAAATTAATTAACTTTCACTAATTGTTAGTAAAATTCTAGTAAATTAGTAAAATTGTACTTATAATTAGTAAAATACTATGAAATTAGAAAACTTTCACTGCTTGTTAGTAAAATTATTACTAAATCATTTGATGAATGACTTCCCATCATTTTATTATTAACTAATTTTACTAATTTAAATTTAATTGGTTTAAATTAATTTAAATACATTTCTTGAATGAAACAAACATATATGAATTAATTGTGCCCAGTAATTTTTATTTATATCAAAAACTCAAATATTTTATTAAAATAAATAATTATTTTCAATAAAAAATATTTATTTCTCAAATAAATATTTATGTTAAATAAATCAATTCATTTAATGCAACATAATTAATTACTCCATCCAATTAAGATTTATTCTGTTCAAATCAATGTAATACGGATAATTCTAGTTTTTTGAATCAAAATTTTTTTTAGATCTAAATAAGAATTTATTAAAGCAAATAAATATTTTGCAATTAAATTAATTAATTGAATCAAAGAAATGGAATTAATTTGATTGAAAGAAATGGAATTCATTTAATTAAAAGAAATTGAATTAATTTGATTGAAAAAAATTGAATTAATTTGAATCAAAGAAATTGAATTAATTGAATAAGATAAATTTAATTAATTGAATCAAAGAAATTTAATTAATTGAATCAGATAAATGAAATTAATGAAATCAAATAAATTTAATTATTTAACAGAAGTAAATTTTCGTCAGTAATATTTTTTGTTATTGATTATTATAACACTTGGAGAGTTACGTTAATAATAACAAACTCGATTACTGACCTTCGAAATCATCAGCGTCAGAATATGATGAATCCTCGGAATTACTTTCCGATAAATTTTTATGCCGATCATTACGAAATAATTCTTGTGAACAATCAGAAATTTTATTGCAACTGAGACGTGACATGGTGCTCCTTCAATTCGCAAAACTCAAATGCCCATATAATGTGTCTTCTACTTATCGTTTACATATCTGATAATAATGTTCATGCCCGTATTTAAAATGTCCCTGATGAATAATTAATAAAAAAAAAAAAATCCCTCCCCCCAACGCCTCTCTTTTCCCTAAACAGACCCAATTTGAATCAATTTTCAATTAAAAATTTTAATTACCAATTGATTGGTACACTATTGTATAAATTATTGTTTCTCTTTTAGTTTTTTCTGCAAATGAAAAAAAAATGGAGAAAAAAATTATTTGAAAACAAATTTCATCAGCTTTTACTCTTCTTTGCTCTCTCGCTCTCTCACTTATAATACTCCCCTGACAATGAGAAAAGTCCAGTTTTTTCTGGTGCGATGTATTTTATTTTCATATACACATATTTAACGGTAACGGCTTTATAAATATGCTTTCATTATATTCAATTAATTTATAAATTAGATCACTTGTTTTTATCCAATTCTTCACGTGCAGCTTGACTGCCGGACAAAGTGCAAAACAAAGCAGGAAAGTACTAACATATATAATAATTTAACTTTGTTGATGACACTTGTTTGATATAAAAGGGATAGAATGAAATAAAAAATAATCTTTCGAAGGATGTAAATTCGAAAAATTGTATACATATATTTTATTAGTTTGTTAATAATTATTTGCCATCATGATCTTAAAATGTGTTTTAATACGATTAGTTGGGGGGAAATACTTTGTGAGAATTTATTTATTTTCTTTTTTTTTGCAAATGTTAGAGACGTATGAATCATTCAGAGTTAGGTGAAAGCTTTGCGTGTTATCAGTCGTTTGATGATTTAGTGTAAAAAGCTTATCGTGAGACATTAATTATAATATTGCTGTTTATTTCTTTTTTTTCTCGTTTCTCAATTATTAAACACATGTTTTATGAAAATCAGTTGACTTTATTTTTTTTTTTTTTTGAAGGAAAATAAATGATAAGCGTCGTATCTGGAGTAGTTTGATTAACACTAGGAAGGATTAACAAGTGATTTAATTTTTACGACTTCTTATTATTGTCTACGTCTTGAATTTTGTATTAATTACTGTTGATTCATGTAGATTTTGTTTAATTTATTTCTCAAAGAATTTATTATTTTTTGCCTTTCTTCAAAAGTGAATGTTTTTATCTATTAACAAATAATATTAATAGAATTTTTTATTAATATTATTTTATTCAAAAAAAATTCTATTCCATCTTATATTTTTTATACAAATGTATATTATTATTATTATTATTATTATTATTTATTAATATAATTGTCTATTAATAACTAGCAAGTTTTGCAAACAAATATTTGTATTCAATTTATCCTATTTTGAAAATTGGAAAATTTATTATTTTCCAAAATTTTTAATAAAAATTCTTTGAAAAAATTCAATTATGTTCAATTTAATTTTAGAAAAATTATTCGTAAGAATTGAATTATTTGTATCAAATTATCAAAAATAAATTACTTTTCAGATTCAAAATGATAAGTCACAAAAAATTATAACTAATTAATGCATTAAATTTTATCAATTAAAATACTTTTTCCGGAAATTTATTCACTGTCGTCGCTTGGAAAATATTTATATGCAGATTTTTTAAATTTATCAAATTTTGATTTTTCAAATTTTATTTCTTCAAATTTCAATTCGTCAATTTTTAATTCATCAAGTATAAATTTACATCTAATTTTAATTCATCGATTATAAATTTTAATTTTAATTTGCAACTAATTGAAATTTTTTAAAGTTAAAATTTGCAAAAAATAAAACCAAAAAGTAAAGATACAAAAATAAAAGTAGAAGACACACACACCTTCCCGCATTTGCACTTACAATTTAAGAATTTAATGAGAGAGAAATTTGAACAGATGTATTTAAAAATTTCCTCATCGCGTTCGTATCACTGTTTTTTTTTTTTTTGGGAACGATTTTTAAATAAAGCACCTGGTATTAAATGTTGCAGCACACTGTCTAGCAAAAGTTGTAAACACAAAGTAATATTGCAACGAAAAAATTAACATAATATAGCCTTAGAAGAATTTTATAATTTACATTTACAATGAATACGATTAACGTCCTCCAAACGATAAGTTCACTTCTCCGATAATTCATCGTAATTAGACTATAAACGTCTGTTTAATGTTCTGTTAATGAGAACGCAGTAATTTTTAATTTTTTTTTAATAAATTAAAATTCGAATTTTTTACGACAAGAATTTTTTTCATTAAACATTTTAAATTTATATTATATATTTTATTTAGGACATTTTTTTTACATTTGTCATAATTTTTACCCTTCTTTATAAATAAATTGTATTTTATGTTATAATTTTTTGTCTTTTCGAAATTTGTTTTATTTTTTACATTTATGTTTAGAAATATTTTGTCTATTTTTCAAGAAAAATGAATTTTAATTGTTCACTGAATATTTGAGATTTAAGTAAAAATTTGTTTTTCAAATCGAACCAGTCGGGTGTGAGATTTATCTGGATTGGAGTAGAAATGCGAACTTGTTGAATATTTATTTATTTTAGTGCAGAATCAGTATAATAATAAATGTTGCAATATTTTAGAGATGAAAATTTTTTTTATGACTTTGACGTATTCATTATCGTAGTTTTTTTTATTTTCTTTTTCTTTGTATTTTAATGTTTTAATGTTCACAGAAAAACAATTTTCATAAATTATTTTTCACTCAATTATTGAAATAAATTATTTGACTCAATTATAAATAAATGAATTGACTCGATTATAAATAAAATATTTGACTCAATTGTAAAAGAATTATATAGTTTGCTTTTAAAAAAATTATATGATGCAATTATAGAGAAATTGGTCGATTTAATTATTATGTAAATGAAAATATTTGAATCAATCATAAAAAAATTATTTGATTCAATTATAAACACAAACTTTTGACTCAATCACCTGGAGAATTAATTATTTTATTCATTTCTGTTTTAAACTATTCGATTCAATTGTAAAAAAAATTGTTTTCTAAAAATAAGTATTCAAAAAATATTTTTTCACTCGATTTGCAAAAAAGAAGAAAAAATTTGAATTTTGTTAATTAAAGTCGTCAACTTTTTTTTGCTCTTATTTTCGTAGTATATGGCGTAAATAAAAGCATTTAAATAATGAAGTATCTTTTTTTTGTTTAATTGAAATTAATCACATTTAAGTTAAACGTTTCACAGATAATTAAGCAATTCCAAACAAGAGAAGAAAATTAGTATCAGATTACCGCACTTGCAACATGGTGTGTGGCACGTGCGACATACTGTAACAGATTATAATTGTCTCAATTATTACTATATACGTATAAACAGTTTTTCTCAAATTAAAAAAAAAACTCTCGGACCTCTAAAAATTCTTTTTAATTTACAAAAAATATCGTCGAAAACAAAACGATTAGTTTGAGGAATTGCTGTAAATAAAATAATAAAATAATTTTTTTTTGTAATTATACAAAAATTTTATTTTTATTATATTTTTGACAATTAATCAATTTTTCGATGAATGAAAATTAACCGATTTTGCAATATTAGTTAATTAATTTCTCAAGTAATGAACATGAATTAATTTTCTAATTGATGAAAATTAATTAATTTTTTATTGAATAAAAATAATTCAAATTTTCAATTATTAGCATAAAGTTAATTTTACAACAAGAGAAAATTAATAAAATATATAATACATGAAAGTTTCATATTCAACTCAATTAAATGTGAATTCTTTTTTTGTTTTTAGAATCTAATTTTCTTATGAAGAGTTATCTCCTTTTATTTACGCTTATACAATTTAATATATCAGGTCGTTCACACACGCGATTCTTTTATTACTTGACCGGGACTAATTACGTCATGAGTATTTTTTTTCGAAAATATCCCCCCATATATTGAATACAAATAGGTGACAATAATTAATTTTTTATTAATAAAAATTTGCATTTATTGTATAAATTTATTATTTTATTATTATTATTAGATTATTCTACTATATTATTAAATTTTATTATAATTATATTATTATTATTATTATAATTATTATTTATTATTATTATTTAATTAATTAATTAATTGCAGAGAAAAGAAATTTATTTTATTCAAGTAAAATAATTTTTTAATCCAAGGAAATAACTATTTGATCATAAACAATTATTTGGTTATTTCAATCAAATCAATTTTTCATCAGTGTATTATAATTAAATATTTTTTATCGGTAATGAAAAAATTATAAATTTAAAATTCCAAGAACATTTTAAAAAATTTGTTTATAACAACAGGAAATATAAGTAAAAAAATTGTGTTTGTAAAAATTAACTTTTTTAAAACAATTTTTTTTAATAAATTTTACTAATAAATAAAATTTTTTACCAATTTATTAATAAAATTTATTAATTTGAAAGCAAAAATTTAAATTAATAATTCTAATTTAGACAGTAATAAAGAAATAAAAAAAATCGCCGTAACAACAAAAAATCAATTATTAAAAATCGTGGTAACAAAAAAAAATTAATTATTAAAAATCGTCGTGAATTACTTTATTTAAATACGCACTTATTGTATTTTTCTCGAAACGAAAATGAAAAATAAAGAAAACGAAAAACGATAAAAAAAAATTAATATTGTCACTATTTTTTCTGTCTTTATTAATCCTTTTAGACGAAACTTAACACGTTTTTATCACAACTTCAATTTAACAATACTGCTTTTTTTCCCACTGAACCGAAAAATTGGCGAAAATTCAAACAATTTCACACTGTTTATATATTTCAAAAGAAATCCTTGGAAAGTGAGAGTTACGTTTATTTTTTGGACAAATCCCAAATAAATAAATTATATGTTCCGATAAACAAAGAAACGTAAATTTTTTCGTATCAAATTAAAATTTCCGTATTTATTAAATGAGAATTCTTAAATTAATAAAATCTAATAATATAGAGAAATTAATATTAAATAATTGTAATTACATCTTGACAGTAAACTGTATCATTAATGTAAATAAATATTTATCAGCAGAAATATTTATTTAGAAATTAATATTAAACATAATAATAATAAAAAATAATATATTTGACAATTAACATAAATATTAATATACTAATTAATAATTAATAATAACCTATAAACTATTTTTGTAATTGTAATTTATGATTATATAATTTTTTTTATTTAAATTTATATTTAAATTTATTTATGTACATTTATATTTAAATTTATTTATGTAAATTTATATTTATAATTTTAATTTGTAATAATTCGTGCCCATCAATTATTAAGGGTATAGAATTTGGTAAATACAAAAAAATAATAAAACAAAATAATAGTAAAAAATAAAATGAATAAAATATTATTTCACTCGTTACTCGATAAATACAAAATTGTATCAAATTTTATGGACAATTGTGAAAAATTAGTTCGAAGCTCAATGAAGAAAAGTATATTATAAATAAAAAAAATTATTTATAACTCACCGATTTTCTGACTGGCAGAAATCCGAAGAAGATTCGGATCCAAAGTAATAACACTGACAACCATTTTTTTTTTTCTTTTTAAAGTCCCTCGTCAAAATAGTTTCTCAAAATATTTCGAAATTTTGAAAAAAAATCTCCTCACAAAATGAAATGAGAGAACTATTTTTTTTTCTCTTTCTTCAAATCACAATGAATTCCATTTCGACAGTAGAACAAGAAGCTACTGGTGATGCGTTGTGTTCTCGATTCCTCAGATTCATTGGAGGAGCTCTCTTTTAAATACAGGGCTGACTAAGTGTTGTCAATCTTTAATTGATAATCACAATGATTATTATTCCCTTTCTGCTGTGACAGTTTGAGTTAGGGGAAAGAAAAGAAAAAAAAAATTATTCTCTTTTTTTTCCTCCAAAAACGTTAACACTATATTTGAAATGCGAAACAAATGACAAAAAAGATTTTCCCCTTCTTTCCTTTCTTCTAGCCCAAGAAAAACTTATTCATTATTTGTATTTATAATTAGATAACGCATTACCCCGCACAAAATGATAAAGTATAAATTTTTTATTATCTGTAATTCTTATCGACGAGAATAATTTCATCAGTTTTGTCCTAATGTTAAAATAAGCTATTTAAAAGTTTTTTGTCTAACAGTTAATATATCACATCGTATAATATGCGAAGAAGGTTGTAATAAAACTATTAATGAAAAATCAAACAGTCATTAACTTACCAAAACTGAAAAGGTCATATTAAGAGGTTTATTTAACCTACTATTGAAATAAATCTCATATACAAACATTTTCTTCTATTTTACAAATAATATTTTTCATTTACCCCGCTGATTATTAATTATTTGTTTGTATAGAATAAAATTTATTTTTCGAATTTTTTTTTCATAGATAAAAAATGACAGCGATGTAAAATTAAATAATAATTAATCGAAGTAATAGTGAATTAAAAATAATATTTCATTCAACTGCCCGATTATAACTATTTGTTTAAACAAAATATAATTTATTTTTCAAATATTTTTTTATAGAAAAAAAAATATAAAAAACCACAAAAAAAGAAAATAATTAATCGAAAACGATATTTTATTAACCTGGATGGTAATTACCTAAAATACTTATTTTTTCGAATTTTTTCTCTAGGAAAAATGTTATTTGTTTATAAAAATTTTTTTTTTAGAATTTGTTTATAAATTTTAAAATTATATTTTATAAACAAAAAAATGGTATTGTTAATTATTAATAGAAATAAAACTAAACAATTGTTAATCGAAAAAATATTTTATTTACCGTGATAATTATTAATTGTACAAAACAAAATTTATCCATAGAAATATTAAATAAACATAAAAACTAAAAATAATAAGAATGATGAGAAAAAATACCTGAAACATTATTATCATCACGATGATTATAAATAATTAATTAAGTCATTACTAAATGTATTCCCATAATGACATAATAAATAATTGTAAAATAGTTTATTTTTATCTTTTCTATTTTTAATCATCGTCTGATTTTTAATAAAATAATTAATATCTCTGCTTTAAAAAAGTAAAAAAGTAATTAAAAAATATCGCCTGATTTTCAATAAAATAATTAATATCTGCTTTAAAAGAGAAAATAGTAATTAAAATTACCAAAATATATTTTAATTAAATAGTAATAAATATATAATAGAAAAAGAAGTGTATTGGAAAATGTGAAATAGGGAACCCCCGGTTTTTTTACTCTAGATTTGTGATTAGATTAATAAATTGTAAATGTAATAATAAAGCCCAAAATTAGATTAGATAAAGTTTATTTTTGATCGAAAATTATTCATACGAAAATATATTTCCGTAAATCATGTATTAAATGATTCAAACGAATCACAATAATATTATCCTTTTTTTTTTATAAACAGTCTCCAACGGAATTTTGCAGGTGGAAATTAATTTTTCCACAATATTCAAAAGAGAAGAAAAAAATTTACATAACATAAAAAATATTCAAAAAAAAAATAAATAAATAAAGAAAATTATAAACAAAATAATAAATATTCAAAACTAATAAACAAATATTCGTAGCGGAAAAAATATCCAATGCAAAAAAAAATATTCCAAACAAAAAAAATATACGACACAAAAAAAATAGTTGAAGCAAAAAAATTCTCTCAAAAAAAATATTGGAAAACAAAAAAATACTCGAAACGAAAAAAATATTCGAAGCAAAAAAATACTCGAATAAAAAAACTATTCGAAGTAAAAATATACTCGAGATAAAAAATATTTAAAGCAAAAAATGTCAAAAAAAATTATTTTCAGAGTAAAATAAAAAATGTTCGAAACAATATTAATAAAAAAGAATAAAATAATTTAAAAATAAAAAAAGAATTGAACCTCAACACGGGAGTTATACAATGAACTCTGAGAAGTTCATTTTTATGATACACGTTTAATGATAAAAAATAATTGCGAGAGTGAAAATAAAATTGTTTTTATTTAACATTAGAAATCTCATTGGAACAATTTTTTTTTTAATTGAAGATGAAACTGTACATACTGAGAAAAATAAAACTATTGCATATTTTTTACAAAATACTTGAAAAAAGAATTTTAATAGAAAACAATTACGTAATTATTTTGGTGAAACGATAAAATTGATAAAGGAAAATAATTAAACTCCCTGTAATAATATAGAAAAAAGTGGATTGCTACTTGTATTATGCAACGGAATTTTATTTTTAAAACATATTGTTTTATTTATTATTATTATTATTTGTCAATAATTTTTTGATTTTAGTTTCATGAAAGTTACTATTTTCTTTCTGCAAAAAAAAATTATCAATGTAATTATTATTAGTATTATTATTTTTATTATTTTTATTAACTTCAAAATAATTTTTATTTTGAAAAATAACTCTAAATTGCGTGTGATAAATGAAGTTGTAAATAAAAAATAATAAATACTATTTCTATAGAAAAATTAGGCATATTCAATAATTTTTTTTTGTTTTTTTGAATGTTGGGTTTATTTCGACACACTAGTCAAATAAAATTCTGTCACGTGTTTTAAAAAATGACACTTTAAATTTCCAGCTATGTCAATAGAATTATTTATAATCATTAATATTGACATTGTTTATAAATTAGGTTACTAAAAAATTGTATTTTTTTCTTCTAAAAATGATGTAAATTTTCTTCCATTAAATTCTTTTCAACTATTGTGCTATCTTGTGCGTATAATAAAATACGCGTGTATACATAATATACTTATTTGTCTGTATAGTGGAACTCTTTTTTTTTGTTTGAATTGGCCATTAATTTTAATTCCATATATGAATTTGAGTCGACTTGAAAAATTTTCTGATGTACTTATTATTATTGGGTTAATAAACAGGAAATATATTCAGATTTACGTCATATAATCAATTCTTTCTCCAATATTCTCGACACACGTGGACGCAAACACTTTCTCTCTAATAAACAAAAAAATTAATTTTTTACAATACTTCTTTATTAAAATACAAGTACACAGTTCTTTTGTATATTAATAAATTTCGCTAGTATGAAAGATTGTAGAATAGAAAATAAAAAATTATATAGAAAATTAGAAAATTATATAAAATACTGCTGTGGAACATTTTCTTTTGTTGGTAATTTTTTTGTGGAAGATTTTTTAAATTATTTTTTATAGAAAGAAATTATTTTTAGTAGAGAGTAGAAAAGTGGAAGTATTAGATGTAGAAGAGTAATAAAAATTATAATACTACAAATCGTGGTAATTAACAATTAAATATATATATACAAAGTCTTTTGCAAGTAAATTATAATCTATTTTCTTGGACGGAATAAAGACAGCTTTTTTTGTATGCCGCAAATTTATACAAAATTTGATTTGAAATCGCAGTTAAACGTATTTTTGTTCTTTGACCATTAAACAAAATATTGCTCCCACTGAAACAGTATAAATATTATAGATTTTTAATTAACTGACAAATAAAACAAATACATCGCATAGACAAATAAGCAGATAAATTAAATAATAAATAAGTAGGTAAGTAATAAAATAAATAATTGACAAAAGAAAATCAATAATCAAGAAAAATATAGAACAAAATATCAAAAAATAGGAAAATAGATATTAAAAAATTTGAAATAGATTAAAAACCAAAAAAATATAAAAAGTAGATGCAAAAATATGAAAACGAAAAACAAATAATAAAATTGGTGTATTTTATAAATTATTTCAGAACACCGATACTCACATAATAGATGCAATGCAATTATGTAAATTAATGGAACACAATGATTATCAATTAAATAACTGAAAAGTATATTTCCACATAAACTTCCTACTCGACTGAAAAATATAGCTAATGCTCCCGCGAATACTCTGAAAAATATTTTTAAAAATATTATTAAATATGTTTAATTTTTCAAAAAAAAAAATGTTTTTCTCAAAACATTTTATTTTCAAAAAACATTTCAATTTTTTTCTTATAAAATTTTTAATAAACTCAAAAAAAGTTACAGGCGAAAAATTCTTTGTTGAATATTAAGTATAAAAGTAAAAAATTCTGTATAAAATTTTTAATAAAATTTTTAAAATTACGTGAAAAAAATCCTGTTTAAAATTTTACAATAAAAATAATTAAAATCCAAAGAAAATTACCTGAAATTTGTTGGAAATATAACAACGACGAAACAAAAAATCACACTCATGCAAATTGATGTCATGGATTCGAAGAAACACGTTAGAATCATAATTTGCAATTTAGTTTTGGCAAAAAACATTCCAAGTGTTGTGAAAAACGCTGCCAATGTTGCGGCAACTGAAAAAAATTTTTATACAAATTATTGAATTAATTATTCAATTTAGAAGTAATAAATAATTCATTTTGTTCTCTTACAAATTGAGTTGAATTTTTTTATTTTACTTTTTTATTAACATAATATTAAATTTAGATTTTTTTAAATCTTTCATTACTTTATTAACATTAATATTATTTTAATTATTTTAATTATTATTATTATTATTATTATTATTATTTAAAAAATTATCTAATTATTTTGACTGAATTTCTTTGGTCATAAAAATATTTTATATTTACAAGAATTATAATCAAAATTATATATCAAAATTATTGCATCAGATTGTTATTTCTATATAAATTTTCAATTTTATGTTAATGAGAAAAAATTAAAAGCACATTAAAATTAGAAAATTAAGAGAAATACCTAAAAAATTCTTAAATCCCACTTTATCAATAAAAGTAACTAGAATTATGGAGGACGGTATACAGGCAACGGCTTGCCATAATGAATTAATGTACACACTAGTATCAATTGGAACATCACATCCAAAAGGGTCGATTTGTCTGTCAAATGAAACAAGAAGCGATAAACTAATTACGCTGACAAATATAAATTAAAAGTATTGCTTCATAGGGGTCAATATGTATCAACAAATCTTGACGTCACTGAATTTAAACATTAAAAAATTTTAATAATAAACTTTTTTTCTTCTTTTTATTTCGACTTTGAATAATATTAATTTTTCTTTTTTCAACATAATAATTTTAAATTGGTTCATCCTGTTTTTTCAATTTTTTTTCCAATTACACTATTATTTGACGTCAAACTATAAAATTAATATTGTATCGCATTTTTGACCCTAATTAAATCATAATTAAATAATAATTAAATAATAATTTAGAAAATAATTTAATTTACTGATTTAAATGACAATTTTAAATAATTAAATTAATGATTCAAATGCCAAGTGTAAATAATTGAAATAATGACTTAAATGACAATTTGAAGTAATAATGGAATAATTTTAATAAAATTTGAAATAGTAATAAAATAATTTGAAATAATAATTTAATACAAAATGTTGATAAAAAAATTCTAATGTTACAAAAATATTTCAAAATAAATTGGAAAATACTTTATTTTATTGGAAAATAAAATATTTTTTTTCGATTATTATTTGTTTTGTTATAAAATTATAGGATTTGTTATTATCATTATTATTATTATAATTATTAATATTATTATTTAATGGAATAAAATTTTTTTAAAAATATTTGTCGATAAAATTAAACTTACTCTACACTTAAATTAACTGATCTTGAGTACATTCGATCAGAAATAGAGCATATTGTTGCAGTCTCATTGGGGAATTTATATTGAAATTGAGCAAGTCGTTGAAAAACTTCAGGAAACCATAAAAGAAATGAATAATACGCTAATGTTATTGTAAATGCAATTAAGCAAGCCAATATAGTTTTGCTTAAATAAGGAGCAGCGCGAATGGCTTTTGCCTGATTTTTAAAATCAGATAAAATTGATTTTAATCTCACATCATTCTTGAAATCAATTTCCTCGTCGAATTCTTTTTTCTTCACATAATTCAATGCAAGACTCTGAGTTAATGGATTTTTGCATTCGCTTAGAATTTTCTGCAAAACAAGAAAGAAAAAAAAATTATTTATTTAAAAAGAAATAGTTCAAAAAAAGTAAGACAAAAAAGAGTTATTTACAAAATAATGATAATCAAACGAAAAATAATTATATTTCAGAAAAATAGTTCAAAAAATGATACAAAAGTTGTATTATTCAAAAAATAAATTATTTTAGAAAAATAGTTCAAAAAATGATACAAAGGTTTTATTATTATGCAAAAAATAAATTATTTTTGAAAATAAACGATTAAAAAATAAATGTTAAAAATAATTATTGATTCAAAAATAACTGTTCAAAAAGATGATTGTTACAAAAAAATTGTGTTACTATTATTATTCCAAAAAATAAATTATTTATGCAAATGAATGAAAGAATAAAGAATACTAAAAAAAATAATTAAAATAAATAATTAAAATTTACATTTATTACAAATTAAGATAAAACCCGAATTTTCGTCAAATTTCTTACAAAATAGGATTCCGGAGATTTACTTGTATTCTCGGTATAAACTTTGACGAGAACATTGAAGAGTTCAATATTCCGACCAGTTTCTGCTAAATATTTTGGCGTTTCCGGAAAAAATATCAGCCATAGTCCAATAATTTCCGCTGGTATTGAACATAGGAAGATAAATAAATTCCAAGATCGAAATAAAAAGAAGGAGTTTCGATAGTGAAATGTCAGTGGAATTATTGACCAGCCTAAAACTTTAGTAAAAAATAAAAAATTAGTACAATTTTCTTTGTGAAAATTTATCTATTTTAATAAAATAAAAATTCTATTTGCATTAATGTTTTAATACTCACGTGGCACTAAAACCATTCCAACAATCAAAGCTAAATCCATTAGTGAGAGAATTTTTTTTCTATAATTTGTTGGTTGAAACTCACCGACATAGGTGAATAATAAAGATAATTGTCCTATTACTCTGTAAAGCAGAAAATAATTCCTTTACATTTAAAATAAACAATTTTCATTTGTTATTTCTATTTAATTGTTGAGGATTTTTTACAAAGACTTTTTGTTTATAAAAAATGTGTTGAATTAAATTGAAAATTAAATTTAATATTTAAATTTAAAATTAAATTCAATTATTCAATTAATACTTATTTAATTTTACTACATAAAAAAAATAAATAATTATTGAATAAAATTAATTTTTTTTACTATTATTTAGAAAAATAATTTGTTTGTTTATTGTAATTAATTAATTTCTTCACTCACCCAAAGCCGCTGAAAAATTTCAATACCAAAAAACCCCAATAATTTGGAACAATGGACATTAATAATTCACAATTTCCCTGTAAAAATAGGGCAATAATGAGTGAAAATTTTCGTCCTTTCACATCGGCCAAAAATCCCCAGACAAATGGACCAAAACAGGAACCTGAAAATTTTTTTATTGCTAGTTTTTTAATTGAATTAAAAATTAAAAAATTAAAAAGAAAATAAATTGAAAATAAACCAAACCAAATTGTATTCGTTGCCTATCAAATAAAAAAAATGTATTTTTGCTTCTTGAAAAGAAAAATAAATAAAATAGAAGAAAGAAAAAAAGAATTTTTTTTATTTTTGTTTCCAAAAAATAGACAATAGATCATTAAAAAATAAAATCAAAAAATTTATATTTGTTCCCTAAAAAGAAACAAAAAGAAGAAAGAAAAATTATTTTTGTTCCCTAAAAAAGCAGAATTCCAATTAAAATAAAAAATTAAAAAGATGTAAATATAAATTTCCCATTTCATTCAAAATATGATTCATACCCAATATAGGAGCTGTGATAATTCTTCCTTTATCAATTGTCGTCATTTTAAAATCACAAGCTGCAGCCGGAATAATAAATCCTGTACTGAGAATGCTAAATGCCGCATTTATGTAAATCAACGAGCAAAGAATTGTTACTTTATAATTGAACTTGCCAAAACCTAGTTTAAAAAAAATGAAATATAAACGTAAAATTAAAGAAAAAAATCCAAGGAGAAAAATTGAAGAGATAAATTAGAAACCGAAAAAAAAGAGAAAAAATAATTAATGAACTTGAAATGCAGTGTGGATGATGCAACAATGGGAAATATTATAATGAGCAAGAAAAAAAAATTTCTTGCTTCCACAGATAACTAAAATTTATAATTGTTATGAAAAGAAAAGAAAGCAAAGCAACAGTGTTCTCATAAAAAAGAGAATAAAATAAAAGAAAAAATTTATTGTTAATTCCTTTTATTAATAATAAATTATAAATTAAATTATTATTCGATAAATTAAATTAAAAATTATTTTATAATTAATTATTTAAAAAAAAGTAGAACAATATTTCTTTCAAAAAAGACAATGAAATGAATGAAAAAATTTATTAAAAAAATTGTTAAATGATAAAATTTATTAAATTAAAAAATTAATTAATAATTAATTAGTTGGAAAAAAGTAGAGCAATATTTTATATTTTTATATTTTATTTTATATTTTTTCGATTATTGTTTATTATTGAATTAAAACTTTAATTAATAAAAAAATGAATTAAAAAATGAATTTAAAAAATGAATTCAAAAGTGAATTCAAAAAATTAGTTACAAAAAATGAATTAAAAAAAATAAATTAAAAAATAAAATCGAAACTTTATAATTAAAATTAAACTATATACCTGCTGCATTAATAGAATCTTCAGCAACTCCTTCTTTTGATTTCGAATCTAAAAGTTAATTACAATCAATCATTAAAGTCTCACAATGATCGTAAATTAGATTTAATATTTAATAAACACATTCATTTTATTACTGTGTCTATTATAAAAACTAACATCAATCATTGAAATTACTTTTTTTTCAAATTTTCAACTAGATACTTAAAATGTAATGTTTATTATGATTGAATAATATAAATGGTGTATTTAATGAATATATAAATATATAACACACTCTATCATTAAAATTACCGCGGATCTTCCTGATCATTAAGTTTTCAATTTTATAATTACCAGGAAAATTGTTTTATTCCGAGAATTATTATACACATGGAATCATCTTCAGTTTACGATATAATATTATTGTGAAACAATAATTTACCTGTTTCTTCATTTTGTCCAATTGAAGTGATTTTCAATGTTTGCTTGTTGCCCATGTTTCGTTTTTTTTTTAAATAAATGTAAAAACTGAAATATAATTCAAAAAAATTTTTTTTTTAATTCGTTTTCCTCTTTATTAATTTTAAAATAAAAATTAAGTGGATAAACAATTTTCTAGACTTTTTAATTAAGTAAATTAAATGAAAATAAGGATAATAAACAATTTCCAAAATTTTGTTCATTCCGAACATTAGAAAATTTTCTCCTACAAAATGAATGAATAAAAACTTTAAAGTTTATTTGAATTAATTTCCCATTTTTTAATTTATTTTAATTCACGATATATTTTTAAATTTACAATAATAAATTTATTTCTAATTTAATTTAATTCATTTTGTTTTTAAATTTATTTTAATTAATTCTATTTCATTTATATTTTAACGATAAAGTTAATATTTAAAAAAAATGAAGAAAATCGAGAATAAAAGTCAAGGTTATTCGAGTCATACACTGAAACTTAAAGAGGCAAACGACATATGATACAGAAAATAATATGTTTGATAAATAATAAATAATATTTTAATTATTGTTGAGCGAAATTTTAATTTTAATAGTTTAAAAATAATAACACTTATTATTCACCTAATTTTGAGTTTACAACATCAAATTATGATAATAATGACAAATGAAAAATGAAAATTAATTCTCCTCTGTATTTTATAATTAAATAAAATTATAAATTACAATTTTAATCAAAAATGCAGTAAAAAATTGAGACAGTCAAAATTTTACTCTTCTATTTACCTCGTTAGAAGGGAATAATTTTTAATCCAATATCGATGATCGTCAATCACACACGCACCAATGTGAACCACAATTTTGCATTTGACTCTGTTCGTTGTTATAAAAAAAATATATATATAAATTAAATGGAAATAATTCTCTTACGTAATTCATACCTTAGGTGGGAGATCAAATAAATCGTGCACCTTTATATATCTATGTTTCTTAAATGAACTTCTTTTCCATTTTATAATTAACATAACATTTTGATTTTTAAAAGAATTGATTCCTCTTATTTGCAATTTATAAATATATATACATATATATTGAACGTCGCAAAATATTTCGTAATTATTGTTTAACTCACGTCATAAACTAGTGAAGATAAGCTAATTTTCTGATTATCATAAACAATTATAAATAAAAATACAATTTTCAATGTTGAAAATTCAACATTATTTTCGATAATTAAATTTTCATTGTATATGATACGTGCGCATTTATTTCTTGTAATATAATAATAAAAAAAAATGAAATGTACCTTTAGAGTGTAAATTAAATAACTTTATATTCAATTAATCCATTCAGTTAAATAATTTTTTCATTATACAGATGAAAAGAATCTTTTACTTAAAAGAAACTGTAATTAGAAAAAACACTCGTTTGATAAAATTAATTTTTTTCCTCACTTCCACTAAGAAATGAAAACGATTAAAATTCGTAATTTTAAGCTCTTTTTTCAATTGATTATTGTTAATTATTTATAAAATAATTATGTCCAACCATTAATATTACAATTTTCAGTCAATAAAAATTAAAAAAAAATTTTAATAACCAAAAAAATAGAAGAAATTATTTATTTTGTTTAAATATAACAGTAGACAGTGTAAAAATTTATGAAATATATCTGTATTACATTATTAATGAAAATAACAGGAAATTATATTTAACCTGTTTTTATTTAATGTACGATAAAAAAAATTATCAAAAATATTTAACTACTGGTTATAAACATACACGCACACACAAATTGAATATAATTCTAAATTGTATTATTTTTTCCGAAGTGTCAAACTTAGTATTGTCGCCACTGAAACAAAAAAAAAACAATTATTTTACATTGTTAAAAAAAATGTATTCATTAAAAGTGAGCAATTACTTCTGAAAAATATTATCATTATTATTTACCAGAAATTATTTTAATTTAATTAATTATCGAAATTTTTATTCTTCTATATGTATATTCAAAAAATTAACAAAAAAATATTAAATTTTCACTGCGTACTTTAAGTTTTACTGATCAAACAAACACTGAACTAAATAATAGAAATTGAAACTCTTATAAAGGAAAAGTTTAAAAGTAATTAATATTTTTACACATATATTAAGTGGATTGAACATGAACGTTAACATTCTATGGGAGAAAAAACTTATAAAAATGTTATATACTTTTTTCTCTGATACTGAATCATAAGTCATAAATCATAATCCAAAGAAATGACATTTGATATTTAATTAATTCCTCATGCACTTTATATTCGAGAACAAGTCAGGAATTTCTGAATTTTTAATTTAATAAATTGTTTACCTAATAATTGAACAGCAACGCTCGAGATGAGAATAGTACAGTAATTATCGATTAAATAGGTAAACGTAACATTGCCAAAAATCGTTCCTAATCTGCTACAGAATACTGATATTGTGGATGCAAATATTCTGAAAAATAAAAAAATATGAAATTAAAAATATTGGTGTTAAAAAAAAATTCGCAATTTTTTTAAAATGAACATTATCGAAGGAAAATAAATAGAGTATTTTTTAAAAAGTTACCTCACATTCGTTGGGAATAGAACAACAAGAAATGAATACATGACACTGGCGCATGCTGACATTACTGCATTAAAAGTACACGAGAGTATCACATTTTGGAAATATGTATTTGCAAATAGCAATCCTATCGTCGAGGCAAATGCAATGCTCAATAGAGTTACTGTAAAAAAATATTCGGTTATTGTATTAATTAAAATACTTAATATATTACTTAAGGCAAATAAAAAACGAAAAAAAGTTAATTTTTTAATTAAGAATTTAACTAATAATTAAACAGCAAATTAATTTAAACAGCAAATTAAATTCAATTTTTAATTAATAATTAAATCCCGTGAATAAAAAACGAATAGTTTAATTAATTATTAACATTCAAAATTCAATTGTTAATTAGGTAAATAAATCATCAAATAATAAAATTAATAATTAATTCATAATTCAATTGATTTTAATTGGGGAAATTTAATTAAAATTGTTTTGAACTAAATTAAAAATTATGTTAATAGCTAATCTAATAATTCAATTCAATTAAAAATTGAAGTAATTTTTAAATTAAATATTGAAATTTTTGATAAAAAGTTGAATTCGAAATTTTTTTGGAATTAATATGTGAATTAATAATTGAATTAAAAGTTGAATTAATATTTAAATTAATAATTGAATTAACAATTTAAATAATAGTTAAATTGAATTTCTCCGAATTTTTCTGCTATTATTACTATTTTTATTTGATAAAAATATGAAATTCAAAGAACCTGCGAAAAATCGAAAGCCAAGTTTATCGACGAATAGTGGTAAAAGTAAATTGGGAATAATTGCGCTAAATCCTTGCAATAATGAATTTTTATACACACTGACATCTACTTCTTTCGAACATTTGTATAGTAAATTCTGCAAAAAAGAAAAAAATCCATTAATATAAGATTTTTCTACCCATTTTATTTAATTATTTAATTATAAAACTAATAACTAAATGTCAATATTCTTAAATTTAGAGAAAAAAAATTATAAATTATAAATTTACTATAACAAGAAATAATTAATTGAAATTAAAACTTAAATTCTAGTAAATTTATAAGTGAATTTTAAGTATAATTTGCATTATTTTCCTTAAAGTAGAAGGAAAATAATTATAGTAATTTCGTATTATAATGTATGTATAAATTAAATGTTAAATTTCTCTTAGCTAGAAATATTTTTTTAACTTGAACAATAAAAAAGATAATAATAAAAATTAAGAAATCACAATTTTTTTCATGTTTAGCAATATTGTAAAAAAATAAAAAAATAAATTTATTCTTCTGTCGAAAATAATAAAAGAAGAATTATTAGGAAGTCGAATTTGTAATTCCTAATTATATACTTGTGTTATACGTATACAATATTCACACTATTCTGTATAGTGAATAGCAAATTAAATATTAGACTAAAGACAATTTTTTTATTTCCACAAATATTGACAGTATTAAAACCGCAACACATGGTATAATCAGACAATAAATTGTATACTTAATTTTGAAATAAGTTTTACTATTAAAATGTATATATATATGAGCCTAATGAAACATTATTTTGCGATAAAATGGATTATTATATTTTCAAAATTATAAATTTCTTTTTAAAGTGGAAAATAATTTTTTCTCTATTATTTTTTCAGACTATTTAATGTAAATATTGTTTTAAAAATTACTTGAGGATTTGTTATTTTTTATTTTACCTGTGTATCATTTTGTGGCAAAAGATTCCTAGATATTGAGCAAACACTTGACGTTTCATTTGGATGAAGTGCTTGAAATTGTGAAAATCGTTGAAAAATTTCCGGGAACCACATGAGGAGAGAATAAAACGATGAGGAAAAACAAAACATCGATATGGAGAGAACGAGCAGTCTCTTTAGATATGGATCTTTTATGACATTTTTCCCTTGTACTTTAAAATCGTTCAACATTGTTCGTAATTCCTTTTTTTTAAACGTTTTCTCGTCTCCTTTATATAATGACATATTGCTGTTGTAGAAATTTACTAAATCGCCCATACCGCGACTTTCGCATGTTCCCAATTTTCTCTGGAAAAAAATAAAAATGACAGTAAATTATTATCGATTAGTTTTGTAATTAATTTAATTAATAATTAAAAATAATTCGTATTGTTAATTATTATTATTATAATATAACAATTATACGTATTAATTTTTAGAACAATGAAAAACAGATTATTGAAACAGATGTTAGTAATTATTCACTATAATATATTGCACGTAGTAATAAATTATTTTCGAAAAAAAAAATTTACATACTATATAATCTTCACTTGTTCCTCCATTATTTTTTTCATACATATTAATGAGGACATTGACTAGCTGAAAATGTTGACCAGTTTCAGCAAGATATTTTGGTGTCTCGGGTGAAAAAATTAGCCAAATGCCTAAAATTTCAGCAGGCAAGGCGCACACGAAAATAAATAAATTCCATGAACGGAATAAAAAGTATTCGCGTCTGTATTCAAAATCCAGTGGTATTATTAGCCACGCCAAAACTGTAACAAAAATTTAAACAGAAAATAAATGAGAAATTCACACAGAAAATTAAACCAAAATTTAAACAGAAAATAAAAGAGAAATTTACACTGATAATTGGACCAAAATTGACATAGAAAATTGAACCAAAATTGTCACAGAAAATTAAACAAAATTTTTTTAATTAAACTTCGAACAGAAATTTCGATAAATATTTAAAGCAGAAATTTAAAAAAAAATTTGAACAAAAATTTAATATAAAAAATAGTGAATCACTAAGACAAGAAAACAAAACAAAACAGGATATATGCATTAAAATAAAAAAAATAAAACAACTTTCAAACGTAATGTTTCATTACGCAATAGACAATTTTTTGAATAATCATTTCGTTACATAAATAATCAATCATCGCATTTTATTCAATTTATTATTGGTGACAAATCTAATTTCCATTTAAAAACGGTATCAACATTTGTTCATGTCTTTTTACCACAATTTTTAATTAATAAAATTTTCATTTTAATATAAATACAAATTTTTGTTATTTAAATTTTAGTATGAATTCAATTTGTACAAAAATTAGTTATTATCAAAATAAAATATGAAATAGAAAAAATTCAACTCACGTGGCACAATAATTTGTGCGGACACCATTAGAAAGCTGATCCATGAGAGAATTTTTTTCTGATGAATTTTCGGCTGAAATTCGCCCACGTATGTGAAAAGTAAAGTTGTCTCGCCTATCACCCTGAATTAAAAAAGAATTTTTTTACAATAATATATCTCAATGAATAAATAATTAAATTAAAAAAATAAAACATTAATTGAATAATCAATTAAATTAAAAAAAAATTAATTCAGAAATCGAAAAATTAGTTTGAAAATAAAAAGATCCGTTTAGAAATTTAAAAAAACAGTTAAATTAAACTATTAATTCGGAAATTTTTAAAATCGATTAAATTAAAAAATTAATAAAGAAAGACAAAACTGGAGTGGGAAATTAAAAAAAAATTCAAGTAAGGTTAAAATAAAAAAAAAAGAATGGAAATCTACTTACGCAAAACCGCTGAATAATTTAAGAAATAAAAATCCCCAGTAATTAGAGATTATTGACATGAGAATCTCACAATTCGCTTGTATAAATAATGTTGTTATTAAAGCTATTCGTCTGCCTTTCAGATCTGCTAAAATTCCCCACACAAATGGTCCAAACAATGAGCCTGTAAATTAAATTGTTTTATTAATTTATCATTTTATTATTTACAGTAAATTTTTTAAAAAATGTTTCATAAAGATTGGGATATTTTTCCTTGAGTAAAAATCCATTATAACTGATTTTAGTATTTTAATTCTGAATGTTAAAAAAATTGTAAAAATGAAGAAAAAAAGAATTGAAAGAAAAGAAATGAAGGAGAAAATTACCTAAAACGGAGGCGATAGCAATTCGTCCTTTATCAATTGTTGTCATTTGAAAATCACACGCTGCAGCTGGTAAAACGAAACCAATACTGCTAATACTGATAACTGCATTTGTATAAATAGCGGCCCCTAGAGCTGCAATTTTTAAATTAAATTTGCCAAAACCTGCGAAAAAATAATTAAATTATTATTTAGTTACTTAATAATTAATATTTAATTTAATTCACAAATAATCGAAAAATCCTAAAAACCTGTCTTATCAATGGCTTCTTGAACAGCAGATTCTTCCGTTTGTATTTCTAAAAAATAAATGACACCAGATCAAAAATATTATTAACATGACAAAATTATCCCAATTTTCTACCCAATTTTTATTTATTAAATTATCAAATTTACTGAATTAAATGTTAAATTTTCTTGAGATTAGAAACAAAAGTAAAAAATTATTTTTATTTCCTTTTTGAAATTATACTGAAAAAAATACCAATATTTCTCTATTTTTAAATTCCTTTATCATCTTATTACTTTTAGTTAGAAAGCAAATAACGAAAATAATTTCGAAATTCATGTAACTCAAAGAGAAAAAAAAAGACGCAGAATATACTTGAAAATTGATTCAATATTCAAAGTGGTATCACAACGACAATAATACGGCAGTAAAAAACGAAAAGTTTGTTTAAATAGAGAAAATTGAAAAAAATAATAGTAGAAGATTGAGGGAAAGAAAATTTAATTAAAAAAATGGTCAATATTTCGACATCAATTGCTAAAAAAAATTTTCTACAATATTCCTAGTGTGTAATTATTTAAAAATAAATACTCACTCATTTTCAATAATTTATATAAAAAAAATGATCAAATTTTGTTTTGAGAATAAAAAGTCTTCAATAGTTTTTTTTTTTTTTTTTGATAAATTCAAATAATATCTCCGCGAAACAGTTGTCAGTTGAAATTGTAAACTGTTTCTGATACTGTCTCGTCTTTCTAAAATGTTCTTTCTAAAAATGTGTGGCACTTGACAGTGTGTACAAAAAAATAATTTTGTCAATATTTAATTAACGTGATAAGTAAAGTCTGACGGTCCTTTTTTCATTTAGAAAATTAAATGTATATAACTAAATGATTATTAATTATCCCAACGAAGAATTAAGTTATTTTTATATCGACAAACTTAAGCCAATTTATTTTTCAATTAGTAAAATTAACTAATGGAACTGCTCATTGAGAAATCACTTTAATGGAACAATTTTAGTTATCAGATTTTAATAAAATCTTGGGGAAAACCCAGAAACAATCTCTTTTTCAATTTTCAGAAAATTGCTGAAGAGAGATAGTTATTTATAATCGACAAAAACACATTTTAAATTCAAACCATTGCTGACTGATGAAATTTTCGTTGAAATTGTCAAAAATCTTTTTTTAATATTTGGCGAATTTGTGTAATAAGTGAAATGAATTAAATTTAAATAAATAATATGTTTATTTAAATACACTTTCATTATTAGTATTTCAAGTGTAATTTAATTTCACTCTCAGTCTCAGGCTCGTAGTGTGACACATAAAATAATAGCAACTGAAAACAAAAACATTGATTTAGATTATTTGACAAAAATTTTACTTTTTGAATTTCAATTATTTCCTATTATTATTATTATTATTATTATCATTATTATCCTACTATTATTATTTCAATATATTAATTATTTTCTAATATAAACAAATTTAAATTTCTCACATGATAATTGCAAGGCTGCGACAATAATCAATCCTGTGCAGTATTCATCAATTAGATGGGCGAATAATCCGTTTCCAAAAATAATTCCTAAACGACTGAAGAATGTAGCTATGGATCCGGTGAAAAGTCTGCAAAATATTTTAATTATAAAAAGAAAAGTAAAAATTAAAATTTATAATTCAAAAAAGAAATAGTAAAACAAAAATGAAAACTAATCGAAAATTTGAATTGCTACAGAATTGCGAGATATTAAAAATAATTTCTATTTATTTTTCTTTCAATAATTTTATTTTTTTATTAACTTTCTCTTTCGTTCGTATTGATAAATTATCACAGAAAAATAAAAATAAATTCAACTGTTATGAAATAGTAAATAATTAAAAAAATAAATAAGAAATTAATATAAATATGAAAATTAGTTTTTACTAAACTGAATCGAAATGAAAATGAAATACCTAATTTCGTCAGGAAAGAGTTCAGAGTTAAATTGATATAAAATGCTTAAAGTTGTGCACATCACTGCTTTAAAAATACATGCCAGTATTATACTCTGGGTGAAAGATTTAATAAAAAATAAACTTATATTTCCCAGCAGGCCGATACAGAAATACACACCTGAAACAAATTTTACACAATTATTTAAGATTATAAATAGAATAATAAATAAAATATAAAATTTAATAATATTTTTCGATAGACATACCTACAATAAATCGGAAGCCAACTTTGTCGACAAAATATAGATACAAAAGATTAGGAAATACTACCGAAAGACCCATTAAAAATGATGTACGATAAACGCTCGTGTCTATTGTCTGGTTGCAAGAAGCCGCGTGGAAAATTCCATTCTGATGAAAAAAATTTTACTAAAAATTCACAATTTTCAAATTTCATTACAAAATATACGAAAATAAAATATAAAAGCATATAAAGTATATAAATAAAATATATTAAGAACGTATTGAATTATTTTTGCGGCCAAAAATGCAAAAAAAATTATAAAAATAATTTTTGTCACAAGTTAATAATAAAAATATAAAATAATAAAAATATAAATAGAAAAATAGAAAAAAATAAATATGTAAATAAAATGGAATGTAAATAAAACAAAATATAAATTAAATATATTAAGTTTTAAAATTAAAATAAAAAATATGCAAAAATAATTTTTGTCACAACTTGTAATAATAAAAATTAAAAAAAATTTATCGAAAATTATAATAATTTCTTTTTTGCAAACTATAAAAATTTTTGTATGCAAACCTCGTCGAAGAAAGTGTGTCTGCTTTTCGAAATAGTACTGCAGTCATCAACAGTTGCATTTTTATGTAACTTTTCATATTGAGAAAATCTATGGATAATTTCAGGAAACCATGTGATGAGTGAATATGTTGCTGAAGATACGCAGAACATTGCTATTGAGAGTATTAGCAATCTTTTAAAGTACGGCGCTTTTAAAGCATTCCTTCCTTGTCCTTTAACGTAATTTATCATACAATTTAAATTCTCATCTCTTTTACGTCTTGTAAATGTCGAATAATTTTGGCAACGATGTACCAAATCCACCATGGCAGCATTCCCCGAATGTAGTAAAAATTTCTGCAAATGGAGAAAAATATATTCATAATAAAAAATTACAAATGTCCCTTAAAGAGAATTTTTCAATAAATAATAAATATAAATTACAAATAAAAATTCAAAGAAACTGATAATAAAAGAAAATAAAAAAAATTGAAGAAAATAAAAAAGAATTGAAAAAAATTTTTAAAAATTAAAAAAGAAAAAAAAGTAGTTATTTAAAAATAAATATAAATCATATAAAAATATAACAATCGGGTAAAATTTATTTTCACTTGCAATGTAGTCCTCAGAGGAGCTTCCATGATTTTCCCGATACATTCGCGTGAGAACGTTTAATAATTCTTCATAATGGCCAATTTTCGCAAAATGTTGCGGCGTTTCAGGCATGAAAATAAGTAGAATTGCAAAAAAATGAAGAGGCACGGCAGTCACTAATATGAATAATTTCCAAGATCCAAAGAAGAAATGACCCACTCTGAATTCAAATCTCAGGGGAATAATCGCCCAAGCTAAAACTTTAAAATTCAAAAAATTAATTTTAAAATATCATTAAATAAAAAAATGATTTTCTTATTTTCACTATTTAACTATTTTTCTTACGTGGCAAAATCATTAAGGCAATTGCATAAACAAAACTCAAGCAGGCGAAAACTAATTTTTCATGACTCGCAGGTTGAAAGTGTCCAACGTACGTATATATGGAATTTATTGCCCCCATTGCACTGAAAAATAAAAATATGTTTATCAATTTTCTTCAAAATTAATTAATAATACAGTAAGAAAAAATTATTTGATTCAAATTTAATAATAATAATAAATAGTAAATCGAAGACACAAAAATACTCACGCAAAGCCGCTGATTATTTTAAAGAATAAAAAGAGCCAGTAATCGTACAAAAATAGTGAAGTACAAAGTTCACTGGTGCCATTAAGAAATAACACGAATATTAAGGATAATCTGGATCCTTTCGAATTTGTTATAAATCCCCAACATAAAGCTCCTAAACAGGTACCTGAAAAGTATAAAAATTAAAATATTCAGCAAAATACTATTTCGATAAAGTAATTCAACAATAATAGCAAATAATTTTATTTTCAACTTCTTTGAATTAAAATCGAAAATATTATTTGAATTCAATATAAAAAAATTCGAAATTTAAACAATAACTTTATTAGTACCTACAGTAGGTGCCACGGCTAGAATTCCCTTCTTCGTAGTCGTCATTTTAAAATCACAAACCGCAGATGGCAAAATGTATCCCAAGTTTAGAAGATTTAGCATCACATTCGTGTGAATTAAAACTCCAATAAGTGTTATCTTCAAGTTAAATTTGCCAAATCCTGCAAAAAAAACAAATAAATATTAATTTAACGTAATTAACAAAATTAATATCCAAAACCAATAAATAGTATTCAATTACCAATTTTTTCCACAGCTTCTTGAACAACAAGAATTGAAATTCCCCTTTCTGAAAAAGAATTTGTGAGAATTATTATTTAAATATATTCATCCAATTAGAAACCTCAACTTCAATTGTTATTTTAAATATAAACTAAACAAAATGACATTTGTGATTTAGTTTCTTTTGTCACATTCAAGCTGTCAATATCTATTGTATTATATTTTTCAATAAATCATATTTATAAAGTTAATTTTAATCGTTTAATACTCTGGATTATTTCAAGATAAATAACAGGTTATGGGCCCAGAGTTACGCGTGTGAAAATTAATAAAAAATAATATAATATTGTGTTCTACGAAAATTTTATTTTTTTTTTACGCGAAACGTCAAACGTCATTATGAACGGATCAAGTTCGATGAGAATTGAATTATTAGATAAAAGTAACTTTGATACGTGGAAGTTACAAATGCAAGCGATTTTAATTAAAGCTGATTTATGGGATTATGTAAATGGATCGATTGTGAAACCTGAAAGAGGAGATAATGGTCATAATGCTGCGATGGAACAAGCTTGGACAAAAAGTGATCTTAAGGCAAGATCGGATATTATTCTCTCAATTTCGTCAAGTGAATTGAAACAAGTCAAGAATTGCACAACATCGAGAGAAATGTGGGTTAAATTAGAAGAAATTTACCAATCCAAGGGTCCAGCAAGAAAAGCAACATTATTAAAGCGATTGACGTTACAAAAAATGAATGAAGGTAGTGATATTAGAAACCATTTAAATACATTCTTTGACACAGTTGATAAATTAGCCGACATGGAAATTGAGATCAATCCGGATCTCCTTACGATTATGCTGTTATATAGTCTTCCAGGAAGTTTCGAAAACTTTAGATGTGCCATTGAATCACGAGACAATCTTCCAACACCAGAAGCTATGAGGACCAAAATTATCGAAGAAAGCGACGCACGGAAGAACGGAAGGCAAAACGAATCATCTGATGCGATGTTAGCAAAGAAATTCAATGGAGCAAATTTTCGGAATCAAAATAATCGACCACAGAAGACTGAAACAAATAATTTTGTTGATAAAAAACAAATTCACAAAAATTCAATTCGGTGTCATATCTGTAAAAAAATCGGACATAAAAAGGCAGAATGTCGATTTAATACCTTCAAACAACAAACAGCAAAATGTGCAGAAAATGTGTGTTTAAATGTGCAAAGTGAATTATTCATGAATCAGAACTGGTGTTTAGATAGTGGAGCAACGACTCACCTATGCAACGAGAAGACATCTTTTCAAGAAATTAGTGACTCCAACCAAAGAATACTGAACCTGGCAAATAATTCAAAAACCGAAATTTTGGGAATAGGAACTGTGAAATTTTCTACATTTGTGAATGGTAATTTAAAAAATATCTCAGTTACTAATACTTCACATGTCCCTGATTTAAGAACAAATCTATTATCTGTGTCTAAAATCACCGATCAAGGTTATAACGTTATTTTTAAAAATGATCACGCGGATGTTGTCGATACGAAAGGTAATATCAAACTACAAGCTGACAGAATTGGAGATTTGTATTATGTAAAAGGAATTCAAGAAAGTGCTTGTATAACATCAAAAGTAAAAATTAACGAAACTAATCTTGAACTTTTACACAGGCGTTTCGGACATGCCAACACAAAGGACATAAATGAAGCTATCAAAAAGGGTAGAATCACAGGAGTGAATCTTGACAACACAACTACGAAATTAACTTGTGACATTTGTTTAAAAGGAAAAATGTCCAGAACTCCTTTTCCAAAAGAATCAGACCGCAAAACCGAAATTCTTCAAATTATTCACACTGATGTGTGGGGACCAGTAAAAACAACTTCGCTTGGTGGCGCTAAATATTACGTCGAATTCATTGACGATTACTCCAAATGGTGCGAAATAAGATTTTTGAAATCAAAGGCAGAAGTTTTCAAAGCTACCAAGGACTACATTTCTTTAGTTGAGAGACAAACCGGAAGAAAAGTGAAGACGATTCAATCAGATAATGGACGGGAATACCTCAGCTCTGATTTTGACAATTACCTGAAAGAAAACGGAATTTCACGAAGATTGACGGTACCACACAACCCAGAACAAAACGGCACAGCAGAAAGAAAAAACAGGACCCTTTTAGATACCGCAAGATGTATGCTGATCGACGCAAAACTCCCTGATCATTTTTGGGCTGAGGCAGTTAATACAAGCAACTACATTAGAAATAGATTACCAACCAAAAGTTTGAATGGAAAAACACCCTTCGAATTGTGGACTGGAAAAGTTCCTGACGTTTCAAACCTAAAAATTTTTGGAACTAAAACTTTTTATCTGGATCGGGATCCTGGAAGAGGAAAGCTAGATCAACGAGGACAAGAAGGAATCTTCTTAGGATACTCCGAAGAATCTAAAGGCTTTCGAATCTGGTCAAACATTAAAAGAAAAGTAATTATAAGCCGTGACGTGAAATTTTTAGAAGAAATAGAAAACAATGAAAAACCGACAAGTAGAAAAGAACTCAACGTTTCATCAAACAATGAAAAAACAGAAAATGAACGTCATTTCACTATTTTGGAATACGAAAATCAAATTAATCAAGAAGAAGATAACGAAGAATGGCACTCAATCGATGATGAAGAAGAATTTCGAGGATTCAACAATAATAATATTTTCGAATCAGAAGGACAAGAAGAAACAGCGTCACAAGAATCACAAGAAATTAATGTCGAAATCGAAAATAATACAAGAAAAGAAATGCCGACAGAAGAAACAAGAAGAAAACCTGGACGTCCACCAGGAAGTAAATCCAATGTACAGCCAAAAAACTACACACCCCGGATTGGAGGAAGAAGCGGTCTAAGAAGCAGCACTCTACGACAGAGAAATGAAATGAAACATCAAGAACAAACTCAAGAAACCATGAATGCAGAATATATTTTTTTATCAGAAGTTCCAATAAAAGAAGCTTTAAAAGGATGTGATTCTGAAGAATGGCGAAATGCAATCGCTGACGAAATAAAATCTATAATTAGAAATGAAACTTGGATTTTAGTAAATAGACCGAAAAAAGAAAATGTCATTGGAAGTCGGATGATCTTAAGAAATAAATTAAATCCAGATGGATCGATCGAGAGAAGAAAGGCGAGATTAATAGCTCAAGGTTTTAGTCAACAGCCAGGAGTACATTTCAACGAAACCTTCGCTCCGGTAACTCGTTTCAGTACCATACGATTGATGGGATCTCTTGCAGCAAAGTACAACTTAAAAATCAAACAATTTGACATTACTTCAGCTTATCTCAACGGAGATTTGGAAGAAGAAGTGATGATGGAAGCTCCAAAATTCTTCGAAGACTTCTTAGAATATTCAATTGACCTGGAAAAAGAAAATGAAATCAAAAAGAAGGCGAAGAAGATGTTACAAGATTTTCAAAACGGCGACAAGGTATGTTTACTAAAAAAATCATTATATGGACTGAAGCAAGCAGGAAGATCTTGGTATACCAAATTAAACAAAGTTCTAAGAAAACTAGGAGCTAATCCTACAAAAGGAGATCCTTGTCTTTTTCGAATTGGAGCTGGGGAGGACATCATATTAATCTCAGTCTATGTAGATGACTTCCTGGTTGCTGCAAAAGAAGAAAGTAGAATCAACGATTTTAAAAGAAAACTTTCAAAGGAATTCGACGTCAAAGAACTTGGAAATGCAAAGTTCTGCTTAGGAGTGGAATTCAATCAAACGGATGAAGAAATTACAATGTGTCAAACGGGATATATTATCGAATTACTTCAAAAATTTGAAATGATTGAATGTAAACCCGTCAGCACTCCTGTGGATATTGGAACAAAATTAACGAAAAACAAACAATCAACAGAAGAAGAAGAAAAATTACCCTACCGAGAATTAGTCGGGGCTCTCACCTACTTAGCAATCACAACACGTCCTGATATAGCCTACTCTGTAAGTAAATTGGGACAATTCAACAACTGCTATGGAATTGAACACTGGAAGGCTGCAAAGCGAGTGATGCGTTACCTAAAAGGAACACTTGATGTAGGAATCACTTTCAAGAAAATGTCTGGACCAATTCAAGGTTTCGTAGATGCAGATTGGGGAGGTTGTCCTGATGATCGACGATCCCAATCAGGTTACATTTTCATGCTTGGTGGTGGACCTATATCCTGGGACTCTAGAAAGCAGAAAACAGTAGCACTATCAACAACTGAGGCAGAATACATGGCAATGTCTGAATGCGTCAAAGAAGCAATTTATTTACAAAGAATCATCGAAGAACTTGGTTTCAAAGATTTAGCTGATCTCACAATTTGGTGTGACAACAGGAGTTGTTTATCTTTGGCAGAAAATCCAACTTTCCATGCAAGAACGAAACATATAGACATTCGTCATCATTTCATTCGCGATATTTTATGTCAAAAACTATTTTCAGTTAAATATATTTCGACTGAAAAACAAGTGGCGGATTTTCTTACAAAAGGACTATCACGGGTTAAGTTAGAATTTTGTATGAAATCAGCCGGTATGTGTTAATTTCTCATAAATGAAACAATCATAAAAATATCATTTTTTTAAAGAGTGTTCTACTTGAGGGAGAGTGTGAGAATTATTATTTAAATATATTCATCCAATTAGAAACCTCAACTTCAATTGTTATTTTAAATATAAACTAAACAAAATGACATTTGTGATTTAGTTTCTTTTGTCACATTCAAGCTGTCAATATCTATTGTATTATATTTTTCAATAAATCATATTTATAAAGTTAATTTTAATCGTTTAATACTCTGGATTATTTCAAGATAAATAACAGAATTTGAAAATAAAATATTTAATTAATATTAATTAATACTTAATCGAATATCAATTTTTGATTTATTAATATTTTGTCCAATTACCAGATCCTTCAATATCATCGTGAACAATAATCTCTTGATTTTTTCCAGCTTTTTCTAAGGATCATTAAAAAAGAATCTATTAAATCAAAACATTTATCTCCGTCAGATGAATAGAAATACAGATAATTACCACTTAATTTAATATCCAGCTTAAGAAGAATCTCCGGTATGCGTTCTTCTGTTAGAAAAAAATTAAAGCAAAACGAATGATAATTAGAAAAAAAAATAGTATTAATAATTAATAAAATTTTTTAAAAACATAGATGAAATTAAGTATTTATTGTCGCACTAGACTTACCCATTTTTATTCATTCTATAATGAAAAAAAATCCAAATTTTCAATCACTTACACTTTGCGTATAAATCATAATGTTATATTTTTCAAATTTATTACTATTAGAGACTAAAAAAAAATTGAATGGTAAAATTTACAATTCGTTTTTTGCAATTATAAAAATTTATTATTTAAAAATTATTTACAACCACTAGTTAAAATGAACAAGATTTACATTCTTCGCTGCCAGGCAGTGAAAAAATGTTTCTAAACATCTAATGATTTTATAAACTTATCAACGATTACTATTAGTCTAAAATGGAGAACATTGTAATATTTAAAAAAAATTGAAGTCACGAAATTGTAAATTGGAAATTAATATTGTTTACCTAATGTATAATTAACCAAATATTTACCGTATATATTTAATACGTATTTATTTGTGTATTTCAGTTTAATAACTAAAATGTAATTTTTTTCAAACGAATTATTACTTAATAGATAATTACGATTTACTTATCGAAAATTTGGTCATTTAATTTCACTTTCTGAGTATTATAAATAATCCACCTGCCACTAGAATATAATAAAATATTTCATTATTTTAATATTAAGTTGTATGAAAATGTAACTTTTTTAAAAGAAAAGTCGATGACTCACCGAATAATTGAAGGAGAACAGTTGCAATTAAAATGGTACAGTGTTCATCGATCAGATACGTGAAAATCACATTACCAAAAATAGTTCCTATACGACTAAAAAATACTGACATGGTTGAAGCAAATACTCTGAAAAAATTGTTTTATTTTGTTTTTGATAAAATTTCTTTCCAAAAAATTGTCAATTTTAAATTCAGTCTGATTTTTAAAATAAATTTCTATTTATTCTTTATTTACTTATTTTATTGATTCTATTGAATGTAGTTTATTAATTTTATTCAAATAATTTAATAATTTAATTAGTTTTACTGAATTTACTAAAATGATATTAATTTAAATTAGAAGTTGTTTATTTCAATATTTATTTATTATTCACCTGATATTTGTCGGGAAGAGTAGAACAAGAAAAGAATACATGACACCAGCAACTGATGACATAACTGCCAGATAAATGCAAGACAGTATCACATTTTGTAGATAGGAATTTGCGAAATATAAACCAAATGTTGTTAGGATACTTAATCCAGTTAGTGACACTGCAAAAAAGAAATCTGATTCAAATGATAGAAATATTTTCTATAACTATCTAAATTCTATCAAACAAATATTTGCAATTTTTCAAATAAATATTTCCTGTTCTCAAATAAATATCTACATTCCTTAAAATAAATATCGAAAATCTTCCGCGTAGGTTTAAAATAATCATAAATAAAAAATCTTAAGTCTTAAAAAATTTTGTCTAATTTTTTAAGAATTATATTTACCAGCAAAAAATTTGAATCCAAGTTTGTCAACCAAAACGAGCACTAGAAAATTTGGTACCAAACAAGCTATTCCTTGAAACAAAGCGTTAATATAAACGCTCGTATCAATTTCTCGATGACAATTTGAAGAAACAGTGGCATTATTCTAGAAAAATAGTGTTTGATAAAAAAATGTTACTCAAATTATTAATTAATTAATTAATTAGAAATTTGTAATTCGTACCAAAATAACGTTAGTCGAAGTTTTACTCGATACTGAACAAACGCTCGCCGTTTCATTTGGATATTGAGCCTCAAATGATGAAAATCGGTGAAATAACTCCGGAAACCAAGTAAGCAGTGTATAAAATGAAGATGCAATGCAGAAAAAACAAATGCAGAGAATTATTAATCTCTTTAGATAGGGCGCTTTAAAGGCAGCTTCTCCTTGATTTTTGAAATCACTTAATATTGTCCTCAAATTTTGTTTGGAAATTTTCTCATTCTCAGGAGACGATTTAGTGACAGCGTCATTGATGAATTCTCTTATTCCCGGATGTTTACTATTCGTCAAGTTTACCTGGAAGAAAAAAAAACGAAATTCTTACTAACATAAATTTACCAAAAGTACAAAGTTTTTAAAAATTGAATTTAAAAATAAACGTCTTAAAATAAAATTGGAAAATGAAGTTTAAGAATAAAATTATTACTATATATTCTTCGGCTGAGCCTCCAGCATTTTCCCAATACATATCAGTTAAAACTCTCATTAATTTTTCAGTTTGTCCGGATTCTGACAAATATTTTGGAGTCTCCGCACAGAATATGAGACGAATTCCAAGAATTTCGGCTGGAATTGCACAGGCAACGAGAAATAGATTCCATGAGCGAAAGAAGAAATAATTACTTTGATACTCAAATTGAAGAGGAATGATAGCCCAGGCCAAAACTAAAGTAAGTATTTACAAAAATTAGATTTGAAAACGTTCTATAAAAACATAGTTACACAAAAATATAAAAAAAAAATTTTTTTAAACAATTTTACGCACTTACGAGGCACGGCAATTATTCCAGTGACCATAATAAAGCTCAATAATGACAAAATTCTCTTTTGATACTTCAACGGTTGAAATTCGCCCACATAGGGAAATAAAATAGACATTTCTCCGATTACTCTGAAAAGAAAAACCATTTTTTTAAAAATTCTAAATTTCCAATTTAGTTGAATATGAAAACAATACTCACGCAAAACCACTTAGAAATTTGAAAAATACAACTCCATAATAATTGGAAACTAGAGACAGTAATAATTCCGCGTTTCCTTGAATAAACAATGCGGACATTAGTGCTATTCTGCGTCCTTTTAAATCTGCCAAAAAGCCCCAAACAATCGAACCAATGCAGGATCCTGCAAAAAAAAAATATTTTTGTCACTTCTTTCAATTTTTATTTTATTTAAAAAGTTATTTTCGAAAATATTTTTATTTCTAATGGATTTGAATTTTCAATGGAATTGAATTTAAAAACAAATTTATTTCACAGCAGAGTAAATATTTTATGCTTTAAATTAAATATTTTTAGGTTTCTTATTTTTATTTTTACCAATATTATCGTTGTTATTATTAGGAAAAAATATTGACATACCAGCCACATGAGCAATTGCTATTCGTCCTTTATCGATGGTTGTCATTTTGAAATCACAAACTGCAGCCGGCAAAATAAAGCCAACGCTGAGAATATTGATAACTGCATTTGTATAAATCGCAGCCCCAAGAACTGCAATTTTCAAATTAAATTTTCCAAATCCTGGAAAAAAGAATATTCTTTAAATATATTGAATTCTCTTACTATTTATTTTATATTATTTTACTATTTCTCACCTGTGTTATCGATTGCATATTGTATAACGCTTTCTTGTGTTTGGTCTTCTATAAAAATAAAATAATTATTAAATGAAAGATAAAATTTATTTCATAAAAAAAGGATAAAAAAAGAGCTGATTTTTATTTAAATAAATTTATGTTTTTATACTTTGAAGAACGAATTTTTTTCCAACCTTATTTTTCTGATAATAAGCAAAAATTGTCTAGTAAAAAAAATGCAAATCGTAAACGCAACCACAATAATGAATTAGTGAGTAAATAATAATGATATCTTATTAAAAAATCAATCACATATTATAAAACAACCTTTCCATTAATTATATGCTTTGAAATAAATAAAAATTATAAAGATAGTTCAGAAATACTTATAGTAATCAGATCCTAGCAAAAAATATTAATAAATCTGAATTTAAAACATCTCAACAAATTTGAATAAATTTTTTTTAGATATACAAATTTATATAAAATTTTATATTTAATATATAATTTTATACATTATACATAATTATATACATATATATTAATAATAGAAAATATATTAATTGACGTACGTATAAATTATTTAATTAATTTTTTTACTTACTCATTGAGTATAAAAAAAGTTTCAAAAAAAAATTGTTTGATTTATATTTCGAGCACTTCGTCCGACAAAATACAATAATTTTCAAAACAATTTTATTTTTCCCTTTTTGTATTCAGAATGAAAATAAAAAATGTTATTTAATAAAGTACTAGTCGACGACTTTTTCGTGAATAAAGAATTCCCAGGAAAAATTTTGTATTTTACTGAAGAAAATCAATCTTCATTGTGAATCGATTAAAAATCATTATATGAATAAACTTATGAATGAGAGAAGAATGATTCATGTTGCTGGAAAATAAAAGGAGACAGAAGATATGCAATTTTTTAAGAGTAAAAAAATTGTACTTAAAAGAAAAGAAACAAGAAATATATCTGTTTGCTTGGAGAATAAAAAAATAATAGAAAAAAATAGATTGAAAAATATTAATTTTGTTGGAGAAAAGAGAAAAAGTTATTTATCAATTCATTGGATTAATAAAATAAGTTAAATGAATTAAATGAATTAAATGAAATAAATAGCAATTAAATATCTAAAATTCCAAATCAGATTTTGTCGTCTATAATAATTTGAAATTACTTAAATTGCGTGCCATAAACACTGATAGACAATAAAAATAATAATGATCAAAAATTGAAATTTAATTATCTTCGGAAAATCTAATTCTCAACGCGGTGGAAAACTTAATAAAGCATTAAATTAGCAATGTTATTTGTAAATGGGTGATTCATTTCTTTCCATGAGATCTTCAAGTATCTAATAAATTTGTTCGACATTATCTACGCAGAAAATATTCTAATTGTTCTTCACAAAATAATTTTCTTAAATAACAATGCCAAAAATGAATAATACTCAACAAAAAAAAATACAACAACAAAAATTGAAACATTAAAATTAACCAATTTCCATATTTTATCTTTTCCTATTTGGAAAAAAAATGTTATTTTTAATTTTCGTATCTCTTTCTATTGATTTAAAGATAATTAGGAACTAATTTCAAAGCGCAAAGACCTCAGATTAAAAAAATTTTAATTTATACAGTTCACAATTAAACAGACAATCAAAATCAAATGATAAAATACGTCATTATCAAAAAAATAAAATATTTGTATTCTTTATAACTCTTTAATGACTTTGTAAATCATAAAAAAGTAGGGAAGTATTGTAAATTTTTACAAAATTCATCAAACTTAAAAGCAAGCAAACAAGAAGCTTTAAATTTTTTAAATTCATAAATTTCTTTGAATTTGAAAATATAACTTTAGATTAATTTGCATCTAAACCGAAGAAAAATTTAAATATTAAAAGTTTAAATTTTGTTTAAAGTTAAAAAAAAATTTTTTGAACAGAAATATAAAGTAATAATAATCAATAGTAATTACTGTCATTTTGAAATGTGCAATTTATTTAATTTTAAATGCAAAAGAAAAAACAATTAAAAATAATAATGTTATACTTATAAACAGAATTAGCCTACATATTCATTGTTTACTTTTGTTTGGTTCTTAGAATATATTTCTTCATTTATCATTTATTTTATTTCATTTAATTAATTTAACTTTAAAAATTAGTATTTATGAAGAAAATAATTAGACCTTAACAAAAATGGTACTAAATTTGGAATTTCGTGTCAAATACGGAATGCGCCTTTCACTTCGATGGGAATTAATTTTGCCAAAAGAATATTTGTCTCTTTGAGGAAAAAAAATCCAGAGGAGAAATTAATTATTTTCTAACATTGTTATAACTAATGATTATTATTAATATTAATAAAATAAAATATTCCAAAATCTAATTTCTAACTTCAAAAAATTAAAACTTTTTTTAATATTTAAATTCTGTTTCATTAAGAAAAAGTTAATTAGTATGAATATGTGACGTAAAAATACATTAATTTTCAATGAGTGTTAGATAACTTAGATTTATTAATAAATTCAAGTCATTTAAATATGTACGTAAATGACTGAATTCAACTGCTTCTATTAATTATTATTATTGTCCTTCTCTATAGACTATCACTCGGCGAAATTTATTATATTTGTTATACTTTTTATTTCTCTAAATTTTTGACAACTAAATTTCTATTTTATTAATAAAAAAATTATTTGAATTCAAAATTTTGAAAATAATTGAATTTTATAAAGAATTTCTTTCAAAGTTCTAAAATAATCTTGTACTACCACTTAATAAGTAGGATTTTTAAATTTCAAATCCGAAATGACTTTAAAATTTATACTTGAAAATAAAATATTTTTTAATTTGCATAATTGTTTATAATTTCAAATATTGGTATAAATATTGTTTTTCAAATATTGTTTTCCTCCATTTGTCATCATTTGCGTAAATATTAAAATTTCAAACTAACATGAAAATATTTGTCTACCTTAATCTTTTAAGTTCAATTTTCACAGTAAATGAAAAATATGAAAAATTATCCAGTCGATCCTCCAGTTGAGCTCTCCGAATAAACTCCCATTAAAGTCCATTTCTCAATGAATATTTTCTCTGAATAGATTTTTACTACGTTCGTCGAGAACGATTTTTTTTATTACTTGTTGAATAATCTAATTCTGAAAATAAAATTTGAAATTAGGAATTTTAAATTTTATTTTAAATAAAATCTATTCTATCAAAAATATAATTTAATTTTCCTTGATGGAGGAAATGTTTATCGATAAATTCAATATTTATTACCTGAGTTGCTCCAATTCTAGAAAATATTAACGCCGGACTTGTAGTATTTTTCACAGCTATTGATTTTGCATATTCATGAATTAAACTCGCTGCTATATTTCTTATAGTGACTTTCACGTTTTTTTCGGCAAGTCTATCGATTTCCTTCGCCTGAGAAAAACAAGTGAAACATAAATTTTATTTTTTTTAGTTCATTGGAACTAAAAGAAATTCGTTGACAAAAGATTTTTCAAATAGAACAAAACTGTAAAATATTACTATAAGAATATGTAAAAACTTTACCTTTTGAATAGTGATGAACTCACGAGGTAATTTCAATTATAAGATTATTTAAAAGAGTCTGTTAATACTTCAATGATAATTTTTTAATTAAAGCCAAAAACTTGATCATAAATTAGACTGTATATTAAAGAACAAGTGACTGATGAGCTGAATATTTACAATTCGTGGAATGAAACTGCTTTCGTTTAGCGAAAATACTTGTTAAAATTTTCAATTTGTTTCAAACAGCTTGAAAGACCGTTACTTTATAAATCGTAAATTCCAATATTTTTAATTGCAAAATATTCGTAATTAATTTCAATCACTGGTTATTTTGACGTAAAATCAGAATTGTTCTCTTAAAAATTATATCTTTTAATTAATTAATTAATTAAACTGTGAATATTCTAGTTATCTAATCATCGAGATTATTTATTTATAGTACTAATTCTAAATATGTAATTTTAAATTACTTTATTTTATTTCACGATATTTCGAGTGTACATTTTTGTTTATTGAAAATATTAAAAATATTTTCATTAAATTAATTCTTAAATCTTTCACTACTTTTTCTTCAGTCTTTGAGTATTTTTTTCAATCTTTCACTATTTATGATCTATGAAAGAATGAAGAATGGACGGATTTAAAACTATCACGAACTTTTTTTTGTAATATTTCGAAATTTGGAACAAATTACGTTCTCAGATTATTGATAGCCTTCTCCAATATATCCTTCTTGATTCTCGGATAATCGGGACTTTGTTTCAACACCTCATTACAAGCGTCAACTGCATCGGCGTACAATTTACTTTTTAAATTACAATACGCCAATTTACATCCCATTGAGAGTTTTGATTTCCCTCCGAATTTCCATGCTTGAGCATAGCGTGCCGCAGCTTCACGATAATTTTGCTCCTTCTCCGCAATAAATCCCGACAATTCATGCGCCCTGATACAAGTGGCATTATGCTGCAAAGCTCGTCTCAATAATTCCTTCGCTAAATCGTATTTATTCGATTGAACATAAATGTCGGCCAAAAGTAACCAGCAACGCTCCAAATATTCAGCGTCCTCAAAGGTCCAAACATTCTTGCTGACACGTTTCAAATGATTTCTCGCTCGTGGCGTTTGTTTCAGGAGAATATGAGCCATTGCTAAACCCAAAGCCGGACCCACATGATCGCGAAGAGAATCATCACTCGCCATCGATGTACAATCGTGTAAAGCCTTTTCGATATTGTATTTCTGTTTAGTAGCGAGTAGGAAAAAATTGCCCAAAAGACGATGAGTTAACGATTCATGTGGACTGCCGGTGGGAAAGAGTTCTTTCAATAAACGTTGAGCTGTTTTTAAAGCCATTGTCCTTGCGTCTTCATACTCCTCGTCCTCGTCATTGAACGCTTCATTCAATAATGGCGAATCGTCGTCTGGATCTAGACAGATTTCAATCATATTGTAAATAGCCTGCTGACCCCATTCGGGATCTCGTCGTGCTGCATTAAAATTTCTTAGAGCTGAATTTAATTTCCCAATTCGCCAATTTAATAGGCCATTACAATAATAATAGCCAGCTTCCTGCTTTAGGGGATCCATCGATTTTTCCGCTCGCGAAACCCATTCCTCCAGATCGTCCATGTTACCTAAAAATTATTTTTACATTATTGAAATTTTATACAAGTTAAAAAATGGTGGAGAAAATAGTTCTTTTCCTACCTGTTCTTCTTGAAACTTCAATTAATCTCGCCAAAGCTGTCCAATAAGTTGGCCTTTGAAGGAGAAGTTGACGAAAGTAAACTGCAGCAGTTTCAAAATCTACTTTTCTAAATGCTAAATCGGCCATCATTACTGAAGCCGCTTCGTTATTTGAATCGGCTTTTAGAAGAGTCATACAAGTTTGTTCGCACTTGTCCAAATTGTTCACCTTAAAAATAAATCAATTTTAGAATTTTTCTAATATAATATTAATTAAATTTCTCCAGTTTTCCTTGCAATATAAATTTTGTTCAAGTTTTAAAACATTCATTTAGAATTTCATTAATTTGAAAATTAAAACATTTTCAATCATATTAAAGAGAAAAATTATTTACAAAAATAAAATAAAAATAAGATAAAAAAGAAATAAAATTTTTTTAATTTAAATAAAAAAATATTTATTCTCTAAATTATTTATTGAAATTAAAAAAAAATTATTTTTTAAAATTGAAATCAAATTTATATTTTACTAACCTGCATATAAAGTTTGGCGAGCGACAATAGAGCAGTGATATCATTCGGTTTATAACTTAGTGCCTCCTTGTAATAATCAATTGCTTGATCGAATTCCCTCAAACTTGTTGCATGATCAGCAATGTATAAACAAATTTGCGTTAAAGTTTGCTTACGAATTGCCGTATCGCTTGACGTAGCAGCTCGCAGGGCGTATTTATTTTGATTGTCTTTCGCATCCTTTAGTGTGGAAAGTGCGCCTTTTATGTTTCCACTCCTTTCACGAACTTTAGCCAGTAACAGTAATTGTTTTCCTCGAATCTCCAGATCTTGGGGATCCGAACCCGAAGAACCAACTGCAATAACAATTCACCATTAAGCTTAAACGAAAATTTTCAATTCAAATCTAAAACAGAGTTTGACAAAACTTTAAAAATTAGAAAATTAGAAAAAAAAACAGGGAAAATTACTTCGTAATTCCTGTAGGAGTCTCGTTTCTGCCTTCTCGTACATTTTCAATTTCATAAATAGCTCAGCCATGTCGAGTTTCAAATCTCCGAATTCCTTTTGTTTTATGATTCTCTCGTAGTATTCGATAGCTTTCTCGTATTGATGAGTTTTCACTAAAGCTTTCCCCATTTTTCGAGCTAAATTCTTATCGCTCGCATTGCTTCTTAATGACTGTTCGTAAGCTTCGATTGCTCTTTCCGGTTCCTGAATTGCAATGTAAGCATCACCCAGCATGCTGTAAGTTTCCGAACCAGGACAATTTTCCACCAGATCTCTGAAAACGGTAAAATAATTACAATTATGATTTAATTAACTATATTAATTTATATTTGTATTAATTATCAAGATTCATATCAAATTAGTCGAAATATTTAATTTGCTTTATTTTTTAACTACTTTGAAATTTTACCTGAAACATTTAGCGAAAGCGTCGCGGTCCTTTCTGTACTTCAAATGAATTTCAGCCAATTTAATGTGAGCCTGCAAATAATATGGTTCGCCAGGCAAAACTTTGGACAGTAAATTCAGTGCCTTATCAATATCTCCCATTTCTAAATTAAGTTCCGCTTTCGCTATAATAAGTCTACCTTCCTCGGCAGTAGCTTTAAGTTTCAATTCCGCCTCCTCAATCAATAGCAATGCTTCGCGGAAATTTCTCATCTTTATGTAAGCGAAAATTAATTCGGTAAATAATGTAGCCCTATCGGATATTGAAATCGAAATTGGAACAGTATTCTTATCGGTATTTTTCATTCCTGCGAAAGTCATTGCCGTGCGGAAATTTTGAATACACGCCTCGAGATCACCATTTTCTTTTGCTATTATACCAAGGATCATGTGATAATTCGGATTGTCTCGCACTTTAAAATTATAACTCAAGCCCACCTCTAGTGTTTGTGAGGCCAATTGATATTGTCCTCGATGCACTAAAATTTGTGCCATCAATAAATGACCAGTGGCATTTGTTGGCTCGACAATGTCCAATAATTTCTTCAGTGACGTTAAAGCACCTTCGTAGTCGCCATTTTGCATTTTAATTTTGCCCAACATTAGTAAAGCGTTACCGAGACCGGGACAGGCTTCAGTGATCTTTTCCAAAATTGCCAAACATGGATTATTTAGATCCGATTTATTATTCACTTTGGGGCTCATCTCCAAGTCACTCGAAGCACCGCCCGGGGAATGGAGTAAATGTTCGTTGACTATCTCGAGACAGAGATCGCAATTTAATTTCTTCAAATACTCGTAACCATAGGGAAGTCCTTCGCAATTTTTCCCCAAAATTGTCGCCGCCGCGTCTAAATTCTTCAAAGCTTTATTTGGATTTGTGTTTGATAATTTTGCCGACATAAAGAGAATTTCGGGTGTCGGTGAATGGGACTGTAGTTCCATTAGAAAATCGACTTGTTGACTTGCTAGTTCCTTAGCAGTTGGTGATGTGTCAAGTAATTGACAATTTGCCAAACCTGTCAGGGCAGTGAAGGAGGACTCATCGATGCGAACCGTATTCTGATACCATCGCTCTGCGTCTTTAACTTTACCCAATAGAATACAGAGATTTCCCAATTCGACCATTAATTCACCACTCTGTGTATTTTGATGTGCCATTTTTTCCGTTATTCGAAATAGCTCCGTCAGCAATTCCTTATCGCGACCGGATATTCGTGAGAATAGTTGAATATTATCATTAACGAGATCAACATTTTTCGTCTCAATTATCACCATGTTTCGGAATAATTGCTGAATGTATTTCACTCCCTCTGAATAATCACCATCACGACAGAGGGCAAGAAAAGTTTTTGCCTTCATTGCATCGAGACTGTTGTTATCGATTGATTGAATTCTATTCGCCGTCTCGAGGACTTGTTCCCATTCCTTCATGGCGAGTTGATTCAACATTTTCTCAACAAGAGGAAAACTGTACTTTGGATAGCGAACGATTAACGCATTTAAAATTGCAATTGCACCTAAATGATCGTCGTGATATTCCTTGAATTTTGCACAACCCAAGAGAGCGTTCAAATGTTTGCTGTTTGATTTGAGAACTGTTTCGAAAAAATTTGTCGATCTTCCAAAAGTACTCTGAGCATTGAGATAGAGATCAGTCCAGCCTTTCGATATCAAAACGTTTGAATCCGATGAATCTTGCTTGAATGCACGATCGGCGTATTCTTTCGCTTTTTCTGGACGGCGAATCAAGAGGAGAATCATCGCTGCTAGAGACAGGGCGGAAGGAGAGGCTTTCCTTCGATCCTCACGTATTTTTGCATCTATTTGAGCCACAGCTGTTCGATCCACATTTCCACTGGATTTGTGAATCAAACTCTGGACAAGCAGAGTCGGGAGACTAAATTCACCGTGGATGATAATTCCCGAAACTTCCTTCAAGGCTTCGCGTTCCTGATTCGTTAAGTGAAGTGCCAAGGCGAGGAGAATTTTCAAACGATCATTTGATGGATAAGATTCGCATGCTTGTCTCGCGTGAGACAGCATTCCGTTGTAATAGCACTGTCGACATGACCATTGAATTAAACTCTCGTACTCTAATTCATCCATTTTGACTGTCGATCTTGAAAAATTATTACGTTTTTCAAGTTTTTTAAATCGGAAATTGCTTTGTCAATTAAAAATCAAGACAATAATGATTTTTACAATCAAGATTTGGGAGATTTGATCATAAAATCTTCAGGATCTGGAATTTCGTTAATGGCACCAGGATCCGTAGTTTCTGCATAGGGAAATTCTAAAACATGTGGTGGTCCAATGACTAGTTCTTCTAGTTCAGCATTTTTTATCGCAAGATAATATTTTTGAATGTAAACACATGTCAAGTACAGGTGATAATCGTTGACAATCGCATACGTGAAAGCTTCCTGAAATTAACAAATAAACAAATTAATGATTAATCATTAATAACGAATTAATCACTGAAACTAAGTAAAAACGAATTTAAAAAATTAAATTTAACATTGAATTTCGATAAATATTTTCGCAGATATATTTGAAGTGAAATTTCATAAATTTTCATTTTCAAATTGTCCATTTGAAGATTTGAAGATTACTAAAGTCCAATCATATTTTCCAGACTGTCATTAAAAAAAATACCTCCGTTAAGCGTCGTGCCAGACCTTCTGCTTGATGTTCCTTGGGAACCGAAATTGTTCGTAAATCCAAAATTTTTCCATCCTTCTTATATGTTAATACAGCCCTCTCATCTTTTGCCCCCAAAAAACAATAAAAAAAACAAATTAAATTCCACCAGAAATCATAATTTTTTTTAAATAAAATTTTCTCACCATTGTTCCCGAGTTTTACATAAAAAATACCACGATTTGGATTATGAACTATCTTGTGAATGAATCGAAATTCATTGATATTTATTTTATTTATTTTCTGAAAAATCCTGCTGAATGATAGAAGTAAATTTCTTCCAAACATGTAAACAACTTTCTCTCACTCATAATTAGATGGATTTTAAGGTTGAATTTAGTTCTTGATCGAAACTGTATTAGTTGAAAAGTTTAATTATACTTTTATTACACTTTTTTGTATATTATTTATTTATAAATTATGAATTATCATACTCGTAACAATTTAGAAAAAATATCAGAGGTTAGTTTCCTGAATGTTCGGTGGTCGCTTAGCAACGGAAATGTCAAAACTGTCAAAACTTCAAGGTTCTTCTTCTGCGCAGGCGTGAATAGTAAAAAGAATAAGAGTAAATAAAGCAAAGGTTACAAAATTGGATACTAATTCTAAAAGAAATTTTACTTCTTGATTTTTTACCTATGGGGATAAAATAGTGAAACTATTTTTACTTTCAGTACTTCAGGGACTTCAGGTAAAAAGGATTATTTGAAATTCAAGGTTCAAATTTTTCCGCCTTAAATGGCGCCGTCTATCGATTTTGTTCCGTATTACTCTATCAGTGCACGGGCAACTTCAAATCGACGTATATTCTTTTAATTTCTTTAAGTATTTTTTTAATAAAAGAACATTAATTACTTTACACAGAAGATTAGAAAATTTAGTGTGTTTAATAAACAACTGGAGTAGACAATTCGGTTAAAAATACATTTGCACTTTGGCATTCTAGAAGAGTAAACAAATTGAAAATTTAACCTCAAAAAAATTGACAGTTCACCTCTAGACTCCTTGATTTTTTGTTGTCTTGGTTGTCTTATACACAAAGAAGGTATAAAATTTGTTTTTGGAGTTTAAATGAAAGTTTTTAGAAAAACAGTTCGAAACAGGGTGTAGAAATTTTGAGATTTATAGAAGAGAGTGGGTATATGTAAGATGTTTTTTTTTCATTCTTGCAGGTGGCGTTGTAAAAGTCATGTCCAGGTCCAGTGCTCCAGTTGTTAACGAATGTTAAACGAATATCTACCGCGATGGGAGCCGCCACGTCGTTGCTATCGCCGCGGCTTGCGCAAGTGTATATTCCAAATGATGTCTAGCGCAGAAGTATACGAATCCCTGCTGATTTGAAGGAAGTGCGGACTCGCGTGCCTTGTTTAAGGCAAAAGGGGCGCGGGGTGCCCTCGTGTAAAAAGCTTTGACGTTATCCCGGCCCTCGTTTTAAATACACAGAGAGAAAGAGAGAGATAGAGATAGAGGCGTCCGTGTTTTCATTTTCGTTTATCGGCGGTTTTAAGTGTGGCGTGTGGTGCGTGAGCGTGCGTTCAATGACAGCAAGGTGAGAGAGATCAATGTGTGATTGAAAACATGGCTGAGGAGCTGCTGGTTACTTTAACAAGACACGATACAACTGGATTTGGATTCTTATTGGGAACTGCCGGGCTACCTCATGTCATCTACAATATAGTTGAGAATTCGCCTGCAGCAGACAGCGGGAAGGTAAAAATATGCCGGTGGTATCGACCCACCCGACTTTATATCACGACGACCACCCAACCCGCTTTTATATACTCTCTAGTTTTTATTTTCTTTTACCATTTACCTTCTATTTCTTTTTCATTTCCCCCCTTATTGTCATGCTAATGTCACACTAAATGCGGTATTTATGAATAGACCCTATATTATCTTTTTTCCCCAAAAACTATTTCTAATTAGTCATTCGTCTTTGTTTGTTTTCATAGTACATAAGAGGTTTTAGTGGTAAATTTCTATTATTTACATTTAGTTCGTTTAAAAATTTTGTCTAATTGTGATTTTCATTTTTGTGGAAAAGTGTAAATAACGTTTTTGTTTTTGGGGGGATGAAAATTCCAGGCTATTGGTATCCTGCTCGGGTTTTGCAATTGGTAGGGTGGGAACCACATTCCTCTTTTGCCTGTTAGGAGATTCCCCTCGTGTGTCTGTGGCATTCGTTCCTTCGGACTTAATTTTTTATCTTCCATACACACAAATCTCACGAGATCTCTCAGTCTTGTTGAATGTCCGTCATTTGAAATTCCCCAAGAAATGCAACTTGTAATCTTGCAACCTCATTCACACGAGACGCCCAGATTGTTTTTCTCGCGGACAAAATTAGAAAATTTACACCCCAGAAAATTAACAGTCCTCGTTTCTGTTTTATTTCAATTTTCTGACTTGAAAATTTTGTATTTTTATATTTTCTCCTCTCGATTTTGTTTTATCTTTTGAAGAGAGTGAAATTCGAGGGGGAAAAAAATTTAATCGAAATTTTTTGATAATGTAATTATTATTTTCTTTTTTTCTAGAAATTTTCTTTCTCGCGAGTATTGTAAGACAACAAAAAAATAGGTGTGTCGTGATACCGGTATTTCAATTCAGTCTTGCAGATCTCTTTTAACTCATGCGGCACATATGGAATTACTGACAAGTGTGACAACTGATTATGTATGCAAGTGTGTTAGAATATTTGTTTGGGAATTTTTTCCACTTCTGATAAAATTTTCAAGATACACGTCGACGAAATCGTTTTTTTGTTGGTGACAAACTGCCTTCTTAATTATGTGCATAATTTGCACTCATAACTGAATTTCGAAACATTTTAATGTCGAAATTAATCAATATTGAAAAGAAGGAAAATTTTCTTCACATTTTTGGAAAAAAATGGTAAATCAACGAATCGATATTTGTTTATCGAAGAAAGAATTAAAATTGAAAGATTAAATCGATTTGAATTAAATTCAATTAGATTGAATTGAAGATAGAAGAGAAAGAATTGGAAATTTCCAGAAATAATTGAAACTGAAGGAAATAAATTAAAAATTCGATAATTGAAATGAAAGAAAACTTTTGAGAAATTGGCGACTATATGACTTAAAGAGGATAGAGTGTAAGAATTTATCTATTTCTAGACCGTAAACTGGTAAGACAGCATCGAATGGGAAGGAAAAAAAAGTAAGAGTATAATAATGGTCAACTAACAGATGCCACTATATGGATGGTGTTTTCAAGGCAAGTTTGTGAGAAAAGCCAATCTCGAATATTATAGATTAACTTCCATCCTGTAAAACAAGTCACGTTGAGAAATATAAGATTCCAATATAATTCATAGATTTTCTCGAATCAAAAAAAAAAAACACAGATGATCTTTAAATGAAAAAAATAGTCTATAATGTAGTAATATGATTACGTACACTGGAGGATTTTTTTCGAAACACGATATTATTATCAGGGGTATCATTCTGTTACGTGAGATGGATAATACACACTGGAACTATATATGTACATCGAGAGAGAATAACGTATATTATCACGCAGAAAATTTCATCTTTAGCGCAAAGTGAATTTTCACTGAAAATATATTTTTCTTTCAATTTGAATTTGAAGATATTGAATTACTGGGGGGAAAAAAATTGCAAAAGTCAATGTAATTTAATTTTGTCAACTTTAGACTTCGTACTGATCGACAAAAATCTATTATTTGTTACTATTTTGATTTTTTTTTGTTTTTGACACTAACAGCTTGTTTTTTCCTTTTTTGGAGCACTCGCACTACTTTAAATTCGCTAATGTCTTGGAAAAATTTAATAATTTTTATAGCCAAGTAATAAAATTTTTTTATAGAATTTAATTACTTTAAAAAATTTAATTAATTCTAATTGTTTTTTATAATTAAGAAGAGTTCTTTCGAGAAATGTAATTATTCTTAATAATTTTATTAAAATTCTTCAGAAGAATAAAATTATTTTTCAAAAATTTTATAATGTTCTATATAAGAATTAATTTTCAAAAAATATTCAATGTTTAATAAATTATTTATTTTTGAATGTAAATAATTAAATTTTTCGTGAACTTTCCAATAAACTGAAAATTAATTATCGAGTACGAAGTCTGATTTTAACTTAATTACAATTTTTTTCCCCCCATTTCAAATGTAAATAGTGAAAATTGTTCTCTACATTAATGAAGAATGTTGAAAATTTTATCATAAGGTCAACAGAATAATTCTCTGGGCGAAATTTCAAAAGTGCATAACATTGTTTGACAGTTTCGTAACACCTTTAGAGACGTTGCGCGTATACACATTTTAGCGTCGTTAAATTGGAGCAACATTGTTGTGTACATAAACTATAATGGATGTTCTATGCGTGTGGTTTAAGGGTAATTTCACAAAGTTTCGTCTTAGGATCAATATAATCACATATTCAATCTCTAAAGAGCTAACGTGAAACCATATTTACTCTCACGATCTGGAAAATTAAAACGAAAAAAGAGAAGAAAAAAAATTGCCTTCATCTCAAAAGTTGGCTAAGTTTTATTCGTTACATAAATACAAAATATACGAGCAGGCAATCTTTTATGGTTTGCATTTTACATTGAAGGCAAAAGTGAACAGCTGCAACAACAACAACACAACGTTTCACGAATTTAATTATATTCTTCCGCTAGATGATAAATTTCCTACTATTTTCAATTTTATTCAATTTATATTTGTGCGATTAATTATTTTACTCTCGACACATTTTCCAATGATTAATTTCATTTTAATTAGGAAATTTTTTATTTATCTTTAATTAAATTGATTTTAAAATACTTTTTGCTGCCCTTTTTGAAATTTTCAACTTGATATAAGAAGATAATTTACGTCGACGTGAAATAAATGAAATAAATCACTGTCTCGAGAGGGGAAAAAAGAGAAACGCTATAAAGAAAGCACAATAAGCAAATGGATTTTTTTTTAATCTAGTTTCTAATTTCACAAATTGTCCTTTAAGCTCTCGTGTAGTTGGCGTAATTGTTGGACGCGATTGTTCCTAGCGCCGAGGAAGATGTTTAACCTTTTGAGATGTGTTGGACAGTTGAGAGACTCATTTCCACAGGGTAAAGGATTAGGACAAGTAATCCAGACGGGAGCATCGTTCCAGAGAAGATCAAAACCACCAACTCTAATTTCATTGCCAGTTAAGATTCGCTCCAGATCCAAAATGTTGAGCACGTCGTCTAGTATGTCGAATTTTAAACGATAATCCTCGTGATCCGTGGGTGCAAGTGCAGGCGATGCATTAACCTCGAGTAACCAGGGCGTCAGATGTTCATCCAAAAGTATATCGTAACCGTATAATTCGAAGGAATTGTTCTCCTGCATCATCACCGGTTGTACGGCCTGCAAACTTGCCATTATCACGCCTACGCAAAGGGAGAAAAAATCTTTAAAGTAAATTGAGTCAAAATTTTAACAGGCCTCGGGATTATTTTTACCCAAATTAAAATTTTCTGTCTTTTGATATTACACTGGAATTAATTTTTATTAATTTATTTTAAATGCAACGAGAGCTTAAACATTTTGTCATTTTCTATGGAGTGTTGATTTTATTCAAAAATATTGCAAACTTCACCGAAAATTTTCTACTTCTTGTGTAGAGAAGCTTCTTCGGAAAGCGTCACACACATAACTTTGCTAAAATTTGCAAGATTCCTTGCACTTTAATGAGAATGAAATTGAAAAGAATTTTCTCGTGAGAAGTGTTTGAAACTCTTAAAGGGATGTGAATTCATTTGAAAATTAAAGTTTGTAATCGACTTTTCGCGAAAATTTCCTGGAAACTGTGAAAACCGCTTCCATTTAAATTGTTAAAGCGATCAGCATAATCATTTATCGGAACATCGTGCAATTCTGTGGGCGGTTTAACGCACGAAATGTCTTAGAATAATGGGGTGGCAACACGAATAAGTATTTACCAGCAATACGAGACAGAAGATTGTTAACTGCAGTGACGCCATGCCGAGCAGTCATGTATTCTCGAACTTTTCGAAGACTCCATTTATATCCATGTTTACTCTAAAAAAAATAACAAAAAAAAAAGAAAAGAAACAAAAAATTTTAAAATTTGTGAATTTCTAGGGGAGGACATAGGAAGCAAACATTTTGTTCTCTAGGGATTAAAGGTCAATTAAATTCTTGTTATTCGAGGTATTTGATGAAATAATTAAATTATTTATTATTTAGTATATTATTCATTATTCAGTATTTAATAGATTGATTTTTTGCTTATAGATGAAGAGTGTTGGTCCGATTGTTGTTTAATGGAAAATTGTGAGGAAGAAACTGTGAGCGAATATTGGTATTTTGAGGTGAGAATTTCACCAGCTTTTACCTGGACATTCTCAGGTGACGAGTGTTTTTCATCGTCTAGCGATCTTCCTTTTAGTTGAATAGCCATGTTGGTTAGATGGATCCTACTGTCGTCGATTTTATCAAGCGCAAATAATTCGCCGGACAGCCGAGCAAAACCCTCTCTTGCCAACCACACCTTCAACGGATGAAAGGACGTGACTAGGACGTAAATGCGCAAATCGAACTTCCGCCCTGTCGATCGAAAGCAAAAAAAAGAAGAAAAAAGGATACAATAACAATTTTTCCAAAGTTTATGCATCACAGGCAAGAAATACAAATGCCATTTGAAGTTTAAAGAGAGAGATTCTTTGGAAAATATTTTCTCTCAACACAGGAAAATATTAGAATTTCCTTTTTCGCGAGAGAGAAAAATCCTTCGCAGATTTTCAACTATTCCATTTATTTTGTTTTAACTCCCAAAGAGCTGTACATATTGAAATGGAAAATGACCTGCTAGTAAATATGGATTCTCGACATACTTTTGAACCACAAAAGTCTCGACTTTTCCTGTATTAGTGTGCAATGTTGATGTTGTTGTTGCATTTGCGGTTGATTCCTTTGGTTTCCATTCGTAAAGGTCTTTGAGTTTGCGGAAGAGAAATATTCCACGACCTTGAGAGCCAGTGACGGGTTTAACTATCCAGGTGGATCCCTGTTGTTTGCGGTATTCCTCGACCAACATTCGATACTCATTGGGCAATTCAAATGTTATTGGCATTGAGGAGCAAAATTTTGCCTCACTCTGCTTGCCGGAGTTTATTAATAATTTCTCGTATCTTTTTAAATTTCGATAGAGATAATTCTTACGTGTGAGCTCGTAATGATTTCGAAAGTGCGGCACTCTTTGATGAGGCGCGAGTTTATTTTCAAAAGCCAAGCGAATATCGTTTGTTTCACACCACCACAAATTCCAATCAGTATCATTCGGATCGTCTATCTGTGAAATGAATTAGATATACATATGTTTGTATTAAATTCATTCAAAAGCAATCACAGTGTTGCCACAGGTCAGGGGAAATAGGAGAGAAGTTCTTTCAGAGGGGGTTTCCTTTTTGAATTGAATTCTAGTGGCTAATGAGATTTTTTTGTAACTTAACAAGAACATTGTAGCAAGAAGACTGTGAAAAGTATGTGTCTAACTAAAAAGATATATTAATGAGCATTTTATTTTTCCTAATTGTGAAATGAAAGTTTTTCTCGAGAATTAAAGAAGAAAAATTCATTACTTAATTTATGAATCATATTTTACAAGTGTTCTTGTTATTCGTGTGTATCTGGTTTAGTGGGTCAGGGTGAAATGCGTTGATTACGATTTTAGTCTTTCTGGTGATTTTTTTGTTGTTGAAAAAAATGCGAAGATTAAGAAGATTCGGTAGCAATGGGAAGATTACTATTTTTGCCGCAGTTTTATTTTTTATCTCGTCTCTCAAAGATTGTTTTGGTATTTTTGGAGTGAATTTTTGTTTTTTTTAATAAATAGTTTCTTGTGAAGATATAACTGAGGCTAAATAAGGTATTGAATTTAATTACCTGTACCCAACCTCTAGCAAGCATCACCTTAACTTGCGTTGAGGGAAAGTCACAACGAAACTTGATAACCTTGTGATAGCGTCGCTTCTTCGCGTTAGGATAATGCTTCCTATCTGATATTGAAAATGCAGAGATCCATGAATTTATAATCTCGCCATTCTTCAGTAATTCCATTTTGCAAAAGTTTTCAACTCGTAGAGGAAGAGAAAAAAAATAGGCAATTTTTTTCCTCGACTCTCGAATTTCAACTTAATTGAAGTGTCAAATTGTGTTTCGTTTGTCTTTTATTTTTACTTTGCAAAACATTTTTACGTAACTTCTATCTTCAATTCGGAATATTGTTAATCATTTCTATTCCTTTTTCGAAAATTGAGACAAAATGTAGTAAAATTAAATTGTTGTTAGGAATTTTTATGTTTAGGGTAAAATTTAGTGAAATTAAACAACTTTTTGGGAGAATATAATAGATTTTGACAGAAATTGCTATGGGGACTGTATAATGGTCTACTTAAACTTCATCAAAATAACACAAGTCTTGCTTTCCGGTCAGAACAAACTTTGGAGTGTGATTCTGCGGTAGCTTGAAATATATGTATATATATAGTTATGGCATAAGGACGTCTCTGTAGTTGTATGACGTTAAGCACATAACTTGAAGTCATAACCCACCGTTTTCACCTCATGAGTTTGCGCGCAAAGGCATTTAAATCTTTAGCGAGCGAGAGAGACAGAGATCTCTAAACACTAAATGTATTCAAATTCCATTTTGTAGTTAGATTTACGCGCATTACGTTTGTGTATACTCGAATCGCATTTTGAATAATTATTGTGAAAACGAACATCTCTGGAAATTTGAATATTTAAATTCAGTTTTCGTTTTCTTTTTTATACTCAAATAGAAATTTCGCAATGATTATTAAATATTAATATTATTATTTGTTTCAGATAAAATTTTAATTTTCTGATAGTATAGTACAAGTGGAAAGGAAATACATTCTTAATTCTTTGGCTCGAATTTAATATTTGTCATAATAAAGTGGGGAATTTATATTGAGCCGAAATTTCGAGGCCACGAAGTGAATTATAAAAAATTAATTAACGCAAAATGATTTACGGATAAATAAATAAGAACAATTTCTGCTGATCAAGACATGTTGTTATGTATATAAAGTTCCTTGCTTCGCGTGAACGTGACGTAGGTGCTCCACATTCTGGAGTATGAGCATCGAAAGACGAGCGTGTGATAGCTATAAACTTGAGAATATATTTATTTGAAGGTGTATATATACGTAAGGAAATTTATATATGTACATAGGGGTATATAAATATATTTCTTTATATATTACTAGTATCTCTCTTTTTAAGTCGAAAAATTGACTATATCTAGTTTTCGGCTATTTTTCCAGTAATTTTGGTTTTTGATATGTTTTTTTTATACTTTGTTTTGAGACTTTGTTTTGACACATTGTTTTTTTTGTGTATAATATAATGTTTTTTTTATGTAAAGGTATATAAATCGACGGCTCTTCTGGCGAGTGACGAACCACATATTTCAGTGGGAGAATTTTCCAGACCTTCCTCATCGATGTCTGAGTCGCGCCAAAACCTGTAACAGGATCTGCAATGGCAATCCGCCTACTCTCTTATATATACATGTAGCTATACGTGCTGTCTGTTCCTCCAGGGCAGTCAATGAAGGAACTCTCGCGTATTGGTACATCACATATATCCGCACATGCATTCTATAGGCCTCTCGTTCAGAAACGTGACTCCCGAGGCGAAAGTGTCGAGCCACACACACACACACACACACACACACACACACACACACACACACACACAGGCATTATACATAAAACGAGACGAAATACATAAGCGTGCGATGCAGGCTGCTAAATGAAGATTTTCATCTTTTACACATATACACTCCGTTGATTCATCATCATTACATCAATGAAATAATATCTTCCTCCTTTTTGCATTCACATTTTAATATCCGAACTTTTTATTTCTCGTTCGACCAGAACAGAGACTCTGCAAAAACAAGAAGATAAAAATACCACTTAATATATTTATTTAAACAAGAGTAAATAATTAAAGATTGTAAATAAAAAAAAGTCACTTTGACAATGAAAATATGTTTCATTTTCTGTAGAACAAAAATTGAAACGATTTAAAGGACTTTTTGGACAAAAAAGGGCAAATCATTTGAATCGGATTTATTAATTGGAAGGTTGATTGATGGCTTTTAGAATTAGATTTGACTAGCAGTAGTGATAACTGCGGACTTGTCATCAAAATGTAAGACTTATCCAATAATCCAACGTGTCATGATCACTCATTGGGGAATGGATTAGCGTACTTCGAATATATTGAAGCTCTGTTGTCGACATTTTCGTCAACTACTTCACTCCATCCACAAACTATAATCGAATTAGATCGAAATTGCACGGTTATAAACGTAAACAAAATTTCCAAAAGCCAACTATGTTTAAATACAAATCTCCTCGACTAAACCCAAAAATCGAAATTATATTTTGATTATCATAGAATTTTTCTTTAAAATTGCAATTGACAAAATTGTTAATATACAAAAAATATTGTTATTTTTGTAAAGATTTTCAATTCGAATCACTTGAATAAAAAGTAATCGAAAATTAATTTAAATAAATTTAAACTATTAAACTGAAGAGTAATAATAAATAATAATATGATAATAATGATATAAAATAGATGAAATGATGGAGTAATTTAAAATGAATAGTAACTTGAAATAAATTTAAATTTTGAAAAAAAAAAATATTTACGATATCACAAATACATGGTAAATTGTTTATTAATTTGTTAAAAGGGTCATAATAATGAAAATATGGGAAATAATCTTTATGGGCATATCGTGAATAATCGCGATGTTAATATGTTTAGCCGCAGTGGAAGGTCGTTTGTATATACAGAGTTGGTCAACTCTTTGCGAATAAAAGCCACGTGTACATAATACAATTAAATCGAGGATGCAGGCGTAACTGAATGCCTCGTCTTTTGCACAGTACAATCCAGAGGATTAACCATTCACTTCCGATTGTTTATAAAATCATTTCCCGACCCCATTCTTTCCCTTCAATCGTTAACTGCGTAAAGGTGTATCAGTTTCGATCAATTAATTTCAAAACGCTTCTTTAAATTTGAATTTGTTTTTTTTTTAAAACTAATTTTCTAATAGTAAAAAGTCAGGCATTGATTGTAATACTATTTTATTCTTTACATCGAAAAAAAATAGATTTGATTCAATTCAAATTGTTTGAAAAATATTTATTTGAATAAACTAATTTTTATTGGATTTAATTTTATCCATTAATTAATGAATTTTTCATTTTTAAGTAGAAGAATTTTATTTAAATACACTGAAAAAATTGAATTTCGAAGCAATTGCAAACGTATTGTATAGGAATTCAATTTATTTCAATGATTTAAAAAAAATCCTTATTCTAATTAATTTTTAATAATTTTTATTTAATTAAATTAAATCTTTGAACAAATTTCCTAAAAGAATTAAATTCTTTTGAAAAATTAAAAATAAATTTTTTTAATTCAATTATTTTCAGGAATTGTAATAAAATTATTTGCACAATTCAATTACTTTTCAGGAATTTTGATAAAATTTTTTGTAAAATTCAATTTTCAGGGATTTTAACAAGATTTTGTGCAAAATTCAATTATTTTCAAAAATTTTGATAAAATTCTTTGTAAAATTCTATTTACAGGAATTTTATTAAAATTCTTTTCAAAATTCAATAATTTTCAGGAATTTTGATTATATTTTATGTAAAATTCAATTTTCAGGGATTTTAACCAAATTTTCTTCAAAATCCAATTATTTTCAGGAATTTTGATAAAATTCTTTTGTTATTGAAATTATTGTATCTCTTGACAAATTTGAATAAAATTTTTATAAATAATATCATTATCAGAAAAATGTAATGAATTGTATAAAATTTTGTATTAATGGTATTCGCATTTCTCCTATGAATTTTATTAAAAATTCCTGAATATTGAATTTTGCAAAAAATCTTCTTAAAATCTCTGAAATTAATTAATTAATTTCTGTAAGAATAATTTGATTCTCTTTCTGTATGTTGATTTGATTGAAAACTGTTTGAAAACTGTTAGAAAATTATTTGATTTCGTATAGGTAGATAATTTTATTAAATCACATTTAGTGAGATACTACTAATTTGTTATTTTGAAAACTAATTCAGAATTCGACAGTTGAATATATACGATCCTGGGAAATAGTGAATGAGTAATAAATAATAGTAAATGTATAGTAAATTTAAAAACGAGAGAGAAAAAAACAGTTTAAAGGTGCTTGACATAAGTTCCCTTGCATGCTATGAAGATGTTTTGGAAAATTACAGAGTAGCAAATAGCAAGTTAAAATAAAAGGTCTGTGATTATGACCCTCTTAAAGTGTAGTAAAATTCTTGCGATTTATGGACGAGATATACCCACAAATATACGTGTAACGTAAACGGACAAAGTTTTACTTTATGCACCTGTAACATACTTACGATCATATTATAATTTAGTGCAGAGAGAAATACAGAAGGTGAATGGCAGGTGGCCTACTCGACATATTATATATGTGAACTCTCCGCGAATAAATATATATATCATTGTTTCTGTTTTACTCGCCCGAGAGAAGTGAGCCATTCTATTTTATCTCTCAACTAAAATGCCGGAGAAAAAGTCAAATTTTTGTTTCTTATTTTTTTTGCTAGTATTCTTTGTTTATTTTTCCGAACAATTGCGCTTTTTATCTAATATCTAAAAAGTATTTGTAACAATTTGATAATAATTAATTCATTTAGAAAAATTTGATTATACTGCTTTATTTTTTTTTTACTATTTTTTTAATTTATTAATATTTTGTGTATGAAAATAATTCATCTCCTAACAAAGAATTTTTTATTTATTAAAATAATATAATTATTGTGAAGAAATTTATACAAAATTTATAAATAATAGAATTCATGAGAAATTAAGGAAAATTTTTGATAACAAATGGAATTTTATCAAAACATTTATTAAAAAAATTTGAAGATAAAATTCAAATTTGCCAAGAATTTTATTAAAAATATTGAAAATTATTGAAGTTTTGACGATAATATTTAAAAAATTTTGAAAATAATCTAATTTCTGCAAAGAATTTTATTACTTTTGAAAATAATTAAATTTATAGGCAATCAATAATTTTCAAAAATCCAATCATGAAAAATTCAATTATTTTCAAGAATTTCAATAAGATTCTTTGTAAAATTTAATTATTTTTTTAGGGATTTTAATAAGGTTTTTACCAAAATTCAATTTTTTTGAATTTTGATAAAATCCTTTGTAAAATTCCATCTTTAGGAATTATTAATTAATTAATTAAAAAATTTTATTAAAATTAAATTTTAATACATTTTTTTGCAAAATTCTATTATTTTTATAGAAATTTCGATAAAATTCTTTGTAAAATTTAATTTTTTAGGAATTTTAATAAGATTTTTCGAAAAATTTAATTATTTTCAAGAATTTTAATAAAATTCTTTCTAAAATTAAATTTTTTGGGATTTCTATACAATTTTTTGTAAAATTTAATTATTTTCAGGAATTTTGATAAAATTCTTTGTAAACCTCCCTTTTGTAGGAATTTTCATAATTTGCTTTGCAAAATTCCAATTACTTTCAAATTTCATAAGGAAAATCATTCATTAAATAAATTATGAATGTTAAATTTTTTTTATTTTAAGTGCGAAAATATTTACAAAAAAATTTTGAAAATTAAAAATTTATTTGTAAATTATTTCGCATTTAAGATGAAAAATTTTCCTTTGATAAATTGTTTAACGAATAATTTTACTCATGTAGTTTAAAATTAATTGATATTAATTTAGAAAAAAATTTAAAACACCAATTTCTGAAAATTAAATTATTTTTGGAATTTTTAAATAGAAAATAATTTTTTCAAATCATTTGGCTTATTTGGTGATCGGGAAATGACATCAAATTTTTCCGAATTAATTTTTAAAATAAGAACTCAGCCAAAATACAAACAGTTATTTTTGACTAACTCCTCTGTACTTAGAGACTTGAATATTCGAGGCAAAAAATTGCATTAAACTTTCAAGTGAAAAATGTGCGTGAAATTAAAATTTTTATTCCATTGTTTATCAACAATTGAAATTTATAAAGAATTTCGTGGGCCAACGTCCACGAGTAATGAACATAGTGCAATATTCTAAAGCTTGTTATATCCATTTACCAAAGTCAATGTCACTTGGTTTAAAAATAATTATTGGCAGCCAAGAACTTATTTCGTCTTCGTCCCATGAAAATACAATTGTTTTTCAGCGATTATAACATTTAGATTTAGTCGCACTTTTAATACTAAATGCGCATCAACAGAAACAAATTTAAAAATTGTCATTGTCAAGTATAGAGAGAAGTTTTCTTATTTGAAACTGCATTATAACCATTATTATTGTTGTTGTTGTTTGAAACTTTGCAAATGAAAGTTTTTTCTTGTTGTTTTGATTGTTGTCCTATTCTCAATTCCATTAAACATGTCGACAGATTCGATTACGTGAAATACAAACCTCTACAAGAGGTAAGTCAAAGAAGTTTAATCAAAGTCAAGCTTTTTTTATTGGCTTGAAATATTTTCCACTTCCTTTTTTTTATTGCCTTCAATTTACGTTTTATATTGGCTGTGTTACTGTTGTTGTTGTTGTTTTTATTTTTTTACTATGTATACAATTTTTACCGTATGTAGATGAAAATTTTTTTTACAGGATATTTGATTTTTTTTAATCTCTCATTTTTTCTCCCTGGGAATTTTTTTTTTTGTTTCATATGGGAAACTTTTTCGTTCTCGGTGTATGTATATGTATTTTTGTGTACAGAAAACTTTTTTATCAAGTTCTCTTCGTTTAGTTTCTTCTTTGAATTTATTTTAGGAAATTTTGACCTCGTAAAATTATTTCAAACTTGAGTGTAAACGTCGATACTTTTCTGGCGACCTAATTTCATCATCATCATCATAAGCAATATTTTTAAATTCGAAAAAAATAGGTTCTGCTTTTTTTTTCTTTAATTTGGAAAAATTAATTTCCATTCATAATTTCATCATTGATAAGCAGCAATATTTTTAAATTCCAAAAAAAATTATATACGGCTTTTATTCTTTAATTTGGAAAAATTAATTTCCATTCACAGAAGTCTTGTGGAATTTTAAAATTATTCAAATTTTATGATAATTGTCGTATTTGTAAATGTAAATTTATCTTAGATAAAAAGTGCGGGGTTTGGAAGAACTTTTTCTTGAAGAAAAAGTAACTTTTTTTTAGTAATTTTTTTTTATTTTCTTTTAAAAAATAGTAATTTTTCGAAAATAGGTCTCGTTGGGAATGAAAATATGTTTTGTCTGTGAAAATAATATGATGTCTGTTTACTTTCACGAAGGATCGACAAATCCGAAGGGGAATGTCCTCATCTTATACCGGAGAGCGATAAAATACATGAGATCAGTCTATAGACAAAAGAATTTTATGTTTTATATAGAAAAATAAAATAAATAAATTAATAAAAGTGTGAAAATTTAAATTAGTAAATATTACTAATTGAAAGTCAAAATCCACTATAATTTGCAGTTAAATCTATTATTACTGTATAATAATAGTAATAATTATTATTAATATATTTAAATAAATAAATATTATTATTATTATTATTATTATTATTATTATTATTATTATTATTATTATTATTATTATTATTATTATTACAAATAATTAAATTAAAAATACCAAAAAAAATTACTAATTAAATTTAATTTAATATTCCTTTATAATCATGAAAAATATTTTCTTCAAAAAAAGTACACACACACACACACATTTTTTTTCCTTAAATTAAACAATGAAATTTTTTCCCAAGCATGTAAACAATAATAAAAACAAAATTTACATAAACAAACTTATTACACACGCAATACTCTATGTCTTTCAAAATTAATAATTCAAATGAAATTTCATTCTTTGCTAGTATGCGGGGGAAAAAATCCTCTTAAAGTGACTGGGGTAAAAGAAATGTTTTGTTTTATTTTCGTCACACACAGCATGTTACACTCTTTAATTTATTACGCAATTCTACAAAAGAAAACAAAATTAAAATAAATTTAATCCCAGAGAAGAAATCTTTTTTCCCCGCGGACAAAAATGTATTTACCTCCTCTTACTTTTTTTGTTAAATATTTGCTTGGAGAAAAACAATGAAAAACTATAACGAATATTAAAAAAAAAAAGAATAATACAATTTTTTTATTTGCGAAATTTTTTTTTTTATAAAATAACAGAAGGAAAAAGGGCGAATAATAGAAAAAAGTAACAAAAGAGTGGAATTTTTTTTAGTGTTTGTATCTTTTTTTTTGCCATTAGAGAAAAAGTGTGTTGGAGAAAAGTTTTAATAGCCAGATATTTTTTATAATATAAGTAACTGTTACGATGTATAATTTTAATTATATATTTTTTTTATGTTTTTTTTTAATTATTCTGTTTTACTAGAAATTAATTTTTTGTCTTTAAAACTTTGAATGGATTTTCTTTTCTCTTTTATATAGAAAATATATAACTGCGGTGACTAAAATTTTTAAGAGCTCGCAGGGTTAGATTTAAAACTCTAAAGTGGGCAGTAAATTTAAGCCGTACATTAAAAAATTAAATTTTGATAAACTGTGCGCTCGTTTATTTTTCACAAAAATATAAGAAAATAGAGTTTTCCCCTTTAAGATGATCTTTAATTTCCGAAAGAGGCGCAATATATAGAATCATCTCCACATGCGTTGAGGAACGTGAAACAGAAATCGATTGAGAAAATTCAGACTCACTGGAAATAGATATAAATATAATACACCACGATATTACCACTATATACCAATTTATGAATTCATTTCTGTGTGACTGAAAGCGTGTCACACACAAACAACGGTACACAGATTTTCTGTATGTAGATTTTTAATTTTTTTTTTGTAAATTGATTTTTTTAATTTAAATAATAATCGAAAAATTTTTAAATTAAATTTTAAGTAAATATTTTATTTTCTTACTTATAATGTTATTTTTTTCTTATTTTGAACAAGAAAATCTTTATTGAATTAAGTAAATAATTAATTGAAAGGAAAATAAGGAAATAATGTAATTGAATTAAAATTAGTAATTAAATTACAATTAAATTACGATTTAAATAAATAAATAAATTTTCTATTATATAAATATATATGTCACACTTGCAAATACGTAGATCGGGGTCGCAGGAATACCATATACCAAAGGTCACCATGATAACCGCAAAACTAGCTTGACAATTCCTGTGAAAATTTATTTTTAACCCTGAGATAAATAAACAAATGAAAATTACCCTCGAGGGAAGCAGAACATTTAATAACTACAGAATATTATAATAATACATATCTGATATGTAATATTTTATTATTTTTTCATTTAAAATTTCATTTAAATTTAAACTTTTATTTTCGAGATAAATTGTTTCTTTTTCAAGTGGAATTAAATCTATTCACTTCTTCACTCACCGAATTTTTATTAAACAAATACTTTTTATTCAGCTTAGTCGGAGGTGAAAAAAATTAATTTCAGAAGTTTAGATAAATATTTAATATTATTTATTAATAATTATACAGATGGGAAAAAATTGTATTACACTGAAAAAAATGTAATTGTTTCAAATAACCGATTAAGTGACTATTATCAATTAAATATTTACTTGAATCAAATAATATTTAATGGAGTCAATTAAATAGTATTTGAATCAATAACTTCAGTATTTGAAACAAATATGAACTGAACTATTTAATTGACTCGAATAAATATTATTTGATTCAATTAAATATTTAATTGATAATAGTCAATTAGTCGGTTATTTGAATCAATTAAATTTTTTCAGTGTAATTATTACTGTATTAGTGTTTACTATATTAATTGAATTAAAATGGAAGTATGTTAAATATTGAGACAACAGTTGTTTCTGTAAACAATTGGAACCAACTTGTCGTTTTTCTCCTCCACTTTAAAATACCAACCTTCGATTTAATTTCAGCTATTTTTTTTCATTATATAAAAAATACTATACTATTAGCATAAAAAGACAAGAAAATTCTCAAACTTTCATATTATTAAAATTATACAGTAAACGTAGGTAGAAAGTTTGGAAAATAATTTTTTTTTCAATGAAATTAATTTTTTTTTCTACTATAAAAATTTATATATATAAAAAAAGTTTCTAATTTATTTAAAAATTTGAAAAATGTGAAGTCAGATATTCCAGCTGATTTATGACCCATTTCATTCTGTCTACAAATGACGAATAGGGAATGTCGTTTATTTTACAACCTGAACGTAAAGTGAGACTCTTAAAGTCCAAACGACAGAGTTTGTTCTCGTTATATGTATATATGTATAAATAGAAGATGACTCGAATTTTATCAAGTTTTCTCTTGTTATTTTGCAGGTCGAGGCTGGCGATGTTATTCTCAGGGTGAATGAAGTTGATGTCAACCGATTTAGCACCAAGGAAGGTAAAAGAAATAACATTTTTCTTCTTCTTGTATTTTTCACAAAAAAAAAAAATCTTGCGCGGGCAAAATATTGATGATTTAAGTATTGGAATTTGAAAATTGAGAGCTTTTTTTTGCAACGAAAGGAAATTTCTCCTTTGAATTGAAAAGGACAGTAATTTTGCGTCAGGTGTCAATTGATTCAAAATTTTTTAACTAAAATTAATTGAAATTATAGTTAATTTTTTTTTCTTTGCTATTATTTTTCAAATATTTTTCTCTTTATTATTATTTGAATATTTTATTATTTATTTGAATATTTATTATTTGAATATTATTTGAATATTTATTATATGAATATTATTTAAATAAAAATTCAAAAACATTTCTTTTTATTTTATAATTTTTGTTCATAATGAATAATTGATGAAAGACAATATTTATTTAACAATAGTCAAGAATTGCTGCTTGAATGAAAAAATAAAAATGAAAAATTTCTTTTTTCATGACTTTTGTTTGAAAAAAAATTAGTGGAAGAAAATATTTTTAATTTAATTAAATAGTCAATTAATTGAAGCAAAAATGTAGTCAAGAAACGATTTATTTCTATTTGACGATTATTGTTTGAAAAAAAATTAGTGGGAGAAAATATTTTTAATTTAATTAAATAGTTAATTATTTGAGTTATATAATAATCAAGAAAAGATTTATTTCTATTTGACGATTATTGATTGAAAAAAATAGTGCGAGAAAATATTTCTATTTAATTGAATAGTAAACTATTTGAATGAATATATAAATAAGTATATTTTTTTCAGTGTCAGGATAATTATACTGTGACAAGTTTATTATTGATTTAAAGTTTAAAGTCACTTTTTCACGGTCTACAAATACACTGACATTGAGTTTTTTTTCTGTAATTATTTAACCGCATATTTTGACACAATGGGTGTGATAATGTGTCTTTCTCTGTTATATATATATATATATGTTGAGTTGAGAATAGGTTACGAGAAGACAGGAAGCTGCAGGTGCTTTGTAAATGTTACGAGAGTTTACCCCCGAGTGAAACGACTGTTGGGTTAAAGTGCAATGTAGGCAGTAGATCGATTCAGTAATTTACGGTTTACCAAAGGTCATTATAGCTGTTAGTTTTTATCCAAAGTTATTCTCCAGCAGACAATTTATAATAGACGTGGAAAAATTGCCGTCGATTGTGACCTATTTTTTTTTCTTTTTTTAAATAAAAAATTTTCCCTTCCGCACGGAAATAGTTTCTAACTGCTTAAAATTGAAGAATAAAGAGAATTTTATTCTGTAAAATTAGCAAAAAGTAATTTTAGACTGATATTCTATTTCTGACAATAAAATTTATAATAAAAAAATAAATTTTTAAAAATAAATTTAAAATAATAAATTAAAAAAAAATAAAATGGAGTTAATTAAATAGAGAAAAATTATAAACATAATAAAAAATAATATAATATAACTAAAATTTAATACATAACAATAAATTAAATATTAATTATAAATTTATGTTGATTTGACTAGAGAAAAATATTTAAAGGCAAAAAAGTTTTTAAAAAAAGGTGAGAAAAAATTTCTCCACTTTAAATCAATTCCAACTTTCAAAGAAGAAGAATAAAATTCATCAAAGAAGTTATTAAAGGAAAAAATGAAGAGAGTGAGAAAAAGTTTAATAAATTTGATAAATATAAAATTTATCTAATAAGACATTATTTCAAATCGAATGAATCTTCTTTTCGACTATAAAAGCTGACAAGTTTAAATTTATAGCAATGGAATCTCAAAGTTTCTCAAACTACAATTTCGAGAAACAACTATTTGACACTGAAAGAGAATAAAACTTGAATCAAATAGAAACTTTATCTGTAAATCTAAAAACTGAGCTTGACGGTTCAAAAGTTCAAAGTTTAAAAGGAAGGCGGAGGAAATTTTTTTGTTTCGAATTAATTCCCCTTTATTCATAATTATTTTGTCTTTTTATTGCCACGAACTGTTTAAAGTAAAATCGAGAAACGGAGAGAGGATCAACAAATGAATGTAAAAGTGCAATAAAAACTAAAAATATGGGGAAAATGTAATTAAAATATGAATGACTGCATAGTAGAGTGGTTAAAGCTTTTGGCTTGCAAATAGAAAACCAAAGTTCGATTCCCGGGGGAGGTGAGATTTTTTCAAGTAGGAAAAATTCAGTAAATAGTCGGTAAAAAAATAAAAAGGGTGAAAATTAATTAAATATGATAAGTAATAGTTATTAGTGCAATAAATGAATAAAGAATAAATAAAATAATAAAGAGAGAAAAATTAGTGAAATTTGATAGAAAAATATAAAAAAAATAAAGAAAATGTAATAATTATAACAAAAGGAGGAACAAAAATCCAAAAAAGAAAACGAGCCAATTTTCTTCCAAAATTGATTTTCTCTTACGTAAGACGAAATTCTAAGTGGAATCCTCTCCCTTATGTATATTGTATAAGTTTCTTGTTCGTAGATAGACACATATAGATCAATTTATAATATTTCCAATGCTGAACGTTCGAGAAAATTTCACGCTAACACAATTACTTTTCTAATCTTACTTTCTATATTTAATTATTTGACAAACAAGACCTGGCGCAAATATGACAGGAAATCTAGTTCAAGAAGCTATATAACATAGTTTTTTTTAATTAAACTCCCGTGTTTTCCATACTTTACCGCATGTCAAAAAAATAAAAAAGAAAAAAAAAGTTTTCAATTATGTAAAAAAAATAGAAGAAGGAAATATTCGAAAGTTAATTAACGCGAAAGCTCAAGTTCATAAATAATTATTATCAAAAGGGCAATTTAAATGTGAATTCAACTTAATTAACTATTTAATTTTACAAAGAGCCATTATATTACGTGTATATGTGTGACTAAAAACGGGACTGAAACCTAAAATTATATTATTAGAAATGCAGACAAAAAAAAGGGGGTGAAAAAAACAAAGTCGTTTGCAAATTAAAGTACACACGTTACGTGCGAGCGATCCATTGAGTACATTTTGTTTATATCCCCATTAATACAAATCACACCTGGGGGAGAATTTTTTTTTTCTAAAATAATATATTCGATAATATTTTCGAAAATAATATTTTCATTTTTCCCTTTTTCGAATTTGACATTTTTATAATCAATCGTTATTTACGAATTACTATTTTTGAGAAAGAATTTTGATTTTTTTTGTTTCTAAATTTGAATAAAAATGTTTTCTATTCAAAATTTAGAGAAAAAAAAAGAAATATTGTTTAATATTCAAAGTGAAAATTTATTGTCAATTTAATTATTTGCACATGTCCGCGGGGAATTTTTGTATTAATTAAAACCTTTTATAATAAAAAGCCCATAAACTAATATTTTACTGAAGTCAGTGAAGTGCATTCATAGCCACAAAATATCGTGCTATGTGAGATTCAAACATTGGACGGGGGGTAAAAAAAACGTTATGATCGCTTTTAATTAAAAAAATGCATATTTTACCAGACTTACAGACCATTAAAAAAAAATTCGATTGAAGTGGAATTGAAAATAAAAATTTAAATTAACAAAATGAAAAGTGTAAATCGAATTGCCTTTATTTGATTTTAAGTAATTAAAATTGTCTTTAATTTTTTTTTATTTTTGGAAATTAAATTGTCTGCAATTTGCAGGAATAAAGTTGTCTTTACTTTTAAGCAGTTAAATTATTTTTCATTCATTTTCTGCAAATAAATTTTCGCTGATTTTAAACAATTAAATTTTGTTTTTCCTTTAGCAGATTATATCAGAAAAATTATTATCAATTTATTTCTTAGTGGATATGTTTTTATTGTTTCGATAAAAAATCTGTATTTTTTTAGTTCTCATTAAAAAAATTTAATTTTTTTTATTTTTTAGTTAAAAATTTGTTATTTCTTTTATTTTTAGTTAAAAAATACACAATAAAAAACTACAAAATTGGTATTAAAATATCTAACAGAAATGCAAATAAAAAATACAAAATTAGTATTCTTTCATTTCTTAGTTCACTAATTTAAATTAGTAAAAAGTTTCTACTAATTTTAATAAAATAGAAAATTTAATTTTTTAAATTTGACTTTTTTAAATAAACGATGTTTTACACTGAAAGAAAATTTATTTTAAGCAAATAAAAATTATTTATCTCAAATCAATTTTCTTTCAGTGTAAAAAACCGTTTATTTAAAAAAATAAAAATTAGTTGATTGTAATAAATTTTTTTCAGTGAAAAAAATCGTCCATGTTATAAAATGTTATAAAATTGAGAGGCAATAGAATTCATTTAGTCTAATTTATTTAATTACAGACAAATAATTCGATTAAATGAATTAAATGATTTTTTTAGTGCAAAAAGTATAAAAATTGGAAATTTTTGAATATCCTTATACCTATATGATAAAGTCAAAAATATGTCTGGAAATTGGGAAAAGATAGAATAGAAATTTTGTATTAACACTGAAGGAGCAATAAAAATATATTTTTAATGTTGAATATTTTGTTGAGTATAAAAAAAATAAGTAAATATAAAAGTTTAATTGAAAATGACATTGAAAAGTATGAAGAATGCGAAAAAATTGGTGCCCATTGTATTGAGATAATTAGCCAAATTGAGTGGGAGAGTGAGAGAGAGAAAAAAAAACAAAGTGTATCGAATTGAAAATGATTGCATTTAGAGAGTAGTTAATGGGATGACGTATGGATGGATCGCTTTCACGTAATGTTCCAATTCCACACGACCCGACCCATCTACTTAGCAGCAACGAAACCAAGCAACCACCCTCTGCCTCCGGCAAGCATCCACTCGACGAGACTCGTTCACCCGCAAGCACTCTTTTCTTTTCGTTTCTGTTTCAGTTCTAAAATGTCTCCGACTCTCGTCAGACCCTGTCACGCTGAAGCTACGAAGGGGTGAGTGAGCTCTCTGTTCTGTACTCTTCGTCTGTCTTTTATTTCTCTTTTCACCTTAGGTAGGTACGCACACAAGGACGGTCTCGTTGAAACGAAAGTGCACTCATCGCTTTCCCATCATCTATTTTCCAAAATACATCTATTCACTGGCAAAGTTTTCAGAGATAATTCACCTCAAGATGCTATTCATTATTATTTCCTCAAATGCGGAATTTAAACTCATCTTTTGCATTTGGAATTTTAATCAATTTTAAGTCGAGTTTTTTTCTTCTTTGTAAAGGAGTAAAAGTTTTTTTTTTTTTTTTCTTGTCAACAAGTTGATTTTTAAATGTCTTTTTATTTTGAGATTTAAATATTCTACTTGAACATTACTCGAGTCAAATTTATTACTCTTTATTGAAATTTAATTAATTTTCATCTAACAAATAGAATAAGAACGGAAAAAACACGATTAATTCTCTTCTCCCTAAATTGAAAAAATTAATAAATTCCATCTTCCATTTGGAAAATTAATAATTTTTTTTCTTTGATAAATGTGGCACTTGATTCGTTTGACGTAGCCCATCCTTTAAACATTCAGACATGATGATTAAATCTAGTTTCTTGTTTTTAGATCCAGCCATCAAGGCGCACATACGACGTTTATTGTGCTCAGGTCAGACGGTGTGCGAGGATACTGAAAGTTTAAAAGCCTTTCGAGCAGGAATTGAAAACAACTCGAGGAACCGATCCACGAATTGTGACGAGAGAAGTGCTAAAAATTCGGAATTAACTGAATTGTCGATAAGTCTTCCCCAGAATCCCACTGGAGTTCAACAACAACAACAAAATGCAGTTAGGAGTAATGGATCATGCAGTGACGCTTCTGGATCATCGGAAATGGATGTCGTTATCCCTCAATTTGACAATTTTAAAGAAGAAGAACGTGCTCAATGGGAACCATTGTCGGGCGACAAGTTTGGTCGACAGAAAAATACACCCAGGTGCGTAGAATTTGAATATAATGAAATAATATCAATTATCAATAGAGTAAAAATATAATTAGTAATTGAATATCAATTTTTTGAATACTAATTTTGCTTTTAAATTTAGGTTCGAGGCCTACATGATGACCGGGGATTTAATGTTGAACCTATCGAGAACGCAGCAGAGCAGTTGCCTTTTGCCAAAGTATCAGAAGAAAGTGGATTCATTGAGATACAATAATCATCACATACATCACCGACACAATCATCACAATCACCATCACCATCATCACAATTCCGTGCCGACGAGTCCAAACGAAATACTCGGGCATCATCGAGCCTACAAGGTGACGGGCTCGAATTCCGCCACTACCTCACCAGTGGGTACTGCAAGACGCGAGGGCACGCAATGCTCTCCAGCCTGCGAGAATAAAGCCAATGCCAATTTTGGCTATTCGAGCGGTTTCGTGAGAACCTCCCGATCCGAGGATCATTTGCAATTCCAAAAGGATCCCTCCATGAGCGCAGTGGACATTGACATTGACGACGACGTCACCTCCAGCCTAAATACTCTTCTCGACACACGACCAGAAAGTGGTCAAGCACTATCGAGCGAGCGAATTGTTTGGACCTACAATGCACCGGTGAGCTCGCCCTCCGTCTCGGAGAGAACGTCCTGCTGTCGTAATGGCAATTCACCTCCACAGTCCTCCAGTAGTAGTTCCTCGACCGAGGGCACGAGTCCTCAACGCTCACTATCGCCGGCATCGCCGACCTCCGTCTCCTCATCAGTCATGTCCTCCAATTCTGGCTCGCGCAGATTCCCTCTGCCAATTATGCCGGGCGCTCAACTTGGACCCTCGGGCGAGGGCACATCGCCCGGAGGCCTACATCCCACCAATGGCGATCTCAGCCAATCGGAGGCCATTAGCAATATGTCCAGTCCCGATTACAATGACGAGGAGACTATGGACATTCTTAGTTCGCGTGATATTATGATGGTTAGTGATCCTAGTGATAGTGACTCGACAATCCTTGCCAGTGAACCACCGCAGAGGAGACGCAAGAGCGGTAGCTACAGCGCTAGTCAGGATTCGAGTGAGCATCGAATAGTCATTCAAGTCAAGGGTCCCGACAAGGACAATGCGAGGAACTCAAGTCCAAGGCAGAACAAACGTAATACTCAGAATTCGGATAATCAACATGTTTATCAACAGAATCAACGCTTGCCTACTGCAATCGACAATTGCAATGCCTCAACTGGTCCTACTGCATACCAGGTATTGAATTCAAATTCAATAATAAATGTATAAAAGGTTCTTATTTAGACGAGTAGTCAGGGAGAGTAAAAATAAACTCAGACAAATGTCAGAGAATTTCGTTGCAAAAGTATGTGAAAAATACCAAATTTCCGTAATTGCTAGAAAAATATCGGCTTTTTGGTGTACAACATTAAACTCCGCAACGTTTTTAAATACAAAAACGAAAAAGAATGCTAATAAGATACAAAATCGAACTCAAAACTTTGGTGGAGAAAATTATATTATAATAATCGACGTAATCTAGTAGTGTTTCAATTTGTTAGTTTCCTTAAAAATTAAATTTCGAATAATATTATTCAAAAATTCTAGAAAATTAATTGAATTTTGGAAGATTATCAGTTCAAATTTTTAAGTATTTTGAAATTTTAAGCAAATAAAGAACAATAATTAGTTAAATATTTATTTCACAAAAGTTATTAAAATTTGAAACATTTAATTTGGAAATTTTTTAACAATTAGGTTTTTAAAAAAGAGTTATTAAAATTTTTTAAAGAAAAAGCTACTTGAATTCACAATAATAATTTTAACAAATTGAAACAATTGGAATTTTCTGTAAAATTTTATATTTTAAAGAATTTTATTTTTTCCTCTTTAAAAATTGTCTTTAAATATAATATTTTTCAAATTATATCATTTTATGAATTTACAAAAATTATTCTATTTAAATAATTCAATTCTCGTAGTTGAATTCTGATAGAAATTTATTTAACAAAAATGTCAGTTACAATTTAAAAAAATGATTGAATATTTTAACCGTTATAACAGGAATTTTCGGAATTAATTAAATTTTAAAAGGATTTTAAATTATATTCCTTGAAAATTTAAGGGAAAACATTATTTTTCTTTAAAAATTATTAAAGCTTTTGAATAATTTTATTCCAAAAATTCTAAAACAAACAATTGAATTTTAGATGAATTACAGTTGCAAATTTTAGAAATAATTATATTTCATGAGGTTTTTCATTAAAATTATTTGTAATTTTAATTCCTCAGGAAAAATAAATATGAATAAGTTTTAAAATTTTTGTTTAACAAAAAGTATTAAAGTTTTAAAAAATTTAATTCACAAATTTCATAAAATTGTTTCTTGAAAAATTGAAACTAAATTTTTTTAAAAATACTTCTATTTCTGAAAATAATTATAAAAAATTTAAACAAATGAAAATGTTGCCATCTTTTATTGAAATTAATTGTGAATTTTAATTCAAGTGGCTGTTAGAAATATTTTGACAGTTACTTTATAAGTTGTTAAAATAATTACATTTAATGAAAAACCGTAAGAAAAATTATATTTTTTAAGAAATTAAGAATTTTCATTAAATTTGCAAAAGCAAATTTTGAAAGTAAACATGTAAAAGAAAATTTTACACACGCTTGCGCGCGTTTAGTTTTGCTAGTTTTACAAATAAAACGAAAATTACAGAAATTGAAAACAATCAGACAATTTTGCCCTGAAAAATTTGTTTTTTTTCTTCTAATTCTTAGGGAGAATTTTTCCCTTTTCCCTTTAAAGGAAAAAGTTGTTCTTCGTCAAAAAAGTTGAAAAAATTTTCAATTGTAGTAAAATAAGATAATTTTTAGAAGTAAGAATTTGAATAAAACTTTTCAGGATGTCGAACTGTTTTAAAAAGAATTTATGACCGTTTCCAAAGTTTTTAAGGTACAAAAATAAGTTTTATAACTTTATTAACGAAGTGGCTCTTTTACTGCTTTTAAATCCAATGTTTGATGATAGAAAAAATTGATGATTCTTGTCGTTTTTGTATTACTATTTAATTTGTTATTTATAAAATAATTTCTGTTTAATAATTTTGTTCTTAAATAAACGACAAGAAGAATTTGTTGCATTTTGTATTTATAGATATTTTTACTGAGTAAAAATTTAAATTTGAAGAAAAATAAATAAAAATAAATATTTAAAAGCAGTAAAAGAACCACTTCGTTAATATAGTTATAAAATAAAACTTATTTTTGTACCTTAAAAACTTTGGAAACGGTCATAAATTCTTTTTAAAACAGCTCGACATCCTGAAAAGTTTTATTCAAATTCTTAATTCTAAAAATTATCTTATTTTATTACAATGGAAAACTTCTTTAAGTTTTTTTGACGAAGAATAACTTTTTCCTTTGAAGAAAAAAGGGAAAAATTCTCCCTGGGAATTAGAAAAAAAATAAAAACAAAGTTTTTTCAGGGCAAAATTGTCTGATTGTTTTCAATTTCTGTAATTTTCGTTTTATTTGTAAAATTTTCTCCACTAAAGTTTTGAGTTCGATTTTATCTCTTATTAGCATTCTTTTCTGATCAATTACTACATTTTCTCTCTTTAAGAAACTTTTTTTCACTGAATTTTCAATTTTTTCTTTGCATTTTATTTAACTGCATTCCTTCATTCCTTTATACACTTTAATCACATTTGGAACTTTTTCGAATTCAGTGCTATCTGTTAATTGAGCATTTAAGTCTAAAGAGTAAGAAATTTCCAAGTCTTTATGGAAAACATTAGAGAAAGTCATAGAAAGCAAACAGAGAGAACGAGTAAAGAAATCTTGGAAAATCCGAAGAATTTGAAATTTTGTTTTTCAATAAATTAACAATAACTTTTTATTTATTTATTTTTATTTTATTTACAAAAAATTGAATAATGATTGTATTAATATTAATAATTGCGATTACAAAAAGAATTTATTGGTGAATATTGTTCGTTTCAGGAATTACGAGATTTCGAGGACGAGAAAGAATTGATGAACGCTTCAACCAGCGACGAACAGAAGCAAAGTGGCCAGTCGCCTCCCTTATCAGCCGACGAGGAAAGTGATATTGAAAGTCTGCACAGTTTTCATTACAGTCCAAAAGCCGTGGACTTGCCTTCTGCAATCAGATTAGCAAAAAGGCTTTATTCTCTGGACGGTTTTAAGAAATCCGACGTCTCTCGACATCTTAGCAAAAAGTACGATGGAAAATTTTTTTTATTCTTCTAGTGATAAAAATTTCATATGAAATTATTTTTTCTTTGGAAATTATTTTTCAATTTTCTAAATGAATTTTGTACTGGATAAAATTTTATACACACATTTTATTGACTGCACAATATTAAATTTTTCACTTTTTTATCACTTTCATCGAGATTCTTCTCGAATATGGCAATGCAAAAAAGAAAGGTAAATACACCAATTGTTGAGTATTAAATTCTAAATTTGATTTATTCTTTTATTTAGCAACGACTTTAGCAGAGCTGTGGCTGAAGAATATTTAAGGTACTTTAACTTCGAAGGAGACACGCTGGACGTGGCTCTGAGAAAATTTCTTGCTCAGTTTTCATTGACCGGTGAAACCCAGGAAAGAGAACGAGTTCTCGTTCATTTTTCCAAAAGATATCTCGACTGCAATCCAGGCAGCTTTAACTCGCAAGGTACATTCAATTTTGTTTATTGAACACTATTTTATTGTTTATTTATAAGAATTTTTTATTTTTTCCTTTTTTTATTTTATTTATTGTACACAATTTTTTATTTATTTTAATGAGTAGTATTGATTTAAATTGTAATTGTAAATTTTGTCACGCTAATGAGAGAAAAATGAAACTAGATGCTGTTCATACACTGACGTGTGCTATAATGTTACTCAACACGGATCTTCATGGTCAAAATATTGGCAGAAAAATGTCATGTTCGGAATTTATAGAAAATTTGTGGGAACTCAATGACGGAGACAATTTCCCAAGAGAAGTGCTCAAACAACTTTACAATGCCATTAAATCGTTTCCTCTAGAATGGGCATTGTGAGTATAAACTATTTTCTCTCTTCTTACGTGTCATTAAACACAGAGAGTGACTGAAAAATTTCATCTTCGTTTATTCCGTTTTCATTTTCACTCAAATCTATTTAATATTGACATTTTCTGATTTCTGGAAATTTCCCCCTGGATTCCAAAAGAAAAGGATGTAAAAAAAATTCTTTTAAAGTAAAAACGAAAAGGGTCTTTAAACATTTTTCTATTCTTCTGGAATAAGAAAGAAAAGTGTCTATAAAATTTTTTTGTTTTGTTCTTCTGGTGTAAAAATGAAAAGTATGTAAAAGATTTTGTTTATCTCTTCTGGAGTTTAAAAAGGAAAAGATCTTTGAAAAATTCTTTTTGGATGTTTCTATAGTCTATAGTAAAAAAGAAAAGAGTCGTTAAAAAAAATTATTTTTTAATTCTTTTGGAGTAGAAAAGAAAAGAGTACTGAAAAGAATTTGTTCGATTTTTTAGAGACGACGAAGGAGACGAGGCAGCGTCTCACGCTGTTCAGCAGGGCGATGGTCCAGCTTTATCTACCTCCGGAAATCCATTTCTTGACGTTCCAAATATCACTGGTGCCACTGAATATAAGAAAGGATACGTTATGCGCAAAAGTTGTTATGACGCGAATGGAAAGAAAAGTGTGTATTCATTTTTTCATTCTGAAAGATGTTGTTTATTTTGAACAGTTTCTTTTTTTTTTGCCTCCTGTTTTACATTTTTATGCCATTTTTCGTGTTTCAGCGCCTTTTGGAAAGAGAGGGTGGAAAATGTATTATTGTACATTAAGAGAGCTTGTATTATATTTGCACAAAGATGAACATGGTTTTCGAAATGACAGTTTGCATAATGCCATACGTATTCACCATGCACTTGCTACAAAAGCATCCGATTACACGAAAAAACAATATGTCTTCAGGTTACAAACAGCTGATCAAGCGGAATATCTTTTTCAAACTAGGTAACTTTCAATTTATTCCATCTCAATTTATTTCAATTTATTGGAATTTACCAATTAATAATAAGTAAAACGTGAACAAATTACTAAAAGAAATTCAATTTTTAAATCTTAATCTTAATTTTAAAATATGCGATAATTTTAATAATTCCTTTTGAAATTAATCTTATGCTTCGGAAACATAAAGTTTAATTTTCGAATTATGATCAGAACTTAGTAATTTGGTTTTTGAAATTTAAATTTGAAAACAATAAAGTTTGTTTTTTAAATTATACGCAAAACATAATTTGCTTTTTTTGAAAGCAATCATTATTAGTATTGTTTTGAAATCTAAAAAAAAGCTGGATTATAATTTAAATTTAAATTTACAAAATTATAATCTAAAATGAAATTAAAATTAACATTTAGATTGATATTTCTGCTATCTGGAAAACAATGTAGTCGGAAATAGAATAAAAATTTTCTTATTGAAAAATATTACACTGGGTGAAGTTTTCAGTTCAATATAGAAACTAGGAGACACGTGAAAGATGCCAATTTGAATAAAGGACTTTATGGCATTGTATATAAATTGTATAATCAAGTATTTATTATTGACAGACGTTGTTCTGCCTTTGTAATATGCGATCGTATTGAAGTTGTCCGTCTTTTTTTTAAAATAATATTTTTGTTACGTAATACTTTAAAGTCTGTGCAATTTTTGTAATTGAAATTAAAATATTTGAGTAATTTCCAAAAAATTAAGATCTCTAATTTTTATAAAAATAGAATTACTTTTTAATTTTAGAAAATTAAAATATCTTAAAAAATAATAGTTTTAGATCCGATTGAAAATTAAATAGAAATTTAATCGTTCTCGAAAAGGGCTTAGCGAGTTAATTAGATTTTATGTTTGTTTCATTAAATAATTATAGTAATCTTTTGATGGATAATGGTTTTGAAATGTATAGAAAAATCAATAAGTGATTGTAAGTTTAATAAAACTGATTTTCTTTTTATATTCACAGTGACTCCAAAGAATTGCAGTCGTGGATCGACACGATAAATTTCGTCTGCGCAAGTTTTTCCTGCCAACCTCTCGCTGGTGCGGTAGGTTCCCAACGAAAGTTTCAGCGGCCTTTACTTCCCTGTAGTCATACGAAGTTAAGTCCCGTAAGTCAACTTTTTTCATAAGTTTAAATAGAGAAAATCATGGAAATAAAGTTCTTCTCGAGACTTTCTTGGAGAATACTTTCTTCTCCCTTTTTTCTTACACTTTACATTTTGACTTTATTCTTGAATTCTATTTTTATTTTTGTTTTCAGAGAGAGCAACTGCGGGATCATGAAGAAAGAGTGAACAAATTGGAGACTGATTTAGACGAGCACAGGCGACATCCGCCCGAAAAAGGCTCTAAAGCATTAACTATTCAAAATTATAAAGAAAAAGACGCTTATTTACAGTACGAGGTTGGTTCATTATTATTTTCTTTTCTTCGTTTGCTGTTGTATCTTGAGTTTGGTTTTTTAAACAATCCGGTTGATATTTTTTATTTTGATAATATCGTTTAAAAATCTTTTCTGGTTTCTGATTTGGAATTTTTTATGCTATTGACTAATAACTTTCTTTTTCAATAACTAACTTCAGCTCGTTACGCTACAGGTAACAATATTTAAATAGTGCCAAAATGTTTGCTGATCTTTTTTTCATTATCTATGATTTTTTTCATGTACGAGAAAAATTGTTTACTTCTAGTATTTTATCTTATCGATTTGGTCAAAATTTGCGAAATTACGAAAGAAGTAATTTCTTTTTTTGATATTTTTTGAAAAAAAAGGAATTATTCCTTGTGACGATTTCAAAAATTATATGATTCATGAAGTTTTTCTAATGTGTTTTGAAAAGAAGTGTTTGGATTTGATTAATTATTAATGAATTGTTAATTCTTTCAGTTGAAGAGGTACAAAACTTATGCCTATCTTCTGCGATCGCGATTGGTTTTTGCGGAAGTGGAACCACCATTGGTTGAAAGCAGTATCGGCGAGGTTGATGAAGTCTCGGGAGCTCCATTAAATTCAGACGCTGCATTGGTGCCACCTCCGGTTCCCGATCGTCCAGCCACAAATAGGTACAGTTACAGGGCAGCAATTTACAACAAAAATCTTCTGAATGGTCAAGACTTTGGTTAGGTCTTTTTGGTTTGACATACTATGTTGGGTGTATTTTCAGCACTTGTGGTCTAGTCTGACTTGCGTACATAGGCCGAGGACAGCAGTCATAATTTGGAAGAAAAAATAGCAAAACGAAGGATACGCGACGCTCTTTTCTTAATCTGCTTTGTCTTCGATCTCTAACGTAAATCATCCCGGAAAAAAATATCTTTCTTTTAAATATTTGTATATATATATAAAAAAAAATGAAAAAAAACCGACTGATAGTTGCTGACAATTTTTGATCTCAGAATTCGTAGAATTTCACTTGATCGTTTCTTTTATATTTTTCAAAGAGAGAAAAGGAAACGTTAAAAAAAATTATCGTGAAAGAGACAAACTGCTGTCACTTCTGCCTGCATATTCAGATTAATGATCCAGCTTTAATTTTCGGTGGTTGGATCTCTGGGCTTAAAAATGAAAGAAAAAAAATAATACTAGAGAGTACTGTACATTGACTAGTGATTACTAATAAATCAATTAACAGACTATCGCATTGGCGAGGAGAGAAAAAAAAAGAGTTATCAAGTGTTTAATCTTGAGGAAATACAAGAGCGGCTGATTGTCTTTTTGAAGAATTCATACTTTGTCCTCACAGCATTAAATTTGAAATGAATTCTATATATCTAAGAAATCTCTATTTTTCTGGTTTTCAAATGAGAGAAAAAAAATTGTTGAAAGTACTTAATTTCTTAGTAAACTTGTTAATCCTGTTGTTAATATTAAATACCAGAAAAAATTATTGTCTGTTGATAATTCTTACTTTTTGGAGTCATGACGATGAATTGTGTGTGATAGATAGAATTGTGATTGAAACCTTTTCTGGGCGGGTGGGAGGGAAGGGGAACGAGGACAAAGTATGCCGTTGTATTTTCTGTCGTTAAAAACAAATAAAAAAAATTTGTAACAGTGGTTCACTATTAAAGATTGTTTTTTGTTTTCATTTCTCTATTTTGCAAGAAAGAAAAAAATGTATTTTTCTAAACTAAGAATTTTTTTGAATTTGACAAAAAAATAAGTAATTAATGTCGCGTGAGAGAAGCGTTGGGAATTTTTTGCATTTGCATTTTCTTAAATGCTTCTTAACGACTGTGATATTATTTTTCAAGAATTTGCATTCCTCTTTACGTTCTCTAACGCTGATTGTAATAAATAGTTTGGAGAGAGAAAAAAATCGAACCACTGTTACTGTAATTGGAGTTTAAACATTCCAGATAAAAGAAAGAAAAAACTGATTTTTTCCGTAAAGAAAAAAAATTGTCGAAACGTAAATTTTCTTGTATATTCTCTGCAGAGCTAAGGCTTTAAATTCTATGTTAATCAGTAACCTTTCATCATAACATTAAAACACTTTCTATCCTGTTTTTTCTGAATATTTTTAAGAGTATATGGGATTTTTTATAAAAATTTCGATTGTTTAAAAAAACTCTATACTCGACTTCTGCTTCTCATTGCTTTTCTTCAACACAAAATGTTTAAAAATCAGGATAATTATTTTGCAAATTTGTTATCAATAGGATTTGAAAGAGTTTTTTTTTTAATGTAACTATAAAAATTTACGAAAATTAAAAATTTCTTTGCGAATTAAGTGAAAATTGAATTTTGCTCTTGGAATTTAGATTAAAAATATTTTTCAAAGGGCTTAAAATCAAAATAATGAAAATAATTTTGCAGAATTCATCTTTTTTATGATGCAATTGAAAAGGTTTGATTAATGTATAAAATAATTGGTTATTTTCTTATCATTGTGCAAAGTAGACTGGTATTGCAGTTCAGACTGCTTATACAAAAATGCTTTAAACACTAGACTTGTTTATTATCATTATCCAAAAGCTTCGTTATTTTTTTAAATCACATTTTCGAGATTGAGAGAAAAAACAAAAAAAAATCATACGCATTGCAAATTTTTTTCGTAACATATTTAAAAGAAGAAATTGTATAGTTTTCTTTAGTTACGTACCTTGAGAAAAAAAATATCACTGTTAAGTTTTTTGCAGTATTAAGTAAAATTAGTTATTTATTGAAATCATTTCTTTACATCGTAGTAGCACTGAGTAGGGTGTCTAAAAAAATGTAACTATAACATTTTTTTTGCCTACAAATTGCTCAATAATAATTTTTCGTTACATGAAAAATTCATTTTTAGAAAAAAGGTTTATTTTCATACAAAAAAATTTGTTATAGAAATTTTCTTAGTAGAAAAAAAAACAAAATTGTTATTAGTATTTAAATTTGTGTTGAAATTATTGTTTTTTTTTTAAAGTACATAAATAATTTATTTTTTGAATTGAAAATTCAATATTTTTATATCTTTATTGAATAAGAGTTAACTAGTTTATCACTTTCTTAGATTAAATTAAAAATGGAAATTTTTTACAAATTACTGAGCAGTTTGTAAATTATTAAAAAAAAAGAGAGAGTGCTTTCCGTCGAAAGCTTTTTAGAATTATAAAAAAATACACAGTTTATCTAAAATAAAAAAGAAGTAAAGTTAGGACAATATTTGAAAATATTAAATAGGACACCCTGCTATACTTCTTGCCAATAAAAATGAACCACATCAGATTTCGATCACGAAAAGGAATTTATAAATAGAATTAGTAAAAATTTAGTCATCATTTTATTAACTTTCATAATTAAAATGGAAAAAAAATTGTACAAGAGAATAATTTATTCACACAAAAAAAAACTGTCGATTATTATCTAGAGTTAGAACATAATCTAGTAATGAAATTTTTAATCCAAAGCAATAATCTATTTATACCTGGGGTCATATTTATACCACAAAATGTTAAACTTATACTTAATCTATCCTTATAGATAAAAAGTTGACTGATTAATTTTTCGTTTATATACATTGAGAAACAAAACCAAACTGCCATTCGATAAAAGTAGAAAACATTTTGATTATTAAATTCACTAGGGGAAAAATGTTAATTTATCTTTCATTACAAGTAGTTTGTTTCTATAGAGACGATGCATCTGAAGAAATGCAAAATTCATGAAAACAAAGATCATTTTTCTGAAGTAAGAAAAGAATTCAAATAAGATAAAAAGAAATAAGACTTAACAGCGAAACAGAAAGACGATCTTTATTTAATTTATTATAAAAAAGAAATTTTTGTGGTTGCGCTTTTTCATTATACACGCTTATATACCAGTCAATTTATACCCTCGAGATTATTGAATACAGTAGGATGTAAAATCTAGTTTGTAGAATAAAAAGAAAAAAAGAAAAAAAAATCCTTGTATATACGAATGTAATATATGTGGATAATCTAACGATTATAATAATATAATTCGTTTGAGCGCTGATGGCAATAAAAACGACTCTCCAAGTTATATAAATAGATATCGAACATTTTCGTAATAATAACCCGAAATAACGTACGTATTATGCAAATAGGTACTGTAAATTCATATTTCTGGAATAAAATTAGGCTATAATGGCATACAATCAAGTCGCTGTATTACTTGATGTTTTCCTTGCATCTTTTTTTTTAGCTAAAAAAGAAAAGCATGTGCACGATTATAACTAATTTTTAATTATTGCTATATTCTTATTTAAAGCACTCTAATCAGTATCGCACCTTACTCATCATAATTCCTATTATTATCATTTATAGTATCTACTAACTTTAGAATATTTGTACTTAAATCCTATTATCTCCAATTTTTTACTATAAGTTCTAAGTCTGGAACAAAAAAAATCCTTATCGATTTTTATAAAATTTTAACATTTAAAAAATTAGAGTAAAAAGTAAGCATGGTACACTTTTTAATAAACCCATCTAATTATAAATCGTATGCATTTTGAAAAAGTAAAAAATAATTTATACTTTTAAAACGAGAGAGAAAAGGAAAAAAAAGTATTTTGAAAAAATGTGTACCGGATATATTAAAAATGAGAAAGAAAAAATTAATGCATGCATTAAAAATACTAAAGAAATTTGAGGAGTATATAAATATGAAAAAAAAACAATTTGCATGTTTACCAGCTTCCCAGTAGATAAAAATAATATTAATTTGTTGCATGAAAACAGGGTTGACCTGACAACGTCCTGAACAAGAACCTGCTCGACTTTACAAAGGTGCTACTGTGATGAACATCGTGGTTCACATTTTTTAATTATTATATAATAATTATTATTAAAATAATTTATGACTGCGTAGAATATTTATAAAAATATGAATGTAAATAAATGTTAATTGTCTTTAGTTTTTTTGATGCTCAGCAATGTTAAATGTTGGTCGTTTTTGTCTTCATTCAACATTGGATTTTTGAATAATGATTTTTCGATAAAATGCTCGACTGTGAAAATGTCAAATGTACTTTTTTTCAAGGAGAAGAAGAAGAGGAAGAAAAAGCAAATGTTTGATCAATTGTTAATGCTATTCGTCGTTAAGTGAATAATTAACTATATGTTAATTGTTCAACAATATTAATTAATAATATTGTCTACCTTGTCGACTCTAAATGATTCAGAGTTTGATTTCTTATTTTCAAAAATTTGAATTCTACTTTAATTAAATTAATTGTTAAATTTTTATATCATTCCGAATAGTTATTTTTTGTTGAATTTCGTAATTCAATTCAATTCAATTCAGTTTATTATTAATTATTAATTATTAATTTGTCTTCTTCTAATTAGCTAAAAAAAATTCTATTTGAATCGCTTTTTTTAAAATTGTCTGAAACTGAGAACTAATGAAATAAAAATAGCAATATGCAATTGAAAAAACAGAGGCTTCTTATAATTTTAGATGCGTAATCAAAAGTAGAAAGCTAATATGAATTATTTAATATTAGTAATAATATTCAAGGATCAGAGTAAAAGAAAAATTGATCCTGAGTGTGAAGGGGAAGAAGAAAAGTGTTTTTAAATTTTAGAGATAATTCTTCTTTGAATGAGATTATTTATTTTTTGTATCTTCTATTTAAGCATAGTATTTATTAATGCCAAAGAACTGCATTTACATGAAGTCTTTTTTATCCACTTTTCAAATCTGTAGTTTTTAATAACTAATCTATGTGCATAAAGAAAAGAAAAAGAGAAAAATTTTGTTTGTATAAGAAGACATTTAAAAAAAACTCATTTTGTACAATGATAAATTGGTGCCAATTTTTATTTTTGAACAATTCATTTTTTTTAATACACACTATTGAAAAATTATCGTTTTTTCAATAAATGCAGATTGTGTTTAAACAATACTATAGAAATACTATTTCAAATATTTACAAGATTTCTTAATGTTCATCAATATTGTTGTAGTATAGAGACTATTTTTTCTCTACTTTTTCAGATTCGAATTTTTTTAGCAGTTTTATAGAGAAAAAAATCTATTTTCCCAAGTTATCTCGGATTTTTATTTAATGGTTATAAATAATTGTTTCCGTTTATTGAATCTATAATTTATAACATATAAATAATAAAAAAATAATTGTTTATATAGTTAACAAAAGTATGTCTTCAAAAATGAATGGAAATCAAGTAAAGTGTAAAATTGTCAGATAAGTAATTTTATCAATGCTAATTACATTATACATGAGCAAAAAAAAAAAAATGAAATACAGAAGAAAATGTATTTAATGTAAAATTTAGAGAACGATAAATTAGTTTCTTTGTCGATAGAGTGGTTTTAATATTATTGTAAAAATACAAAATTGAGTGCGTTAAGCGTAATTTTGCAAATTTCATGTTAATATTCATGTACATAACAGTTTATCTTTGTGCGGAAGAATAAACACAAAATACGAAAACTTTTAAAGTTTCTGTTTTTGATGAAAAGAAATTAAATTTTGCCTTACGTTCAAAAATGTATGATTAAAATTTAATTTAAAGAAATTCGTAAGTGATTTTTGTACAGATTAACATTTTTCTAGCATCAACGTAAATGAATTCTTTTTGAAAACCCTTTTTAATATTAACTAGCATAAGATACGCGCGCTAAAGCGCGCGTTCACATTCTGTTTCAATAGTTAAAATAATACAATTACATCTAGCAGTAAAAACTAATATAAAAACAATTATTTAAGTATCAAATGTAATATTTATAAAATAGGATAGTTCCGTAAAAATCCGCTAATATGAGACAAGTGGCGCCAAAAATTGAGTCTAATTTTGGCGCCACTTGTCTCATATTAGCGGATTTTTCAGGAACTAATGGCTAAATTAAATTAATTGTTTTCTCTTTTTATTTGTATTTTTTTAATAAAAAAACGGATTGTTTACTCTTTTTATTAGTTAATAAGCATCATACTCTATAAACAACATTAAAAAACAATTGTTTAATCAATTTATTATATTATTTATTAAATACGTTAGTTCCATAAAAATCCGCTAATATGAGACAAGTGGCGCCAAAATTTAGGCTTGGGTTTTAACAAAAAATTAGGCTCAATTTTTGGCGCCACTTGTCTTATATTAGCGGATTTTTCAGGAACTAATGGCTAAATTAAATTAATTGTTTTCTCTTTTTATTTGTATTTTTTTAATTAAAAAACGGATTGTTTACTCTTTTTATTAGCTAATAAGCAACATACATCTATAAACAACATTAAAAAACAATTATTTAAACAATTTATTTTATTATTTATAAAATAGGTTAGTTCCGTAAAAATCCGCTAATATGAGACAAGTGGCGCCAAAAATTGAGTCTAATTTTGGCGCCAGTTGTCTTATATTAGCGGATTTTTCAGGAACTAATGGCTAAATTAAATTAATTGTTTTCTCTTTTTATTTGTATTTTTTTAATTAAAAAACGGATTGTTTACTCTTTTTATTAGCTAATAAGCAACATACATCTATAAACAACATTAAAAAACAATTATTTAAACAATTTATTTTATTATTTATAAAATAGGTTAGTTCCATAAAAATCCGCTAATATGAGACAAGTGGCGCCAAAATTAGACTCAATTTTTGGCGCCACTTGTCTCATATTAGCGGATTTTTCAGGAACTAATGGCTAAATTAAATTAATTGTTTTCTCTTTTTATTTGTATTTTTTTAATTAAAAAACGGATTGTTTACTCTTTTTATTAGCTAATAAGCAACATACATCTATAAACAACATTAAAAAACAATTATTTAAACAATTTATTTTATTATTTATAAAATAGGTTAGTTCCGTAAAAATCCGCTAATATGAGACAAGTGGCGCCAAAAATTGAGTCTAATTTTGGCGCCACTTGTCTTATATTAGCGGATTTTTCAGGAACTAATGGCTAAATTAAATTAATTGTTTTCTCTTTTTATTTGTATTTTTTTAATTAAAAAACGGATTGTTTACTCTTTTTATTAGCTAATAAGCAACATACATCTATAAACAACATTAAAAAACAATTATTTAAACAATTTATTTTATTATTTATAAAATAGGTTAGTTCCGTAAAAATCCGCTAATATGAGACAAGTGGCGCCAAAAATTGAGTCTAATTTTGGCGCCAGTTGTCTTATATTAGCGGATTTTTCAGGAACTAATGGCTAAATTAAATTAATTGTTTTCTCTTTTTATTTGTATTTTTTTAATTAAAAAACGGATTGTTTACTCTTTTTATTAGCTAATAAGCAACATACATCTATAAACAACATTAAAAAACAATTATTTAAACAATTTATTTTATTATTTATAAAATAGGTTAGTTCCGTAAAAATCCGCTAATATGAGACAAGTGGCGCCAAAAATTGAGTCTAATTTTGGCGCCACTTGTCTTATATTAGCGGATTTTTCAGGAACTAATGGCTAAATTAAATTAATTGTTTTCTCTTTTTATTTGTATTTTTTTAATTAAAAAACGGATTGTTTACTCTTTTTATTAGCTAATAAGCAACATACATCTATAAACAACATTAAAAAACAATTATTTAAACAATTTATTTTATTATTTATAAAATAGGTTAGTTCCATAAAAATCCGCTAATATGAGACAAGTGGCGCCAAAATTAGACTCAATTTTTGGCGCCACTTGTCTCATATTAGCGGATTTTTCAGGAACTAATGGCTAAATTAAATTAATTGTTTTCTCTTTTTATTTGTATTTTTTTAATTAAAAAACGGATTGTTTACTCTTTTTATTAGTTAATAAGCATTATGCGTCAATAAACAACATTAAAAAACAATTGTTTAATCAATTTATTTTATTATTTATTAAATACGTTAGTTCCGTAAAAATCCGCTAATATGAGACAAGTGGCGCCAAAAATTGAGTCTAATTTTGGCGCCACTTGTCTTATATTAGCGGATTTTTCAGGAACTAATGGCAAAATTAAATTAATTGTTTTCTCTTTTTATTTGTATTTTTTAAATAAAAAACGGATTGTTTACTCTTTTTATTAGTTAATAAGCATTATGCGTCAATAAACAACATTAAAAAACAATTGTTTAATCAATTTATTTTATTATTTATTAAATACGTTAGTTCCGTAAAAATCCGCTAATATGAGACAAGTGGCGCCAAAAATTGAGTCTAATTTTGGCGCCACTTGTCTTATATTAGCGGATTTTTCAGGAACTAATGGCTAAATTAAATTAATTGTTTTCTCTTTTTATTTGTATTTTTTTAATTAAAAAACGGATTGTTTACTCTTTTTATTAGTTAATAAGCAACATACATCTATAAACAACATTAAAAAACAATTATTTAAACAATTTATTTTATTATTTATAAAATAGGTTAGTTCCTGAAAAATCCGCTAATATGAGACAAGTGGCGCCAAAAATTGAGTCTAATTTTGGCGCCACTTGTCTCATATTAGCGGATTTTTCAGGAACTAATGGCTAAATTGAATTAATTGTTTTCTCTTTTTATTTGTATTTTTTTAATTAAAAAATGGATTGTTTACTCTTTTTATTAGCTAATAAGCATCATACGTCTATAAACAACATTAAAAAACAATTATTTAAACAATTTATTTTATTATTTATAAAATAGGTTAGTTCCGTAAAAATCCGTTAATATGAGACAAGTGGCGCCAAAATTAGACTTAATTTTTGGCGCCACTTGTCTCATATTAGCGGATTTTTCAGGAACTAATGGCTAAATTGAATTAATTGTTTTCTCTTTTTATTTGTATTTTTTTAATTAAAAAACGGATTGTTTACTCTTTTTATTAGTTAATAAGCATTATGCGTCTATAAACAACATTAAAAATCAATTGTTTAATCAATTTATTTTATTATTTATTAAATACGTTAGTTCCGTAAAAATCCGCTAATATGAGACAAGTGGCGCCAAAAATTGAGTCTAATTTTGGCGCCACTTGTCTTATATTAGCGGATTTTTCAGGAACTAATGGCTAAATTAAATTAATTGTTTTCTCTTTTTATTTGTATTTTTTTAATAAAAAAACGGATTGTTTACTCTTTTTATTAGTTAATAAACATTATGCGTCTATAAACAACATTAAAAATCAATTGTTTAATCAATTTATTTTATTATTTATTAAATACGTTAGTTCCGTAAAAATCCGCTAATATGAGACAAGTGGCGCCAAAAATTGAGTCTAATTTTGGCGCCACTTGTCTTATATTAGCGGATTTTTCAGGAACTAATGGCTAAATTAAATTAATTGTTTTCTCTTTTTATTTGTATTTTTTTAATTAAAAAACGGATTGTTTACTCTTTTTATTAGTTAATAAGCAACATACATCTATAAACAACATTAAAAAACAATTATTTAAACAATTTATTTTATTATTTATAAAATAGGTTAGTTCCTGAAAAATCCGCTAATATGAGACAAGTGGCGCCAAAAATTGAGTCTAATTTTGGCGCCACTTGTCTCATATTAGCGGATTTTTCAGGAACTAATGGCAAAATTAAATTAATTGTTTTCTCTTTTTATTTGTATTTTTTTAATTAAAAAACGGATTGTTTACTCTTTTTATTAGCTAATAAGCAACATACATCTATAAACAACATTAAAAAACAATTATTTAAACAATTTATTTTATTATTTATAAAATAGGTTAGTTCCATAAAAATCCGCTAATATGAGACAAGTGGCGCCAAAATTAGACTCAATTTTTGGCGCCACTTGTCTCATATTAGCGGATTTTTCAGGAACTAATGGCTAAATTGAATTAATTGTTTTCTCTTTTTATTTGTATTTTTTTAATTAAAAAACGGATTGTTTACTCTTTTTATTAGCTAATAAGCAACATACATCTATAAACAACATTAAAAAACAATTATTTAAACAATTTATTTTATTATTTATAAAATAGGTTAGTTCCATAAAAATCCGCTAATATGAGACAAGTGGCGCCAAAATTAGGCTCAATTTTTGGCGCCACTTGTCTCATATTAGCGGATTTTTCAGGAACTAATGGCTAAATTAAATTAATTGTTTTCTCTTTTTATTTGTATTTTTTTAATAAAAAAACGGATTGTTTACTCTTTTTATTAGCTAATAAGCAACATACATCTATAAACAACATTAAAAAACAATTATTTAAACAATTTATTTTATTATTTATAAAATAGGTTAGTTCCATAAAAATCCGCTAATATGAGACAAGTGGCGCCAAAATTAGACTCAATTTTTGGCGCCACTTGTCTCATATTAGCGGATTTTTCAGGAACTAATGGCTAAATTAAATTAATTGTTTTCTCTTTTTATTTGTATTTTTTTAATTAAAAAACGGATTGTTTACTCTTTTTATTAGCTAATAAGCAACATACATCTATAAACAACATTAAAAAACAATTATTTAAACAATTTATTTTATTATTTATAAAATAGGTTAGTTCCATAAAAATCCGCTAATATGAGACAAGTGGCGCCAAAATTAGACTCAATTTTTGGCGCCACTTGTCTCATATTAGCGGATTTTTCAGGAACTAATGGCTAAATTAAATTAATTGTTTTCTCTTTTTATTTGTATTTTTTTAATAAAAAAACGGATTGTTTACTCTTTTTATTAGTTAATAAGCATTATGCGTCTATAAACAACATTAAAAAACAATTGTTTAATCAATTTATTTTATTATTTATTAAATACGGTAGTTCCGTAAAAATCCGCTAATATGAGACAAGTGGCGCCAAAATTAGGCTCAATTTTTGGCGCCACTTGTCTCATATTAGCGGATTTTTCAGGAACTAATGGCTAAATTAAATTAATTGTTTTCTCTTTTTATTTGTATTTTTTTAATAAAAAAACGGATTGTTTACTCTTTTTATTAGTTAATAAGCATTATGCGTCTATAAACAACATTAAAAAACAATTGTTTAATCAATTTATTTTATTATTTATTAAATACGGTAGTTCCGTAAAAATCCGCTAATATGAGACAAGTGGCGCCAAAAATTGAGTCTAATTTTGGCGCCACTTGTCTTATATTAGCGGATTTTTCAGGAACTAATGGCTAAATTAAATTAATTGTTTTCTCTTTTTATTTGTATTTTTTTAATTAAAAAACGGATTGTTTACTCTTTTTATTAGCTAATAAGCAACATACATCTATAAACAACATTAAAAAACAATTGTTAAATCAATTTATTTTATTATTTATTAAATACGTTAGTTCCGTAAAAATCCGCTAATATGAGACAAGTGGCGCCAAAAATTGAGTCTAATTTTGGCGCCACTTGTCTTATATTAGCGGATTTTTCAGGAACTAATGGCTAAATTAAATTAATTGTTTTCTCTTTTTATTTGTATTTTTTTAATTAAAAAACGGATTGTTTACTCTTTTTATTAGTTAATAAGCAACATACATCTATAAACAACATTAAAAAACAATTATTTAAACAATTTATTTTATTATTTATAAAATAGGTTAGTTCCTGAAAAATCCGCTAATATGAGACAAGTGGCGCCAAAAATTGAGTCTAATTTTGGCGCCACTTGTCTCATATTAGCGGATTTTTCAGGAACTAATGGCAAAATTAAATTAATTGTTTTCTCTTTTTATTTGTATTTTTTTAATTAAAAAACGGATTGTTTACTCTTTTTATTAGCTAATAAGCAACATACATCTATAAACAACATTAAAAAACAATTATTTAAACAATTTATTTTATTATTTATAAAATAGGTTAGTTCCATAAAAATCCGCTAATATGAGACAAGTGGCGCCAAAATTAGGCTCAATTTTTGGCGCCACTTGTCTCATATTAGCGGATTTTTCAGGAACTAATGGCTAAATTAAATTAATTGTTTTCTCTTTTTATTTGTATTTTTTTAATAAAAAAACGGATTGTTTACTCTTTTTATTAGCTAATAAGCAACATACATCTATAAACAACATTAAAAAACAATTATTTAAACAATTTATTTTATTATTTATAAAATAGGTTAGTTCCATAAAAATCCGCTAATATGAGACAAGTGGCGCCAAAATTAGACTCAATTTTTGGCGCCACTTGTCTCGTATTAGCGGATTTTTATGGAACTAATGGCTAAATTAAATTTATTATTTTCTTATTTTAATTGTATTTTTTTAATAAAAAGTATATATTTACTTGTTTTTTTGAAAATAAAAGAATTAAATTTATTCGGATCTAAATGAATTGAAAACAATTTAATTAGTATTTTTATACAGATTTATTATCATGTAATCACATAATATTGTGTATAATGTTTTTTTTAGATACATCTACTTTACATCTCGGTGATTCGAAATATAATTCTAAATTTATTTACAGAGACGGTGCAGAAAATATTCAATAATAATACTTAATAAAAATTTCTTTATATTACATTATTTGTCGATAAATCTCGACCGGATTCTCAACATACAAAGATATAAATTCATTTTGTATACATGTGTACACGACTGATATATTTATATTTGTCTGCGACAGGGTATCGTCGTGTTCCTCCCTAATTAAATTCATTCATTAAACGTATTATACAAATGATAGATTATCCTGATTTTTTTTCTCAATATTTTTAAGTAAAACTAAAAAATTGTACAACTTTGGAGGAATGTCGTGATGGCTTAGCACCAACATTATTATAAATCGTTTAGTCGCACTGCAATGGCACTTTACAAATTAAATAATGTCTGTCATATATATAATATATTTTTATTTATATATGTATATATATAAATCTTTTAATAATTGTAAAACCCTACCCAATAACGTATTAACAATAACAACGGTGGATTTACTTTTTCTTTTCTTTTTTTTTGCTTTTTTTTAAATTTAGTTCATCCACTTACGGCAGGTAGGCGCACCACAAGCACATGGTATCTTGTGTTGATCATCTTCGATATCAAATTTATAATCGTATGATAGCTGAAAAGAAAAAAAATTATTTATAAATACAAATAGAAATTTCATTAAAAATACTTGAAGAAAATTATTTTTCTTTTTATTGAAAATCAATATTTTTCTCTGTTGACAAAAGTAAATTTTTTAAAACTGACTTTTTTTTTAATTTCACCTTTTGCGAGTTAAAATTTATTATTATTTATAAAGTTAGTTAATAAAGTTGCTCTTAATATTTCTTTAAATCCAAATTAGTATGTTTGTAGAAAATTTTAGACACTGCAAAGAATATTCACTCACCTCTTCGCCACGTGAGATTCTTCGCTTAGCAAAGATAATTATTCTGAGATCTCTATCGACTTCGACGATTTCAGTGGTACAATTAGGACTGCAAGAGTGATTAATATAACGAGCAAGTCCTCCGCATAGAGTTGCATCTATTACGCGATCCTCATCCAAACGGAACATATAAATACCGCGATTCTGTAAAGAAAAAAGACGATTTTTTTTTATTATTGATTGAATATTAAAATAAGTTACGAAAAAAAGAAATTCTTGAAGCATTTCTTTCTAGATTGCTGATAAACACGACTGTTAAGAAAATAATAAATTCTTTAGTGTTTAATAGTATTTAAAAATTTAAATTTAAAAAATATAATTTGCAAATAATAAATTGAAATGATTTGCTTACCCTAGCCTCATACTGCTTTTCCCTCGTCTCAGCAACTTCAGATCGAATCATTTCACCAATATATTCAATAACCATCGTGTGTTTCTCTAAATCGCGCGCTGCATAGAGACCGAGACCCTGAATTTTCGATCTCGCCAAATAAACATTATTTCGCCATTCCTGTTTCATTTTCTTGTACTGCGAGCTCTTTGAATGAACAAATTGCTTCGAGTAGGGACACGTGGCCTCACCAGCAACATTGGTGGTTGGTTGGAAATTCTGTCGCGCTGATGATCCAGTCCTCTGTGTGTGAGGCCTCTTCCAAGGTAGTTGATTCTTTAGCCTCGCCTCTGTTCTTGCGCTGCCCGTTGGATTAATTGCCAATGGCAGTTCAAGTAGAGGATTTCTACCATATTTACATCTATAATCAGTCAATGTCTCAATACCAGGTAAACTTTCAAGTATACGAACAACGGCGGGCTCGGTGAGACCGAAGAGATCCTCGCCAGTGATGTAACGCTGAAAGAGTTGAACGCTCTTCTCGTCTCGTCTCAATTGAGCGAGAGGCTCGAGAATTCGATTCCAAACAGCGCGCGGCGACGCATCTCGTAATTCGAGATCCTCCTGTGGTGGCTCCTGAACGAGAACACGAAATTCCGGTTTCCCCGAGACATCGTGAATTGAACAAACGTAACGACAACGCTTATTTAGTGTTCTCATACTCCAATAGAAGCGGACAATTTTGTAACCAACTGGATAAATGTGATGTGGTGTGTGGAAATTTGCGAGTTGGTGCGGAAGTAATTGTCCAACGCTGAGGAAAATCAAACTTCCGACTCGAAGAAGGTGATTGTGTTCCGAGTGATGCATCACAGAAGCCACTTGTCTATTTTCGTCGCGATTCACGTAAACTCGCCTGTATACTGATAGTGTTGTTAGTTCTTCGTCTTTGTCATTTTTCGAGGCGTGTTGAGAGCAGAAGGTGTTCTGAAAACAATCACATTCAATTAAATTATTCAGATTTTAGTTAAAATATTTTAACAAATATTTAATTATCTAGTGTTTCAATACCTTGCTCTTGAAGAAAACGCAATTATCTTTAACAGCACAGCCAAGATGGTAGTAGTTGGTGCATCGAGTTTTGTAGCATCTGACAGAAGCGCCTGGTTTCTCGCAAACAACACAATTCAAAGTGAGAGTGTGCTGTAGAGCTTCGTCAAATTGCATCAGTGCTCCATTCACCGTTTCGAAGACTTCTTGCGCCCAAAGAGCGCAATTAAGATGAACCCATTTGTCCACATCGAAATTTAGTAAACGAGCAGGACCGTCGGCGGCGCCGTCACCTTGATTTTGACAAAAGATGCAGCGCCTCGTGTCTTCAGCTTTCGCTGGACTCACAGTCACTCCCATTCGGAAAAGCATCTGAAATTTTTATTTTATTTTTATTCAATTACAATGAATTAAATTAACATTTTTCGAAAGTTAAGATAATCGAAAGGTAGATAATATTCGATAGGATTTGAGTACGGAATTTAACAAACCTCGGTGATTTCACGTTCATTAAGTTTCTTATATTTGACAGATGGTTGTAAAACACCGGCAGACCAGACTTTGTAGCGATCACCCTTGTGAACTTTAACTGGCGGTGGTGGTGGTTCATTAGAATTGACCATCGGTTCGTCCAAAACTGAAATCGACCGCTTCTTGCCAAAACGTCCATCTTGCAGATCAATTTCGCTCTTACATCTATCATAGTCTGGTAATAATCGCTTCAATCTCAGAGTATTCTCATCACGATCCAGCGATCCTTTTCCAAAGAATTTCTTGTCCTGGAACTTCTTCAGATTCTCCTCGATGAATTTGCTGTCCGTCTTTTGACTAAGGTGATCCACAATTGCCGCCGCCTGCAAAATAATTATTACAAATGAATTTACAATCCATGCGAGAATTTTACAAAATTATTTACAGTTAGAAATAGAATTTATCACTTGAAAGATTTTAATTTCGCTCTACATCAAAAACTCCAATATTCCAATATACCATTTCAATATTTACTTATAAACTTAGAAAATAAAAATAAAAGAATATAATAAAGAAGTAAATTTTCTTATAAAATTTGAAATTATCAAAAATAAAATCAAATAGAGAAAAAGAATCAAAGTAAGAAAATTGAATAAAACTTGAAAACTAACTTTGAAAGTAATTTAAAATAATTTACAATTATTTTCGATAATTATATGAAAAAAAAAATGAATCTGAAGACGAACCTTATCTTGAGAAATGTTGCAAGTTTTGTAAATAACGGAAAATTGAAAGTAACATTCAGCGGAACAAAAGCAGACTTCATCGCCAGGCTCCAAATCATCTTTACTCATTAGAGAAAACTCCGAAACTCTTTTTCTAATTAAGGTATTGAGAATAACGACATCGCAATGCCGGCAAAATTTGGCAGCTCCATTTAAAATACTTTGAATATCAATCGGTGCTGTAAATAGAAAGACATATTTTCAAAATTAAATTTCAATTAAATTGCAAAATTTAAATAGAGAGAATTCTAATGACGGAAGGAAATTGAAACGCACCTCCTTCTTTTCCGTCTTTTCCCTTAGTTCGATAAAGACCTAATTTCTGACTAGGTGGTGTGGTAGTGCGTTCTTCAATTTGATAATCCGTGGGTGCAGGACAGTTCAAAATATTTGCCAAATCTTTAAGAACACCCAGAATGTCATCGGATGATTGACTATTCAAAGTCACTGTGACGTTGATGTTTCCAGTCTCTTTCGTTGGCGTTGGAGACGTTTTTCCCATTCTAAAAAAATTACAAATTCGATTAAATTAACATTTTAAAAAGGAAAATAAAAATAATTAAACAGTCTTCTTTGTTTAAATAATCAAAACAATAATAATTTAATTAACTTTTTTACATTGTAAAGTAAATTAGAATTTAAAGACTTGAAAAAAACGGCAAATTATACTTTAGAGAATTGCTTTTACCTGGAAGTTCCCAAATTTTCTTTATCATTATTAGCAATCTCCTTGATGAATGATCCTGGTCCGGCTCGAATCGGAACAGGATTAAGTAACGGTATTGGAGGTGAATATCGATTTTGATTTTCCGAATCATCATCCGACTCGTCATCCATAATAACTCGGAGATACGGAAACCTGTGAAGAGTGTCAGGAATCACGCATTCAGGAGATGAGGAACTAACAACAGTGTCCGGAGTGTCAATGTCTCTCGTCGCTGACATATTTTCCTTCCTGTCATCTATGAATAAAGAAAAAATATTAAAATTATGAATAAAAAAAATTAATACAGGAAAATACATTTTTAAATTTATAACATAGATTAAATTAAAACTTAAATCTTTCTAAATTTAGAAATTTACTTATTTAAAATTGTTTATTGTCCTAAACAGTAAACACTTACTGTCGTCAAATTTCAGTGGGGGAAATTCTTGATCGTAGAATCCCCTTTGTGTGGAAACTGGCGGAACAGGTGGCAGGGGATCCAATTCGCCAAATGGTTGAGTATTGTAATGATCGGAAATACCGGAAATTCTTGCACTTCCATAGGAGCCAATTAAATCACCTGTTCTTGTATTGTAATCTTTTGCAGTGCCAATTTTCGACAATTCACCAGATCCAAAAACAGGACACACGCCATAATTTCTACTGAGAAGTGGTTCCAGTACAGCCATTCCTGGTAATTGTCTTAATTGTAACATTACATTGTCGATATACGTATCGTAATCCTCAACTAAACGTGGCTCCTTTCTTGCACGTTTCTTTTGCGGACCCATGACTGCGTCCTTACCCTGACTTTGTCTACGTTTTTGCTGATACTGTCTTCTTTTCAACTTTTTGAGATCTACAACAAGAAGCAACGGGAAATATTTTCATAAATAGAGTAAGAAACATGTAAAATTGAATAAAATGTCAATAAATTAAATAAGAAATATAAATATAAATTGGTAAATAAAATAAGAAAATTTAAATATAAATAAGAATAAATATGTTGAATATAAATGATTGAAAACGAAAAATTATATTATAATAATCGACGTAATCTGTCCTCACCTGAAGTTAGCGTTATTTTATTACAATGTTTTTGTTTTATAGTTTAAATATATTATTCTCGTTGTTGAATTCTGATAGAAATTTATTTAACAAAAATGTCAGTTACAATTTAAAAAAAATGATTGAATATTGAAACCGTTATAACAGGAATTTTAGGAATTAATTAAATTTTAAAAGGTTTTAAAATTATATTCCTTGAAAATTTAAGGGAAACAAAAGCTTAAAAATATTGAAATTTTTATTTAAATAAATTAATAATAACATTATTTTTCTTTAAAAAATTATTAAAGCTTTTGAATAATTTTATTCAAAAAATTCTAAAACAAACAATTGAATTTCAGATGAATTACAGTTGCAAATTTTAGAAATAATTATATTTCATGAGGTTTTTCATTGAAATTATTTGAAATTTTAATTCCTCGAGAAAAATAAATATGAATAAGTTTTTTAATTTTTGTTTGACAAAAAGTATTAAAGTTTTAAAAAATTTAATTCACAAATTTCATAAAATTGTTTCTTGAAAAATTGAAACTAAATTTTTTAAAAATACTTCTATTTCTGAAAATAATTATAAAAAATTTAAACAAATGAAAATGTTGCCATCTTTTATTGAAATTAATTGTGAATTTTAATTCAAGTGGCTGTTAGAAATATTTTGACACTTACTTTATAAGTTGTTCAAATAATTACATTTAATGAAAAACCGTAAGAAAAATTATATTTTTTAAGAAATGAAGAATTTTCATTAAATTTGCAAAAGCAAATTTTGAAAGTAAACATGGAAAAGAAAATTTTACACGCGCTTGCGCGCGTTTAGTTTTGCTAGTTTAATAAGAATTTAATTTAAAATTTAGAATGTAAGTTAAAAGAACTAACCATTTTTGTCATCGATGGTTCCATCAACGAGCTCTTCTTTGGCAGGAAGAAAGTCTTTGGTATCGTTAAGTTGAACAGAGTTACCACCAGGGAGAACTTCGTCAAGAATTTCTTTCTTCACTTCCATCAAAGGCACTGTGTGTGACGTAATTGTACTTTGTGGCATCTGAGCTTGAGGACGACTTAAAGGATGAGTCGTCGTTTGAGGCACTGTCGGTTGTATTGTACTAACAACTGGAGACTGAGATTGCTGAACTGGAGTCGGAGGTTTCGGGGGAAGAGTCAATTGCTGCTGCTGTTGTTGTTGATGTTGTTGCTGTTGCTGCTGCTGCTGTTGAGTTTCACTAACAACAGCCTGCCTAATCGAGGGAGTTGAAAATTGTTGAGCCGTTTGCACGAGATTGGAAACAACTTCCGAATTTGATAAAGCTGCTTTAAGAGCAATCGTCGTAACGATGGGTTTTGTCTGTAAAATATGCCTCGCAACAGTCACTGGAGTTGAGGCTCTCTGCTGCGCCTGAGAGACTTGAGCAATCACTTCAGATGTTGATACAATTGAAGATTGGGAAATATTTTCCAGTGGCGTTGCCATTGAACTGTCGGCACTTGTAGGCGTTGTTGATAGTGTTTTGGTAACTGATGTCGTGATGTTGGTCTGATTACCAGGAATGCTTAAGGATAGATTCTTAATATGCTGATTGTGAACCTGTTGCTTCGCCAGTGTTTCCAGTGATCGGGCGATTGTTTGAACGTTTAGGGAAGACGTTGTTACTGGCAATTGTGAAGGAGAATTTTTCGGCGTCTCTTCTTTTGGCGTTGTTGCCTGCATTTTGGGTGTTGTGATTGCGTGTGAGACAAATGAGGTTTCTTTCGTTAGAACTTGTTTCGTTGGTGGTGTTTTACTCACTGGGGGTTCGTTTAATAGTGGAGGGAGTAAGGAAGACGGAGTTGGAGGCACGGGTCTTGCCAATTGAGCTTCTAGTGATGGTACCAAGGGTAAACTTGGACCTTGACTGCTTGATGACGATAGGGTTGTGGTGGCGCAGGCTGTATTCTGCAACAATTGTTTCAATAGAACATTTTGCGACTCCTCCAGTCGATGTGAAGTTGCTCCAATTTTATTGATGTCAGAATCGAGTCTCGAAGTTGATGATGATGATGAATTTTCGTTTGAATGCAATTTTGATTGAAGTCCATCTGGTTCTTTCTTGATTGTTGAGCTCATTGGTAACGCATCGGGCTCGACATTTTTACTGTCGATTGGCAATGATCCAGTCTTGAATTGTACATCGCCCGATGTCAATTGCGAGTGTAATAAAGTTGGTGCTTGCGATAAAGTTGATTGCAGAATACTAGTGGTAACATTCACTGGTGTTGTTGTTGCTGTAACCATTGGCGGCACTATTGTCCGGACACATTGCATTGATGAACTCACCTACGGAACGATAATATTTTTCATTATTGCTTTGCAAGACAAAAATAAACAATAAAGTCTATATTAAAAATTGTTGTATTCCGATAGTCCCTTAGTTAGTTGTATTCATTAAATTTAAATATCTTTATTATTTTTTATTTTAAACAATTTTGTTTAAACAATTACTATTTTAATAATCACCAAAAAAATTAAAAGAGAACCAAATTAAAAATAAAACATAAACAGTGCAAGAAAAATTTAGAAATCATGCTACTTTTTATAAATGTCTCCAACTTTTCGAAAATCAATTTCTTTCACGAATCTAATTACAATTTTATTGAAAGTAATTGGAATATTCTAAAAAACCTTATTAACATTTTTGAAAATAATTGAATTCTATAGAATTTTATTAACATTTCTGAAAATAATTAAATTCATTAAATTCATTCGAGAAATTTGTGAATATTTATTTCTTAAAAATATTTCTAATGATAATTAATATCAATAGTAAAATAATAATTTAAATTCGTTTATCTAAACCCAAAATTAATTGGTAAGTTAAAAAAAATAATTTAACTGAATTTCTTAATTGAATAAATGTTAAAGACTGTTCTTCGTTAAGATTCTTATCGACTGGAATGTCAATATAGAAACGTTCTTATCTACTTTCGTGAATTGGGGACAAGTTTTTGTATACTTGATTAGAAAAAGAGTTACACATGAAAAGTTTTCTTTTTCTTTCATAAATGTCACACTTGTAAGTGTACAAATAGTGAGGAGAATAATATTTATGAAAACTAAATTTTGAAATAAAGTGTTTAAGTAGTAAATTCTTAACATAAGAAACGACATTCAAGTCATTCATTACAATAGTAAAACAAAATGACACAGATGGAAATCAGTTATTGTGTGAAACAAAAATAATTTGTTATAAAGACAAATTGGTCAATAAGAAAAAGCAGAAAATTACAACAACAAAAAAATTCAGTATTAAAAAAGTTGAAAAAAAACAGTGGTTAAAATAATTTTATAAAACACCTTGAGTTGTGTGCAAATTATTATGTTTATAATACACAACTCACAAGGTTACAATATTTCGAGTTGTGCTTAATTAAAAATAATTTTTCGCTAATTTAATTCAACGCTATTTAACATAAAGTTGTTAAAATAATTGTGTTTCCATCGAAATTAATTAAATTTCAAAAGCAATTAACTTTTAAACTATTCGTTTTAAATTAGATTTGTAGATTGAATCCAAAAAACAAAAATTAAAATTAAAATCAAAATAATCGACGAATTATTGTTACTGACATTAATTTCGATATAAACGTAAATTAATTATTGATTAAATATTATATTTTTGTCAAAATTAATTAAATTCTAACTTTCAATCAAAATTACTGTAAATTAAAAGTTTCTTAAATTTCAATTAAAATGAAATAATTAATTCAGAACTTTTATTGTAACTTCTGCAAAATCTTTTTATAACTTTCAATTTTATTTTCTGGAATTTTTAACTAAAAATTCTTGTTTAAATCAATTCTTTTTAGATAATGTTCTTTGATCATTTAATTATTAAGAAAAGGAGAGTTTATCTAAAATAATTTTGAAATCCACTTGTTTACCGATCAATTTTACAAAATTTTGACTATTTGAAGATTTTTAAAAAAATATTACAAAACGTATTAGTTTAAATTATTCAAAATTCAAAGTTTTCTAAAATTTCAATTTTTCTGTGACCAATTTTACTTTTTTTGAATTCTTCCCTAAACTCTCTGATTTTCCTGATCTATGCCAAACCTGAAGTAAATTCTATTTAAATGTAAAATTTAAATCTTAAATCTTTATTATGTAATTTAAGTTTTAAATAATAATTAAAATTAGTTGTAAAGTAATGAACTTAAACGAATAAAAAATTCAATTGAATGTTTAAAAAAAACTCACCGCAGCGGAAGTGACATTAACGAGAACTCGCGACGGTACAGAAGAACAGGTGGAACTCACTTGCAGAATTGCCTGAACATTCTGCGCTCGCTGTATAGACGACGAGGGCATGACGGAACTTAGTAAATTACTCGTATGAGTCAAATGTGTATTAGCTCTTCCAGCCATTGTCGGCTTCGCTGAATTGGTTCCAGCGAGCATTGCATTCAACATTGCATTTGAAGTGATAGAAATTCCAGTTGGCCTTGGAGCAGTATTAGTTGGCGTGTGAAGTGCAATTGTACTCGGCTGCGTTTGAATTCCACTGACAGTCACTCGTAGAAAATGATCTGAGGGCAGAGATTTCGCCAAATTCGACACCAAAGTAACAGCCGAATTATTGCTCTCCTTCATTTGTTGCGCATTCGTTGAGACAATAATTTCCGATTCCGATTTTCCATGAACAGTGCTCGTTATGACGGGTGTTGTTTGTAGACGATTGCCACTCACGCCTTGAATATTCATCGACACTAGTGGTGCGGGAATACTACTTGTCGTCGCGGTGCTTCCTGATTTTGTATTACCGATCGATGGTGAGACGAGAGTCACGATATTTGTAGCTGTTGTTGAGTGACTTTGGGAATGATTCGACTGGTAGGAGGAGAGAAGATTCCTGAGTTGTTGCGAGCCGTTTTTGATATTCTGAGTGAGATCGGAAGGTTTCGAAAGGGGTGAGTGATGGGAGACGGAGCTCGTGGTTCTTTGTAGTTGAGCCACGGTTCCGACAGATTCTCTTCGCTGTTGCGGACTTTCGCGTGATGTTTGTCGTGGTCTCTCTTGTCGATCACTACCCGAAGTTCCTTGGTCCAAATCTGTTGCCGAATCCTGAAGAATGTTGGCCGGTAGGGTGCCAGATGGGGTCGGCACCTGATAGTGTAGATTACTTTTCGGTTTCTCCGCATTCGCCATCTCTGGTTTTAGGGATATTATTCCGTCCAGAAGATCTAGGATTTCGTCCGGTGATTCTTCCATGAGGATTTTTTGGACTGCGGCAGTTTTTCTGGAGAACGCGTCCTGACTGTTTAGGGAAATTGGATTGTTGTTCGTTTCCGTTTTCATCTTCTCCTCCGCTTTTTCCTCTCGCATTTCACTGACTGGTTCGGAATCATTCTCGAGAATGTGAACGAGAGACTCGTCGTCTTCAGTGACTGGGGAGATGTGTCTACCTTGGAAAGAGTTTTCCATACTCGGAGTATTGGTGTCATCTTTCTTCAAGTTCCGCTCGCCGTTCGCAATATTTTCCGCTGGATTGTGTAGAGCCGCGAGTTCTAGTTCCAATTCGTCGGTGGTATTTGATGAATCGGTTTTTCTTTCCTCAGTGAGTCTCTCGACGAGTTTCGATTCTTTGGGTATTGTTTTCTCGACTTGAGATTTACGATCAATGCAGTGATTTTCCTTCTTCTTGTCCTCGTCGCGTGAGGTACTGGCTTTCGAGTCGACTGATTTTAGCACTGGATCTTTTTTTGTCAACGCTTCGGGAAGTAGCAGCTTTGACGTTGACATCAAACTGGATGTTTGTAGTTTGGGAATATTTATTTTTGGTGTAATGTCCGGTTTGATGGCTTTGGACACTTCCTCGATTGTTTTCTCTATTCCTGTCTTTAGCGAGACTGGCGGTGCGTCGGCTTTTGGATCTTTCAGATAGGTGCCTTTTAGAGTTGCCTGAGTGAGTCTAGCGGCAATTTTCGCGTCAGTGACTATGGAGCCCATGGTTAGTCCTCCTCGATTTTGATTGTCGAATGTTTCCTTCGAGGTGGAATAGGAAGAAAATGTATTCGATTTGGTAGCTGGAGGTTTATCGATAACACTCGACGTGGCATGAATGGAAGATTTCGCTGAAAATGGATTAATTCTCGAGGAGACGATCGTCACTGTAGACACTTGGGAGTTTGACGCACGTCCACGTGGTTCGGGTTCGTGGTACAATTTCGGCTTCTCTAGAATGGATTCCAAAACTTTTGTTTCCTGGACTTTGATTTTTTCGATTTTGTTCACTTCGTTTGGAACGGATTCCTTTAGTTTGTCCTCGATGATTTTGTTTACAGGATCGGGTCGAATGTCTTGTAGTTTGCCTTTGCTCGGTGGTAGATTTTGAGCTTGAGGTAAGATTGTGTGTAGTTCCTCTTGATCGGACGATTCCGGTGTGTCTGTGATTGGAGCAAGACGTTTACCGGTTTCGACAGACTTGACGAGATTTAAATGTAGATCCTTTTTGTTTCTCAAGTGAATTACGTCGTCATCAGCGAGATTGACATCAGGTTGACTTTCGGTTGGTTCAAGACCCAGGATTTGCATCTGTAGATTGTGATTCTGATTACTGTCGTTGATGAGAGCGTTACTGAGAGAGTCGTTGCTGTCGATTAGGACCATGTCCTGGGCGAAGAGTCCGTTTAGAGTGTATTCGTCCTGGTTGTCGGCTTCCAAGGGACAGATGACGTCTTCTAGATTAGCGTCGCCGAATTGTTCAATGTCGTTGATGTCGTCATTGTCGCCTTGCGCTGCGGAACTCAAGGTCACTTCTGAATTGACGACATTCTTGTCGTCGTCATAGTCGGTTGTGTCAGGCATTGGTTCCAGCTTATCGTTCGGACTGCTCAGAGCGCTGTCGGTCAAGGAGGTTGTCGCCTTGGGTTCGATTGCAAGCGGCGAGGTTTGTGGCGGAGTGTGTGAATCGTCGTCGAAATCATTGTAATCCGCACAGACTAGAGAATTTTTGAGTGAAGTTTTTCTATGCACGAGAGACGGGGGATTTGGTTTCTCATCGATACTTAGAGTTGGTTCGCTTGTTTTGCCCTTGCTGGTCTCGGGTTTTGTGGACCACATGGGTGAGCCTCCTCTGAGTCCCAATTTGAAGTAGCCAAATCTGCCGAAACTGGGAGGCAATGGTAGGGGATTGATTGGATTGTGTGGATTTCCTCCACCTCGCGAGTGATCTATGGTATTTTGATCTTGCTGTTGAATTTGTTGATCGTGACTCATGGTGTTTTGGGAGTAATTCCCGTGTGGAGTGTGAGGTGTGTGGGGAGTTCGTGGAGTGCCTGGATTCTCGACACTCTGGGGTCTGTCTGGCATTGCTGGACTGTTACCACTGGATTGTCTTCTCTGCATTTGCATTGGCGAACCTCCGACCATTGGACTTCGAGGCATTGGCGAATTTGGCGTTTGACAAGGCGGTGGATGGTGAGTGTTGTTCAACTGATGCTGAAGCATTGGAGAGGTGGAGGGATGATTGTGAACTCGAGAGCCCATGGGACTCGGAGGTTGAGACGACTGATTGAGTTGTTGCTGTATCATTGGAGATCCCATTGTTTGCACCACTGGACTACGGGCTAGGGGAGAACTCGGCGGTTGTTGTCCGTAGTTTTGTTGTATTTGTTGATGAAGTTGTGGACTTGGCGAACTTACTGGTTGATTAACCATTGGAGATGTTGGCGGCTTTTGTAACATATGCTGTTGTTGCATTTGTTGCTGTTGTTGTTGAATTTGCTGCTGTTGCAATTGTTGCTGTTGTTGAATTTGCTGTTGCAACTGATGGGACTGCTGCAAAGGCTGTTGTTGTAAAGTTTGCTGCTGTAAATTTTGTTGTTGTAATGTTTGCTGCTGTTGTAAGTTTTGCTGCTGTAGAGTTTGTTGTTGCAAATTTTGCTGTTGCTGCTGAAGTTGCTGTTGGTTTTGCTGTTGCAATTGCAAAAATTGTTGGCGCTGCTGCTGTAGCAATTGTTGTTGCTGTTGTTGTTGTTGTTGTTGCTGCAAAAGTTGCTGTCTGTGTTGGACCAGTAAAGTTCTCTGAGTGATATTTGTTTGATTATCTTGAGGAGCGACTTCGTGTTGCTGTTGAATCATTTGCTGCCTGTGGAGCATCTGTTGATGTTGTTGTTGAGTCAGAATTGGTTGCGGCTGTGGTTGTGGACTGCCAAGCGGCGATCTTTGTCCGTAAACAATGCCGGCTTGTAAGGTCATTCTAGGTCGTTGATTTATTTCTCCCACGGCTGGTGGACGAACGAAGCGTTGCGTAATGCCGTGCATTCGAATGTTCTGTTCGCCTATTATCTGTTGGGGTGATCGAGCGTCGGAGGTGAAAGCCCCGGGACTCGTGGTGAGTCTCCCGGTGATGACTGCTCGATGTTGGGGTGATGTCATCCTCGTAGCTGCAGGCACACAAATTCCAGGAGAAGGCATTGCTCCAGGACTGAATGGACTCTCGTCTCCTTGCGACAAAGGAGTTCCAATTCTTGGTGATGGTTGCATGTTGTGAGGCGACATCGTACCGGGATTTGCTTGTGAATTTCCAGGACTGTGTTGTAACAGTGGTGGATTTGGACTGTGTTGCACGATAGAGTTTGCTGGTGAATGCTGAATCATCGTGGAAGAAGCACTTCCAGGACCTGGACTGTGAGAAACAAGCGCTGCTGGACTGCTAAGTGGTGACGAGTGTTGTGACGGTGACATCATTGGGGAGCATGATTCGTTTGATTGAGGCTGTAGTTGACGTTGTTGTTGTTTACTGTGATACTCCTGCATCAGCATTCCGTGTTGACGAGTTTGCTTTCTACTTGCGTCCAAGTGCTTTTGCAGAATACCTTGCTCGCTCGTAATACGCACCAGTTCAGCGTTATCGTTTTCTGTTAATTCATTACCCGATTTACGCAACTGACGTTGTTTGCTGTTCAAAGACTGAAATTAAGAATTTAAGTTTTAGATTTGAAATTTAATATTTAATTTAATTTTATAATTAATTAAAAAGTGTATTTAAATTTCGATTATAACTGATTTCCCATGATTTCTACCTTCTTGAGTTTGCGGAGTTTTTGGACTTCCGTTTCGTAAAACTTAAGTTGTTGTCCGAGTATTTGATTCTGGTGATTAAGCCACTGCTCATATTGCAATTGTACTTGTCGATCTTGTTCAGTAATAATATTTTCCGGTGGAGCTGGTGGCGCTGGGAGTTGAGGTATATTAAACGTCACAATACGTGCTAAAATAGAAAATAATTTTGATTTATTAATTAATAAATACTCTTTAACAAATTATTTTTTCTTTTCTTCTAATTTTCTTCTATTTAATTCTAATTTATGTTATTTCTCAGTATAAAATCTCAATAAAAATACTTACATTCAGGTGGTGTTTGAGTGGAAATAGGTTGTCTTGCAGCTTGAACGGTTAATTTGCTCGCATCAGGCGTCGCCGGAGACCAATTAGCTCCCGGAGATGATGGTGGTCGTGGAGCGCAAGCTGGTCTTATGGCAGTCACTCCACCAGTGACAGTTGCAATTCCTTGAGGCGGTGAAGCAAGAGCTTCAGCTCTCAGTCTCTCAAATTCACTGTCACTCAATAGAGCTCCACTCGGCGTTGTCGTATCGGCTTGCTGTTGTTGCTGCTGTTGCTTTTCTTGTTCACGTTTTTCTTGCTCTAAAAGCTCCTCCAATAATAAAGGTTGCTCCTGTGAACACGACTGTTAATCGTTAATATCAATCCCTAACTCGAATTTACACTTAAATCACAAATAAAATACTTTGCAATGGATATATTAAAAAAAGTGGCAACAAAAAGCATGCAAAAGCTTTAACACAATTTTATTTTTAAAATAATAGTAAAATAATATTATAGTAACAAAACTTCACTGTTGAAAATAATTTAACATATTTTTTTTAACTAAAAAGGTAGAACATCATTAAAAAATAAAAAAAAAGGTTTATAAATTTCGAATTTCTACTGAATATCTTGTAGAAAATAATTTATGTATAGGATATATTATAATTAAACAATACCAATAATTTTTAATAAAAATTTTTGGTTTTATCTAATTTCGTAGATATTCAGTAGTATTTTATTTGAAAAAAAGTAATAAACAGGTTTTCTCTCGTGGGGTTTGTGCATATTCGGTAGACAAGGATGTGAGTTAATTTGATTTAATGCCCGCGTCTTGCTCACCTGCAGAAGCAAAGGTCTTCGTTGAGGATGAGGTGACATTGTTGGCGTACCGGTATGAACGATAGGGACCATAGGTGGGCCCGGAACTGGCACTTGGTGCCCTATGTGAATTGGGGGCCGCGTCAAACCCCGCTCACCTGGGCATAGCCCCATCTAGACATGCACCAACACCATTGCATTGCATACACTCAGGCCAAAATACCATTATACCAGCCAATGCTCATTGTTATTAAATCACTCATCTACATTTACACTCGTACCGGGTAGTTTTTTAAATATCAATATTCCTTTCTCATTAATTTTTCATTTAATTTTCATCTATCTCTCATTACTATTTCATTAAAATTCTTTATATTTAAATTAAAGAACAACTAATGTTTTCACTAAAGCGTTAAATATTTTTAAGACATTAAACCAAATGGTAAAAAGTACAACTCGATAAATTAGATTTTGAATTGAATATTGCTAAAATTTCTATTATTTAACTAAAGTTTAAAATTTAAAGAATTTTTCCGACTAAATAAATTTTTTCATGTAAAAAATTGCTAGCTCGAATTTACAATTTTGTGGGATGGTAAGTTTTTAAAAATTAGTTCAAGTTAAAAATTTGTTAATATAAAAATTAATTTTCAGGCAAAACATTTTTTTCTGCATGTGAATAATATTTGAGAGAAACTCTAACCTGTATAGGTCCTCGATATGGAGGTGGAGGTCCTGGATACGGAGGCGGTGGCGGAGGTGGCAAAGGCATTCGTGGACCAATCATGTGACTGACGGAAACTATTCGCCCTGCTACGTTCTGAACTCCGGCGACTCTCATTCCGAGTCGTTGATGTTGTTGAACTGTAAAAAAGGATATTACAATTTTGAATTAAATTAAATTAATATTAATTTAATTAATTAAATAATTATTAATTTATAAATTCAAATTATTGTTTGAATTAAAATTATGTTATGAAAAATATTAAACATAGAAATTGTTAGAAATTCTTTACCTTGCATATGCGTTTGAGCTAGGCGTTGAGGATGACCAGGGAAGGTCGATGGATAACTGACAGTGACAGTATTTGTCGAAGTGACGACACCAATAGTGCCATCGGGTGCAAGTAATCGAGTTCCTGGAGCCACGGGTCTTCCCATTGCAGCCGCTGTCTGCAGGTGTTGATTCAGTTGCTGTATCGCTGCTTGCGGATGACTTTGCGGTATAACACCGGGCGATGGTTGAGCGGTTTGCGCCGCCGGTGCAATGCCCTGAACCGTTTGCGTTGGAGCAGAAGTTGTCTCCGTTGGAGTTTGCACAGTACTCGTTACAATTTTCTCATTCGATTCCGTGTGCGCTGTTGTTGTTCCTCCCAAATCTTCAGGTTTCGGCTCCACTTTACTGTCCTTCTTTTGTTTCTCTTCCTTTGGCTCGACTTCCACTTGCTCCAGATCCAAATCAAGAATATTTGTCTTTCCACCTCCCGTCAAATTGTCCAACTCAGGATCCGCGTATTCCAAAATATTAAAGTCAGCTCCCATTTCAGCTGGAGATTTAAGGAGGAAAGAATTAAATTATAATAGTGAAATCATTAAGAATTAAAATAGTGTAATTAAAAGTAAAATGATTAAAAAAGTGTTGTAATAATTAATATCAAAACGTACCGAGAAGTTCATCGTCGTCCTCGCCCAAGTCTCCTAATATTGCACTTACGCTCTCGACCTCTCCCAGAGGAGCTTCTCTCTCTTGCTCGAGCTCCTCTAATTCGGCTGTGACATTGTCTGGTATTTCGGAAGCTTCCGGAGCGTTCACGTTGGTTTCGTTCACTCTGGTAGAAATTACAGGCGGTCTAATCATGCCCTGAGCGCCCAACATTCTTATTCCTTGACTGAGTGCGTCCGGGCCTGCTCTCACGATACGTTGCGTTATCTGCCCTTGATTGGGTTCGGAGAATCTTTGTTGCTGAATGACTTCGTAATGTTCCTGTAGAGCAGCTCTGGGACCAGGTAATCGCTGTAGAACTTGGTTGCTTTGGAAGTGCTGTTGGGGTACACCAACAGACACGGGTGGTCTTAAAAGTAGTCTAGTTCGTGGATCCAGACCCTGAAGTCTCGTTGAGTCAAGTTTACCAGCCATCACGTGCCTTTGACTCACGCCTGTTTGAAGAATTTAGAAAAAAAATTCAGTGGGTTACAAAATATAGACCTCGGTTATTATTAACAATTCGATTTCTTCGATCGGTTTGAGCAAAAAAGTTATGTTTGGTAAAAATAAATACCAATAGGATTTCGGACAAAAACGTTCGGTTGCGGCATCCTTGGTCTCACGATTCCAGGAGGTAACGGTTGCCTAAATGTTCCCTCAGCCGATTTTCCCGACAGTTGGGGATGTTGAGGTAACTGTATCTGCCCGGTTTCGAATTGCTGTGGTAACACTTCGCCAGGATTTTGACCATCTAAAGTAAAAGAAAAGCATTTGAATTAGAAAAAAATATTCGATAGAAACATTCAATTTCTTCAGCCCATAAAGAAAATAACCTTGAGGCCAGGTAGCACCATGAGTTTCAATCTTTTTGCTGAATTGTTGCCTCTGTAGAAGATCTCTCAGCTGTCGATTGACCTCTGGTTGCTGACTGAAAGCCTCGGTTGGTTGTGGCTCGGATCTTGTTTCCGACCTGGGAGAAGGATAATTCGAGACCGGAGATGGTGTCGCGGGTTGACTGATATAAGGATCGGGAGTACGCGATGGAGCGTAGACATGTGTCGTGGAACGACTATTATTGGCATTGAAAACGGGACGTGGAGTACCGGGTGGTTGGCTGAAAACGTCATTTCTCGGTGACGTTGCATAAGTTGGGGTACTGACAATTTGCGAACGTGGCGTTTGTGAGCCTTGCGAGAAGGCTTCACTGCTTTCGAAGCGTTGAAAATGCTCTTGAGATTGTGAGGAAGCAGGAGATTGTGGAAAGTCGTGAGGCGATTGTGGAGCTTGGGGTGAAAATGGCGACGGAGGCTGGGGAAACGCTGTCGGAATACCAGGCCTCACGACATTTCCCATCGGTCGCATTCCCGTTGTACAGGTTTGATTCGGTAAACGTGGCATACCTTGGAGAGGAATTTGCGGTGCCATGCCGCGAGTAACTTTTATTGGCGGCGCTGCGAACGTCGCACGAGATCCCGGCGATGGCGAGGCTATTGACGATATCTGGTTTGCTTCCTGCGGGAAGAAGAAAAGAACAGAGTTGAAAATTTCTCCGTTTCGAAAGTATTATTCTATACCGGAAAAGTCGAAATATTGAGAAAGTTATTGGTAAAGAAAAAGAAAAAAATAGTTACTTGAGAAGTGGAGACTTGTAATTGTGTCGTTAATCCTGTTGTTCCGTCTTGATTCATAACTGGAGTGCCATCTTCGTTAATCTGCCTGTGTACTCTCGCCATAGCTGAAATATTATATTCTAGTTAAAGGAAATAATAAAATACAAGTATTCAGTAAATAATTGTTAAATGTTGCGGGAATTAAAGAATTTTTCCCTTACCATGAACACGCTGCTCGTGAATAACTTGCTGCTGTAGTTGAGCTTGTTGCTGTCGCAAAGCTTGAAGTTGTTTCCATTGTCGTTCTTGCTCGGCTTCACGAGTCGATCTATCCCTGTTAGTAAGCCTTTCCTGCTCCTGTTGGGAAATGTATCTGTTAGTATGAACCTTCACCTGAATAGGCAGCAATAATTATATCTTCCAATCGAAAATAAACAACATTTCGAAATTTTTCGACTAATTATATTCTTTTTCTCTAAATTGATTCACAAGTAAAAAAAAAGAAAAATAAAAAATGTATTTTTGCTTCTTGATTAAAAGATAAGTAAAATGTTCCTTGCTTTCTAATTGGAAGTTATAATTTGTTCAGTGTCCTAAGCCATTTTAGAAAGAGCATGAGTTTTCTGTGAGGATTAGTTACAAATTGTACACCACACACCGTAATTGATACAAAAAATAAACATGTTACAGTAAATTAATAACACCAGCAAAAAATTGAAGAGCCGTATTGTGCGCAGCAAGTTAAAGGAAAAAAAACCACCACCAAAAAAATATAAAAAACATTGAAAAAGTATATAAAAATTCTTTTTCATGTCAATGAGTGTGATTATATTTCTCAAAAAAAAATCATACCACACAGTGTGCATGCATCGTGTTTAGAATAAACACAAGAAAACTCAATTGTACAATATTAATTTTCTCTTAACAGAATTTGTAACATAGCTCTCTATTTTATTTCACTTTTTTTATTTTGTTTATTGCTGTAAAGCGTGTATTAACGCATTTTTGTTAGATGAATTTTAGTGCAAAAAATGTGAATTGTGGAAACTTTTGATTATTCAAGTTGCTTGTGGAAAAATTTTAAGTTTTTTGACAAAAAAAAAAAATATTCGGACAATTCTACCTGAAAATAATTATTTATATGGTTTTATAATAATTGTGTTATATGAGTATATGAGAAAAATTCTTTTTTTTGTTTTCATTTTGGAAAAGCAAGGAAATTTATATCAAACGCACACATCCACTAAAACTCAAAAGCCAACGACATATTCTTACATTCATATAATTATGAAGCATCCGAAACAGAAAAAGAGAAAAAAAGAGAGAATGTGAATATATATATATAACAAATATTTAAAAAAAAATAATCATTCATAACATTACTACAGAGCAATACATTTAACTACTTCCACCTACGAAAAAAAAAATTTTGTAAACAGCCAAGTACTTAGTTTAGTTTTAGTATTTTATGAAAAAACAAGGATTTTTTTAAGAAACTTAGGAGGAATTTTTTGAGAATTTAGGAATTGAAGTTTTTTTCTAGGATTTTTGGTTGTATCGTTTTTTGTGTATTGCCAGATGTCTTTAACATGCCGTATTAAGGAATATATATATGTAGATATCTACCACTGATAAATCATAAATAAAAAAGATGGAGCCAAAAAAGAAGGTATTTTTCAATAAAATATTGTCGCCAGCGAAATTTTATAATCAATCAATATAAACATCAATTTTTCAGAGAAATGAAAGGCTAATAAACTCTGATCATTCCAAGTCATAAACACATATATATATATAGGAATAATGAAATAACTTAAGGACCATTGCAGTTTATACATCAAATGCAATGATAAGAAAAAAACTCTATAAATAATGGTTGCCACTTAAAGAAAATAACGGAGAAAGCAATAATCAAATTAATATGTTTTCAGTTGAAAATAGCAAAAGGAACCAAAAAAGGAATCAAATAATTTTAAATCTTAAAACCTAATTTATTTACATGAATAATTAAATTTTGAACTTTCGAGTAAAAAATTCCTCAAAATATTTGGGGAATAGTTTCATAAAGATTATTATAATACTATTTTTCAAAAATAAAAACAAAGCAAATTTTAAACAATTTGAAACTTTAAAATGCAATTTAGTTTTTAATGTTTTTTACTGAAATAATCAAACTGAAGTATTGTTTAACTTTAAAAGTGAAAAATATTTTCTAAAAAACACTTGAGAAGTTTCATAAAAAAAACTTTTTAATTAAAATTGTTATTAATAATGTGGCAACCGTAAAAAGATGAGAAAACGGAAAATAATTCGTCATACGTAATATTATATTTCCGATAGAGACACTTTTTTTATATTATGTAACCAAAATATTAAAGAATTAATATTAATATTAATTAATATTTGAAGGATAAAAAAGAAATTTCATTTTTTAACTAAATTTTTCGATATTTAAAGAAAAAAATATCCACTTGAAAGCAAAAGAAAGAAAAATTTGTTAATAAAACAAAAAAATTCAATTTTTTAATTAAGGTGTTAAAAGTTATTCTAATTATTTAACAAAAAATTATAAATATTAAAATAACTCATGTAACTAATCTATTCATTAAAAATTGAATAGTTCTCTTTGACTTTTATTTAATTTATTAATAAATTAAAAATTTTAGAAACTAAGTAATGAAAATTAATTTAACAGAATTATTTATAAATTACTAAAATAAAAATTTTTCTTGAAGAAGAAGTAAATAAATGTTTAGAACTTTAGGATCATATATTTAGTCAAGTGAAAAAAAGGAAATGTCGACTAACAGTAAAATGTTACATGTAAAAAAGTGTCAATATATGAAATATTTTCTGCAGTCATCCGTGACAATTGAATGTCTTAAACTCAACTGATAAATTTTGTTAAAATCTGATTAATTTCTGTCAAACATTGATGAAGTTCACAATTAAAGCAACGATGTTGAGAAAAAAAAATTTCTAAGCCAGTTTTTATAAATTTTTGTATGAGAACACGTTTTTTTTGTAAAAGAATATAAATTTTGAAAAACAAGAAACAATTTAAGTTTTTAGAATTAAAAAAGTATTCTAAACTTCTTTTTAATTTTAAAAAGAGAAATTAGTGACATTTTCAACTCTAGAAATTCCCCAAAAAAATTATTTTCGAAACTGAGCGTCGACAGTAACTTCAGGGACATTTCTGGAAAATAAAAATCGTTTTTAATTGTTAAGCATAAATGTTGTGAACTTCATCTACGTAAGACAACAAAATTCCATTTCAACCATATTGGACAGAGAAAACTGTCTCAATAGGGTTGAAATAGTTGAAGGAAAAGTCAATTGAGAGACAAAACAATAATCACGTATTTTCGCATTGTTTGTTTTGTTTTTTTTTGGAAAATAAGAAAAATAAACCGTCATCACAAATAATGGAAAGTTTTTTGAAAAAATTCAAGAAACAAAGAAGAACGGAAGTACAGACACTAAAAATTTCGATTGGATACTTTGGCACAAGGCAAGACATTAGAGGCACAATAGGTGGCTCACCATAGCCGGGGACTGTACAGGTACAGTGTGAATAATTGCAGTGGGTGGCGGATCGTAGTGCTCCTGGCAGAGGGAAGGGAGGGTGCGCATGATTTCAGATGGAGTGAGCACTCTAATCTGATGATCAACGGAGGATAATTGGCGAACAGGGCCAATTCCTACCGTAACAGTTGCAGTGGTGGTGGGGGAGACCTGGGATACGCTCTGGCTGTTAACGATAGTACTTGTACTGATTGTGACATGAACAGGTGAGGGACGTTGCTGGGGTGGTGACGTTTGATGTTGCCCTTCACCGGCGACCACGTTGCAGTAAGAGGAAGCAGTTGTTGTTGTGCAAGACGTAGCTGGCGATTGTGCAATTCTAGCCTGACCACTAGCAACTTCTTGGTGCGCCAGACTATTAATGGAATTTATAGAATTGACAGAGCTGGGTCTAGGTGAAGAAGAAGGGGTTGTGGAAGTTGGGGATGGACTCGGAGAACAAGTTGTTAGCTGCCTCGGCGGTCCTTGTACCGCACACACCTCCGCTAGTTGACCACTGCTTGTTGTTGCTCCTAATGATGATCCGGCTGTTGGCAGACACTTCTCCTGCGATTTATCCCCGTCCACCGAGGACAAAAGGCCAATTTGCTTTTGACTGGTGACCATTGCAACTACTGGAGGAACTTGAGCTGATGACATTGTTGTGACAGGTTTGGTGGTGATGGTAGGTGCGCTTGTTGCAGTGACTGGGTTCGTGCTTGGTAAATCCTTGGGTATCTGTCGGTTTCAAGGGGTGCCTCGTTCACACACTTTTATCATAATAAAGTTTGCGCGACTTGTCTTTTATCACAAGGTCGCTATTGTTTTTCAATTTTTCATTTTTGCTTTTGCTCAAATGGGATTACAAACTGGGTGGTTAAATTGTCGCAAAAAAAGGTTCTATGAGGATTCAAAGGTAACATTCTATTTATAAGGGGTCACAAGAATTAATAAAATGCCTAGTTTCGAAAAGGACTGCTTCTCTACTCAATATAGTTATGTTTACAAGTCGACACGTATGGTTAGAGACTGGTGTTTTAATTATAATTTCATCTTACTATTCTTCTACTCTCAACTTATAGAAAAATGTGAGAAAATATTTTCACATTTCAAAATCTATTTACAAAAATCTAGATATCAAAAAACAAGAATTTCTTTTTCTCCACAAACATATTTTTCGCTTATTAAAATGGTTAGTTTCAAGAAAGTTATTAGAATAGAAAATAATGTAAACTGTCGAGATTTTCCAGAATGGAAATTGCAATAGAAAAAATGACTATTTTTAATGAATTGTAAAAAATATGCAGAAATTAAAACACCAGATTTTTACACTGACGATAAAACATTGACTAACGGTAGATATAGCATAATACAACGGGCGAGCTGTTAGTCTGACTTTTTTTTGTTAGCACAGGACACCCTACGCGATAAACGAGACTTTCAATTCATAAGTATATAAATAAAATAACAGGACTGATTGTTTAAATTGAATTATTGAATCGTGACAATTGAGAGAATTTGCGACACTTACCTGTTGTGTTTTTTTCATGCGATTTGCAGCTCTATTTTCTCTGGCTTGCGTTAAATACGGGGCTTTTGTTTCTGCAGGTAGAGCACGCCATTTCTTCTGAATTTGCTTGTGACGATCAGGCCAAGCTGGAGAGGAAAATTGTGTCTCTTAAAATGTTACTCTTAAATATTAAAATAATATTTAGGAGAATAGAAAAATTAATTCCTACCTGGAAATTCTTTCTTCCATTCCGGATGGTTAATATTGGCGTAAAGGACCATTGAGATCGTAGCTCCCGTGCCTAGAACTTCATCGGCTTCCATCTTAGGATTATTTCCTCTTTGGTTATGTGGAACACCAGAATTTCCACCAGCTCCATCGTCTTCTGGATTTACCCACGGACTCGGTGGTTCCGAGAAGGCAGGACTAAATTGTTGTGGACTGCTACAATTTTAAGAAAAAAATTCAAATTTTCCTTCTCTGATCACAGAGTAATATTTTATTTCATTATTAATAATAAAAGTTCAATTATTACTTACTTGCTGTATTCAGAATGATAGGGCGAGGGAGGTGGAAAACTCATCGGAGAATTCAAATTATTCTGTCCAACCGAAGGTAGAGTATTGGCAACTTGAGGTCTCACCAATTGCAAACCTCCTTGTAGACCTTTGAAATTGTAACGTTTTCTCCATTAATATCAAGAGTAAAATTAAATAAAGCGAAAATTTATATTTTGGAATTTAAAAAAAAAATTCCAAGTATTGGAAAAAATGAAATTTATTCTCAAATGTAACTTATTGAAAATGTAAAAATGTACCTTTTTAAAAGAACAAGGATCTTCTATCTAGGAAAGGAATCTTCAGAAGAGGAATTTTCCAAATAGGATTCAAAATATTTCTGGACAAATCTTTGGTTTGAATTTCGAATTAAAAAATTGAATTTTTAATAAAATGAAGTTTTGTTAAAATATATTTTTCCATACCTGGATGTGGAGAAGGCGAAACTAAAGGCGTTGTTGGAGTAGAAGCATGTGGCGTTACTTGAGGCTGAAGCGGAAACACTGAAGATTCTTGAGATTCTTGAGATTCATCAGTAAGGACACCTTTGAAGATTTCCTCCACGTCTTTGCTGTCCATATTTGGCAAGCCTGTGAAAATCAATTCATTTTTTAGTCTTTTTGGATAAAATTTAAAAATTAAAATTTTTTAAATTGGAATTTAAACTACATACCTGTATCTCTAACCATAGACTCCAAATTAAAGTGCGGACTAAGAATATCGGTCAACTCGTCCTTGGTGGAGCCTTGAGCATCATCTAATTCCTCTAAAGCTTCACTAGCTTTGACCAAGTCTTCATCAGGCTCGTTCATTATCGTATTAACTAAATCACTGTCCAGTAAATCACCAGAAATTGGTAGTATATCACCAAGAGCTTCAGGATCACTGGCATCTTCATCCATCATCTCTTCTCTCTTAATATGCGATTCCAATGGTATTTTGACTTCCTCTTTTTCCTGCTTCGCCTTGACTTGTTGAATTGCTTTGAGTTCATCCTGTGATAGTTGAATGGTACCAGTATTAAGGTTAGTTTTGTGTTCATTGTCGGAATCACTGCTACTTTCCAAATCTTTGTCTTTGGTTGTGCCCATAAGAACCTTGCCGAAGAATGCCTCTTGCATGTAAGAAGGAAAACATTCGGAGAGCTTAGTCTTTGGTTTTCTTCTCTGAGGCTTCCTACGAGGTTTATCCTCTGAAAGTCCCATCATTCCATCGGGAAGCTTCTCCCCGTCACCCTCCTCTTCTTTATCTCTCCTCATTCCCCTGAGTCTAACAACGAAACCGCCAATTCCGAGTTTTTGCAAATTACGCTGACGTTTTCGTCTGAGAACGGTGACTCCGTTTTCAGTAGTGTAAATACTAAAACCTTCTGGCGGTGGTTCTCCACTACGTGGAGTCCAAGTCATTCCTTCCTTCAAAACCTCAGTTGGTTCGTCCTTCACGTCGAGAAGATCTAGCTTCCCGCTTCCATCATCCAGAGAATTATCATGACTTCCCCCAGCGACCACTGACTCGATGGTTGCCATTATATCCGCCTCCTTGTCAACCACTGGCAACTTTCTCCGTTTCTTTCTCGTTTGCTGATGCTCGAATGTTAACGATTTAATGTGATTCATACCCGATTCGGATAAATAAACACCGTCGACTAAATACTGTTGAGGCGAAGGTTTGTAATGCTCTGGACTCCTTGTGAGCGGAGGTGGCGATCGAGGGTATTTAGGTTGTGGTTTTGGCAAACTGCGCAGTATATGAGGCGGCGGTTCATCACTGGGACGACATTGGGTGCAATTGTAACCAACTTGAGCGCACTTTTCCGCATCGTCTTCCGTTTTAATTGCGTCACAGGAACAGTGAAGCCATCGTTGACACTGGCTACACTGGATTATTAAATCGCCTTCATTGTAAGGTTGTTGACACTCGAGGCAAATTGTATGTGAAGCACAAGGTCCGCACTGGGTGTAATTCTTCTGCCAACTGCAATTGAATCCCGGATTATCAGAACCGCAGGTCTGACACTGTGCACACCATTTACATTTCCAACTGCCCTGAGGTACATAATCCAATGGCGGCTCCAAGCAGTAGATGTGATAGCTTATGTCACAGTCGTCGCAAAGTATCAAACGACTCTCGTCCGTTTTCTCGCCACAACCTTCGCAAACGGTACAATCGAGACATCGCCAACCCTTCTGCAATATAACTTTTGTGACTTTTACACCGGCGCAGTAAGGATGATAACATTGGCCGCACTGCGCACAAGCTATCAGACATCCTTCTTGATCTGTCCCAATAGCTCCACACATCACGCAAATATCCTGTGTTAGGACAAATTTATCCTTCGCCGAACACAAGACCAATCTGTTTTCCACTCCCGGCTCGTCCTCCTTCGACGAATCGGACATACACTGAAAGGAAAAAAGTAATATAAAAATCAGCGTTGTACTATAAAGAAATTCAATTTTGAGGGTTATTAACACTTTACCTGTAATCCAACTCCAGGCACTCCGAAAATACCCCGCATTTTTGCCTTTGGTCCCCGTTTGCGGCCAAATTCATTCATTTTCTGCCGCTTTTGATACCCGTGTTTACCCATTCCTTTCGGTCTTCCAACAACGCCACCACCAAATCGTTTCTTAGCAATTTTGGAAGCGCAAAATGGTTTTCCTTTTCCCATTCCCATTGAATAATAAGAATCATCAAAACCACCAGTATAATCATACTCGGACGAATCGCCATCATAAAGACTGTCCTGAGATCCAGTTAAGCTCATATCCAATCCATGATCATCTAAACTATCCTTACGTTTCATAAGTGCCATATTTTTACAATTCTTACAAATATATTCATAATCTGGATTTTCTTCCTTCCGTCTCTGATAAGTATGAGGATCAGCATCTGGATCGCATGTGCCGTGTACAAATTTTGTACAACCACTACACTGCACCATTTCTCTATAGGCGGCCGCGCGATACGCCTTCCGACAAAGTGGACACGAGAATCCCTTATTTCTTTGCTGATAGCACGAATCACAAACTGTATATTGGGCGTGCCATCTAGAAGAAAGTCCAGCGCCTGGAGTACGAGATCCACAATCCGTACATATGCGACAACACAAACATTTCCAACCAAATTTTGGTATTGACGTGACAATTGGTCTCATACAGCCCGGATGATACGCCTTGTCACATCTCTCACAAACCATCACTTTTGATACGTCTTCATGTTCTCGACACACCTGACATACTCGACAGGTTGAACACTGCCATCCTGCACGAACTCCTGGTAATAGACGCAAACCAACACAAAGTCCATGGTAGTGCTGATGGCAAATCGAACACATCACCAATTTTGAAACGTCTCCCATTTGACCACATATCATACAGCTTACATCGAAATTTACTGCGGGAAAAAAAAACAAATCATTAATTCTCGTAATCAATTTTTATGACATTCTATATTAAAAACCAGTTCTTAGTTAAGTTTATGAGAGTTTCAATTAATTTTAAAGTCTACGAGTTTTTAATAATTTTTATTAACAGTAATAAAACGATGAATGAAACGAATTTCAATTGGATTTTAATAATTAAAATTGTTGCGAAATACTCACAAAGTCGAGGGACTTGGTCGGAATGAATATTGCAGAATAAAGATAATGTAGTTTTCTCCTGAAAGCAACTAGAAGCAGCTGAACATGGCAAATGAAAATAACGATTGCACGATCCCACCTGAAAGTCAAATGGCAAAGTTTAATTTATTTCTCATTTTATCATCGATTTGACGACAGTAAAAATTTGTTGTCTCAAAAAATTCGAACGTTGAAAAGCCAGGATTGATTTTTCTCTCTGACTCTGCGATTTTTAGACAAAATTTGTAATTTGTATCCTTTAATCGTAAACATAAAAACATTCAGTGACGATTTTTTATAAAATGAAATTATTTACTATTTATTAAATAAAATTCCATTCTTTAAAAAATCTCTAACAGCATTTTTTTTTAATCAAAATTGAATTATTTTGTCAACCCTACTTACTTTACAAGACAATCCCGCTCCATAATGAGAACAAGAGGCACAGCGTCGCGAAGATGCTTGAATGACAGTAGCGCTTATGAGTTCAGGTGTTACATTTTGATTATTGCTAGACCACACTGCACAATAGAAATGAGCGTAAAAGTGTCCAGTTGGCTCGAACAAATTTCCAACGTCCGGCTCTTCCGAGTAGCCAACTATCGTTAACTCCTCCACTGGTTCAATGAAATTGGAAACATTAGGATTCCTGAAAGAGTAAAATATTCAATTACAGAAACGTTGCGAATCACTAGTTTTGGTGATATTAATTAAGAAAATAAATATATATACTTCAATAATAACCTGCACTTGGCGAGACTTTTCTGCCTACGACATGTAACGGCGCCAGGTCCAATTATGCGCGGACTCTTATCGCCTGGATTAATTATGTCTAGGGGAACTTCCGAAGTGTCTTGATTTGCATTTTTCACGGGTGTAAATCCTTCAGGTAAAGTATACCTGTCCATTTTCCCTTGGCCCAATTGACTTCGTTCTCCCAAATTACAAAAGGCGCACACCTTTCCCGGCCTTTAAAATATTTAATTAATTACTTGACAATTTCTCTTTTTTTCTACAATTTTTTTTTTTTTTGATTTAGAAAACATTTTATTTATTTTGTTCTTTTTGCTTTTATTTATTTTATTCTTTTTGCTTTTATTTATTTTATTTGTTTCGCTACTTTTTCTTTTATTATTTTTACTATAACAACTAATTTACCGTGTCATTATTGTAAAAAGTTAAATTTAAACAGATTAGAAGTATAATCAAACTGATTGTGATTTTACCATTGTTCTAGAAAATTAGGTGGCTCATCAGGTGCTGGCATTGATCTGTCGGTACCGGAAGTTTCGCCACCGTCTCCTTGTCCATCGTCACCGATTCTTAGAGGACTTGGTGATTCAGAATGGGTATCATCATCTTTACTCTTGGTACGACGAGGCATTCCTCGCGCATAGCCAAGTCTAGAAAATAGGAAAAGCAAAACATTGAATATTTACATTAACTTGAAAGAAATTTAATTTACAATAATTCTTCCAGCTTCCAACGTCTGAATAAACGAAATATTTTCTATTAAAAGATTTTTAAAATACTACTCATTGTAATAAAGAAATAAAATTCGTTCCATTTATCAAAAAAAATAATTTTTTTCTACAAAAAGTTAATTAATTTCCGAATTTTGATTTATCTCTAATTTTTGTGAATGTGAATTTGTTTTAGAAATTAATTTAGCGTTAATTTTTACCAGAAAGATAATTTACTCAAAAACATGAATTTGAGGCAAAAATAAGAGAAATCGCTGGTTTATTATTTCTTTTTCGTTTATTTAAAGCCTTGCGGACTTTAGCCTCTTGAAAAACTTGGAAAATTAAATTCGACTTTTAGAAACTTTATAATTAATTTTTTTGATACGTTACAGAAAATTATGGGGTTTAATAATAATAATAATAGTTCAAAAATTCTCACCCTTTGCCTCTCGCGGAGCCCCTTCCAAATGATTTACGAACTCCGACACCTCTTACCGATCCGGGAGGGCGTTCTTTGCGAGGTCTCCCAGGACCTCTTCGGATATTCAACGGTTTCCCACTGGGATGCGGGAATTTCTGATATCTCAACGGATCAGGAAACGGTTCATCTGGTGTGACTGCGCACAACACTGTAAAATTTTTGTTTCAAACATTACTTTACACGTCTTTTTTTTTACAATTTTGGTTTCAAATATTACTTTACACGTTTTTTTTTACAATTTTTTTTTAATAAAGAAAAAATAGAAATACTAACTGTTTCCAGAAATGGGAGCTGGACCAAGCAATTGGTCGGAGTTGGCAGGAGAAACTGGGATCCCTGCAGTCTCCTCATCTTCATCTTCTCCGTCAGAAGCTTCGTCGAGCTCCATTTCTTCCTCTCCTTCTAGACGCACTTCATCATCCATGGCACTTCTTATTTAAAAAGTGTCGTAGGCTTTTTCTGCAAATTAATTACGAAAACTTTATTTATAACCATATTTACGCAATTAATTGAAATTTGTATTTAATTTTTTTGCTCTACGAATAAAAAAACCTTTTTTTATCAACGGAAACGAAATTTTTTTTGCCAGTAAATTATAATTTAGAATAATATTCATAATTATTTGTGATAATTATTAAATATTGGTAATTAATTCGAAGCAGTCGTTGTAATAAGAAAAGAAATCGGTATACGTAAAAGGAAAAATCGATCATAAATCGATAATTTAAAATTCTCGTGTTTTAAAAAATGTCAAAAATCATAATTTAAAAATAGAAGATATCCCTTTTGAAAGCTAGGGGAAACAAAATGGAGATAAAAAGGCCCTTTTGTTTCCTGCGCATAAACTTCGCGCACAGAACTCACATGCTGTGAATGCATTAATTAATTAAATTCTACTCATTGCATTTAATTACTAATACCTTAATTGTGCGACTTTAATAAAAAAAAGCTCCCTTTTTCCAGAAACACTTTAAAGAATAGAAACGAATTTTTTTATTTCTTAATTTATAAAACTTAAAAGTCTCTCATTGCACTAACTGTTGATTATTTTCAATTTTAATCAAATTGCGTCCAAGGAGCTATTAAAAATTAATTCGACATTTTAATTTACACAACGAATTATTTATCAATATTGAAATTAGTAAATCCAAATGTATCAGTAATTTTTCTATTTTAAATAAAAAGACGATGTTTTTTTAAACGTGGCATTTCTTCGAATTTACACATTTTGATGCTGAAAAATAGTATAATTAATATTAACAAACTTAAGAAAATAATAATTTGACTCTCTTGTTGATAGTAAATAGAGATAGTGATAATGAAAAAATGTCTCCAATATTTCCTTTTTTTGCAATTAATCTCAAAATGAGAAAATTTGCTTATTAGAAATTAATCAACAAATAATATAAAAATTGAATATTTTTGCATAAATAGAACTGCTAAATTCTTCTTTACAAATGGTGATTGTTTTGTGAAGACTGACAGACACATTTGAATTAACCTCACGTTTGGAGCACCGTAAATAAAAAATAATATATTCCTTTTTTCAAAGAGAAACATTAGAATATATTGAAATAGTGAATTTAAAAAATCTAAAAATAAACTATGCATGAGGCATTTCCAAAAAAGCTGGTCCTTCAAAATTTGGAAAATTCAATTATATACTTGGAAAGAAATTCGAATTTAGGGGGGAAAATGCAAAATAATGACAGATTAAACGATAAATAAGGGAAAAAATGCAACAGACAACTGATTTGAGAGAAAAACTTATGTAGCCGTCAATGTACAAACAGACAGTGTACACAGGTCTTGGAATAAAACGCAAAGGTTCAATTGTATAGTCATTATTTCGCGAGGGCAATTGTTTTGAATTCGCGAAACAATGATTTTTTCACTGGAATTTTGTTTTTCACAATTATTTGACAGAGAATTCATGTGATTAATTTGATTCGCGATTAATGTTGAGCTTATGCCGTTTTGATGTCCTTACAGGTAGCGCTCGGTCACGAAAGGATGGCGTGCCGCCCCACAATCTTGTTCCCATCCTAAGGTAACACGGCACTCCAAAAAACACTAGAAAAACAATTTTCACCGTAAAAAATTGCAATGATTACTTTAGAGAAATTCACATAAACATGAAAAGAAACGATATTCCCGTGACCGCGATTATTTAAACTCTGTCAAACTGTCATCAAACATAAACGATTTGTTGGCTAGATTTCGGAGCGCGAGACACGCCATTGCTGTCAGGGTTTGCAGGCTGTAAACACACACCCTCGAGAGTCATGATGATTTAATTCTTTACACAAACACTTACCAATTAATGAAACATCCTTCGAAGCCTCATGATTGATTCACGCGCACTATTACTGAGGTTTTCCATGTAATTTGCACAAGTTGATCTGATAAACATTTTGTAACAAACAGAAAAATGTCAGAAAACTACAAACGGATGAGTACACGCCGGGTGAACCAGGGTGAAACACCAAGACTGTTGATTTGTCTGCATTCCCGGAATCCGGAAGTTTGTTGGCGTTAGTTTCAATGTTCAACCGTCAGAGTGCGCGTCAACTTTCCTGGAGCGGGAAAATTTGAATTTTTGAAATTGTTTTCACTTTTATTTTATTTTTAAATTTTAATATTGTTTATTATTCAATATTGTTGAATAATAACAAATTAGTACTATAATAAATAGTGTGAAAAATAATAAATAAATTGAAATAACAAATATGGGGAAATAATAAATAAAATTAAATTAATAAAAGTTCTAATAGAAAAAATAGCAAAATAGAAATAAATAGTGAAATAGAAACTTTGTTTTTAATTTAATTAATTATAATGAGAGTAATTAATCAATTTATTATATTTTTGAGAAATGAAAAAAAAATTCAAAAATATATTGATTAGTTTAAATATGAAGCTAAATTTTCTGCTTTATTACAGGTCGATAAAATTAATTTTCCTGCAAAAGAAAAAATTATCAGATAATTTTTTTTAAAAATGTAATTCATAATATTAAATTAATTAATAGCAATTTATAATAAATTTTATTCAATATACTTTTAATAAAATTTGTTATCATCATTTGAATAAGAAGAAAGTTTATAGTTCACCTGACAGATGGCGCAAGAAATAATTTTCAAATTTGTCAAATTTAAATTTATTTTTGAAATAAATTTAAAAATATCCAAACTTGAAGTTTAAATTATATTCAAATTTATCAATTGCTAATTATACTAAAAATAACAGAAATAATAATAAAAATATAATAAAAAAAATAAATAAATAAAAATAATAATAAAAATATAATAAAAAAAATTTTAAATATTTTAGTTTGGAATATTTTATTTATAAATAAATTTCTAAAATTCCTTCTTTCAGTTTTTTTTTCACAAAATCATTGATTAATTCAACAATAATGAGAATTACAATAATTTGACAAATAAATGAAAAATTCCTTTATAATTGTACTTTATTTATTATTTAATTATTCATTGATATTATTTGCATTAATTATTTTAAATGAAAATTGGTAAAATATGTATATTTAATTAACGTTATAAAATTTAATGAACTAAAATTTAATAAAAAAAAGATAAATTCTACCACCGGAAGTACAATTATTAATTATACAGATTTTCAGGATATAATTTCATCTCATTTCTTCTCTGCCTCAAGTTTTAAATTAATTATCTCAAATAACTTTTTTTCCTAAGGAATCATTAATTATTGGTCTTTGATACCTTAATTACGAAGTTATATAAGCAGGAAGTAGGCAACCCGTCATACTTAGATGAATACTTCTAGTGTTTCGCGCTTTGATAGAAATTATAAACTTCCTACGTCAAGTTTATTTTCAAAAAAATTTATAAAATTCTCCCAAAGAATTTAATTATTCTCACAATATTCTTTGGGAGAATTTAATTATTTTTTTTAGTAAAATTTTGCGTGGGAATTTAATTGTTTTCGAATAACAATTTTAATGAATATTAATTATAATAAATATTACAATCACAAAAGATTTCACTTATTTTCTTAAATATTAATTAAATTCTTTAAAATAATTTAATTATTAATGATAAATTTTTTAATTCTTCGCGAGAATTAAACTATTTTTATAAATATAATAAAATTCTTTCGAGGTAAAATTTTTTGATATAATTCTTTGTAAAGAATTAATTATCATTTTATTTTAAATGTAACATTTAATGTTCAATTATTTAAATTCAAATTATTTTTAAAAAATTCAACATTTTTAAGAAGTTTAAATAAATTTTTTTTAAAAATTTAAATAATTTACGAAGACTAATAAAATTGTTTAAAAGAATTTTATTTTCTAATAATTGATAATTTTAGTAAACGTTAATAATAAAATTATTAATAACAATTATTAATAAACACGATTATTTTAGAAACATAAAAGAAATAATTCTGAAAATTCAATTACTCACGAAATTTTTAATAAAAATTTCCGTAAAAACTTCAATATTTCCAAAAAGCAAATAAAATCTTCAAAAAAAAAAAAAATTCTTTAACAATTCAATTGTTATAAAAAAAATTTCAATAAAACTTTTGCCAAGAATTAAATTATTTTCATAAATAAGAATAATTCTTCACAAAAATTATTTAGTTATTAATTGAAAAGTTAAATTTCTATTTTGTTGCACAAATTGTTATAAAAATGAATTTAATAAAAAAGTCGCAATTTATTTTCCTCTGCTTGAAAAAAATGATTGAAGTTTATTACATTGACATTATAATGTTTAAGTAGGTCACTTTTTACAATTTTTAAATAATTTATAATGAACATACAATTTCTATATCTATTAATTCTTTTTAATTTTACCCCAAGAGAATAAAATGTAATATAATTTTTTCTTAAATTCCTTTTATTATAGATTTTTAATTTAATTTTTTCAAAAATAAAAAAAGACTTCTTTCGAAAAATTCTATAATTATTATTCTTTATTGCAAAAAAAAATTTAAAATAGAGCGTCACACACTTTTTGTTATACATAATATAGAAATTATAATTTGTTGCTAAAAAAATAAAAATTATTAATGACCACGTCATAAAATATTTCGTTATTCAATTAAAAAATGCGCTTCATTAATATTTAATGGAAAAAATCCACATGTTTCAAATGTAATAAAATATCAATAAAACGTAATAAAACTAAAAAGACTAAAAATAGAAATAATGAAAGATGAATAAACTATAAAAAAACAAAAATAGAAAAAATATCAATGAATAAAATAAAAATAGCAAAAATTTCAAAGAAAAAATAAAAATAGTCAAAATATTATTGGTGCAAAAAATAGAAATAGTAAAAATAATAAAATTTAAAGTAATAAACGTGAAAAAATGAAAAATAAAAATGACAATAGTAAAAATAAGACTACAATAAAAATGAAAATGATAAAAATAAATATAATAAAAAAATAATTTAATAGGACAAAAGTCAAAAATATTCATAATAATAAATAGAATATGAGTATTAGTAGTAAAAGAAAAACAAATAATAATTTAATTGAATAAAATTCGTCAATTTGTAATTACGTTCTTCTTTTCAATTTATACCAAGGAGAAAAATAATTGTAATTATTAAATCAATTATTAATAAATTCTCGACGTGTACTTTTTTTTCTTCCTTCTCTCTCTACCAATATCGAAAAAATTGGAAATTAATTAATAAAAAACTGAGGTAACAATTAAAAATGAGTCTTTTATATTATTTTTATTCTGTCCATTAATTTTTTTTTCTTATGCGGTATATAATCGAAATCCGTTAAAGGGAGAACTGTCAATTTGAGTCGCGTCGCGTCGTCGTCAGCCACTTATTAAAATAAAACTCTCGGCCCTTTTTGGTGTCATCCATTCATAAAATATATGATTTCAATGTTTCCCCATTTTTTTGGAAAAAAAATAAATATTCACCCTCAGTTTTTCTCTATATAATTTAGGTATTTATAGGATCAATTTCTTTTGACCGATAAAGATGGGTTTTCGATAGATCGAATCCAGCTGTCGTTGACACGAGCCTTCACCAGTACTTAAGCGGCTTATTTTCGTTTGAAGCGGCGCGATTTTTGCGCTTTTTTTTCCCCCGACATTGTCCCACGATTATTCTGAGAAAATTGCAGCATTAAAATTACGGATTTAATATAATTTCCGTAAAACAGAGAGATAATGGAATTCAAAAGAGCATGCAAAAGCAGCTTTGTATAAATATATATATATATATATATATATATATATATATATATACGAAAAATAGCGCAGGATTCACGTTTTCAGTATTTTTATTTATATATATTACAAAAAAATACAATAGAGAAAATTTTCTAGTGATTTCTTTTTGTGGATTAAATATTTTTATGATAATATTTTTATAATAATTTTGTGAGCCAATTTTGAAATTTGTTTTTTATTTACAAATTTGAGAAATTTGAAAAATTAATTAAATTAATCTCTTGAGTGATTAAAAGATTTTTTTTTGAAAAATTTCTATAATTTATTTCTTATTGCAAAAAGAATTGTTTACAAATTTTAAATACGGTAAAGTTTTATGCGTTTTTTGTATTTTTTATTTTTCAGTCATAAAAATTATGATTTGAAAATAATTATTGTAAAAATAAAAAAAAAATGTTTAAAATATGGCAAAAGTTTCCTTGCGTTTTTTGTATTTTCTACTTTTTATACATAAAAATTATGATCTGAAAATAATTGTTGTAAAAATAAACAAATGAACTTCCAAACAAACAATCGAATAATAATGATATTTTTGAAGCACTAATTTTTAGGTCAAAAACAATTTTTTTTTCTAAAAAAAACAGCTTCTAAAAATTGTAAAAATAAATTTTGTTTATTTGGTATAATTTTTTGTGGATTCAAAACATAAGTATTTTTTTCTTACAAAATTACGCACGGTTTTCACTATTATCGGTTGTTAAGAAAAATAAAAATTTTGAAAAGGAGATAAATAATTTCAAACCCGATTTTATGTTATGACCAATTGAATTTCCAATAAGAAACGACACTGGTCTTTACAATTTTTTATAATAATTTTGTGAGTCAATTTTGAAATTTGTTTTTTATTTATAAATTAAAATTTTTTTTTTAATTAAAAAGAGCTTTTTCCGAAACACGTAATTTTTCAGAACTATTTCGAATTTATTTTCGATTCAGAAAAACGACTCTGGTTTTTACGATTTTAAAAAATAATTTTATGAGGCAATTTTTAAATTTGGTCATTTTTCATCCAATTGGAGCTTTTTTTTTATTAAAGAAGAGCTTTTTCGAAACAGCAAGGTACTCAAATCATTTTTAGAATATATTTCCGATTCAGAAAAAATTTATATATCTTGAAAAACGACGCCGGCTTTGTAAATTTAATTTCACAATTTTTCGAGTCATTTTTGACAAATTTGGTCTTTTTCAATCAATTTGGAATTTTTTTTTTCATTAAAAAAAGAGCTTTTTTAAAAAAAAACCTTAATACTTTGATATTTTTAACATTTTTTCTCGAATTAGAAAAATTTTTTATCTTGTAAATCGATGCTGGTGTTGACAACTGTTTTTCAAATATTTTTTTGAAGTCAAATATCAAAATTGGACTTTTTTACTAAAAAAAAAATTTGTTTACTTTTAAAAATTAGAGAGTATTAGAAATATGTTATCGCCATGTGTTTACACAAATTTATTAGAAAGGTCGACAATTTGTATAATATAACTGCTGTTATAGAATTAAATGAGATTTATCTTCTATCGCGAATATTTGTATCTAGTTTACAATAAATATATATATTGCCGGACACATGTGTTAAGGAAATAAATGTCAATTCGTAGCTCTTAATTCTGACTTACAGACGTTAGTCATTTTCTGAGAGATTACAAGTTATAAATTAGTCCCATATTTCGAGGGATTAGAACTTTCAAAGGAAAATCTGCTCTAAGCAAATAAGGCTCGTTGCAGGATACGCTGTCCCGTTTAAATATACAGTGCATGTGCGTGCGAGCAGTGAAATTCAATATTATTCTTGTTTATATGAATTTTAATCAAACTGGAATGTTTAAATTAGAATTTCGAATAAAACGTTTATATATATTTTGTTTTTGAAAATTTCTACTGAAGTCTTTTTATTAACTTCTATTTTTTTTAAATGACTTTTTGCAGAGGTGGTAAAAAAACATACTTTTTGAGTTTTTATTACACAGTTTTCTACAAAGTTTCAAATTGATGCTAAAATGAATCGAACTGATACTAAAATGGTATCAATGCCATCAAATCAATGCAAAAAAATTAGATAAATTTTAGATTTGATCCAAATTTTTGTTATCAATTCGTTGCTGAATTTAATACAAAAAAATTTAGATCAATTTTTTATTTAATCCAAATTTTAGGTATAATAATAATAATAACAATAATAATAAAAAAAATAATAATAATAATAATTATTATTATTATAATAATTGATTTAAATTTCTTTGTATTAATTTAGCAACGAATTAATACAAAAAAATTTAGATCAATTTTTCATTTGACCCTAATTTTTGGCATTAATTCGATGCCATTTTGCAATTCGTTGCTAATTTAATACAAAAAAAATTTAGATCAATTATTTTTCATTTAATCCGAATTTTGGGTATTCATTCGTTGCCATTTCAAAAAAGTGCGTTTTCGAGAAAAACACGTTTAATGTGTTGGTAACTTATTATTATTTATTAATATTATTGATCACAGTTTTTCTAAAAGTTTCAAAATTGAGAACATATTAATTATTAATTAATTAATTAATCAATTACTATTATTATTACTATTTTTAATATTTTATTTATTTATTATTATTATTATTATTATTAATTCATAGTAAGGATTTAAGAAAATATTCTATTATTAACAAAACCACTTTATTAGTTTTTATCTTAATCTTTTATATTATATAAGATTTCAAAGTTCTGAACGTTGAATTGAATGAAATTGATTTATTTCTTCTAAAAATTAAATTTTTATTGTAATCATTTTGCTTCACCATCCAAAAAATTAATTACTGAGTTTGTAAACATAAATTTTTTGTTTAAAAATTTTTTTTTAGTAATTTAATAAAATATCTACAATAAAAAATATTTTGTTCATTTGAACGTTCAAAACTCAGATCACTATATTATTTATTACAATTTTTGAGTAAAGAAAATTAATTATAGTTTTATTATTTTTCATTATAAAGCATTTTGAATATTTCTTCTATTCAAAACGCTCTGTTTGTATAATTAAAGTCAAAACTATATAATAAAGAAATTTAAAGGTTATCGGTAATTTTTTCTAATAACAAATTAAAGTGAGAAATTAAAAATTAAAATTAAAAATCATCAAGGTTAGGGACAACCATTTTTTAAATTGCAATTCTTTGGTAATTTTTTTTTCTAAGTCGAACGGTGATAAATCGATTTCTAATCATTTTAATATAACTTGAATATGTGTCTAAATAAATTTTTTTCGAAAAATTGCTTCTCAGAGTTGAATAAATAAATTAATCTTTGTTTACTATACCAATAAGACATAAAGAAAATCAAGTTTTTTCAAATCTAATTCAGATTAAAAAATTTTATAGACAAGAAAAGAGAGATAATTAAATCTCCTGATTTTCGAATAGAATTGAAATAAAAATTTTCGAATTCTTATAACTATAAAAAAATTAATTAAAATTCTTCACTACAGAAAATAAGACAATAAAGTAAATTAAAAAAAAAATTTAGAAACTTTGAACTGAAGTGAGTTTTAATTATATTTTTGGATTTTTAATTTTTCCTGTAAAGAGCGCTACGAGTTAATTATAGATAAATAATTTTTCGAACAAAAGAGCATGTGAATTAAATTATTCGCTATATCAAAAAAAAAAAAATAAATAGATAAATGAATTAATAAAATAAAAAAAACAAAAATAAAAAAAAGGTTTCACAAGATAAATAATAAATATATATGAAGATTCATGTCTCGCATCGTGCGACACTTGACATTTTTCGGAGCTGTTTGAAGAGTCTAATGAAACAATTAGCTTGTCCTCACGTCTAATAAGCGTAAGGGAAGAAGAGTGCATGAACTTTGAAACACTTGTGTTCTACAAAGCTAAAATAATATATACGAGAAGCTGGAAAGACTTGGTGTTGGAGGGAGGGGGGGAAGGGGTTGATAGTGGTATATAGCGGGTGGGGTCGCTCGATAATACTGTTTCACCCAACATTCGCCATTCCGAAGTTCTGAGTAGTGCACGAATTCCCCCGAGTGACAGGCAGCAATTTGTAATTTATCATCTAAGACAATAACAAGATTCATAGAATATAATTTTCGAATTTTAACAGGTCTTCCCCCCCCTCTCTCTCTCTCTTTCTCTCTATATATACTTTTACCGCGCGCACTATAAAAAAGAATGAAATTCTCCTTTGTTAAACCATGTCATTAGGACGTCGCGTTTTTTTTCCTTTTTTTTTTAATGCTTAAATCCCGTTTTTATATAAAAAAAATTCTCCAATCTCTCTCTTTCTCTTTATGATTCACTTTGGAACTCGTATTAAATTCTCTTTATCTCATTGCTTTTATTCCTTTTTTTAATGCGCAAAATGAAAAGAAAAAAGATTTATACAATAAGTCGGAATGTCATATATATATATATATATATATATATATATCTATTTGGCATTTACTAGTAATAGAAAAAAATTGATTACTTTCCTTAACAATATTTTTTTTATATACAGAAACTATTAATTTTTACTCACATTCTTCGTATACGAAAAATAAGTAAAATTTTTGTAAATTATAATAATTTCTAAAACAAACCCTTTCTTTAAAAATATTTTCAAATAATTTTTGAATGATAATCTGTTTTTCAATTTTCAAAATATTCCAAACAATTAAAATTTGGTGAAATCTTTTATAAATAATTAAACTTTTCTAAAGTATATAAATAAAAATGATCTAATTTTTGAAATATTTCAATTATAAATATAAACAGAGGACGATTATTATTTATCAAAATGTTTTAATAAGTCGAAAAAGTAATTTTGTTAGAAAATTTTTATTAATTTTGTAATAATTTAAACATTTTATGGCTTTTAAAATATAATTTAATATGTTATAAATTTTTATTCTCGTTGTTCGAAGATGATTGAATCTTAAAAAATTATTACTGAAAACTTGTAATAATTAGTTTTTGAAAATGTATTTTAATGCAATTTTTCGAAAATAATTAAACTTAATAATTTTAAAAGAATAATTAATTTTTTTAAGAATTTTAATTAAAAACATTAAACATGATTGTTTCTCCAAAATGATAGAAATATAATTCTAAAAAATGTTATTATTTTTTTTTTGGAAATATGTAATTGAAAATATTGAATTTAAGAACAATTTTGAAGCTCATTTTAATTAATTTCTATTTTTTACCATTACATAAGATTTTTTTAATTAAAATTTTTGATAATTCAATTAATTTCGAAAATTTGCTATTAAAATTGTTCAAAAGTTGATTTTCAAAAGATTGAAACAAAACACTTGACATAAATTATTTTCAATTAAATTTTTCAAAATGTGGAAATATGTAATTGGAAATATTGAATTTAAAAAAAACTAGAAGCTAATTCTAATTAATTATTATTTTTAAATTTACCAATAAACATTTTTCATTAAAAATTCTTGGAAATATGTAATTGAAAATTTTGAATTTAAAAAACTTCGAAGCTAATTCTAATTAATTATTATTTTTAAATTTGCCATTAAAGATTTTGCATTAAAAATTCTTAAAAATTTAATTATTTTCGAAAATATTCAATAAAAATTCTTGAAAATTTGATTTTCAAAAAATTTGACATAAATTAATTATTTTCTAATAAATTTTACAGAATTTGAAAATATGTAATTGGAAATTTTGAATTTAAAAAAATTAGAAGCTAATTTAAATGAATTTTTTTTTATCATTGAATAAGATTTTTAATTAAACTTTTTGATAATTTAATTACTATCGACAACTTGCAATTAAAATTCTTCAAAAGTTGATTTTCAAAAAATTATTATAAAATGCTTCTGGCATAAATTAATTATTTTCAACCAAATTTTAGTATTTTATTACAAAATTTCCACTATATTCAAAAACAATTTTCGAAAGATTTGAATTGTTCTTAATAAAAACTGTAAAAAAAAATTAGAAAACCGAATTTCATTCCGACAGGTTTTACTTATACAGACTAAATTTTCAAAACTATATTTTTCAGCTAATTTACGTAAATTTTAATTTCTCAAATACAAATTTTGAGAATGAATTTCAATAATTTCGAAAATTTTGCACATTAAAATTTTTTTTGTAAAAAAAAACATTATGAAATTTTTATTTTTTGAGAATCGAAAAAAAATAATTAAATTGACCGCTATAAAGGAGAGTGTGTGTGTGTGGCAAGTGACAACGCATAACTACATTATATGAGATATTGGGATGAGAAGTAGAGGATGTATCGATTCAGTACTATGACGTATTCAGATTAATTAAGTCCTTCCTCCATCACGCTTGCCCAAAGTCAATTCATGTTTGACACCTGATGGATGATTGAGATAATTTACTTCACAAAACAATTATCATGTAACTATTGTGTCCATTCAATCGTCATACTTCGTCCACTTTTGAATTTTGCAAAAAAAAATCCCCCAAAAAGGAGAAAAAAACAAAAAATAAATTAATTAATAAAAAGAATTAATTATTACTCCATAGTTGATTATAAATTATTAATTATTCTTTGATGGTTTTCTCTCTTTTCTATTGAATTTTCTGAATTACGCCAACGCCTAATTAGACTCAGATATATGTGTAATACAAATTTTTGAAATTTTAAAATTAATAATATTTTTTTTTTACAAATTAATATTTTTATATGCATATTTTTATAAATTAATATTATTATATATTTTTTTAATAAATTAATATTATTATTTATTTTTCAGTGCGAAATATTTTGAAAATAGAATAAAATTCTAAACAGAATGAAGGAAAAAATTGATTTTTTCAATAATATTCACCTTCGGTTGAAAAAAGTAATGCGAAAAAATAATTTTAAAGAGAAAAATTTTTTAAAGTAGAGAGAGAATTGTTTTTTTTTTTTTTTTTAATTTTCTGGTGTATTTGTAATATTTATAATACAGAGATATGCGAATGTAAAACTGTGTGATTATTGATTACACACTCATCGCACAATTTGTAGTTACATGTTATCAGTGCACACAGGCGAATGAACTTCAATTTTTGAGATATTCGCTCACGGGAAAATTAACAGCTGAATTCGTTGATTGGTGCGACAGGGACATATTTTGTAGCAGAGGCATAGAGCTAATATTTAAAGCTGGCATTCATGTATTTATAGAATATAAATAACAAATAATTTTCCATTCATTTCTCTATTTATAATTTTGTATAATTATTTTATTATAAATTTATTCACTTGCGAATTTCTTTATTATTAATAAATAAACAAAAAAATACAAAAATAGTCTTTTTATCCCACTCTAGTATATTAATTATTAAGTCATTGTAATTTTGAATAATTATAATAAAAACACTAAAATGCTTTTAATACACTGTCCACTTCTGGCAAACTATATTATACACCGTGTGCTTTATTAATTATACTCTGGAAATGTTTATTATGACCAATTTTAATGATATAGTATTAGATGATGATATTTTCAATTCTAGTTCACTTTAGCACTAACTATTATAAATGTAAACGAACTTAGTTTTATTATATTATTAATGTACGACCTTTTAGTGTAATGAGAGGCACATTTATGATCTTATTTAATATTTCACGTTTAATATTATAAATTATATAACACTATTAGTGCTAAATAATAGTGCGGATGAACAACCATTTTCCCTTACTATATACAATTATTATAAATAAATTACAAAAAAAGGAGAATTAAAAAATAATTATGTTAATTATTCTAATTATCATTTAAGATAATTTTCTCCATGAAAAAATTGTCATTATACACTTTTCAAGGAAATTTTAATTTTCGAAAACTGTAAGCAAAAAAAAGAAATCTTTAAAAACTTGAGCTCTTTGGTATATAATACTTTTTTACATTTCAGAAAGTTCGCTTTTGTTCGAATAAAGGTACTCGGGTTTAATTAAATTTAAAAATTTTATTTTACGCCTGAATTCATGAATATTTTGCGGATTTTTCCACTTACAGTTCTGTGTATGTACATTTATAATTTTTTTTAGAAATGTATTTAACTAACTTAATTATATATTGTTTTTTAATTTTTAATGTTATTGGTATATTGTTTTTTAATTTTTATTTTTATTGTTATTGTTATATTGTATTTTCAGTTTTTACTTTTATTTTTTTTAGTTATGAAAAGAAAATTGTTTGAAAGAAAAATTATCAATTCATTATTTTTTTTCTTAGCGCAAAAAGTCACAAAATCAATTTTCATATTTAAACGAAAAATTATTGAATGATGATGAATTTTCATTTATCTATTTTCGTATTTAGGAAATATTTTCAATCGAAGAATAGAAAAAATTCCCTTTACAAAGGTTTTAATTTTGAAACCGTTTTTTGTATTTTCAAAACGAAATATTGATCCGAATTTCGTTTCTAAATTTTACTAGAATTTATAAATTCATAACTTATTTATAAAATTTGTAAATTATAAATTATAAAATTTGTAAAGTATAAATTATAAAAGTTGTAAATTCAAGATTTTAAATTCTAAATACATATAATAGAAAAAAGAAGAGAAAAAAATTCGAATTCAATTTACGCACAAACATTTCTAATTAAATAAACGATTTGATTATTTCAGAAACACACAATATCCGTATGTTATTTAAAGGAAATTAATTTGACTAAATAGCGTTCAATTCGAAACAACATAAACACAAGTTGTGGTCGATTGACACATTTTCATTAATCATCATTGAAATTTCGTCGCAAATGAATTTTATTTCGAAAACATCAAATAAATCGCAAGTGAAATATGGAAAAATAAATGGTAGAAAAATGTGGAAAAAAAGAGAGAGAGAGAGAGATAAATTTTTCAACTACATACAATAATGATGATGATGATGAATGAAATTTTGTTATTAAATGCCACACAATTTTTTTGAAATCGTACACATAAATGTCAGACAAAATAAAAAAAAAAAAAAAATTGAATGCAATATAACGCCTTTGGTGCTTGTATATACACTCTGAAATATAAACTATTATAAAGAGCAGAACAATAATAATTGTCTGTGCAATCGAGTGCTTCAAATAATATAATGATTCCTCCTGGTTTTCGGGCATGTGGACACCTTTATATAATTTATAGCAAGTAAGCATTCCGTAACTAATAGGCCGTGACTAAATTTCGATTTTAGCTTCAACTCGACGACTCCACTCATGGAGGACAATGTCGAGAATACAAGATACTTGGCACGAAATGGTATTTGAGTTTACGTTTGGGCGCAAAAGGGGGCGAAATGCGGCATTGCAATATTGTCAACGTTTCTAACAATTCGATCCGCGTTAACAGGGAACGTCAAAAGATTTTTAGAGAGGATGTGACTGAATCTATATATATATGCAACTACTAGTCGTTGTGTGTATACATTCACAAAACTTAAATCATCAACATTGGAGCATATCAAAGAGACAATGACAATTTATTGGCAGAGAACTTTTTATATTATATTAAAATTCAATATATTTGCATATCAATATTTTTTAATCGAATTTTTCTCGTGTATATATATCTATTTTGACACAGTCTATAACTATTAATTAGTAATTGAATAAATCAATTTTTTTTTGTTAATAAAATAATTTTTTAACATCAAATATATTTTTTAATTTTAAAATAATAGTCGACAATTTTTGTTAGTAAATAAAATTGTTAATATAAATACAATTTTTAATTAAAGTAAAAAAATATTAATTAAATGCACTAATAAAATTTACTATCAAATAGTTACTTGAATTAAACAATTTTTGAGTCAATTTGAAAAAAATAAAATTTTTCTATTTTCATATTTTTTTAGCGAGATGAGAGAGAAGAGAACGAAAAAATGTTAGATATTCTCGCCATGGATGCTCTTTCAAGATGAAATCCTTTTTTAGGAACTTGATAATAATTTTATAGTGATATATAGATGACGACGAGAAGAGCGGTTCCACTTAAATAAAGTTTGGCCGAGATGGAAATCTGGAAATCAAACTTTGTGTTCGCCTAGTCTATAGATATTTTAAACTATGCTCCTTAACTTTGAGAAAAAGAATTTAACTTATGGAAAATTTCGAGACCAAAAAGTGTACATGAAGAATTTATTTCCCTCAAAATATTTCTGACCATTTTTTTTCCAGTTAAATTATTTTTTCCATTTACGTTAATTTTTCCGACTATATAATAGTGATATTTTTTCTTTCGATTTTAGAAAAGAAACTATAGTAAAAACTTTGTCAAATGTACTTTAGAATTTTCGTTTTTAGTATAGTTAAAAATTCTGGTTCCAAATTTTTACTTTTTTTATTTTTATTATTATTTTAATTATGATCCCAAAGTTTTGAAAGTTCAAATGAACGAAATATTTTTTATTAAAGATATTTAAATAAATTACTAATTGTAAAAAAATTTATAAACTAAAATTTAACGACTACAAACTAAGTAATTAATTTTTTAGATAGTGAAGCAAAATATTACAATAAAAATTTAACTTTTGGAAGAAATAAATAAATTTCGTTCATTCGAACGTTCAGAATTTTAATATCCTTGAAAATTTAGTTCCAAATTTTTACTTTTTTCTAGTTAAAAATTTAGTTCCAAATTTTTACTATTTTCTAGTTAAAAATTTAGTTCTAAATTTTTTTATTTTTATTATTTCAATCAACTTTAGTATTCTACTCTCAAAATTATTGTTACCGAATTACAGAATTATTATTCTACCGACGAAATTATTATTCACAAAATTATTTTTCCAATTTCAAAATTGTTTTACAGAAATTATTCTACGATTCTCATTACCAAATTATTATTATTCTAATTAGAAAATAATAATTCTCTTTTGAAAATTATTATTCCCTTTAAAATAATTTCGTCACTTGAAACAATTTTTTTTTCTCCACCAAAAAAAAAAAATATCCGCAAAAATTTTTTCTATACTACAATATTTCCTGCGTGACACAAATGACAAATTGATCAATATAAAATTTTCCAGCGCGTTTATTGAATGAAATCCAGTTTAACTTTAAGGATCACTAAAAGAAGTCTTTGAATGAACATTGTGGTTCGGTAAAAGAAGAAAATCACAATTCAACAAATATAACACGTCGTCCCCTTGAGTGTTGATCGAATCGCGAAGGGAGTCACGAGTCACGACTCACGAGTCCATAAAATCGCATGAAGAGCCTCAAAAAAAAGAAGGAAAAAAAAAGAAAAAAAGGGTCCATATAAGGCCCTTCAAGTTAAACGACCACCGCGCCTGAATTTTTTCAAAAGAATAAAATATCGCTTTTGCCGCAATTTTACGGCAATTTTCCAATCGAATGACCAAGCGCGAGACATTTGGCTCCAGGTGCAGATTTCGATGCGGACCTCCTGATCTCTGTTAGTTCCTTTACCACACTGCCACCGTTTTATCTTTCTCTCTCTCTCTCTCTCTCTCTCTCTATTTTTTTTTATTCACATGAATATGTATATACGAGGAATGGCCACAGCAATTTAATGTCCAATAAGAGAAATTTCTCATGTAACGTCAAAAACCCATACATTTACCATAATTGGTCAATGGTCTGTGTTACGACTCACAAAGCTCTTTCCTATATTTGTCCTCGAGTTTATTAACTATATGCAATATAATACAATAATTCGTCGAGTGCACAGGGCATAGATGCGTTTTTATATATGTATTGAATTTATTTAGTTGGAATAAAGTGGAGAAGTGTTCATTAAACTAAATGGTGGTCCACACACGTGGCATTTTCCTTTTTTTCTTATTGTGTTTTCAATAACATGTGGTTGGCTATTGAGGGAAGTTTCTGTAACTATTAATTTAATATGTTTAGTTATATTATGTATTAAACCTTCTGTGTTTATTTTCGAGTACAAAAAAAGGGAAAATATTGAGAGAGAGAGAGTAATTTTTACTATACTTGTAAAGTAAAATCCAAAATAGTGGAACAATATTTTACTATTTATTTATATTTTTACTATTTTTATTTTATTTTACTATTTTACTATTCTTTGAGTTTGAATTAGTAAAATGTTTAATAACTTAAATTAGTGACTGAATCTCTGCTTTTGAATTAGCAAATTTTAGTAGTAAATAGTAATTTCTACTGAATTTTTGCTTTTGAATTATAGTCAATTTTTCTAATAGACAGTTTTTTATTTTTTAATAGTAAATAGTAATTTCTACTGAATGTTTGCTTTTGAATTAGTAAATTTTAGTAATAAATAGTAATTTCTACTGACATTCTGCTATTGAATTAGTCATTTTTTCTAATAGATAGTAATTTCTACTGTCCTTCTACTTTCAAATCAGTAAATTTAACAAATAAATAGTAATTCTTAGTAAACTTTTAAATTAGTAAATTTTGCTAATAAATAGTAATTTCTACAAATTTTTTTTAGTTATGTTTACCAATTCAGGAGCAAAAAGTCATTCAAATTAGTCAACATTTTTACTGCTTTAACTTAAAAGAATACTTTTTGAGACAATTTTCTTATACATTCAAAGTGTTTTCAAAAATAAATGTTAGTAAAAATTATTCAACATTTACTGTTGAATTTTTGCTTCTTTTGATTGAAATACTATAGTTTAGAATTTCTATTATTTTCTAAATTAAATTTAACTATAAATTACTCAAATAAATTTTAGTAAAAATCATTAAAATTTAATTTCAAATTTTTATTACGTTTTTTATATTCAATTTATAATATTTTTGAAATAAATTTTAGTGCGTATAAAAATTTCAATAAATTAAAAAAATTGTAAAAATTATTAAAATTTAATTAACAACTTGTAGTACATTTTTGATATTAAATTTTACTATTTTTTCCAAATTAATTTTAGTAGAAATAATTCACATTTACTATATAATAGAATTTTAAGTTCAACTGATTGAAAAGTTAGTTCAGATTTTCTAATATATTTCTACATTAAATTTTACTACATTTTCCAAATAAATTCTAGAAATTTTTTTTTTGAAATTTAGTTGGAAATGTTAAAAATTTATCAATAATTTACTATTTTCTAAGTGAATTGAACTAAAAGTTGGTATAAGCAGAATAATATTTTTTGTAATTAAAAGAACAAAATTCTTTCCAGGAAAATGTGACTAAAAGCTTTTTTTTAATAAACTTTTTATAAACTAAATTGGAAAACTAAATTTGTTTGGAAGAATAATAATTCTGAAATTTTACAGGATGGAAAAATAATTTTATAAGTAGAACAAAAATTCTGAAATGAGAATAACAAAAAATTTGACAAGTGGAATAATAATAGAGAAAGTAAAATAATAATTTAGTATAATAATAATAATAATGAAAATAATAATAATAATTTTGCGAGTAAAAAATAAATATTAAATTTATCTAATAATAAAATAGTAAAATTACAATTTTCTAACGAGACTAAATAATAAATAAACGAATTTTTAAAGTTAAATTAAATTTCAATAATAGAATTTCTTGACGAACTTGATATATAATATTGACTAAATATGTTTAATTTGCAGCGAATATTATATTTGTCCAATCAAATTTCCTCCCGCACGGGTTGGATGTTTTCATCGACGGAGGGTTGAAATTATATAACGTATAACGTCATTACGTCTTTGGATAAAAAGAAATTTACTTCCGATCACGTGGCGCAAAATTATTGCGCGCGTGCTTTTTCATGTACCCAAGAATATGTTGCTAACAACGTAGACTTAAATTTAATTTTTACGAGACCAACTTGATGATCCTATTGTTGATATTTGAATAGGGTTTGTCAAGTCTTGAAAATACCATTCGAACAAAAATTTTTATCAAAGAACTTATTTAAATATATTTTTTTTTAATCTCCAAATATTATATACCGAAAGAAGCGAGGAAAATTAAACTCTCCTCCTCTTTCAAAATATAAAAATGTTCAATTTTTATTTTAAATAAAAATGTTCACTTTTTATTTTAAATAAAAATGTTCACTTTTTATTTTAAATAAAAATAAAAATTTTGGTAATGACATTTTTTTCCATTTCTTGCATTCTTAAACTTTTCATTTAGTAATTTCCATTCAGTAAAATACTAAATTGGAAAAAAACTAAAATTTTAAAAACAAAATATTTTTTTGGCGATGAGAAGAATTTTTTTTCGATTTCTCAAATATAAATATACATTTATATATAGTAAGAATTTCTTTAATCTCGAGGAATCTTCTAAAATTCTTTTCAACTTTTAGATCTATGTATATATAGTCAAAGTAAAACTTTCAGCAAACTCTTAAAAGTCACTATGTATAGTGAAGAATGTGAGATTTATGGAAACTTTATAAGTTTAAATGTAATTTTCCAAGCAAGTGACTTATAGAAGGAAATAATGATCACTTAAGAAGTTATGCTTTTATGAACAGCGGAATAAGTCGTTCTAATAAACTTTTTTTTTTACCCCTTCCGTTTCATTTTTTTTCCTTCCTTTTTTTTCATGAATTCAAGTTGAAATGATGAAAATTCTAAATTAACAATGCACTTTTTCATTTTATTTGCGAACATTATATCTATAAATTATAAAATGTGCGGTTATCCTTTGAATCAAATTGTTTCACAGGATGGTTAACTGTATATATATGGAGAAAAAAGAAGCTTTGTTCTCCATTTGTTTCATCATCTCTTTTATATACTTTGTCATAGAAAAGTAAATTAGTTCATTTTAAATAAAAATTATATGAAAAAGAAAATTATTACTCAAGGGAAGAAGACTCTTGTATTAAATTAATTTTCTTATATAACTCAATTTTTCCATCGTATTTTACGGTTTTCTATTTTTTTTTCTTTTTGTTTCTTTGATTCTTTTTTCAGGGAAAATCTGTTTCACTCTATAAAGTAAAGGTACTTTTGGAAAATTTAACTAAGGTTTTAGAGTGGCTCTATATTTTTTTTTGAACCAAAAGAAAGCCGAAGGAAAAATCATTACAGACACTAAAAATTAAAGTATTACATCGTTATTGATAAGAAATGTAACTTTTCCTTTTTATTTTTCCTATTTTACTTATTATCCATCTAATTATAATGAAATAAAAAAAATTCTAAACTTTTTTAATGTTTATAATTGAGTAAAATAATTTTATTCCTAATTTCCATTGTTTAGAATTTAAAAATTCTCTTATTCTATTTATGATTTAATTCTACGTTTATTTAGATTTTCGCTACATTTTTGATGACAAAAAAAAATAAAAGTTAGTGTAATGTAAAGTATTTTTTTCCCAAACTCAGAGACTTAGGAGCGTAATTTTTTTTTTTGCATCCAAATTCGAAACGGAAGTGGCGTTAAAATTTTATTAAAACCATCGGTTGTTCGTAAAGTTCCTTTTTTCCCATAGACAGGGCGATGAATTTACAAAAATTACCTGTTGGAAAAATAAGGGATCGACGTGCAAGAGTTAAAGGAAATAATAATGCTCCTCGTGACCTGGGGATGTCGCTCAGTCATTGTCGACTCATTTTTCGCGATCTATTAAAAGAGAGAGAGAGAGATCAAAAACCCACCCTTTTATTATTCGGTTATAAAACACACTAAATAGATTCTTCACTTTTTTTATTCGTAAATTTTTTAACCAATTTTCCTTTCGCAGATTATAAAAATCTCACTCTGCAGAAAATTGTATCTCGACTTTTTTTTTAAACTATTTTTTTCGGAATTTTCCTTATAGAAATTAATTCTAAGTTCTAAGGAAAATTTCGACAAAATAATTAAAGAAAACTCTTAATATTTGCGTGTTTATTTTGTCGAAATTTTCCTTAAAAAAAATATACAAATATAAAAACAAAAATAATATTTTAATCAGAAATTAAGAGGAAAATTTTTCATTTTTGTAAATTTAGAAAATATTATACTGAACATTTGATATATAGTTTTTCGAGATGTTTTCAAATTCTTTCAAATTTTCAAATTGTGAAAATATGATGTCATTATCGTTTGATTCCATATTTCGCTATTAAAGTGTGTGATAATATTATTTAATAATTCCCCCTTCAGAGTAATTTCCATATTGAAGTGCAATATGAGCTTTTTGAAATATTGCCTTCATTAAATAAGTATATGTATAATACTTCCGCTGATTAAGAGATTTCGAAATTAAAAATTCATTTTCAAAATAAAAAGGTTTTTGTGTTGCGGTAATAATAACTAATTGCAATAAATTTCAGGTAAAATTGGCAATAAAAATGAAATGAATAAAAATAAAAACAATAATAAAAACAATAAAAATAATAACAACAAAATAATAAAAAAAAATAATAATAATATAAATAATACTTTTCCTTACAATAACGTTACGTATTTTAAATAAATAATTTTAAATATTTCTTTTACTTTCATTGTATTTTTTATATTACAAAAATATTTTATTATCATCATAATATTTATTGTAATGTGAATTATTATTAATTGTATTAATTCTGTATATTTAAACATTAATTAAATACAATTGTCCATATGGACCATCCTCTAGATTACAAACCATATGTATATACATTCTATACACGATATGAAATTTGTCATCATCAATAATATAATAACAAGTTATGAATAATTATCTGCTAATATTCACTCGTATTCCGCACCCATTTATTGTTAATTAAGTCGCTTTTCGCACAACTGTCACAGAAATTCAAAATATATCCTCGAAATCTATGGACATTGATTTAAATGTAATTTTGAAATGACGAACTTCTGTTTCTGTGAAATTCGCGTATTAATTATGAATGGAATTCTTTTTGAAGAGTTTGTTAGAATTTGTTTCCTTCAAATAAATAAATATCTGAATTTTTGAAAAGAATTTTACTATTTATGAACATCATTAAATTATGTTTCCAAGGATTTTTTAAAATCGAGTAAAATACTTGAATTTTTTCGAAAAATATTTTAAAAAATTTTAAATAAAATTCTTTCCTGAAACTGATAGAAAAAATCATTGAATTTTGGAAAGAATTTTACTATTTATAAATAAAATTGAATTATTTTAAAGGATTTATTGAAATTTTAGAAAATAATTCAAATTTTGCAAGGAATTTTTTAACTAGAAAAATAATATTTGAATTCTTATATAGAATGTTATTATTTAAAAAAATCATTGTATTTTTCTAAAGACTTTTATAATTTATTAATAAAATTGAATTGTTTTGAATAAGGATATATTAAAATTGTTTGTACAGAATAATTGAATTTCTTCGAAAAATATTATTAAAAGTTCTTTAAAAATTGAATAAAGGATTTAAGGATTTATTTAAAAATTTTGTTTAACTAATAATTGAAATTCTTTTTAATGTTTAAATCTAAAATTACTGAAATATTTGAATATATTTGAAAATCATATTTGGAAATAAAAAATTTTTTAACTTGCTTACTAATAATAAATTGAATATCACTTTCCGCTTGCTAAAGCGCAAGGTTTTTGTTAATAATTGTTAGCGAATAGATTTTATGAAATTCATAAAAACACAACTTTTAGAAAAATAGTCCACACTGAAAAAAAATTTGTTGGAGAAATTCAACTACTATTGGGTAGTAGAGTGTCAATAGTAGTTAAATTAATTACTTTTTCATTTAATCTAATACTGTTTGTATAGTAAATTTTACTAAACTAAGTTAAAAATTTAGAATTGAAGCAACTATGAAAAGTAGTTAAATTTTAAAAATAACTACAAAATCTTGTTGCACCTAAAACATTCTTAATTATTTTAACTACTTTTTGATGGTTAACATAAGTTTTTTAATATCTTTGGGGACTTACTGAACTAAGGAGAGTAGTTAAAAAGTAGTCAAAATTACTAAGAATTTTTTTGAGTGCATTTATGGAGAAAAAAAATGAGATGACAAAGAGGAGACAAAAAAAATTGTCGGTAAACCTTAATCCTTTCTTGTCGTCAAAAAAAAAAAAAAAAAAAAATACCGAAAGAGAGAAAGAGAGAGAGAGAAGAATTGCCCTGTTTTTTTCCGAATAAAAAGCGAAAACTGTAGCGATCCTCTCTATTTTTTGGTGATGGTTCATTGTTTTGATGCTGCATTGTTCCCAACAATGAGAATAGTTTCTCTCCCTGGCAGGGATCATCCTAGCGTGGATCATTCGGTAATTTTGCAGTTACCTTCCCTCTATTGCTTCCGATGCCCGGTAGCTCTCTATGTATTTTTGTTATGACACGCGCACAAGAGGCTTCTCTATGGTGAAAGCGCGGTATATGGATACCCCATGGCTTATTAGCCACAGTGAATCGGATACTATCATTCACCGTCGCTCTCTCGCACTCAGTCCCTCTTTTCAATTTGTCTAACTTTAATGTTTAAGCATCAGTATACATTTTCAAAATGGTTAAAGCCGTGAGAATATCATAGAATATATCATATCCATATATATACAGACACTGTACTCCGTAATGACTGGACCCGAATAATAAAGAAGAAGTCTTGAAGGCTCACTCATTCGGAATGAAAGACCTTTAAGCGCATTTCCCTTTTTGCCGCGCATACAGGAACAATGGGATCAAAGTTTTTCAGGAAAAATTTTTTTAAAGTATACATATATATATACGGATATATATATCTAGGCGAGTTGCAGCTCAAGGGCAATTTCTTTGCTCAACTTCCTTCTTCATTGCGTGTGTATATGGTCAGCAGCAGCAGAAGAAAAGGCGAATGAAACAAAAACGAGAAAGAAAAAAAGAATCGAGAAAGAGCTTTTGCTAAAAGGAAAAAAAAATGTGGAAGGAAAATAAGAGTAAACGGAAATAAAGGAGGCTCTTAAACTCAAACAAAGAGGAAAATGAAAAGAAAGGGTTGTTAAAACAAAGATTTTATCTATACTCTAGAATACCAGAAAGAAAAATCTTATTAATAATAAATATATACGTATCTTCTAATATTCAATTCAGCTTCCTTTTCCTTAAGGCTTTTCTTTTCTTCGTTACAGAAACGCAATATTAATATAGTAACCCAATATTATTATTTCTCCTGCTAATTCAATAATTGCAATTTTAATAAAAACCACACAAATAGTTTGAATTTTACCTAAAGACAAAATTTCTGAATAAATTATTTTAAATTCTCATAGAAAGTCAAGGGCGTTTTGAAAAAATCCATAATGAGTGGAATTTTTAGTTAAAAATAACAAGTAAATGCTTTGTACTGGAAGATTGCAAAATTCACAACAGATTTGATACTGCAAACTTTACAAAAAATTGCACTACTTAAATGTATCCTTATACATTGAAATGGCACATAATTAGTAGTCACACGGCTCCTAGGCATGAATTACTACGCTTATATATAACTTTTTCAACCTTCAACAAAGTCAACTTTTTTCTATAAAAGTATGCAGAATGAAAATTCTATTTCAGAAGAGCGACAGTACCTTTCGGCAAAAGAAGCAGTTGATTTACTGCGAAGCCCTAATTGATCCAATTCTCAGTTGACATTAACACTATAAATTATATACCAGAGAGACAAAATTTATCGGACATTTACCGGGAGGTGGATCAAATAGGCCTAAAAACTAAATTACATTCTTTTATCAAAAAAAAGCAAAAATGCAGTTGTTAGGAAAGTGTTTCTGTTTAACAGTTCTTAGTGCAATTATTTTGGAAGCATCAGGAGGAAGCAATTACACTAACGGATTGATAAGATATCTAAAACAAAGATCGAAGCTCCATCAGGTAATGTTTATAATTGATGATCAATTTCTTGCAAATGCAGAATCCAATGCTACTGCACAACTCATTCTTGATGTTTCACAACACTTTCCATCGTTGAGCATAAGCTTGCATGAAGCACAAACTAAACTGGAAAAATACTTTGCACTACATCCGCAAATTCCTAGAAGAACGACAATGTTTGTTTTTATTCTCAATGGATCTGGAAACAAGTTCATGACTGAATTACGAGCTGCAGAAAAAAAGCTACGAGATTTGTCCCATGATCATTCGTTTCCAAGGTGTTTAATCAACTTCTACAATCAAAACAAGGCTTTGTCGTACCAGTCTTTGCTAAAAAGATTATGGAAAGAAGACTTCCTGGACGTTTCAGTACTGGAAAATGTGATTGAAAAACAAACATGGCAAACAACGGAAATAACCACTATTCATAGAGTCAATCAATTTGCAAAGAAATTTACCAGACAGTTAGTTAATCCACGAACCAAATGGTTTCCGAACAAACTATTAAATCTCCACGGAAAACGCTTCAAATTTTTAATTTACGAATACGGTAAATCTTCAAGATTCTTAATTGAAGCACGGAAATTCAGAAAATTAGTTATGCAGACAATGGATTGCAGAATTACCTTTATAACTTACAATGTAGGGATATTAAAAAAATTATTTTTGGATGCAGTAAAAGCAGAAATGGTAATTAATCATGGGGCTAAAAAAGCCGAGATGGAATCATTGAAAAGTATACCAATGCGAGTCTTGAGTTTCAGTTCACCAAAGGCAGTAATTGCAAATGTAAAAACTGAAACTGGAAATGTTGATGTCTCTGGAGAATTCATTTACATGATAGTTGCTACAACTGTTACTATTGCTGCTATTAAAATTGTAGCCTTGCTGTTAAAATTCAACAGAAGTATTTGGAACACGTTTAACATCAGTCAGATCATAATGGGAATGTCCGTAGTCAACGAACCAAGGAAATTAGCAGAGAGAATAGTCTTCGGTGCCTTCATGTTGAGTAGCATGATCTACTCCGGCTACATGTTCTCAGTAATTTTGGACATTAGTTTCCGAGAAGCACCTCAAATTACAACTCTTAAAGAACTGGCAAACTCGTCATTGACACCCATGTTGAAAACTTTCGTAAATAAATCAATGCTAAACAGCCCTCTTGCTTACATTCGAAAATTATCTTCAAAATCTGTCAATTATATATCTGAGTTTAAATGCCTGTCTTACTTACACAAACACAAAAACGTTTCATGCATATTGGTTAACGCTGAAATTCTGGTGGATCAAATGAATATAATGTATCCAGAATTTCGTTTTAAAATATTGCAAGAGCCGATCGCATATTTCCCAGCAACGTGGAAAGCAAGAGATGGTTCACCCTACATAGATCGTTTTAACGAAATAATTCTGAAAGCCTTCGATCATGGTTTGTTGCAAAAATTTCTGTATCCGATCGACATCCAAAAAGTGGATAAAATTTCATCGCCAGACATAATTGAAAAGGAAAAACTGCTATTGGTTGTCTTCTACTTGCTGACAATCGGATACACATTGGCTACAATCTCTTTTTTGGTAGAAATCGCAATCAACGTGAATTACAGGAAATTCAAGCAATTTTGGGTAAATTGTTTAAACTTTTTTTAGAAAAAGGACCTGTGCTTTAATGTCATCGAGATAAGAAAAAGATGGAAAAGATAGTCTTACAAAATTTGCCTATACTATCTGATTGGGGAGGATAATAAAATAACGATTTTAAAAAACTACAATAGACGTTTAATGTTTGAAAATTACTTGTAAAAATTATGCACTATACTTAATCTCTTTGCATCAAATGACTGTTAATTTCAACCTTGTTGCTTCTATAAGAAAAGCGCGTTTTTAGAAAAGGGAAAAATTTGCACTTCATCCTTGAAAATTTGTCAACAAAAAAAAAATTATTTGTCAAATTTATAACTTTCACGACGATTTTGTAAGTCACCAATTAATAAATGTTGTTACACGAATAACTTTTGTATTTTCTTCAACGATTTTAATCCTATTTTTCAGTTTTTAATATTTATTTACAAATTGGTAAAATGTAACATATTTGAAGCAGAAGATTTAAGAAAATATTTAAATGTAAATTTTTTGTAGAAAAAAGTTGAAATGAAGTTCTACTGACAAACCTGTATAGTCCTCTTATCATATTTTGAGAATTTTTTTTTACCAGTTTAATTAATTCTTCATTTTAATTAGCAACTAGTTAATTAAGAATGTTTCTGCTCTCGGAGAAATTAGGCCAAATTATTTATGGTTGGATGTCACTTTAACTACATACTATATATATTTATCCAATATAACAGACTTTACAATTTGAAACAAAATTTTATATATCTAAAAGATTTCTTTCAAGTAGGAAGTAAAATATTTTTTTCCTAACAAAAACATAAAGGGAGAAGAAAATTAATTCCCATAATACTTTAATTCGTATAATTGTGTTTATTTTGGTGTCCTTATATAGACATCTCCAGATGATGATTCTAAGGGGCCTAAGGGGTGAAGATTTAAGAGTATATTTGTAGTATTTACGCAAAGAAGAAGAAGAAGAAGAAAAAGAAAACGAGGAAGCTACAGATATCGATGAGATTAATTTCCCCTTTTTTCATTTCAGCTACCGCACAAATTCACATCCACGTGTCTCTGCCTCTGCTCTTTCATTCTAAGTAAAATAACCTCACAAAAGAGAAAAACAAATACACTACCATTCCGACGACAAAACGGAACCGCATATACTCCGGATTTTCGGCTCTCATAAAAAGGATTTCAATACAAAAATTGTTTCTACCAATCGCATCTGATATCTTTGTTCCTAGTTCGGTTTACATTTCTTACAATGCCTCTTCTTTCCCCCTTTTTACTCTATTTGAAAAAAAAAAAATGGGGACACACTGACGCCAACAGAAACTGGCGTTTATAAAAGGGTTTTTCGCGACACTCCTTCACTTCTTTTCCAACAAATTATTTGCTCCGTCTAACATCAAAGAGATTTCAAATCGTATTTGCCATTCCCATGATTATTTTCAGGTTTTCCATTCATTCCCATTATTGCTGACCAATGGCGTGGGCGTCTATCCATTGAAAAGAATGAGATGCTCTTTGTCACACAAATCTTGAAATTTAGAGTGCACTTTTAGAAGGTGAATTTCTCTTTTTGTTCAAAAAAAAAGGGGGAAAAAAATACTTAAATGTACTAAAAGTATTGGAGACAAATGTTCTTACGTGAAGAAAAAAAGGGTATACGTTTATATGTAGGAAAATGAAGAGAAAAGGGGTCGATTCGAACATTTAAGAGAAGGTGAAGATTTGAAAAGATCAAGAGAGATACAACCGATAAAGTCGATTGAAACCCCCTTTTTATCGGTCCTTTACGGTGTGTTTTTCATAAATGTTTTCTGTAAACGTTAAAAGGGAATTGAAAAGATTAGAATCGTTTATTTTTTACATTCACATTTGAATTAGTCGATCTCCTGATGATTATATTTTTATTTCAGAAAATAGGGAACGAAATTTAGAGATTGAATCTATTTCGTTAAACTACAAATTTTATTTTTCCTGACACGTATACAGTAATTATATACTATTCTGTATCTTTAAAGTAGAAAATAATTTTTTTAAATGCTGTGTTTACTGTCTATAGACGCAAGTGAACATTTTGTCACCAGACTTTGCTTTTCTCTATATTAATATCAATACTTTTTTTGTCGATTCTTTTAGAAAAACTATAATTTTTATAACTACGTAAAAAACGGAAGAAAATATATTACTTCTTTCCTATATACATCTAAAAGGATAAAAATCGCTCTTTTTAAAAACTGGAAGGGATAACGATCCCCATGTCTATGTGCCTCTGGTTTTCGCTCCACATTGTTATACAGTAAAAGATGTTTAATATTTCAAAGAAATAGATTTCTTATCTGCCTTCTTTTGTTTGACTCTCCGATCTCTTTCATTAATAATTTATGTTTTCATCTTATGTATCCTACAATTTGCATCTTTTTTTTTTTCTCCAACAAACAATCACTCAGTCAAATCAGGTTCATTATAAATTTTAATTCCAAAATTCACACACAAGATGAAAAAATTATTCAAAAATTACCTGTTTTTACTTTTTTGTTTGATCTAAAGGAAAGTTTTGCTGGCAACTTTTTAAATTCTTTCACAGAAAAAATTCTTTGCGCAAAGAAATATTGCGGGAAATTGGACTGTTACTATGGAAAATATATTATTTCCTTAATTTATGGAAAAAAATGTTGCATCCTTTTTTGTGAAGAAAAACATTATTATATTTTTTATACAATTTTCATTTGGTTCTTTTAGTTTCAAAATTAAAAATTGTGATATGGCTATAAAGTTTCGAAAGTTCAAATATGAACGAAATTTTTTTCACCTCAAATAATGATTTTGAAAATATAATTACTGTCCAAAAAAGAAAAATAATCGAATTAAAGCAATATTTAGTTTGGAATTAATTTGTTTCAATCTAAAAATAATTTTTTTCCTAAAGAAATATGTAAAATTAGAAGAAGTAAAAAAATATTGTCGTTCATTTGAACGTTCAAAACTCTAGGAACATAAATTGTGAAGTAAAATAATTTTTTAAATGAACAAAAGGATAAATAAATGAAAAAAGGATAAATAAAAATTAATAAACAGGATAAATAAATAAAATTAAATAGAAAGAAAATAAGCAAATAGAAATAAACAAAATAAACGAATTAAAAAAATTAAAATAAATAAAATGCATATAGAAAGAAATAAAATAAACAACAAAAATATTGAATAGGAAAAATAATATTAGTATTTTTTTCACTTGTAAATAATAATTTCAAAAAATCAAGTCTCAGACACGTTTTTTCCTGCACTTGAAAGAAAAATATATTTAAATAATCTTAATCCACAATTTTGCGCAGTTTAATCACGCGAAAGTCTTTCATATTATTTATTTTTCTTTCCTCTCCTTTTTTTCAGTAAATTTACCTTCTGTTTTGTATCTACGGTAATCTTTTTCAATAAAAAAAAAATATCAATGAAAGAGAGTATATATATCTATTTTTTTTCTCAGGTCGAATTTGTGAATGAAGAAGAACGATCAGAATGCTTGAGAATTTGGATGAAGATTCCAAGAAGAGAGAGAGTGTTGCGTAAAAAAGACGAAGTGCCTTTTTCTTGAACAATATGAGCAATACCCTATTTGGTTTTTTTTTCTTTTTTTTTTTTTATCAACGGGGATTTCGATGGAAAGAAGTTCCCATTCATAAAAATAAAAAAAAACTGGCTCCTATATATATATGGATGTAGCTTAGACAAGTTGATGCATTCTTTCGCCACTTTTATTTAAAGCAGGCATTGAAAAAAGGTGGTTTTCTCTTTTGTGTGAAAGAAAATCGCATTTTTTGGTCAAACATGTTTTCATATGGGATAAAATAGCTACTTTTATTGAAAACATTTTTTTTACGGTTTTTCAGTAGCCTTATTTAGATCTTTCTATAATCATCATCATATCGATGAGTCAGTATTATTGCTATAGAATTATTTTTTTTATGCTCTTTCTGACATTTTTATTTATTACTTAAAAAGTTGTGTGTATGTATATCTATATATATATATATATATATACAGCAGAGGAGTATAAAAAATAGATTTCTCGAGTAGGTGGTCATGGGATGTTTATTTTTTATTATGTATACATGAAAAAATTTTATTTTTTTCATTATTCGAAAATTTCATGATAGTAGTTAATTTTTTTTCTTATATATAGAATGAGAATGAGTTATTTTTTAGATTTACTTGTATATATATATACTGACTTCTTTTGACCTATTTTTTTTTTTTGATTATTATATATATTTTTTCAATTGATAGAATAAATACGTATTTACTGGAAATTTGTTTGGTATTGTTGAAATAGTATCCGAATTCTGGCAATTGAAAATATAAATGATTTGAATCAAAATTATTGGTGGTATTTTTGTGAAGCAAAGACGCTGATTTAGATGAAAAGTTTTTATAATAAATATACTCAATTCTTTATACTTAAACCTTCAAATAAAATTATTAGTAAATAAATAATTTAGTAGTAAATTAAATAACTTAGTAATAAATAACTACAAAAATAGTCAAATTTTACTGATTGAATTAGTTATTAAAAATTTCAGCCATTTTTACATTTAACTATAATATTTAATTTAAATTTAATTTTATTTTAATTTTATTTAATTTGGATTTTATTATACTTTAATTTAATTTTAATTCAATTTTAATTTAATTTTATTTTAATTTAATTTTATTTAATTTAACTATAATAATTAGTCATTATTAACTATATATTTCATTAGTAAAATATTGCTATTTGAATCAGTGACTGACTTATCGCTATCAAATTGTTTATTTTTAACTAATTTAAATTTAGAGATGAGTAATAATATTTTCCTTAGTTAATTATTTTTTGTTACCAATAATTAGTTATTTTCTACGAAAAATTCTATATATATAGTTATTTGCTTCTAATAAATTTCTAAGTCCTGTTTCACTAATTTTTTGTGCATCAAAAGAAAATCTATAAATTTTCTCTAAATTCATATATATAGAGATGAGTGAAAAGTGCGCAGAGTTATAGAATAGAAGAGAAAAATTTAGAAGAGAGGAGAAGAGAAAAAAAATTTGTTTGACAATATAATTAAAGAATATATGTTCGCTCTGAAAAAAGAGAATTAGAAAGAAAAAAAGAACGGTGCCAACCGAAAAGGCAATAGGATTGTAATAATAATTTATGAGAGGTCGAATAATCGAAAGACGCGCTTTTAATAAGGACTCTGACATATTTGTCTATGGCGAAGCCACGATTTCAAACCCCTAATAACACGACTAATCCCATTACATATATTGTTACCCTATAAGGCTTCCCCAAAATTTTCGGCGCATTGAAAATCACGGTAACGCTATATCTTATGGTTGTCCTGAATATTACATATATACAATGAGCATATCAACATATGTTCATAGTGTATATATATATATACATATTTTTAATTTTAGTGTGCGTGTGGATATGGAAGGGAACTCTGGACCCTTTTTTAGGGGAGTGTTGCAATATAACGCGACTCGACGCGGGCACTTGGATGCAAAAGGGGTGTATTTTATAAAAAAAAAAATCAGTATACGTGTACCTACCGGTATACTGTATCGAAAAAAATTCTCCCTTTCTCTCTCTGTCTCTCCCTTCTCTCTCTTTTTTCTCCTCCTTCGTAGGTCATTACTAAAATTCTCTTTCTATTTTTTATTATAGGTAATGACTTACGTAAAAGGAAAGAAAGAGTGAGAGAGAAAAAAATAGAGAGAGAGAGAGAGAGAGAGAAAAGAAGAGCAAAAGAAAAAATAGAGAGAGAAAAGAAGAGAAAAAGAGAAAAAAATAGAGAGAAAGAGAAAATTAGAGAGAGAAAAAAAGAAAAGAAGAGAAAAGAAATATAGAGAGAATAGAAGTGAAAGAAGGAAAGGGAATAAAAAAAAGGAAGAGAATGAAAAGAGAGGGATAAAATTACCAATAAAGGATATTTTCATTTTAGATACAAGGGAACCCCATACATGAAACAATCCCATTGGTCCCCTATATTCTACAGGGGCGTGTTTCAAATGCATATAAAAAAAGATCTTCATTGTATTCTTTCCCTTCTCTTCTGAAAATATTTTGCCAAATACAAGAGAACAAGTTTTGTAATGGTGATACAGTTTCGAACAAATTTTTAAACTTATTCCATAAAAGGGAACTCATCATATATATATATAGCAAAAAACTTGAACTTTATTTAACTCTTCTAAATTATGCTTTTTACTGAATTTAAAAAATTAATCAAAAATTCGATAATTATTTTATTATAATACAATAATTATCGAATTTAATATGTTTCAATTCAAAAAGAAAGAAAGAGGAAGAGAAAAGGAAAAAATAGAGAGAAATTATTTTCTTCCTTTCGAAGTGAATTGTTAGTGTAAAATTTGTAAAATTTACTTCTCAATTTTTAATACTTCTGGTGGAGAAAATTATAATTGTTTTCTAGTAAATTTTAGATAAAAAAAATTAGTAATATTTATGTTTTAGAATTTTTAATATTTCTGGAATTTTCGTTTAATAAAAGTATAGTAAAGTTTACTTCTGAATTTTATAATTATTGCTGTGGAGTAAATTTTAGTTAAAAAAAGAATATTGGTAAAATTTACTGCAGATTTAAAAATTTGATAATTTGCTCAAGAATTTTAGTAAATTTCAATAAAGAAAAAATTAAAAATTACAGCAGATTTAGAATTTTGATATACAGTTTACTTACGAATTTTAGTAAAAATATTAAAATAACAAAATTCATTTAAAAAATTCTAACATTTTTTTTAGTCAATTTTCTTTTCAAACTAAAATATATGCTTTTACTTCAAAATTAGAAAAAAAAATTTGCTTCAGAACATAAGTATAAATTATAGTATAAAATCTACTCTAGAATTTCTAATATTTATGCGATAAAGTGAATTTTGTTTCAAAGTAAAATTTACTTCAGAATTCTACAGTAAATTCTAGTAAAAAATTTGTAAAATTTACTTTAATATTATATTTAAATTTTGAACATATTTGTTTCGAAATTTTTATAAATTTTTAGAAGAAAAATTTATAGTAAAATTTACAGAATTTGAATTCCTCATAATTTACTCTAAAATATTCAATATTTTCGATGTTACTTTTTATTTGTTTGAAGAATTTTGGAGAAGTATTAATTCTTTCCTTTGCACGAGTTAAAAAGTAAAAAATTCATAAAATTTCCACCAAACTTATTATTATAAAAATAATAATAAAATAATAATAATTAATAATAATAATAATAACAAGAATAAATTATAAGTTGTTAAAAAAATGTTGTGTGTAAATAATAAAGTATTGTAACCCGCAAATTTTTGCATATAGCTATGAAATAAGTCTGTTTATAAAAATTTTATATAAATTATACATAATTATTGGAGCAATTTTAAAAGATATTTTCTGCAAAAAAAAATTCTCCTCGATATGTGGAATTTAAATAATTAGAAAATAAAATTGCCATGTAATGGTCGATAAAAGTTACACTGACATTATATATATATATATATATTTATATATTTATTATGGCGAAGCAGGTGTAAACTATATACACACGCGACGAGCAATCAATGACTAGGCCAAAAATGATCATTATATTGTTTTGCGTAAAACTTTAATTTTACGCTCGGTGATTCTCGTTTGCGTGGGGGTATGGCTTCAGAAAACTCATGTTCGACACGCCGGTTAAATTATCGAGTAGATGATCCATAAACAAAAAAAAAGTAAATAAAAATAAGCACATATTTTTCAGCTTTGAAATATGTTTGCCATCTGGACATTTTTTTTTGGGTCAGTATTGCAAAATAATTTATACATCAGCTATATATTTTCAAAGGGTGCGCGTCTTAGAAAATAATTTCTACTTTCAATTTGAATATTTTTTTCACTTTTATTATTCTATACTTTTTAAATTTGAGCCAAAAAATATTTTTAAATTTTAATTAATGACTGACTTACTAAATTTGTCAATTTTACTACAATAATTATTTTTTTCAGTAAAATTGATTGATTCAGAAGTAAAAAGAAATAAAATTTTGCCTGGTAAAAATTAAATTCGAAAGTAGAAATTAACAATATTTTGTTGAGTGAAATTCATTAATTCAAAAGCAAAAAGTTAGTGAATAAATCAAATTTTAGGAAACATTTTTACTAATATTAAATTTTTCTATAATTGGCAGAAATTTAATAAATATTTCTACAAATTAAAATTAAATGTATAATAATTTATTAATAATTATTATTATCATGTTTCAACTGTTACTTAAGTTTATCAAAGGAAATTCCCAATTCATGATATTTTTATGGCTCAAGTATATATTGCAACATAATTAATTAAATTTCCGAAAATATTATTGACGAAATATGAAATTATTCCTTGAGAAATTTATACAGGAAGCATTGCTCGTCTTATATTTACGTTATAACTTTATTTATAGTTGTAATTCAGTTTCATTATCAAGCACTAATTTCATTTTCTTCCTCCTAAACTCTGATCATTAGATCAAGAAGATTAAATTCCACTTGTGCTCCATGGAACTTCAACTATAATCCCAATGAAAATTGCAGAACACCAATTTTAGAAATCTATTATTTCATTAGAAACTTTACCAAATTGTCAATATATGCGCGTATGTATAAATACAAACAGATTTATTATTATAGGAATATACTTTTCTAATTTTAAATTAGGAAAAGCTCCAAAAAGCTTCAATGATATTATGTGATTTTTACGGGAAATATAAAATTCACATCTCCATTTACTCCAGTTGGACCAACTCCAATGAAAACTTCAACTACAAAATGTACAAAAAAAAGAAAAAATATTTAAATATCGATTTAATAAAAAAATTTAATCATGGTATTTAAGAATATTTTTACATTTTTATAAATAGTTTGTAAATATTTACATTTTACGAAGAATTTGATTAAAAATTTATTTAAAAAAAATAATTGAGTTTTATTATATATTTAAAACAATCGATTCCTAAATAGAATTTTATTATGTTTGAAAATATAACTGAATTATTGAGAGGAAATATGTAAAAAAAAATTGTAAATAAAATTAAATTCCTGTGAAATTTTAATTATTTATGAAAATAATTTAGCTTTTCGACGAATTTTGTTAAATATTATTTTTCTTTAAACAATGGAATTATTTTGTAAAATTTTGAATATAATTGCAATTTCGCCTAGAATTTTATTGACATTTTTGGAAAGTAATTGAATTTTATTAATTATAAATGAAATTTTGACGACAATTTTTTTAAATTCTTGAACAAAATTGAATTTCTGCAAAGAATTTTATTACTTTTAAAAATATAATCGAATTTCTGTAATCGCATTAGTATTTTCACTAAAATATAATGGATTTTTTTAGTTTTTCAAAATTTCTAATTAAATTCATTGAAAATTGAAATTTTCTAAAATTTCTAATTAAATTCATTGAATATTGAAATTTTCTAAAATTTCTAATTAAATTCATTGAAAATCAAAATTTTTCAAAATTCCAAATTAAATCCATTGAAATTTGAAATTTTCTAAAATTTATAATTAAATTCATTGAAAATAAAATTTTTACAAAATTTCAAATTAAATTAATGGGAAATTTTAATTTTATAAAATTTCAAATTATATTAAATTGAAAATTGAAGTTTTATAAAATTTCCATTTAAGACCTTTTTGAAGTTTACATCTATTTATAAAAATTTTAAACGCAATTCTTATAATTCAATTAATTATGAAGTATTTAAGTATCAAAAATTATTCATAAAATAATTTGTAAGTAATAATTTTTATGATGATTAATATATACTTCAAAAATTGAGGTATTTAAAAATAAATTATTACTATGGTTTATTTTTAGTCATTCAAAAACAACATAAAATTCAGAATTTTATTATAAATTCCATATTTCTAAGGATATCAAATTCAGACAAAAAAAAGGATTAAAATGGCAACAATTTTTACTCTTTTTTCTGTCTCGATTTGATATCCTTAGAAATACTACAATTACATAAATCATAAATAAATAAATAAATAAAATAATATAAATTATAAATAGATAAAATATCATGTATACATTAATATAAAAAAATATAGTTCATCAGCAACTGTGACAAAAGTACCGTTACACAAACTATCCTCGAAAAATAAATTCAAAACAAATAAAATCCTATAGAACAAAACAACAGCAGACAAAGGACTTTTTTGCGATTTCTCAATCTCCTTTTAAATTGGATTTTGCATATACGTGTATAATAAATTTTTTTTTCCGCCACACATTTATATATATATGCGATTAAATGCTTCCAAATGAAAGTCATTATATCAAAATATATATATACCTTTAGAAGTCTTGTGCCTTCTTTATTAAAAAAGTATACACAAATATATATGAAAATGTTATTGGGTACAAAATGCCGTTCACTTTTTTTACCATTAAAGGCGGGTTATACTTGGGACCACGCCGCCACTCGCAAGCGCTAACCCTCGCGAGGGTAGCATCGCAGTTGAACCCATAGGGAGCCACGATGATACCATACAAAAGTATATCCTTCGAAATTACCACCCGTCGAATTAGCGTTTAGAAAATTGCCCTACTCACTCTCCTGCAATCTCATGGGGACTGGACTCACTTCCCCCCCCCTCCCCACCCTTCCCATATTCCGGCCGCCTTTTAATCCTCACTAAGGGTGAACTCAACTTTTAAGGGGGCACCCTTCAAGGGCGGGGCCCTAACAAAGGACCTCATCTCTAAACCATCCCCTGGGTGGAGTTTCTCTCTCTTATATATTTTCGAACCGGACCCCTTCTCAATTCAGAAAACGTTGCACCGCTCAACTGTTAGGATCAGTCCTAGAAAAAATAGTTGGAAAAAAATTGTAGTAAATACAAATTTTAGACTTGAGAGTTACTTTTTTTATGGACGTTAAAAATTGGATTAACAAACAGTGACAGTGTTTAGTATATAGTGATTGTTGTTTTTTTCTCGTGAACTTGTGGGTGCAAGAGAAAGTCAAAAAAAGAAAAAATAAAAATCGCCAAAATGTCACGAAGCTTTCTGGTGGATTCGCTGATTGGGAATAATTCGCCTCCAAATTATCCCCTGCCATATTATGCGGGCAATCAACTGCCCAACTATATGTTCAATTTGTTTAATCTCGGACTTGGATATCATCCGGTTAGGCCTGTGCCGAGACCGCCAACTTTGCCGGTTGTTCCCGTGCCAATCTGCAATCCTCAAACTATTGTTGGACTTCCGATGACCGGACAGAGTCCGCCTTCGCCTATTAATTCCTCCGCCAGCAGATTATCAGGTAATTCACAATTTTCCTTTCATTCAATTTTAAATCCCTTTTTTATTATTTTTTTTATTTACTTTACCTTTGAAATGTTAATAAAAAAATCAATTGTCCACAATTCGACTAAATGCAGGAAAAATCCATTCAATAAACTTTCAATCAAATTAATAATTAAGAAAGAAGTCATTAAATATTAGAACTTTGGCAAATGGAAACTGCAAACGATTAAAATTTTCCACTTTTTGAAAAAAACTTTTATAAAAGAAAGAGAATTACAAAAAAAACTTCATACGGATAAATTTTGAAAATAAAGTTATCAAACTTTATTATTATTCCATGAAATTTTATTAGTTATTAAAACTTTACAAATTTAAACTGCAAACGATTAAAAAGCGCAAATGTTTTATGGGAAAATAAAATTAATTTAAACTTTACTCCGTCGAACACTCTGTAAAATTAAAAATTACAAACTTTGAGAAAATAAATTATTTTTACATGCAAGTAAATAAAAAAATTTGCATAAGCAGCAGCTCAATTTTTATTGAAGAAAAGCTTGCACGCAGTTGAAATTAATTTATTTTCTCCAACTTTGTAATTTTTAATCGTATGCAGTTTAATTTTTTAAGTAAAATTTGCAGTTCGAGTTAATTTAATTTCCTAACTATAAAATTTGTAATTTTTAATCGTTTATATGAGATTCAAATTTCTAGTTTCTAAATTAAATTTCAGAAATTCAATTTTTTTGCCTTTTATATGGAGTTTAAATTAATTTTACATATTTTCTTAAACTTTGTAATTTTCAATCGAATGCAGTTCGTTAATTTAATTTCCTAACTAAAATTTTTAATTTTCAATCATATGCGCATCAGTTCGAATTCATTTTATTTCCTAACTAAAATTTATAATTTTTAATCGTATCACCAGAAACAAATTATAAATAAAATGGATAATAATACAGCAGCAAAATAAATAGTAAACAATAAAATAAACAGTAAACAGTAAAGTAAATAGTAAACAATAAAATAAACAGTAAATAGGAAACAGTAAAGTAAACAGAGAAAGTAAACAGTAAAATAAATAGTAAACAGAGTTAACAGCTAAAAATAAAAAAAGAAAACAATAAGACAGTAAAATAAAATTCTATATATACAAAGAGTATAAAGTATAGTGAATAATAAACAGTAAAGTACTGAGTACAAAACTTTGCCACAATCCGTCTAACATTACGATTTCCATCTGCTTACAGATTTCTCAGCCTCGAATACATCGCCATCGCGTCAAAGCAATTCGCCAACTCCACCGCCGAAATCTCCAAATTCCATTAACAATAGTTCGAAACGAATTAGAACCGCATTCACCAGCACTCAACTACTTGAACTCGAAAGAGAATTCTCCGCCAACATGTATCTCTCACGTTTGAGACGCATTGAAATTGCCACCAATTTGCGTCTCTCCGAGAAGCAAGTGAAAATATGGTTTCAAAATCGTCGCGTCAAATACAAGAAGGAGGACCTGCCATCCGGTCAATCACAAAAATGCTGCTGCCTAAGAACGTGCGGCAAGAAAAAGGACGGTTGCATGGAGGAAAATGAAAAATGCGAAAGCGCCGATTTAGAACTGCAAAAACGTGACGACGACGATTTCGAGGATGTCGATGAAGACGACGACGCTATTATTAGCGATGAATCGGATAAATTGAGTGGCAAGAAGGAGGGAAGAAGAAATTCGATCGAAGATTCAAAGAGCAGCATCATCATTGGAAATAGTAATTCCGCCACCACCGCCACTGTTGAGGGTACGGAATTTTCTTCAATGGGTCGTATTTCCTTTGCCGAGGAGTTTCCTCTCACTAATTCACCGACATCACCAATTGTACAACTTGATGCAAAGTCCAATTGGCATCCTTTTCGTTATCCGCTCGTTTCAAACTCCTTGAATCAAGTTGATGATCATTCTAATGGTCGGGGCTGTAAGAGAACTTTGGATTGCTATCAGGAATTAACGCCCGCTGAAAAGAGGAAAAGAATTGATTCACCTGCTTCCTTTACGAATGTTCTCATGCAAACCACCATTGCAACTCCGCCAATTTTCCAGGCAATCGCCTGCACCAAACATACGGTTGAAAATATTGTCAATTCTTAGAATTCTTCTATTTTTATTTTCAATTATATGAGAGGAGGAGAAAAAGTTTCGATTAAAGAAGGAAAAAATTTCAACTGCAAAAGAAGAAGACGAAGAAGAAAATTTCAATTATATCAGAAAAAAATTTCAATTGTATCAAGAAAAATATTTCTCTTGTAAAAAAGATTTCAATTATTATAAAAAAAATCAATTGTCAATTCTAAAAAAAATTCAATTATAGAACGAAAAAATTTCAGTAAAAAAATTAAATACATAATAAATCAAAAATTTTCACGTAGAAAATTGTATAATATAAAGAAAAATTGACATCTAATAATGTATAATTTGAAAAATCTTCTACCCAGTGAAAAAAACGCAATTATGAAATTGTTCATTAGTTACTTTTATTTATTATTATTCTAAATTTTCCTTCACGAAAGTGTAAATTTTGCTCTTTATCACATTGATTCGAAATTGTAAAATACTTTTTAAAAAAAGAAATAAACATTTTACGCCAGTGTGATAAAATAGCATTTATGAAAAATGTAACAAAAAGCATTTTTAAATAATATGTAAATATTGTAAATATATATTCTATACCCTATAAAAAGTATGTAAATAATTTTGTACGTTTCTACGAAATGGAAATATTTTTAAGAATAAAATATACAATTTATTAAATAATTTTCATCTGTTCTTTCATTATTATTTAGAAAACCCCTATTTTATACCACAGTTATAATTTATTTAAAAAAAAAATAAAAATAAAAAGTAGTAATAAAAAATTAAAAATAAAAAAATTAAAACTAATAATAAAAAATAAAATAAAAAAAAATGGAGAAAAATGCTTCTGATTAAAAATAATAAATATAGATATATACTATATAGTGATAATAATTAAAATACATATGCAGAATTAAATTTTCATTTATTCGTTTTCAAAATTCCGTGTGACAGTATTTCTTCAAAACATAGTAAACGAATTAATATTTAAATTCACTTTAGAAAATATATTTTCTCGTTCTGCGTGCGCTTTTAAGTGTTAAAAATAATATTTCAAGCGAGAATAATAATTATGTTCCACTCTGACAGAGATTTCTTCTCTAGAAAATTAGTTTCCACGAATCTGTCTCTTTAATTTTCAATTCTCGAAATATTTTTTATAAAAGACATAATGAAAGTTTTCATGATATTAATTTTATGTGCTCTAAATAACTTCTGTTTAAGAAAAAAGGAAAAAAAAGAATTATTTTCTAAATAGAAAAATTGTATTATTATATATATTATTTATAAGAGAAAATTTTTTAAGAAACAATTGCATTTTATTTATAGTGCTAAAAAGAATTATCAAATTTAAATTACCAAAGTCTGACATATTTTTTCTTCAATTAAATTTTTTTTCTCGTTTTCAAACCGAAAATTATAGTCAAATATTCTCAAAGATTGGACAATTAAAATTAATTCAAACTGTTAGTTATTTTTTAATTGGTATAATGACGATATTAAGTAATAAATAATTCAGTTATAAATATAATAATACATAAAAATACGCAGTTGTCTCAATTTAATATTAAATCAAAACCAAATTTTGAATCAAATTGATATCGAAAATTTGGATCAAATTATTTTAGAGGTATTATAATTAATCTATTTACTAATTCATTATAACTTGATTCTTTAAAGGTAACAGTGAAATAAATAGTAATTATTATAATTACTAATCAAAAGTCTAATTTTATCAATCAAATTTTATCATCCATTGAATAAAAAAAAATTTAACTCAAATAACCTATTACTTGCGTTTGTCACCAAATAAATATTTCTCTGCGAATCAAATAATTTTAATTAAATCGAATAAATAATAATAAAAATCTGAAAACCAAATAAATTTTTTTTCACTTTTTCCCAGAGATAAAATTTCTACCAGGAAAAATTTATAATAACACCTAACATTATTTAGAAAAAAAAACCCTGAAAAGAAAAAGAATGTGTATACATTTTTTTCTTTAAAAAAAAAACTATAAAAAATAGGAAATAAGTTTCTAATTGAAATCCAATAGACGGTTTAGGAGCGATTCATAAATCACCAGCGCATAATACAAGTCGTTTCTAATATGGGGTGTCCAACTTTTGTGAAATTTACACCAAAAGTATAAAACTTGAAACGGTAAAATTGTAGGTGGAACTCGGTTTGGCGACCAACTGTCTGCCATGAAACCTCGTCTGACAAAGAAAACTCCTCACACAATTTCAAAGACGAATAAAAAAAAGAATGAATGAAAAAAAAGAAACGAGATGAAACTTTACTGAAAAATATTCAGGTACATATGAGAGCGAGTAAAAAAAGCAAATTCACGGAAAAAACTATCCATTCATATTTTTTTGAAAAAAATAATAATAATAATAAATATTCGGAAAAGAAAAAAAAGAAGAAAATATTGTCGTATATAGTTGAAAACATGATGACAAACGTGAAGAGATAAAATGTCTGACACATTCATTAGTGAAAAAAAACATAATAGTAAAAATAATAAAAATAATAATAAGAAGAATAATAAGAAGAATAATTTATTTATTATTATTTATTGATAATTTATTCATTCATTTATTATTGATTTAACTTATTGATAATATATATTTATGGTTAATATTTATAGCTCACGATATAAATTTCCATCGCTACGTTAAAGAATTAACGGATTCTTCTAAAAAAAAGAGAACGGATTAATATCTTCCGAGGACAAGAAAATTCCTCTCATAGAAAATTATTTTCCCTCAACTATTAATTTTCAAATTTTTTCATTTCAAATTTTTTCCTCCTTCTCCTCCTCTTTTTTTCAATAAATAAATTGCAGTAAATATTTAGAATTTAAATACATATCCAAGTATGAAATAAAAAATGGAAATCGATAAAAATATCATCATAACTTAATATCGCAGGTGCAATTCCCGAAGATTTATCCGAAGAACATGAATTCCTCATTAGGAGAGCGTGGGAAGAAAATATCCCATTCAATATCAATAACTTTCTCATCCCCTATTGTTAAAGGCGCATTTTCATTTTCTTCGCATACTTTGGTGGTCGAATATTTTTTCTCAACAATAAAAAAAAAAAAATCTCCATTTTTTTCATACTTAACCCTGAGTGGTTTCAATTGTCAAGCATTTTTTTTTGTCACATCCTCTTCACACTTTAAAATTACGTCTGTTGCCGGATCTCGGTGACAAGTTCAAGTTCCAACAATTCGCAGTGGAATATTCCAAGAAAAAACGGAAAGTCATTGTCATTTTGAGAGAGAGAGAGAGAGAGAGAAAAAATTGCTAAACGACGTTTAACTATCAAACAAGAGTGCCGACCTGTGAAAAGTGCGTGAATTGGAAGCGAGAGAAGACTTTCATCTTCCATTGAAAAAAAAAAAAATCAGAAACGGAGTATTTTTTTTTTCAATGAATGAATGAATGAATGAATGAATGACGAAAAATACATTCTCTTGAGTTGCTACTACTATGAGTGAATGGAGAGGGAGAAAAATAAAATACCGAATACAACCGACAATACAGAAGCAAAAGTCAAGTCAAAATTGTAAAAAAGGCAGTGGACCGCATGCTGGGTTTTTCGCTTCGCGACACAAGTGTTGGCATTGTTGTAATTTCGAGAGTGACATTGTCGGTTGGTCCTTAAGACCATTAACAACGTTTTACCTAAAAATTTAACCCAAAATGGGGGCCCTCTCGACAAATTTTTCAGAATTTACGAATAACTTTATGGTTATATACACATATATATATATATTATACTCGAGAATATATTATGAATGAACTGAATGAATGACCGCCAACGGCAAGTAGAATGAACGTTTGTAGTATTTTCTCCTTTTTGGAAAAATCATTTTTTCTTGTATGAAATTCCCGCGGGAACATTTTTCGCGTTTAAATCGATCTTTTAAAGAGAGAAAGAGAGAGAGAGAGAGACCCTGTGGCTGCAGTTGATTCGTTGTAAATAGCTCTGCGACCGCAATCGCCGGCGGTCTTGAATTGTTACATGCAATGATACCGCGTGCAAACCTCTGCTTTTTCCCTAGGGGCAAAAAGGGGTTTTGTCAGGAGGGAGGAAAAAAAATTATGACCACATTTTCCGTTACTCAAACCCATTTTTTTGAAAAATACTTCTCGATTTTTTTTTTTTTTTTTTTTGAAAAATATTCCCGCCCACTATTTTCTAAATTATTTCCTCATTTCTCTTTAGGGAGGAATCTGACGGACAGTCGTATCAAAAGTTAGTCCAATGCATTATAATTTCGTAATTTAAGGGAAAAAACACGAATTAAATTTTAATTTCGTAATTTAAGGAAAAAAACACGAATTAAATTTTAATTTCCTTATTCAAGGGAAAAAACACGAATTAAATTTTAATTTCGTAATTTAAGGGAAAAACAAGAATTAAATTTTAATTTCCTAATTTAAGGGAAAAAACACGAATTAAATTTTAATTTCGTAATTTAAGGGAAAAAACACGAGTTAAATTTTAAATTCGTGCGGTGGAAAGGCGAAGAATTTATTTTTGAATACTTTACAGTTATAGAACGATTGAAAGTTGCTGAATAAAAATTATACAATTTTGTCAATAAGAAACATTTGTTAAATTTTAGCTTGTTTTTCTTAATTCACTTATTACTGACAAAAATTTATAATTTTTATTCAAATGTAACTTTAAAGTTTCTAAAATGTGGAAAAATAAATTCCTTAAGCTTCTACCAGAAGGAATTTGAAATTTGATTTGAAATTTAAAATAAACAGGAAATTATTTTGACTAACTTTTATTCCGATTGTTTGTCGGATTTTTTTTTAAATGCGAGGTGATTGAGTTTAATATTTAATTTCCAACAAGCAAAAACATTGAATTTATTTACTTTTTAAATAAATCGGGGTTGCTGCGCAAAAATTCAACGGAGTGATTTTTTCAAACAATTTTATTTTTTCCTTTAGGACAAATTTTAAATTCGTCTTGGTAGAAAGGCGAAGAATTTAATTTTGAGTATTTAAAACGATTAAAATGTTGCTGAAAAAAATTACAATTTTGTCAATAAGAACAATTTGTTAAATTATAGTTAAATTTGTTCAATTTTAGTTGAATTTTTTAAATTATAGTTAAATTTGTTAAATTTTAGTTGAATTTTTTAAATTATAGTTAAATTTGTTAAATTTTAGATTAAGTTACTCAATTAATTTGTTATCGACAAAAAAATCATCATTTTTATTCAAATATAACTTTAAAATGTCCAAAATGTGGAAAATTAAATTCCTTACGTCTCTACCAAAAGGAATTAGAAATTTAATTTGACTAAAAAACGAAATTATGACATTTAACTAATTTTTGTTTTGATTGTTATTAAATTTTTTGTAAATAATTGAAAATTTTTGTCAAGAATTTCGATTAAAATTTTTCGAAAATAATATGTTTCTAAAGTTGCGAACGATCAAATGAACGACAATATTTTTTTACTTCTTCTAATTTTGCATTTCTGTAAAAAAAAATTATTTTTAGATTGAAATAAATTAATTCCAAACTAAATATTGGTGAATTTTAATTATTTTTCCTTTTTGGACAGTAATTTTTAAAATCATTAAATGTGAAAAAAATTTCGTTTATATTTGAACGTTTGAAACTTTAGCCACATGAAAATAATTGAATTTCGGAAGGGCTTTAACAGAAATAAAAAAAACAATTTGATATATGAATTAGGAAAAAATAAAATTGATTTAGATGGAATAAAATAAAAGAAAAGAAAATTTAAAATATTTTAAAAATATAAATTCAAAAAAATCAAGGATTAATTACGATAAAAAAATTATAGGCATCTTCTTTGTAATCTATCATGCGCAATTTTCCATGAATTGATTAAAACTTTTTTTTACGCGGGGGAGTGAAAAAAAAAGTTGGTTAAAATTTAAAAAAGTTAAAGAATTTGTAACAGCAGGTTTTATGCACGTTCCATTACAAGTTTCATAAAAGTTTTGAAATTTTCTTCTTCTTTTTCTATATATATATATTTTTTTTCCTCTGCCTTTTGTTCTTCGTTTTCTCCTTCTTCTTCTTCTTTTTCTTTTGATTTTTTTTTCTTGTTCGAAGATAGAAATAAATGAAAGTAAAATGAATAAAGTTTTATAAACAAAAATTGGGTTAAACATAGGTCTGTCAGACTCTATATCTTCAATATCGTATATATAATATACGTGCCCTATTTACCGGTTCGTGGTAGTTCGTGACTGCGAACAGGAAAGTGGACGATCCGTGTAAGATTAAAGGAGCTTGAACAACGAACACTGAATACTAATAAGCTTCACGATTTAAAATGCTCTATTTTTCTCACTTATAAAGTGGCCACACGGAATGTTTAACAGTCAATTATTTTCAATTTCAATTGAATAAATATTCTCCAATCTTGTTGTTTGTACACTGTGAAATTTGAATCGCAGTTCAAAAATTGTACCAGTAAATTTTTTTTTACTAATTCAATTAATCGAGTTTCTAATTTTTCAGTTATTTCTTTCTTTACTGAAAATCAGTTATTTTTAACTGATTCAGAAGCAGTCTCTATTTAAAATTATGTAGTAATTTTCTAAAATTTATAATTATATAATAAATTTTTGCAAATTCAAATTTTGAATGTAGAGGAAACAAAACAAAAATTTTCTACTCGCTATTTAGTGATGCGCTAAATTCCACACCAAAAGAAAGAAAATAATTTTTCGCTTCTTGAAGAATGAAAACTGAAAAATAAGAAATAAAACTATATAATTACATACGAATGAGATAATTTCTCACTTGATTTGTTTTTTGGTGCGGTATGGGAGAGCAAATTTTTTCTAATAAATCTTTTTCAAGGGTGTAAAAGCGCATTTCCATAAAGAAAAGCTATTCTTTTGAACATATATACTTTTGCATACAAAACAAGGTAATTTCTTCTTTTTCATATATACGAGAGTGAAATACATACATATTGCATCGGAATAAAGAAAAATCCTGGAAATACGCAATTTCAGTGCAAAAAGATTTCAAAAGTTCTCTTTGGGCCAAATCTATATTCTTATTGAAGAAAAAAACACCTGCGTGTATTTAATTTTTTTTTCTTTTCGTAATTTTCTTTTCTTAAACTCATGAGAATAGTGGAAAAATATTTTCTACAAATTTTCCATTCGTATTTTATATTAATAATTTTTGTGTTCTCTCTTGAAAGAAGGTAAAAATATATTTTCAAATATATATATTCAATGCGATTTTCAATATCAAATATATGCTTTTAATAAAATTTTCTAAAAGAATTGAATTATTCGAAGAAAAAAATTTAACATAATCCTTATTATTAAAGAAAAAAATTTAATATTATTTTCACGAATAATAAAAATTCCCCAAGAATTAAATTGTTTATAAAGTTTTTCTAAATTTCTTCACAACAATTATTAAATTATTTTCGTGAATAATACAATTTTTTTTACCAGGGATGTAATTATTTACAAAGATAATAAAATTCCTTGCTAAAATTTGAATCATATTTAAAATATTAAAAATTCTCTTTTGATAATAAGTTTCTGCATTTGACTTCTCAAAAGTTCAAATTTTGTTTATCAAAACTTCTATAAATCCACCATTGTTATACCTAATTAATTTAACAGATAAAATAATAAAAATTTACCAAATTGCGCAGAACAATTTTAATTATTAAAATTTTTTAAAAAACGAAGTATTCTTTAACAAATTTTTAATGAAATGAATTCAAAACTAAAATGTTGTAAAACAAAAATAAAATAAAAAAAGAAATATACATCAAACAACAATTGGATAATAAAATAATTTGTAGTCAAAAAAATTATTTTCTCGTGCGGAAAATTTATCCCTATTATTATTATTATATAATTAGTAAAATTAATTACAAAATGAATATTGAAATTTGAAGATGAAAAAAAATTGAAAAGTAGAAAAGCACTGGGGAAAGGAGCGAGCAAATGCGATGACTAAAATTTCCGTTCTCATCTACTTTGTCCCAATAAAACATGTATTGTTTAGAGTCGTAGTAGAACTAATGACAACAATCAAACGGTTGATTCGAATGATTCTCATTTATAAATGAAGTATTATTTGATACACATTGAAATTTTGAATGTACGTCATTGACTGTATATGTTGAGTTAGGAAATTACAATGGCACTTGGTTTTCGGAACCTGCGAAGCAAAAGCTTTGCTGATACTCGTAATTAATTAATAACGTTTATTTGGTGATTCTGAATGGTTCAAGTTGCATGCTTTGTGAACCCTAATTCTATTTCACTGAAAGAGAGAGAGAGAGAGAGAGAGAGAGAGAGAGAAAGTCATAATAACTCGACGCAGTCAGTGGAATTATTAAGTGTTGTCGCGTCAAGCAAATCTTTACAGCAACATATATTTATTATAAATGTTTAATGAACCTTCAAAATTCCTGTTTACATTTTTCTCTATATATGTTTGTGCATACCAGAGGGCAATGAAAAATGCAAAATTCAAGGGGTAACCAATTCTATTGATCACAACTTTTATGTATATATATTTCAGAGAATTATTCTAAACAAATAAATGTTCTGTCTCAAAATGACTATTTTTATGAGTTTTCCCAGATCAAAAAATATATTTATTATTTATCAATGAAAAGAAAGAATGTTTTTTCAAACAAATAATTTTTTTTGCTCCAAAATGACTCATTTACAAATTTTTTCTGGATAATAAAAATATTTATTACTATAGTAAATAGAAGGAAAAAATATTTTTCCAAATAAATACATTTTTGGCTCGAAATATATATATTTTTTCTTGATAAGACAAATATTTATTATTAATAAATAAGAGAAAAAAAATTTTTCAAAACGCAATAATTGCCTAAATATTTTTCTAAAAACAAATTTTCGTCTTAAAAAACGTATTGTTGGTAAATAAAAGAGAATAACTACTGTATAAATTATTAAATTTATATAAATTTTATTTAAATCTTTTGATTTCAAAATTCTTTTCGCAAATTTTCCTCGACAGAAACAAAATTTATTATATTAATAAATAGAAGAGAAAATGCTTTTCTCAATTATATTTATAATCAATAAATAGAGGAAAAAATTAATTATCCGACTTTTCATTATGCCACACACATACCAAAAAATATTTCACTCCCCCGTATAGATCGAAATTCCACTCATTGAAGAATTGAAATAAATTACACTCAGAATGCGACAATTTTTCAAATTATGTCAAAAATGTTCAAAATATATATTTTGTTTGTATCGAATTTTTAGATTACAGAGAGAAAAAAAATGAAGAATATAAAAATAGAAAAAGAAAAACTTTATTTCAATAGAAAATGATGCACATTAGGGATCCTTAGTGTATCAAAATATAAAAGCGAAAATTTTGTCCTTTTTATATCAAATATGAATTCTACGAAAAATAAAAAAATTTCAATTGAATAAATCTCAATTTGTCTCGAATAAAAAATCCCATTAGATTCATCTTTCTCGGTTCATTGGAGAATGTGTGAAGTTTTTACTACTTGAGAATTTTTCATTTTTTTTTTCATAAAAGGTGTGTGTGTGTGTGTGTGTCCTTTATCGAATTCGGTAGGTTAATTCTATATATATCCTTTTTGGCCTCTTCACATGTTTTGTAGGCGGTTTTTCCTTAAAAATTAAACGCGCGTCATTGAACGAAAAAGAGTGTCATTGTGAAAAAGAGTGATGCATCGTCACTATTCCCTGCCATCTTTTTTTTTCCTTCTTCTTCTTTTTTTTTTGACTCCCCTTGTTACACAATACAAAGAATTTATATAAACTATGACTGACTGACCTTTAAGGATATCCTCAGATATTCATTTCATCAATGAGTGTTAGAAAAAGATGAAAAAAAAAGAAAAAGAAGAAGAAGAAGTAGAAGTTTCGAGTAGATTTTCTTCGAGTTTTCGATGGAGGAGGCGGAAATCTTTGCGGCAACCGCATGAAATTTGTGTGTGCACGAGTCTAAATTCTTTTGTTGAGGGAAAAAGTGTATACGTCTAACATTTTTTTGCCCTTTAAATATTCTCGATATATAATACCGTGAAACGATCCATAATGGCGGATGTTGCGCCATTGTCGTCAGAGCGAGAAAAACGGTTTCAACTTTCGAGTGCCCGCACCCCGTGTGTGTAAGAGGCCTGTTTTCAAGTAGTTCGCTTGTCGCTGCTACCTTTTTACGGTTTTGATTGAGCGCCTCTTCAATGCGCATATCAAATCAAATGAATTAACGGCGAAAAAAACACTTATTGTATTTATATACGTACAGCGGGAATTATTGTCAAAAAATTTTCAGTTTCGCACAGTTGCGCTCTCTTATAATGCGGAGAACATTTCTTATACATATAATATATCAGCGAAAAAGGGGAGAATCCACAAAAAAACCACATAATAATAATAATAAATTTTCTCAAATCCACCCCTAAATCATATAATCTTTTTTGAAATATACTAACCGAAACTTGTTTTCTCTTCAAAAAATATTGCAATAACTCTTGCGCTCTTTTCTCTTTCTTTTTCCACTGCTTTCATTTTTAATGTCGAATATATCGGTTTTATAACAAAAAATTAAAAAAAGAATACAAAAAAAATCGTTTTCTTAATTTTCTTTTAGTGAAAGAGAGTTGTTCCTAAATTTTTTAATACACGGGAAAAACGTAAGCAATTTTTTAGATATATACTATTTTCCAAAGAAATATTTACTATACGTTCGATTTCTTCTATTTATCAAAAAAAAAAAAAAAATTTCCTTTAAATTAAAAAAATTCGACAATAGATAATTTAATATAGGTGAATGAAAAATATTTGTTCTTCTATTTATTAATAACAAATATTTGTCTAGTATCAAGAAAAAAAAATATATTTCGAGCCAGAAATGTATTTATTTGGAAAAATATTTTTTTCTTCTATTTACTATAGTAATAAATATTTTTATTATCCAGAAAAAATTTGTAAAAAGTGTCATTTTGGAGCAAAAGATTCATTTGTTTGGAAAAATATTTTTTCTCTCCATTTATAAATAATGAATATATTTTTTCATTTGGGAAAATACATAAAAAGAAGTCATTTTGGAGCAAAAAATCCATTTGTTTAGAACAATATTCCTTCTTCTATTTATTAAATATAATGATAAATATAATTTTTTGAGAAAGGAAAATTAAAAAAAAGAGTCATTTTGGAGCAAAAAAGAAAAAATATTTCCTTAGAATACGATTTTTTCTTCTATTTACTAACAATAATTTATTAACAATAAATTTCTTTTTCATCAAGAAAATTAAAAAATCTATTTCATTTTGCTTAGAAGAATATTGTAAATTTTTTGACAATAAAAATAATGTTGCGAACTCGACTGGAGTCAATTATTTTGATTGTCTTATACAAAAAAGACAGGTGTAAAGCGCATCTCTCTTGGGTGTATGTTTCTGGTCTAGGTGTTCAAATTTATAATATGTGTAATCTATGTTAGACCGTGAAATATAAACGTTAAATGCACCTGTGTCTAAACCGTAACCGTCCAATTCACTGACGGACACTTTCAGGAAATTGGATGGAAGGTGTTGCTTTTAGTTCGCAATCTAAATCAAAACTTAGTCAGGCGTGTAGCACAATCATCCGCAAATATAGACAAAAAAAAATTAAAAGTTGATATTCTAAACTGAAAAATTTCGCCTTTTTATATTCTCATTATTTTCACTATAAACCATAATTGGAAATTTTATATTCTATATTATTTTTTTCTGAATTAATAATACAAACGAATGATTACACACACATATATTCAAAGAGAAAAATACTTCCTCTATTTATGAGGAAGCAATAAAACGAATGAAAAATTAAATGCAAAAAAAATACAAAATTAAATGCAAAAAAAATACAAGATTAAATGCAAAAAAAAATACAAAGTAAAATGAAATATAAAAGAAAGGAATAAAAGAAAAAAATATAAACAAAATTAAATAATAAAAAAGTGGTGATTGTGTAAATAAATAAAACAAGAAAATTGAAGAATAAATTAAAAGAATGAAATAGAAAAAAAGAATATAGACTATAGAAAAAGAGGCGAAAAGAAGAGAAGATACGAAACAACAAAATAAAGAATAGAATAAAAAAATTGAAATCAAAAAATAAAATAAAAAAGCTAGTAAAAAAAATAAAATAGAAAATAAAATGAAAGGATATATATAAAAAAGAAATTTTCCACCATTGTCATTCCATTATTATTCAATTTTTGTTCCATTTTCATTTTACCTTAAATCCTCGTTATTATACACACAATGTAAAAGTTTCTATCAAAATAACGTTCGAGGCAAAATTGATGATTGAAAGATAATACTCGAAATTGCTCGAAAAATGAAGAAAATTCTATTTTTCCCCCCGGAATATTTCAAAATAAAATATAAATTCCCATTCATGATGAATTATTCTCATTGTTTTGTAAAGTAAAGATAATTACTCATTTAAAAAGTCGCTGTTAATATTCCACACTCATTAAATAACAACTTCAATGATGGTAATTATTAATTTCACAATTTCAATTCTTTCAATAATGTCTATTTATAAGGTTTTAACAATCGTAATTAAAATAATTGCGTAAAGAAAATTACTCTTTTTTAAATTTATAATAAAAATAAATTCAAAGCTTCAGATAATATAATTTGTTACATATTTAGTTTCTATACTCGATTTTTTAAATTCATTTTTAAATAAAATTTCACTTAAATTGAATTTGATTGATAATAAACATTTATTAATTTTTATTAAAATTTATTAATAAAAAAGTAAATAATTACAAACGAATAATAATTAAACACTTATCAATGAATAAATAAATGAAAAACTATTTAATAAATATTTACTTATAGTAAATTACAAAATAAAAAGAATACTGAAATGAAAAAAAAGTTCCACCGATTATAAATTGTGTTTGCATTTTGTTTGGTTTGATTTTAATAGACTTGCAACATTAGTTATTAAAAACAGAAAAAAAATGTTTCAGTAAAATTGTAAATTATAGGTGTTATTAGATCTGATAAAAAAACGCAGGTATAAGCACGTGCGATGTTCAAACTATAATAACGTGAAACTTTTTAAACTCCCCATATATACACTTTTAGCCGGATTGGAGGATCTATTTGATTTTGATCGATCGATGACGTTGTGAAAATTTTCAAGAAATATTCTTTAAAGAAAGCAGAACAATGAAACTAAAAAAAAAAATTTACAATGATCTTCAAAAAACATATGTTACTTTTTCAATGTTCAATTATTGTTAACGAAATTTTCCCTTCACGCACATAGGAAAAAATCTCTTTTTAATTTCCATTAAAAATGAAATCAAATAGAATATATCCGCGCAATGATCAAATTGAACGTTAACGAAATTTTCTCTCATTCATACATGGAAAAAAATGCTCTTTTTTAATTTTCATTTTAAAAAGAGTGAATAGAGAAAAAAAACTAATATATCCGAGAACAATAATAATAATAATAATAATAATAATAATAAAAAGAGTGAATTTTAATAAAGAGAAATTAGGTATACAGAAAAAAATTCCCAATATAAACTGCGAAAAAGGAGAAAAAGTTTTTAATGATCTACAAAATTTTTTAGAATTTAATTTTTACAAAACCAAAAAAAAGTAAATATACGTTAGTATCAAAAAAATATTTTTATTCTATAAATAAATAAAAACAAAATTTTTGTGCATTTAAAAATTGTTTAAAAGTGGAAAATTTTTCCCCGTGTATTTTTCATTCAAATTACCAAAAAAAGGTTTTTCGGTTCATTTTTAATCTAAATGAAGGAAGAAAAGTTTAAATAAAAAAAATGTTTTTAATCCAAATGGATAAAAAAAATCGTTTATCTGTATAATTATTTTAAATACAGATAATTAAACAAAATTTATCCATATATTAATTGTTTTCTAAACGAATAAAAAAACGAATTAAAAAAAATTATTCCAAATATATTTTTAGTTCAAATGGATAAAAAACAATTCATTCAAATATAGATCTATTAAAATTTCTTCTTTATTTCTATGATGAAAGAAGTATATTCACATAAATTTTTAATCCGTTTGGATAAAAAAAAATTTTCTGTATATTTAAATAAATTATCGTTAACTAATTAATAATACAAAAAATTTTATTTTAAAATACTTTTAATTCAAAAAGGATAAAAAAATGTAATATAGAATAATTTTAATCCAATTCGATAAAAAAATTGATTAAATGGATAATGAAAGTTTATTTAATTCAAATGGATAAAAATAAAAATAGATATAAATCAATTTCAAATCCAATTGAATAACAAAAGTTGAGGTGAAATATTTTTTTAATTCAAGATCATACAAGAATTCATTAAATGGATTTAAAAAATTGTGTTTAAATAAATTTTTCATCCAACTTTGGTTAAAATACGTTTCTAATCAAAATGAACAAAAAAAAGTTCATTTAAAATATTTTTTTAATCCAAATGGACAAAAAAACGTTTATCCGTAAATTGAATGTTTATTTGAAATATTTTTTAATCCAAATGGATAAAAAAAACGTTTATCAGTTAATTTTTAATCTAAAAGAAGAAGAAAATTCACGCAAAATATATTTTTAATCCAAATGGCTAAAAAAAAGTTTATCCGCATAATTTTTAATCCAAGTGGACAATAATAAATGATTTTCACGTAATTCTTAATCCAAATGGCAAAAAAAAACGAGTTGCATTATTTTTCTTCAGTTAAAATTATTATATAAACAGAAGAAAGAATGAAAAATAAAGGAAAGGAATTGTAGTCATGAGATTATTTTCTCTCTCTCTCTCTCTCTCTATGTACGATTTTCATTCTTCTTTATTGAACATTATTCCGCGTGTCTATTAAAAATTATTCCAGCTAGAAAATCCAAAAGGTTGTTCAATTAACAAAAGATCCGTTTATATCGACGCGTCACGTGTCCTTCGATTCAATCATATGTCGAGGGCGGATTACCTTGGCAGGTGTCGATGTTGGAAAAAGGGCCGAGAGCGGCGCGTTAACCCGGAAAATTAAGTTTCCCGAGTGATGCACGCGCTCACACACATACACATTTCCTTGTCAGGAATTCTACTCTCTCTCTCTCTCTCTCTCATCTCTCACACAATTTCCATTACAAAGCTCTAACAGAACGTTTTTCCATGTCAATTTATTTTCAAGAGTTTGGACCGAAGAAGAAAAAAAAATGGGCGCAACTTTTTACGCGATCTTTAAGCAATGATTAGATGGACTCGAATCGATAAGGGAGAAAAAGGCACTAAGTGATATCTTCTCCTCGCATAAGTTCCATTGTAGCTTGATGGTTTTTTGAAGGACATTTAAGGTAATCCACAACCAGATCAGAGATAAAGTTGGGTTAAATAAGGATTAGCAAGATGACTTGGCGGATCATCTCTCTCTCTCACTCTCTCTCTCTCTCTCTCAGTTTCAATATCTTTCGAACAGGTTGTACAGTCCTTATAGCGACGATCGTATATTTATTTTAATTTCCTGATGACCTGAATCTTTTAAAGTTTCGTCACTCATTAGTGCGCGTTTATCTCCTCGAGTAGGTACATATATGCGTGCAACCACAGGTTTTTAGGTGAAAAGTGCTTTTAATTTTTAAAAGGACATTCCTATTCTTCAGGCAGAATTTCTTTTAGATTTGCTTCAAAATATTTGATTTTTTTTCCAAGCGAGATAAAATTATTTGAGGAATGTTGAAAATTTGATGCGAGATAAAAATTTATTCTATAATTATACACATGGAGAGAGATCTTTTATTTAAAACGCAAAAAAATTTGTTTCACTTTCAAGAAACATATTTGTCTCAAACAAACAAGCAAACAAAATTATACGATTTAAAGGAAAAATATTTAACTCCGAATATTTGTCAATTTTTTTTTATTTGCATTTAATTCTCGATTCACGGATGCTTTTTTTTGAAGAATAATAACTAATTATTAAAAAATTTAAAAATAAAATTGTTAATAATTAATTAATAATTAAGGATTAATAATTATTAATTAATAATTACTCGAAGAAAGATGTATTCGACAATAGCAAACGGGATTTAATAGTCTAAATTACAATAATTGATACACTATATATAATGAGTGTAATAAAATTTTTTTCCAAAATCAACGACAATAGAAAAAAAAAAATTTGCGCCTTCTGGCAGTCTTTCTTCTTTGTATTTTGAAATTGACATGAATTAGAGAAACAACTGACAAATAATTAATACCTTACATTTGTTTGAAACGAGTTCTCACTCCTGAAATTAAGCATTTGACTCAATTGGTCACGGTGTAAAATAAAATTAGCATAAACATAAGAGGAAACGATTTTTTATGATCGTTTAACACATCGTCCCTTGAGTGTATTCTATTGTATTATTCCTGCGTTATCTGCCGGGTCACAGGCGTTGGATGAATATCCATTGTTAAGGGACTGAAAATTTTATGCAAATTCCTCATTAACGATCCGGGTACTTGTACTCGCAGCACGAAGATGTCCAACGAGACACACGAAAATATAAATGGCCATATAGTCGAGGGTCGGGATAAAATATATTATATATATACTCTCAAAATCTCTGAAAATGATACATTGCATCACATTTATTCAGTAGAAAAATTTTGTCGAAAGAAAATTTTTTCCGACAAGTTTTTCAAATATACGAAAATACGAATTTTGTTTTTTTAATTTTATAAGAGTTTTGTGAACTTTTAATAAAGTGGAAATAAAAATTTATTGAAGTATTAAAGTAGAGGTAAAAAAAGGGAATTTGTTTGTAAATTGATATTGAATAAAGTGTGTATATAACGAATTTATGTCTTCAAGAGAAAAAGATGGAAATTAAAGTATAAAAGGGAAAATCATCTTTCTTTCTTTCTCCGTTTATAATTTTTCATTTAAAAAAAAAATGTGGGTTTTACAAGCGGCTGTTGCGTTTTAAATTAATGTAAACAAGTACACGTCATTAGGTTTAAATTAAGCTTCACTTGTTTGTAAAGAAAAAGTGTATTCAAAGTTTATTTAAAATACAATTATCAAAGGAATCGCGGAAGCTCGGATTATACTTAAACTTTTTCGTTTTTATTCTTAATATAGAGACTTTTTCTCAAAAAAAAATTATACACGTATTTTATTAATTTTTTTTTTCATTTTACAATCATATTGTAATTTTATAAACATTTTCTATTAATTACTAAATTTTTTTCAATTGAACATTATTGTATTTTGTTACAAATATGTTTGGAAGAAAAAAAGTCTCAATTTTGCCTAATTTCCCTGACAAAACCTTTTTTCCTAAATCCACAAAAAAATGCACTTTAACAGAAATAAATTTGTCTTTCCGACGTAAACATCATTTACGCATTCATATCTTCTTCATTAAAAATAGTTTTAGAAAAACATTAGTGAAACTTTATCTTTCGAAAAAAGAGATAAATATGCGCACTTAATCCTTTTACCAAACTTTTGACGTTTGAACAGGAAAAATTCTTCTGAATTTCCCGAGGAGGAAGAAAAGCATTTTTGAATCACATAATATTTGATTGAGACTAAATACAAAAAATATATTCTAAATTTTCGAATGTCAAAAATTGTTTAAAAATAGGAATAATATATTAATATGGAATGTATATTAATTGTATACCTGGTGTAACCACTTAAAATCTCGAGTGTCAAAAATTCCATGACAAAGTATATATATATATAGAGTGAAGCTGACATACCAAAATGTCTGACAGGATTTTTATCATCAGCACCAATCTGACATTAAAAGCTTCGAAAAAAAGAAGGACGAACCACAGGCCTATTAGAACAAAAGATTTTAACACTCAGTTATTTCAGGTTGACGAATTTTTTCTTCACCTCAATTTTTTTCTCACATAAATTACATATATATTCTTCAAATTTATATAATCTTTTAATTGCTACCAAAACAAGACGAAAAAACAGAATTTTTCGAAAATGGGTAAAAAAATGTATATATTGATAAAATCATTTTTTGCAGCAGTTCGTCTATTTTTTGTGGGAGCATTATTTTTTCTCCTGACAAAAATTATTTCTAATATAAAAAAACAGAATATTTTGAAAATGAATTATGAATTCTGATAAAATCATTTTTTGCAGTATAGTTCCTCTATTTTTTTGTGTGGAAACATTGTTTTTTTCTCCTAATAAATAACAGAAATCAGAGTGATTTTTTTATGTAAAATTATAAACGGGGAGTTTATTATTAAAAAATAACAATGTGAATAAAAGTGTTTCAAAATAAGTAAAAATTATTATTGTCTCCTTTGATTATCTTTTTTCTTCTACAGACTTAATAAGAAGGAAAAAGTGTTTTTTTGCCCTATAATAGAAAACACTTTGCTGCATATAATACATAAAGTATATTTTAACGACAATAATAATAATAGAATAATTTTTCCACGAGTGCAATTTTCAAAGACACTTGTGTGTGTGAGAGAGAGAGAGAGAAAAGAAATGGAAAAGATTTTCGCTCAAACGATGTGGAAATGGTAAAAGATTCATAATAATAATTGGCACAAAGAGGGAGAATTACATTGGCTCCTGTTTTCCTTGAAGTGGATCTTCAATCAAAATGAAAGTAGGAAATATTGTTTCTTAACCTTTTTCTCAAACCCCCTTCTTCTCTATGGTGCAATAAAGAAATGACAAAACAGCAGATTGAAAAACAAAGATGGAGAAGATAAGAGCTTCTTCTTCTTCTTCTTCTTCTTCCTCTTGGTTCCACTGGTAGAAAATTCCTTATTTCCTTTCATTTCAACAAGTATAAGGTGGATTCAAGGAGCAAGAGACGGTTTAATTCAATCGTCTTTTCAGTAAGAAAAGGGAAAGAGAAAGAGAGAGAGAGAGAGAGAGAGAGAGAGAGAGATGCGATCTGCAAGGAAATTACAGCCGAAGGACAAATACTTTGTCAATAGAATTCTAAAACGAGTTGAGAATAATAAATCTTATCAGGACTTAATTTCATTGTACTCCTTTTAATAAGACTCAATCCTCAAGTTCATATCACTTTTTTTCCCGCTATTCATTAATAGTTTAAGTAGTTTTCCTTAGTTATATTCATTACAGTTTGCATTTCAATTGATTTTTCATTAGGAAAACGGTTAATGGAAAAGAAAATTATATCCAAAAGTTTTCAACGAAATTTATTTCTTCATTAAATTTAATTTTTATTGGAAAAATTTTTTATTTACTTGTAACTTTACGAAAATTATTTTCTTCAATTTAATTATTATTTTCTAGAATTTAAAACTAAAATTCTTCTTTTAATCAACAATTACTTTTAATATACTAAATTAGTAACTCAAAAGTGTCGTTGAGAATTATCAAATTAATTTTTTTGGCAATTAAACTTTACACAAAATCTTGATAATTGGCATAAATTCTTCTATTAAATAGATCCGAGAAAATGGAATGTTCAAATAATTTCAAAACAAAATTCAATTAAACTTTTCCCAAAAACAATTTTTTAAATTGTTAAACGAAATATAATTTTCTGTGATGAATTTTATTATTTATGAAAACAATTGAAGTACAGACAAAATTTTATTTATTTAAGAAAATAATAGAATTATTGTGAAAGAAATTTATAAGAAAAAATTGTAAATAATTGAATTTCTCTAGAATTTTTATTATTTATTACTTTTATTGGAACAATTGAATTTCTGCAATAATTTAAAACTTCTCAAAAATTTAATTTTTTATCTGTTTTTAACGAAAATTCTTCTATAAAACCATTTTTTAAATAAATAATTAAATATAATATATTTAAACAAATAAACTAATTTCAAAAGAATTTTATTTATTCAAATTATTCAAAAATCAAAATTATTAAAAATTTCTTATTAAATTCATTACAAATTCGTAGTTTCGAAAAATTCAAATTGAAACCTTTTGAACTTGAAGTATTTCAAAAAATTGTAAACTCTTTAAATTCAATAAATTATGAAATATTGGAAATGTTTAAAAATAAAATTAATGTTCATTAAATAATTTTTTTTATTAAAATTAATGGTAATTTAATAGTTTATGTGGCAAGCAGAAAATACAATAAAATTCAGATTTTTCTTATGAATTTTAAATATTTAATTTTTTCCACTACTTTTAATAAAATTCATTGACTTTTTCCTGTTTTTCCTAACCGCAATTCTATTTTTCTTCATTTTTTTCCTGAATTTCCTGACCGCACTGGCAAACCTATTTTTAAATAAATAATTGCTAGACCGAGATTAGAAATAAAATATTGACCTTAATCTATTTAATAATAATAATAATTTATTAATTATTGTTAAATTATTATTAAATAATCTATTTAAATATATAATGAGAAACTATTATTTAATTTACATATTTTGTTCAGACGCCTCTGAAATGTTGACCGAAATCTCTATACGAGGATTAATAAATAACATTTCCTGAAATTTCCAAAAGTAAAATGAAGAAATTATAAATTTGATTAAATGCAATATTAATAAAGTATTTATGTAACCCCCGGCGCAATTGGTGAATTGAAAGATTCAAGCCATAAAACTGACGATGGCATATAATGTATATCTTGATATTATGCATTAAGTACTTGAGTACACACAGTGGGTATCGGGAATAAAGGTGTATAACAATGAGGCCCCCGGTTTCTTTTTTCTCTTCGTTATTGGTCGACCATTCGCGGGCATTATCTGGTACAAAGACCCTGATCAAACATATGTACCACACTAGTAGACGAGTAGACAACTATATATTGCTTTTCTCACCGTGATACTATAAAGGTTGCTTTTACCGCATGCGATGTTATAATGTTTCATCATGATCTCGTTTACTTAAGGGGTTTTTGTGCCATGGCAATCAGAAACAGGATTTTTTTTCTTCATTTCATCTATAAACTATGTTTCGCGTACAAATATATATATATATATGTAAGCTTATTTCTATACGATGCTTTTTATAATCATTGTGTATGTACATCACGCAGAAATGTTATTATAATCCTATATTCATTCTCATATAATGGAAATGAGAGGAAAAATTACCCCTTTGTGTTTTATGTATAACATCTTTTATGTGATGAGCGAGGCTTATCAATTTGATAACTTTTAAAAATGTATAAAGTCAACTGTGGGGCTGTTATATATATGGTTCGAAAAGAAACAATTTCTTAACTGTACTGAGAAAACGATTTATTTGATTCAAATAGATTTTGTTTAGAAATTAAACTTTAAATATCTTTGCTATATATATAGACAAACATTTTTAAGTTCAATTGAAACATATAGTTTTTAGTTCATTTAAAGAAATAATATATTTAATTGAAACATAAGTTATTGTCGACTATAAATTATTTATAAATCATAATGAACTTTTAAGTTTGAATCAAACATAGTTTTTGTTTAAATCAAAACAAGAAAACATAATTATATTCAAACAAATAGTATTTTTGAATCAAAGCAGCAGATATTTTCTATATTGAGATTAAACTTACATTCTGATTTCAATTGAACAAAATCACTTAAAATAATTTTTGTATTTGAATTAAGTATATAATGTTTTTTCAGTTATGTATTAAATTAAATTCGGAATAAAAAAGATAAGAATTTAATTGAAGCATTTAAAATTTATCAATAATATAATTTATCCAAAATTTGACCAAAAAATATCATTAAAATCGAATCATTGTGTCTATTAAACAAATTAACTGTAAAATATTTTTTTTTCCTTTTTTCCTTCTCTTAAAAATTTGAAAAGAAATTCTACTTTAAATTAATTATTTTCAATAATTTGTGAAAAAGTTCTTTTTGGAGAATTTCAAATCCATTTGTTTACCATTCAATTTTACGTGAAATTTCGATTATTCGGAAATTCTTTAAATTATATTAGAAAATAAAATCAGAAAATAGTTTTTTAAAAAAATCCAATTAAACTTTTTGAAAAAAATTAATTCGACAGAATTGTTATATATAGTTAAGAAAAATTCAAATATTTTCAAAGATTTCATTTTGCAACCTTTTCAAAATTCAATTGTTTAATTTAATATTAAATTATAATTTAAAATTTCAATTAAATTTTATCTCTAAATCAATCATTATTAAAAAAAATTCTACGAGAATTTGAATTATTAAAATCTTATATAGTAATCTGCGTTCTTTAAAATTATTAATTTAATTTCATTCAAAATTGAAATTTTACAAAATTTTAAAATTGTAATAAGATAACAAGTATGGTAGTTATTTTCTCTACCGAAAATAATTTTTTAAATTTTTTATGTAGAATTTTTAGCTAGAATTTTATACTTTAATCAATTATTTTTAATAATTTTTGAAAAAGTTCTTTTTGGAGAATTTCAAATCCATTTGTTTACCATTCAATTTTACGTGAAATTTCAATTATTCGGAAATTCTTTAATTAAATATGTATTAGAAAATAAAAGCTTTAAATAATTTAAGAAAAAAATTTTTTGAATATACTTTTGAAAGTAATTGATTATTATACTTTTGAAAATAATTGAATTTCTGGAATTTTTCATATCATCTCAAAAATCAATTTTTTAGTGTTTTTTTTACTAAGGTTCTTTTATGAATCAACTATTTTTTCTAAGTAACTAAATATTTATAAAATTGAACTAATTTCAGAAGCATTTGAGTTATTAAAATTTTTCAAAAATCAAAGCAGTTAAAATTTTTTAATTAAATTCAATCAAAAATGAAATTTTACAAAATTGTAAATTAAAACCTTTGCGGAAGTACAAAATTTGTAAACGCATCTCTTTTAAAATTGAATTATTAAAAAATACTAGAACTAAAAATAGTCTATAGCTATAATTAAACTTGTATTCTAAAGGGTGAAAAATTGTTCAATTTTTAATATAAAAATGCCTTTTTCCCCCCTATGTTATTTTTACCCCACTTTACTCTATTTAAATTGAATATTGACCATAATAAAAATTCCCGAAAATTTTGGTATTAAAATAAGAAAAAAATGTAGGTATATATAGATTCTTTTGTGAATCCCAAATATAGAACGAAATCTCATAAAATTCAATTCCTATGTTATATATCAAGGATTAAAGTAATAAATAAGAGACGATTTGAAATGAAAAAGAATCATGTGTGTTAATAATTTGAACGTAGGGTCATCACGTGACCCCTCCTCAAGAGCAGTATAGGAATAATGTCACGCCTATTCAAATATAGAAAATCTGCCAGGTGTCCACTTTTCCACTAGAAATATATATAAGTTATTTTCAGGTCAGTTTTCTGACCGTAGATCTATTAATGCCATTTGAATTTCTCCTGACCATGACTTTTTTTTCATGGTGTGTTTCGAGTCTTTTTTTTTCACCTTGCTGAAGAGTCATCTTTTCTATATAATACATCTAATATCTACCTATATATATATATGTGTGTGTGTGTGAATGATGATTTTCAGATACAAAAGTGAATTCTCCGCTATATAATATTGCCAATAGTCATTTCCTTCTTTTCTGACAAATTTGAGAAAGACGAGCAAAGTGGTCATTCGGAAGGGACAACAAATTTTAGAGCGTCTTTTCCTTTTTATAAAGGTTGCGGACCACCGACAGCGTTGTGACTCGCGAGCCAAAACCGCATGATTGTTGTTATTCGTATTCATTTCATTTTAATTTAGTCAACTCTTGACAAATTGTTTATTTACCTGGAAATTTCTTTCTTTTCTCTTTGTTTTCACACAAAAGATTTGTTATAACAAGTAATTTTTGCGCGGGGACAATTTTTCAAATATTGTAGAGGGCGAAAGGAAGCGAAATTGTCGTGACAAATATTTCCTGAGAAATAAATAATTACCTCGTCGTAATAAATATTTTTTCTCTGCTTAATTTTTTTAACCATTCTATCATTGTCAATATTATTGTTCATGATTATCATAATTTAGTTATTATATTTTAGTTATTTAATTTAATTTTAGTTTATCATCAATTCTATAGTATTTTTTAATAACTAATTATTAATATAAATCCATAATTGCAACAATGTAATACAATCATAATTATTATTCATAATAATTGATCTTCTCATTATTGATTATTATTCGTTATTATTAATAGTTTACGTTTATTCATCATTTTTAAGAGTTTATTCATCATTATTAATGGCTTATTCAACATTTTTAATGGTTTATTCGACATTATTAATAATTTATTCATCATTATTAATGGTTTATTCGTCACTATTAATAAATATAACAAATGTTGCGCGCGAAACGTGAAATTCAATTTATTGTAATGCAAATTACAAAATTTTTTATATCCAAATACTTCAATTATTCGAAAAATTCATAATCAAAATTTTAAAAATCACTTAAGTAAATATTTAATTATTGTTCATATTTTCATAAATAGTAAAATTCTTCGCAAAAATTAAATTATTTCTAACATAAATAATAAAATTTTTCACAGAAATTCAATTATATTCAATAAACAATTTTAATAAACTTGAACAATAAAGCATTGGCTTATAATTTTTACCACAATCGACTATTTTAAAAACTTGAAAGAATATCTTCATAAAATTCACAATTACTTTTAAAATTTTCAATTAAAATTATTGATGAAAGCAGATTATTTAAAACAATTTAAAGAAATTTTTTTCAAAATAATTTAGTCAGGAATTTGAAAGTTTTTAATAAAATTCTCTTCGAGAATTCAATTATTTTCAAAATATTTATTTAAAATTATTTATGAAAACAGAATTATTTAAAAACAAATCAAAGAAATTCTTCTCAAAAGAATTTAATTAGGAATTCGAAAGTTTTTAATAAAATTCTGCTCGAGAATTTTCGAAAATATTTAATAAAAGTTTTCGATTCAAATAAAAATTCGATCCAAAAAATTCTTTCACAACATTCAATTATTTAAAAAAAATTATGTAAAAATTGTTTAAAACAATTTAATTATTTTTATAAACTTTAAGAAAAAAATTTTATTGAATAAAAAGAAAAAAAGCCATGAATTTGTTTTCTATATTTTCAAAAATAAAAGCAATTTTTTTTTTGTAAATCGTGTTTAATTATCTTTCATGAGAGAGAAATGTATGCGAGAAGAAACAAATTTCAACATCAAACTCTGCACCATCAACGCAGTGAAATTCGTTTTCGCGAGTTAAAATTTACTAAAGGAAATTGATGATCAAGGTTTTGGCTACATACGCTTTCAAACTTTAAAACAAAAAGCAAAAGGAGAAAAATAAATATTTGCGCATTAAAAAAAATTCTCCCCTCTTCTCATAATTTTTTTCTCTAAAAAAAAAAAAATTTTGTTTACATTTTTTTTTACTCTTGAAATATAAGAAAAATAATTTTTTGCTCTAATTTCCTTTTAATTGCTTTTGGTGACTATTAAAACATAATTTCGGTTACGTTTGCGGTCTTTTTGTAATTGGGTTAACAGCTTGACACGATAATTTTACATTACTCGTTACACTGAGAATTTATCTACCTGGTAGTTGGAGTGACTAATTGATTAAATTTACGAAGTTGAATTTATGATCCCTTTTGCAGCTGTGGAAATTTCTGACCTCTATCTCTATCTCTCTCACTCTCTCTCTCTTTTTCGCGTTCACTATATAACTACTGTGTGTATATATATAGTACTGTTACAACTTTACATAAAGAGAAAACTTGACAAAATGCTTTTATAATTCGACACGGTGAATTTTCGAAATATTCACTCAATGCGATTTCATGGCCCTTGACACAAGGGCTTTTTTCAAAACTAGAAGTGAGGCAAGTTTAAGTGTATGCTTCAATAGATCAATAAAAATCGAATACATCAAAAGTTTATTTACAACAATGAAAAATAGTTATTTGTTACTTTAACAAATGACAATTCTTGTTGTAAAAATTATTGTCATTAGAAAAAATTATTAAAAATTATTCTTACAAAAATTATTCTTATAAAAAATTATTCTTCTGAAAAATTATTCTTTTCAAAAGTTATTCTTCTATAAAAAATTATTCTCAATGAAAAAAAGTTATTATTACATTAAGTTATTATTATTTGTTCCCAAAAAACATGTCCAAAAACAATTTCCCAAAAAATATTTTTTAATAAAATACAAATTATAACGGAAGTCATAGAAATATCGACGTTCGCTTGAAAATGTATATTCAAAACGATATGGGACATAAATTAATTACCAATTAACGCAATAAATGGGGATTTTTTAATTTTGTTCACAGCAATTAAATTAAATTCTGACAAAAAGGCGAAAGGACTTTTCAGAAAATAATTTTAGTTATCAATTAATTGAATATCAACTTGAATATACTGTATATTATATAGAAACAGAAAAGGAGAATGAGAAAAAAAATTGAATTTGATTTCAAAAACATATACTTTTTTCTCTTTATATATAAACACTTTATGTTTGAGTCTTTAAAAAAAACCGCCTCTTTAAAGGTGGTTTTAAAAAGAAGTGAGAATCCGTGTAGTGATCATAATAAAATGCACCGGTGTACAGTTTTTAAATTACTGCTTTAAATTTTTACAACTCTCTCTCTAAAAAGTTATTATACTCGTTAAACAGCACTTCAATTAATTTTTTGTAATTTAAAAGCAAAAACAAAATATGGACATGAAATTTTGAAGAAAAGGAAAATTTTTAATTCTTTATAAAGAAAAAAAATGGAAATTATAAGGAAATATTGCAAATTGTTAGGAAAAGTTGTAAATTATTAGGAAAAATGACAAACATAATAGAAAATTATAAATAATAATGGGAAATTATAAATAATAATAATACTAATAAAAATAATAATAATTTAAATTACGAATGTCAATGTAAAACATAAATCATAAATTCAATTTATAAATGTGAATGAAAAAATTCAACTATAGAAATTATACAAAAAAGAAAAAAAAACCTGTATTTGTAATAATCAATTTAAAATGACCACTCGATCATTCAGAAAAAAAAATTCTCATAGATTTTTATTTAGTGCGTTCAAGTTTAAATACGAGTTAGCATTTTGTTTATTCTGGATTTAGTCTGGAAATTGCAGAGAAAACTAGGGCACCACTCAGAGCAAGTGATTATATGCATTTTTTTTCCACAAACGAGAATCATGATGGCTGCTTTCTAAATAGGTTTACTAATTAGATTTTATTGAAAATTAAAGGAGAAGTTTAAATTATTTGCCATATATAAAAAAAAACTTCTCTACTACATAGTTACAATTAAAGTTATAATTAAAAATAATTTTTCCTTCCTTTACATTTCATTGTAACAATTCATTTTTCATTGCAATTTCATTTTGTATTTTTCATTCATTGTATTGTTGAATTTTTTATTACAATTTCAATTTGTACTGTAATAAATAATTTTTCATTAGAATTAATTTTTTTATTAGAATAAATAATTTTTTATTGTAATTAATTTTTTTTACTCTCTAAACTTAAATGAGTCAAAATGTTCACTAGTTTTGTTCATGGATTTTTGTTTTTTAATTCGTAAATTTTAGTAATTAATAATAATTTCTAATTTATCGGTAAACTTTACTAATTCAGTAAAAAATAATTAAGAAATAAAATAATTAATAAAAAATAATTTAATCGAAAAAATTAATAAAAACTGTATTTCTATCTAGAAAAATTTTCTTTTTTCAACAAAAATGTTTTTAAGTAAATTTTAGTAATTAATAGTAATTTCTACTAATTTATCGGTAAACTTTACTAATTCAGTAAAAAAAATTCAGCAAAAAGTGAGTAAAAAATAATTAATGAATAAAATAATTAATAAAAAATAAAATCGAAAGAAAATAAATAAAAACTGTATTTTAATCTAGAAAAATTTTCCCTTTTCAAAAAAATAAGTTATAAATCAAAAAAATAAATTATTATAATTCAATTTCTACTAAATTGCGATTAATTTATTACATTACGAGTTCTTTTTATTAACTTACGATTTATTCTTATTAAATTAAACTTTACTTTTAAAGTACGGTTTCGTTTGTTTTTGATTATTTTTTTTTATTAATTATATTCCGAGGAAAAATTGAAGGAGGTGGAAGAATGAAAATGCGCAAAGGATGAGAACACGCTAATGAAATTGATGCTCGTATGGCTGTCTGTTCGAATTCCCGAACGAAGAGAAAAGTAGTTATTGCGCCGTGCGATTTAACCGGGGAGTCTAATGTAAAATCAATAATGACGATAAGTGTTAAGCACGTTCATCTTCCACGAAGCTGATGCTCTTTCAGAAAAGGAAAAAAAACCTACTTTTCTTCAATTTTCATACAGAAAAAACAGAACCTAATTACTTTTTACGTTACCAATTGAATTTCACAATTTTTTTTTCTGGAACACTCCTAATGACACACAACTTTAAGAATGATTTATTGTACGATTTACAAAAAAAAACAGTGTTTTTATAAGAATTTTTTTTTTGTGTAAAAAAGAAAAAGAAGAAAGGAATCTGAAAATTTGTCCAAGAATTAAGAATTAAAAATTAAAAATTAGCAATTAAAAATTAACAATTAAGAATTAACAATTAGCAGTGTAATTATCTTGCAATTAACTTTAATATTTTTAATTATCTCTTGTAGGTATATTAATTACCAGCAGGCTCAATAAAAAAGAAGCTCCAAAAGGAAAGAAGAAGCGAAGCAATAAAATAACTAACGAAATAAAAGAAGGGTGTATCATTCTCATTTCTCATGTTTCAAGTCATAAACTAGAGGATAATGGAGAGGATGAGAAAAATGGCGCGCGTCTGATTTTTCTTCTTCTTCTTCTTCTTGGATTGAAAAAGCAGCCAGATGTTCATAGTCAAATAACTACACTACACTGAACATTCTGTGTGTAGTATATAGTAGTATAGATTTCATTCACAAAAGTTTGTACTCCTCGGAGACATATTGTCACCTGGAGTACCTGTAACCTAGTCCTCTTCGTTTTCTTCTATATTTCCCAGTAAAATTCAAATTTCTCGCTCAAAAAGTCATTTCGAATGGAGATTCCAAATTGTCAACGACAATGAATAAAAGCCAAGTGTGTAGGACATTGGTCCATTGAGAAAAAGCTCTCGAGATGTTTTCTTTGAGGTGTATATGCTTGACCCAAGGCCAAAACGAGAGAGAGAGAGAGAGAGAGAGAGAGAAGTCCAAGAGTCCATTTCATTCATGAATAGAATGAATGGATCTTGAAAATGGGTACTCGTAGGCGTAATATACCACAGCGGGATATCACTGTGGGTGTTTTGCTGAAAAAGTCTCTTATACTCCACGAGTAAAAAAAAGAAAAAGAAGAAGAAGGAAGGAATTCATTGCGCCTTGCAGGTGAAGACGATATTCTAAATACACTATAACCTGTCTCTCGTTCTCCTTATATACAATAATACTATTTGCTTCTTAAGAATATTAAATGAACCCGAAAACCCTACGCGAATAAACGTACAAAAATATTCACCCCTCCAAAACTCCTTTTCATTTCACTATTTTTCATTTGAAAGATCCCCTTTTTTCGAGTGCACTTTCGCTACGCTGGAATTTTCCTATTTTCCGATTTTTCAATTCTTCAATTCTTCAATTCTCCAATTTTTTAATGATGCAAAGAATGTCTTTTTAATATTGTCATCATTTTTTCCCCTTCTCTACAAAAAGCACAAGATTCCATCCTATATAATATCTTATAAATTATAATGTTCATTGAAGCAATAGAGCAAGAAACAAATTATTTAAATTTATGATTCCTGTAATCAAATTTTTAATCCAGTTGGATCAGATCAGCGCTTTTGATTGCATGTAATCGTTCTGAATAAATTCTATACCGAAATAAATAGAATTTCACGAGAATATAATTCTACAGAATTTCTATATTCGATTTTTAATAAATATTTTGTGAATAAAAAGAGAAACTTATTGAATAATTTTTGAAGATGAAACGACATTGAAACGTAAATGGCAATTTCCACGTTTTAAACTTTTAAATACTTTGAGACCCACATTACAATATATCATAAGCATAAGTTATAAAAAAAGTAGTCATTATTTAATCATACAACAAAGTAGTAAATTATCATATGACAATGTTAAAAAAAATTATTAACATTAAGTGACAAATTTGAATTAATGTACATGCAGATAAAATGTAAAGTTATAAAGGTACGTTAAAGAATTTTTTAGTTCAATTACAAATTTCTTTTTTGTGAATCAATATGATTTTAATCAACGTTTTTTCTGTTGTATTCATTATCTACTATCAAGTGAGTACAGTGAAAAATCAAAACTGTTAATATTATTAACAACTTTAAACTAATACTAACTAAAAAAACTTCAAATTAATCTTCTTTTAAACCAGATTTTTTCGTCATCACCTCTTGTGCCAGGGAGCATTTCCTTTAAAACGTGCAATTTCGTTTACAATGCGTTACTATCAATATTCTCTTATTTACATCCAGATGAATATCTTCAAGAGGTAAAAATCTTTTAATCTTTTTTATTTTTTAATATTTAGAACTTGAAACTTTCCTTTTTGTATAATAATTCTCACAATGTAAAAATAAAGGTACTAATTTTGTACCAGTTTTGGTACTAAATCGTAATTTAGTTCTGTTTTAATACAGAATTAAAAATGACCGCAAATGAATAATAATTATAATTATATTTTCAATAAATAAACATCAAGGGACGTTAATGATTGTTAAAATTTTGTTTTGCAGAGAGCGGAAGTACTCGCGAAAGAAGTTGATTTTATAATAGTAGGAGCAGGAACGGCTGGATGTATTCTCGCCAATCGTTTATCGGAGAACAAAAATTGGAGTGTAGATAAATACCTAATGAGACATTTTCTAAAAACAAATTTTTTTTAGAAAATTTATGAGTTTTGAAAATTTTCATACAGATACTTTTATTGGAAGAAGGTGGAGACGAGCCACTAATTGCTAGTATTCCAGCATCATTAACATCTCTGAAAAAAATTAGTCGATATTATCGAACCCTATCGGGCGAAAATTATTGTTTGGAAAACAATGGATGTTTGTTCCTTAATGGCAAAGTAATATTTAATAATAATAAAAATAATACGTTTCTTTAAAATAATATTTAACATGATGATTATTCCTACAAATGAATGAAAAAAGTAAAAAACATACAATAAATTTTATCCCTAATATAAATTTTTTTATTTCTCTTTGTATATTTTAATACATTTATATTTATTTCTACTTTTAAGTTACTTTTCTCAACTTTGTCATTTAGTGACAAAATCTTTAATTTTTTCTCAAACCATATATATAGGTAATGGGAGGATCTAGCAGTATTAATGGTATGATGTACGCAAGAGGTAACAAAGAAGATTTTAACACTTGGGCCGAATTGGGAAATCTAGGTTGGGGATATAAAGAAGTCTTACCATTCTTCATTAGATCCGAAGATAATAAGGATGAAGATGTCAGTACTAATAACTAAAATAAAAGACCCTGATTTATTAATTTTATGATTAGAAAACATATTCAATATTTTTGTAACATTTTCCAGATCGTAAAGTCAAATCCCAAATATCATGGATCTGGTGGCTACCAATCAGTACAAAGATTACCATACCAAGATCCAATCGCAACAATTCTTCTTCAAGCGCTTCGAGAAATTGGTTATAATAACACCGACATAAATGGACCAAACCAAATCGGATCGATGAGAGTGCAAGCAACTTCAAACAATGGTTCAAGAGCAAGTACAAATGTTGCATTTCTTCGACCCATTAGAACGAAACGACGCAACCTAATTATTAGAACAAATACCCGAGTCGTTAAAATTATATTTAATGAGGAAAAAAGAGCAAAAGGTGTAGAATTTATTTCCCTCGCAACAGGAGCAACTGAACACGTCACAGCTAGAAAAGAAGTCATCTTATCAGCCGGAGCAATTGAATCACCAAAATTACTCCTGCTATCCGGAATAGGTCCAACTGATGATCTCGAAAAACACCAAATCAATCTAGTACAGAATCTATCCGTAGGACATAATCTTCAGGATCATGTAACATTCACTGGAATTCGATACAAACTGAAAGAAGATGTACCTTTATACAATCCGGATTGTCAAACAAGGGAGAAGCATTTAGAAGAGTATTTAGAATTCCAACGGGGTCCTTTTTCTTCAATAGGAATATTCCATTCCAGTGTATTTCTAAAATCATCCTCTCGAGAAAATTCAACAGCTCCAAATATACAGTTTGTCTTTGAACCCAATAATACTTCACCTGATAGTTCCATGTATTACACAAGTTTTTTTCAAAAAATACTACTACTACATCCCAAAAGCACCGGCTATGTAAAACTCAACGAAACTGATCCCGTTTGGGGCGAACCTCTAATTGACTTTAAATATTTCTCTAACAGTGCCGATTTGGATCAACTAATGGAGGGAAATCAAGTGGGACTAAAATTGATTGAGACAAGAGCAATCAGGAAAAGTATTTTCGAGTTTGATAAAACACCTCTGCCGGGTTGTGAACAACATGAATTTAATACTAACAACTATTGGCGATGCTGTGCGATTAAATACACAGCATCAATATTCCATCCAACCGGTACTTGTAAAATGGGTCCGAAAAATGATTCGGAAGCTGTTGTTGATGCGAGATTGCGAGTTTATGGTGTCAAAGGTTTACGAGTCGCTGATGCATCAATTATGCCATTAATAATCGGAGCGAATCCACAAGCTACTGTAATGATGATTGCCGAAAAAGCTAGCGAAATGATCAAAGAAGATTGGAGTTAGTTTTCCTTTAATTTTTTTATAGTAAGTAATGACTGCTGGATACCTATAGTAAAAATCATAGTTGTATTCCAGAAGAAAGAATTTGTAACAATTATATTCTTTTATTTGTTTTTTAGTATAAATTTTTATGAACGTGGTCATGAATTTTCTTATTAAGTTTGCGATTTTTATAATAATATGTTCCAAACTTCTGTGTTTTAATATTTTCCCTCCATTTCCAGGAAAATCTTATTTGTAAAGTATTTTAATAAATTTCAAAGAATACCTTTAGCAAGTAAAATTGTATGTTATGTCAAGTATACCTGTTTTTGATTCATAGAGCCAATATCTCTCGCTTTTCCTTCGTTTATTTCACGAGACTTACAATTTTTAGCAATTGATCTTTTGTCTTTTTTAAAAATTTTTAGTGCACTTTGAACTACATTGTCAACCGGCAATAGAATGTCACGTGTAAACTTTATTTGTAGTGGTAGGTACAGGATGATCCAAAAGTTTAAGAGCTAAAGTGAAAAAGTATAGCGTTCAATATTTAAGAAGCTACAAACTTTTGACTCCGATTACAGGGGATGTGATATCTTACACAAGATCATTGAAATTAAAATTACATTGTAAATGGAAAAACTAGGTGTCATGCACGTTTTAAAAATTAAAATACATTGTAACTCAAATTAAAATGCATCAAGAGTTATATAAAGTGAAAAGTATGTAAAAAAAATATCAGTTCAATTTCGTAAATTTCCTTATTAAGATGATTTTAATAAACGTTTTTTCTATAATATTCATTATCTACTATCAGGTGAGTTTAATGGATAGTAATTGAATATCAATATTATAGTAATTAAGTAAACATTAATAGTGTACAGTCTTTTACAACTTCGTTTTCCAAAAGCTAAATATAATAACTTTAAAACAAGTTTAATTAATCTTAAAGATTTTTGTTCTTAAAGAAGATTTTCTTTTGAATCAGACTTATTGGATATCACCTCTTGTCTCAGAGGATACTTTCTATTCTGCGTGCAATTTCAGTTACAATACATTACTATCAATCTTCACTTATTTACATCCAGATGAGCGTTTTCTAGAGGTATGTAGTTTCTTAATTTAAAAAAAAATTTCTCTTGAAATAATTCTCAGGGAATAGTTTTCAAAGACACTAGAAACACATTTAAATTTTAAAATAATATATCCTTTTTCTAGAGAAAAGAAAAATCACCCCAAGAAGTTGATTTTATAATAGTAGGAGCAGGAACAGCTGGATGTATTCTCGCCAATCGATTATCGGAAAACAAAAATTGGAGTGTAGATAAATACCAAGATGAATTAATATTTAGTACCAAGTATTAAATACCTTTTAAAACTAATAATTTTAAAAATGTTCTACAGGTACTTCTACTAGAGGAAGGTGGAGAGGAGCCACTAATAACCAGTATTCCAGCGTTAGTACCAGTTCTAACAAAATTTAGTCGACATTATCGAACCCTATCAGGCGAAAATTATTGTTTAGAAAATAATGGCTGTTTAATTTATAATGGCAAAGTAACTTCCCAAAAATTATCATCATTTAATAATTTTGTCATCATCTAATAAATTAATTTTATAACTGTACAGGTAATGGGCGGTACCAGCAGCATTAATGGGATGATGTACGCACGAGGTAACAAAAATGATTTTAACACTTGGGCCAAATTGGGCAATCAAGAATGGGGATATGAAGAAGTTTTGCCTTTCTTCATTAGATCCGAAAATAATAAGGATGAAGATGTCAGTACTATTAACCAACATTAATTTTTACAAATAGACTAACAAATAACTTCGATTCAAATAAAAACCATGACTGAAAAACAATTAATATTACTGCCTTAAATACAATATAAAGAATTGTAAAACACCCTAAAACTTTCGATATTTTCAGATCTTTAAATTGAATCCAAAATATCACGGAACAGGAGGCTACCAATCAGTACAAAGATTACCATACAAAGATCCAATCGCAACAACTCTTCTTCAAGCGCTTCGAGAAATTGGTTATAATAAGACTGATGTTAATGGACCAAACCAAATCGGAACAATGCAGGTGCAAGCAACATCGAACAATGGGTTGAGATCAAGTACAAATGATGCATTCCTTCGACCCATTAGGACGAAACGACCCAATCTAATTATTAGAACAAATACCCGAGTCGTTAAAATTATATTTAATGAGGAAAAAAGAGCAAACGGTGTAGAATTTATTTCCCTCGCAACAGGAGCAACTGAACACGTCACAGCTAGAAAAGAAGTCATCCTATCAGCCGGAGCAATTGAATCACCAAAATTACTCCTGCTATCCGGAGTAGGACCAAGTGATGATCTCGAAAAACACCAAATCAATCTAGTACAGAATCTATCCGTAGGACATAATCTTCAGGATCATGTAACATTCACTGGAATTCGTTTCAAACTGAAAGAAGATGTATCTTTATACAATCCGGATTGTGAAACAAGGCAAAAGCATTTTAAAGAGTATTTAGAATTCCAACGAGGTCCTTTTTCTTCATTAGGCATAATGCATGCCGGTACATTTTTAAAAACTTCCTCTCGAGAAAATTCAACAGCTCCAAATATACAATTCATATTTATACCGATTTTTACAACGCCTGACAATTGCATGTACTACACAAGTTTTGACCAAAAAGTATTACTAATACACCCGAAAAGTACCGGCTATGTAAAACTCAACAAAAGTGATCCAGTCTGGGGAGAACCTCTGATAGACTTTAATTTTTTCTCTAACAATACAGATTTTGATGAACTTCTGGAGGGAAATCGTTTGGGGCTAAAAATGATTGATACAAAAGCAGTAAGGGAAAGTATTTTCGAGCTTGATAGGACACCTCTGCCAGGTTGTAAGGAATATGAATTCAACACTGACAAATATTGGCGTTGTTGTATAATTAATTACTCAGCATCAATATACCATCAAGCTGGAACTTGTAAAATGGGTCCGAAAAACGATTCGGAAGCTGTTGTTGATGCGAGATTGCGAGTTTATGGTGTCAAAGGTTTACGAGTCGCTGATGCATCAATTATGCCATTAATAATCGGAGCGAATCCACAAGCTACTGTAATGATGATTGCCGAAAAAGCTAGCGAAATGATCAAAGAAGATTGGAGTTAGTTTTCCTTTAATTTTTTTTTTAAGTAAATAATTATATTCTTTTATTTGTTTATTAGTAAAAATTTTTATAAATGTGGTCAAATATTTTGTTACGAAGTATTTATGTCTCTGACCTATCTCATTAATATTAATCGATATTGATTATTACTTTTATTTTTAATTTATTAGGCGTACTCTAGAATACTAAATAAAAGTGCAAAAAATGAGATTCTTAATTATTTAACAATTGACGTCAAGTGTAAAATAATTGAATATTGCAATACATTTGATTGCATTGAATATTAGAATTATTATATCAATGTATTTAAATTTTAAATATATGTACTTTAACATACATCGAAATAAATATAATACAAAATAAATTTAAAAAATAATATATTCCAGAATAATAAATAAGTTGCACCAATTTCCAAAGTAGCTCAAGTTATTAGATAACATTACAAAGTAGTATGAGTGATACAGTAGTTGTAGCATTATCATAAAAAGTAGAAAATTTAAATATTTAATTTTTACCCTGACTTAATGTATTGAAGAAAAAAAGGTCAGTTTATATTCATTATTATTATAGAAAAGTTATGATTTTGTTAAATATTTTTTCTGTATTTTTTACTTTATATTATCATGTGAGTAAATACAAAGTTAAAGATACATTTTTTACAGTGGTGTCAATATTTTTAATTTTCTTCTTAAAGAGAGTAATTAACTTTTTTTCATTGCAAATTAGCAAGGTGATTAATTTGCGTTTTTTTAATTAGGCATCTTGGATATTTACGATTGGGCCAGAAGATGTTTGCAGTTACAAATACAATACATTATTATCAATCTTGACAAGGTTGAATCCAGACGATCTTGTTTCACAGGTACATGAATAAGTTTGAACTTTAAAACAAAAAAAATCGCAGGCATAAAATTTGTAAACATTCTATAAGATATTGAATTTAAAAAAGTTATACTTTTTCAGACTATAAGAGAAGGACCAAGAGAAGTCGATTTTATAATAATAGGAGCAGGAACCGCTGGATGTATCCTAGCGAATCGATTATCGGAGAACAAAAATTGGAGTGTAGATAAAAATATATATAAAATATTTTCTAAAAACCAATTTTGACAATCTTTTTAAAGTAAACAAAAAAATATTTTCTCAGGTACTTTTACTAGAAGAGGGTGGAGAGGAGCCACTAATAGCCAGTATTCCAGCAACATTACCAGCACTTGGAAAAATTAGTCGAAATTATCGACCTCTAGCAGGCGAAAATTATTGTCTTCAAGACAATGAATGTTTCTTTGTTAATGGCAAGGTAATTTCGCAAAAAATTTATTTGAATGGAATCTTAAATATTAAAATTATTTTCACCTTAATTAATATTGGGAAGAAAATAATTTCTTCATCCAGTAATAATGTCTTCAATATTTTTTCTTCCCAGGTTATGGGAGGCAGTAGCAGCATTAATGGAATGATGTACACAAGAGGTAACAAAGAAGATTTTGATTCTTGGAGCCAATTAGGAAATCCAGGCTGGGGATATGAGGAAGTACTGCCTCTTTTTATTAGATCGGAAGATAATAGGGACATTGATGTAAGTAATAAGTCAAAAAAACAACAAACTTTAAATGCTATACTTTAGTTTACTGGTAATTCTATTTATTAGTTGTTCTGTTATTAGTGGAAGAGCTATTGAATAATAGTTACCATAATCATAAATAGTGCACAACTTAGAAGTAGTTCTAGTATCTAGAGTTCCTAGAAACTTTAGTAGAATAGTATGTAATTATTCTTGTCCAATCTTTACAGATTTTAACCGCCAATCCCAAATATCATGGCACTGGTGGCTACCAATCAGTGCAAAGATTACCCTACGAAGACCCAATTTCAACAACTATTCTTCAAGCATATCAAGAAATTGGCTACAATGCAACAGATTTGAACGGACCAACCCAAATTGGATCGATGCGAACACAAGCAACTTCGAACAATGGATCAAGATCAAGTACAAATGATGCCTTCCTTCGACCCATTAGAACGAAACGACGCAACCTAATTATTAGAACAAATACCCGAGTCGTTAAAATCATATTTGATGAGGAAAAAAGAGCAAAAGGTGTAGAATTTATTTCCCTCACAACCGGAGCAACTGAACATGTCACAGCAAGAAAAGAAGTCATCCTATCAGCCGGAGCAATTGAATCACCAAAATTACTTCTGCTATCCGGAGTAGGACCAAGTGATGATCTCAAAAAACATCGAATCAATCTAGTACAGAACCTATCCGTAGGACATAATCTTCAGGATCATGTAACATTCACTGGAATTCGATACAAACTGAAAGAAGACGTACCTTTATACAATCCAGATTGTGAAACAAGGCAGAAGCATTTAGAAGAGTATTTAAAGTGTAAACAGGGTCCATTTGCTTCAATAGGCATAATTCACGCTACTGCATATTTTCAATTGCCAAATGTGCGAAATTCAACAGCTTCGAACATACAGATCCTCTTTAGACCCAATGTTACTGCCGAGGACAGTTGCATGTACTATGATAATTTTTATCAACGGCCAGTTTTGTTACTTCCTGCAAGTACCGGCTATGTGAAACTCAACGAAACTGATCCCGTTTGGGGCGAACCTCTAGTCGACTTTAAATATTTTTCCAACAGTTCCGATTTGGATCAAATAATTGAAGGAAATCGAGTCGGACTAAAAATGATTAATACAACAGCAATAAGGGAAAGTATTTTCGAGTTTGATACAACACCGTTGCCGGGTTGTGAACAACATGAATTTAGTTCTGACAATTATTGGCGATGCTGTGCAGTTCAATACACAACATCAATGTTTCATGCAACTGGAACTTGTAAAATGGGTCCGAAAAATGATTCGAAAGCTGTTGTTGATGCGAGATTACGAGTCTATGGTGTTAAAGGTTTACGAGTCGCTGATGCATCAATTATGCCATTTATTACAAGAGCTAATCCACAAGCTACTGTAATGATGATTGCCGAAAAAACCAGCGATATGATCAAAGAAGATTGGAGTTGAGTTTTTGATTTTTAAATTCTTTTCGAAATGATTTGAATTATTGTTAAGCAATATTGGAAAGATTCCTGGCATATCTGATTTTAAAATGTTTTAAATAAACTAATTATAGATTTTATATTGTTTTAATAACTGTAGTTTATATCTAAAATAATTTATCTAGATTTAAATGGTTCTCAGTTCAAATGTCCTGACATTCAAATGATATTCTAAACTATTCTGTAAATTATTATCTTTCATACGTTGTACGTCATATTGCCTAAATTTTTAATTAAAATTAGAATAAAAAAATATGAAACGAAAAACACCTTAAGTTCATTATGCTCATTCCTTATTTTTAATAAAACTGCATTTTTATTTTATCTAAATAATTACATGTAACTAGATAATTATTATTCTTATAAGATACTTGTTATTGTGCTTTGTAGATATTTTATTTTTTATTTACAATTTTAAAAAAATGCATTGCATCGGTAAATAATTTATTTTTGAATGTATAACTAGTTACGATATTATTTTTAAAATTAGAAATGAATTCATCTGACTAAATTTAAGAAATCAACTATTTTACGTCAAACGAAAATTTTAATTTGACTTTTAACGCTGATCTATTGTGTTATACGAATGTAAAAAGTGTGTTAAAATTCAAAATTGCTAGAAAAGCATCATGTTGTTATTTAATATTTTTTCTTTACTCTTTATCCTTTACAATCAGGTATGTATTAATTCTTTATCAAGATTTTTTTTAGATATGTATACTTTCTATCATAAAAATTATCTTAATATATTTTATTTATTTATCATTATATATATATCATAAAATGAAAAGTTTCTGATAAGTCAAATTTATGATTAAATTAGGCATGGATAACGTCATTTTTTACGAATCTTTTCGCTTCCTCCATTACCTGCAACTTTACTCACTCAGCTTTAATTTCACTTTTCTCCAATGTACATCCAGACGAACATCTTTCACAGGCACGTGAAATTACTTACAATTTAGTTTGACTAATTTAATTAATTTTTTTTTTCAAAGAAAATAATTTTTTTGCAATCCATTAATATTTAATGAAGAACGGGAATTTTTAATTTTTTAGCCGTTTGGAAAAATACCGGAAGAAGTCGATTTTATTGTAGTTGGAGGAGGATCAGCAGGATGTGTCCTTGGAAATAGATTATCGGAAAATAAAAATTGGAGTGTAAGTATTCTCCACTCGGTATCTATATAATAATGATTAAATAATTCTAATTACAACACTAATTGGTTAAAATTCGAACTAAATCTTATGAATGTAAACTAGGTTCTTTTGCTTGAAGAAGGTGACGAGGAGCCTTTAATAACAAGTATTCCAGCGTATTATGCAATTCATTCAATTTTACCAATTACTCGACATTATAAAACTGAGACAAATGGCGAATTTTGTCTAGCAACCAACGGATGTGATTATATTACCGCTAAAGTAATGTATTAATAATTATTAACTGCTGTCCGTATATCAGGTATTTTACGACAAACATTATTTACGATTATGACTATAAACTATTTCGTAACTGTTTACAGGTAATGGGTGGAGGGAGTAGCATTAATGGAATGTTTTACGTTCGTGGTAACAAAGTTGACTATGACAATTGGGCCGAATTGGGAAATCCCGGTTGGAGTTACAATGATGTTTTGCCATTTTTCATAAAATCAGAGGACAATAGAGATAAAGAAGTAATTCTGAAGATCTGGACAAAAAATAATTTCTACTATAATTCTAATTTTTATAGTAGTTCTAATTTTTAAACCCGTTATTTGCAGATAATAAAACAAAATCCAGGTTATCATGGCACTGGTGGTTATCAACCGGTTCAAAGAATGCCCTATGCAGATCAACCATCACAAATCTTACTCAAAGCAGTACGCGAACTTGGTTACAATGACACGGATTTTAACGGAGTAAATCAAGTTGGATCAATGCGTTTGCAAGCAACATCGAAAAATGGAGTGCGAGCCAGTACAAATACTGCCTTCATTCGACCAATAAGATCAAAACGAAGGAATTTATTCGTCAAAACACACGTTCGTGTGGTGAAAATTTTAATTGATTCGGAAGTTGGTAGAGCAATTGGTGTTGAACTTGTGTCAACAGACACTGGAGCATCGAAAATTGTTATGTCAAGAAAGGAAGTAATTGTATCGGCAGGTACAATAGAATCGGCAAGATTGCTAATGCTCTCCGGAATAGGTCCAGCGGATGAACTCGCAAGGCACGGCATCAATTTGGTGCAAAATTTATCCGTAGGTCAAAATCTTCAAGATCATGTATCATTCTTGGGTGCTAGATTTCGAATCCATGGCGTGGACAGAGAAAATGCCAGTTGTCTCATAAGACAAGCACACTTGCAACAATTTCTAAATTTTCAGAAAGGACCACTTGCCTCCTTGGGTCTTCTTCACGCCGTATCCTTTGTGCAAACTCCATACGCCACCAATACAACAGCTCCAGATATAACACTTGTAACTGCTCCCATTCCGAAAAAAATCGACACTTCAATTTACTACAATAATTTCCACCAAGGGGCATTTTTGTTAACACCAAAAAGTAGAGGTTTTATAAAACTAAACGCAACTGATCCCATATGGGGCAATCCGATAATAAATCCAAGATACTTGTCAGACGAGTCGGACATGAATCGAGTACTATATTTATCGACAATTGCCATTAGGTTGAATAACACAAGAGCTTTTAGGGAAAATAATATCATTCTTAACGAAACACCCATGCCGGGTTGTGAAATGTTTCAATTTAACACCAGTGAGTATTGGCGATGCTTGGCGACAAGACACACGCAAAATTTCTATCACTATATTGGAACTTGTAAAATGGGGCCAAAGAACGATTCGGAAGCTGTAGTGGATTCCAGACTACGTGTTTACGGAATCAGAGGCTTGCGTGTTGTTGACGGTTCAATAATGCCGGTTATTCCTCGAGCTAATACAAATGCACCGATAATGATGATTGCCGAGAAGGCTAGTACAATGATCAAGGAAGATTGGGCTTAGATTTTCGAAATTTCATTAGAAAAGTAATCTTTCTAAATTCTAAATTCCTTTGCTTAAAAAAATTGTAATTATAAAATTGCTTCAATAAAAATTTTAAATAACATCATTTCTGGTATGAAAATTAACCTTTTGAATTAACACCGCTAACATGGGATCAGAATGTATAACAGAATATATATTCAAACATGAAACATTTCAAGAGCATTGTTCAAATTTTTTTTAGTTTCCTACAGTGCAGCATGTTTGGAATCTATATACTATTTCCCCCCTTCATGATTATATAGAAAAATAACAAAATTTTTAAGGTAAAAAGCAATAAAAAAAATTAGCCTTAAAAAAAGAAGAAATCAAAACCTAATAGTTTTAATTTTAAGAGGAAATAAATAAATTTCGTTCATTCAAAATTTTAGGCAATATTTCAATGACACAAATTCTCTGAGTAGCAGACGCATTAAAAAAGTCCTTTTAAAAATAATTTTCGTAAACTGATTTTAAAAAATGTTTCAAATTTAACCGAAGGACGTATTTTATTTTAGACTTATTCAAATTACTTGGCAATTTGCATTGACATTTGACGTAAAAGTGAGCTTCTTTAACTATTAAAATTTATATGATTTGTATTTAAATTAACTATTATTACAAAGTTTAATGTCTTTGTAAGCTTATTCAGAAAAATGCTGATTTTTTAACTGATTTTTAAAATCAGTTGCCATACTTAGTTCTTCTATTACATTATAATGTTTTTCTCAAACATCTTTTCAGTATTTTTTACTCTTTACAGTCAAGTAAGTATATTGAAATAAAATATTTTAAACTTTTGCAATTATTACCAATAGCCAATAATTGTTCCATTTAATCGATTTCTTTTCTTTGAATATTTTTTACCCACAATATTTGCAATAAAAAGCAAAAAAATCTTAGAGAGCAAATAAAGTTTTTATTGTACTTTAATTTTTATTTTTGAAAACAATAATTCTCACCCGTTTTAGGCATTTTGGTTATCAACTCTTCTATCGAAGCATTATATTTCTTTGACATGCAACTTAACTTATTTTACTTTATTATCAACATTAGTTCATCTTCGCCCGGATGAGAATATTTTACAGGTACAATTAAATAATTTTATTAAAAAAAAGCAATTGTCACTAATTTAAATTAGGAAATATTTTTAAAAATAAAATTAATAGAAATTGAAATACTAAATAATTGGTAGAATTTACTAATTTAAAGGCAAAATGTCACTAGTTTAAATTAGGAAACATTTTTACTGATTAAAATTCAGAGACAACAGTAAAGTATAAATGATTTTTAGAAACAACAGAAAATACCACAAGAGGTCGATTTTATTGTAATAGGAGCTGGCTCTGCAGGATGTGTTCTCGCCAATCGATTAACAGAAAATGAAAATTGGAATGTAAATAAATATTAGAATTTTAAATATAAAAATATAAATACTCTGTAATATCAATTAAGAGATGGTACATTAATTAATAATTGAATAATTATTAATGAAGTAACTGAAAATTCAAAGAATGAAAAGGAATTTAGAAATAATTCATATTAACGTGAAATTAGGTTCTTCTGCTCGAAGATGGTGGCGAGGAACCTTTAATATCAAGTATTCCAGGATATTTTGCATTGACTGGAGTGTTACCAATTGCACGACATTATAAAACTGTGACAAATGGCGAATTTTGTTTATCGACCAATGGATGTTTGTGGCTCGCAGGCAGAGTAATTTATCGTTTCTTTCAAAAATGCAAATTTAAAATTAATTTTAGGAGAAAATTAATGAATAATTTTTTCAGGTAATGGGCGGTTCGAGTACAATTAATGGAATGATATACCTTCGAGGTCACCGAGACGATTACAACAATTGGCAAGCATTAGGAAATCCGGGCTGGAATTATGATAATGTTCTGCCATTCTTCATAAAGTCAGAGGACAACAGGGATGAAGATGTCAGTAGCACTTAAAATTTTACAGAAAAAACATGATTATAAAGCGAAATTTACTCCAAAAATTCGAAAAATTGCAAAACGTTTCTGTTCCTAATGCTTTAAATGTTACCATAAAAACAATTGTTGGCATTTTCAGATAGTAAAACAGAATCCAGGTTATCATGGCACTGGAGGATACCAATCAGTGCAAAGATTACCCCACAAGGATCAAACATCAAAACACATTCTTCGAGCATTTCAAGAAATGGGCTACAACAGAACAGATTTTAATGGAGCTAATCAAATCGGAATAATGCGGATGCAATCAACAACGAGAGATGGCTCACGAGAGAGTACAAATGTCGCCTTCATTCGACCAATTAGAAACAAGCGACGCAATCTACTAATAAGAACAAATTCCCGAGTAGTCAAAATAATAATCAACGAGGAGAAAAGAGCAACTGGTGTGGAATTCATTTCACCAGAAACGGGCGTAACCAAAATAGTGACAGCAAAAAAAGAAGTGATCCTATCAGCCGGAGCAATTGAATCACCGAAATTATTAATGCTTTCTGGAATAGGTCCAAAGGATGAACTCGAAAAACACCAAATCAATGTAGTACAGAATCTATCCGTAGGACAGAATCTTCAGGATCATGTATCATTTGTGGGCATTAAGTACCAAATAAACGATCCAACAACAAACTATCCGGATTGTACCCAACGAGAAGCGGATTTAAGACAGTTTTTTAAATTCAAAAGTGGTCCACTTACGTCAGGTAGTACCGCTCACACCTCCGCTTGTCTACAGACAAACAGTGTAAAAAATTCATCATCATCATCATCATCACCACCACCGAACATTATGGCAATCACAGTTCCTTTAGGAATAAATGTCGATTCAGCCGTTTATTACAATAGTTTCATTCAAGGAGCATTTTTACTAACGCCAAAGAGTCGAGGCTTCGTAAAACTCAATGCAACTGATCCTGTTTGGAGCGATCCAATAATTAATCCCAGATATTTCTCTGATGAAGCAGATATGGATCGATTGATGGAAGGGACTCGTCATATTTTGCAATTAATGAATACGACGGTATTTAGGGAGAATAATATTGTGATTGATGAAACAGTTTTCCCAGTTTGTGAGCAGTTTCAATTTAATAGTGACGATTATTGGCGGTGCTTGGCTAGGCAGAACACGCACACCTACTTTCACTATGTTGGAACTTGTAAAATGGGGCCAAAGAACGATTCGGAAGCTGTAGTGGATTCTAGATTACGTGTTTATGGAATTAGAGGCTTGCGTGTTGTTGATGCTTCGATAATGCCAGTTATTCCTCGTGCTAATACAAATGCACCGACAATTATGATTGCCGAGAAGGCTAGTTCAATGATCAAGGAAGATTGGGCTTAGATTTTTGAAATTTAGTACTAAATAATTTTGTATTTTTTAATTAAAATTTAGAAAACTGGAAAGTTTTCTAATTAACTATTTCTAATTATGCTTCTGAGTTAACACCAGAAGGAAAAATTGATATTGAATGTATAGAATCTTCTTTAAACAAATATTTTAAATGTTATATGAATATTATAAAATGGTAAAAAATTTATCAATCCTCCAGGTCAAATATGTTATGATTATTATTTCGATTTTTTGCTCTAGAGCACGTTTTGAATCTGTAATTTGATGTATTTACTTACAAAAGTAGCTTGACAGGAAACATGTTGTAACTCACCTGAAACAAAAAGAAAAAAATAATTCAGAATTGTTTATAAAAAAAAAGAAGTATATGTCATATTAACAAATTTTAGTGTATATGAAAGTGTAAAATAAATAATATTTTGATAAATTTAATTAATTTCATCAAGTTAATTTAATTCCCTACTATAATAATAATTAATAATAACAATATAATATTTAATATTAATATTAATTCTTTAAATTCATCCAAAATTCAATATTATTTTCAAAAATAAAATTTCCAAAAGGATTCAATTAATTTAAAATAGCATTTTTAGAAAAATTTCGAAAAAATCAATTATTTAACAAAATTTCTATATACAATTCTCCGCAATAGTTCAATTACTTTCACTAATAATATTTATTCATGAAAATTCAATTTAAAAAATTTTTTTAAAAATAAATTTCTAAACAAAAATTCAATATGATAAACTTAAATAATAAAACTCAAAGAATTTTAATTATTTTGAATACTATTTGAAAATTACTTATCAATCGAAAAATTCCATTATTTTGACAATTAAAGTGTTCCACAAGAATTCAATTATTTAAAATGAAATTTTCATAAATATTTATACTATTTCAAAAACAATTAATTATTTAAAACAATGTTTATAAAATTCTTTCAAAGAATTCATTTTTTAATTGAATAAAAATATTAATTGAATTAATATTCAATTATTTGGAAAAATAACAAAATTTTTCACAGAAATTCAATTATTTTTAATCATTTTAATCTAATTTTTTTTGCAACAATTCAATCACTTTTGATAAATAATAAAACTTAAAGAATTTCAATTATTTTTAATACAATTTTAAATTAATTAATCGAAAAATTCAATTATTTGGAAAAATAACAACTTTTTAAACATTTTAATAAAATTTTTCACAATAATTCAATTATTTTCATAAATAATTGAATTCTCCGAAATTCAATTTTTTTTTAAATTGTAATAAAATTCTTAACAGTTATTCAATTATTATAAATACAATTTTATAAAATATATTATCAATATATCTTAATTGTGTAAATTTTTTCCTGTTCCAAAAATTCATTAATAATCCACAAGCATTTTCCTGCTACAAATTAAATAAGTGAATAACTAATATCATAGTTGCAAAAGGCATTCATAAAAAAATAGTTTAATTGCCGATAAGTAAATTTAAATAGTTTAGTTTCACTTCTAAGAATGTATGAAATAAAAATTTTTTCCTGTCCTTGCCGATCAAATGTATTATGCAGATGAAAATTACAATGAATAGTTATGCAAAATTCGCAATTTTTGTCATTCTAATAAGGTTGATTAAATTCTTCATTGTTACAATTTTCAAATGACGTCAAATGAAATTGATTTTACATTCATGAAAATTTTAATTTTAAAAATTGAAAATAAATAAAAGAAATTTTATTCTACACGTGTAGGAAAAAATATCCCTTGATATTTAAAATTTTATTCAAAGGGAAGACTAATGGAAAAAAATCTTAGAAATGAAAAAAATTTTTTCAGGTCATTTCTACAATATTTATCATTTTTAATTAGTTTTATTAATTTAATAATAATTTTCCCCAATAAAAATTAGAAAATCATGGAATATTATAAATTAGTAAAAATTTGCACTATGAGAAGTTTTTAACTAAAATAATTTTCACTTAAAAAAATTTTGAAACTACACTGAAAGAGTAAATTTTAATAAGAATTAATATTAATTTTGACTAAATTAAATTACACAAAGATTTAAGTTTAGAGAGAATAAAAATGCTGAACAATTTTTATATTTTAAAAAAGTCACGTAAATTTTAAAACGTTACTGTTCATTATTTATAAATTTTCTTTTTTAATAAGTTTCGAAATTTTTCGAAAATTAAATTTTTAATCTACACTCTCTAAATCTGAAGCAGTTAAAATGTCAACTGCCCTTTTTGTTTGTTTAAAATCAGTTAAAATTTACTGATCTATCAATTCAAATTTTTTCTATTGCAAAATTTGAAACAAAATTTGAAAGCAAACAAGCAACGACTGATACAAATTAATTAAAAATTTAACTGATTCAGATTTGAAAATACAATTTAAATGTTCAAAGATTGAAAATATCTGCAAACTTTTCCAATTTCATTGGAATTAAGTGTCAATATAATTTTTTCATATTAAAAAATACAAGTTCAATGGCACTCTATGGACTACAATTTATTCGTATATAGACAAAATACTAAAAATAGCGCAGAATAATTATGTGACATGTAAATTAAGAAATTAACATGAATTATCTCTATTATGTAAGAAAATTGTATTAATAATTAAATTTCATACAATGTATGTGAATTTTAAGAATCCTAAAGCGAATATAAATGGCAGTCGAAATAATCGAAATTCATCATATCCTCCAAGATGCCTCCAGGTTGGGAACCACTTGAAATGTTCATCCTCTTCGTCGTTACATGTGAGAATTAAACTATATTTATTTAATTAACAATTTTTACAATTTATAAATTAATAATTAACAGAAAAAAATGATTTCTTTCTAAAAAATTTCTCTTTTTTAAATTTGCATTAAAATTGTGTTTCAATTTAAATTGATACTTGGTCTTGAAACGCTTGAAGAGTTACATGGTAAAAATTAAAATTTTTAAAATCCATTATGCATAAGAATGCGTGAAAATTTTTAATGTACTGGAAATTAAAATTTGCTAAAGCTTTTAAACTTGTAAAATTTGAATTTCATTGAACTATTGTTAATAAACTGATTAATTTATTTCTTAATTCACTATTTAGTTAATTAGATTTAAATTGTTCAAAGTATAAATTTGTATTAAATTTTGTTACAATAAATTTTTTATTTGCGACTAATTTAGTAATTAATTTGCTACGTAATTAACTATTTAGTTAATTGCAGATAATTAAATTTCGTTAAATTGTTAAAAGTATAAAATTTTTATTAAATGTTGTTGAATTAAATTTTTAATTTTCTATTGTTAATTTAGTAATTAATTTGCTACGTAATTAACTATTTATAGTCAATTAAATATAATGATGAATTCAGTTAATTAATTTATTTCGAAATTGAAATTTCTTATTTAATTTCTAATTAAACAGTTCAATGAAAATTGAATATTAATAATTATTTATTTTATTAATATTAAAGAATCATAAAACTAATGAAATTATAACCGAATGTTTAATTTTTTTTCTATAGCTCTTGTAAATGGAATTACGAAATTGATTCAGAGCTTCTCTCCCTTACTTCAATCGGTTGGAGGCGTTGGAGGGCTTCCAATAGGATAACAACTGTTCTAATAAAAAATAAATATATTTTCCACTTTAAGTTATAATTAATATTGCATCAACATCAAATAGCTTAATAATATTAATTGTAATATTTCAAAACATTCAAAATGAAAATCTCTTTTCATTTGTAACATCAATGTCAACATCAAAATATAATTTAATTGTGGAAAAAATAAAATAATTCATACTAAAAATTATTGTGTACTTAAATATCTCCCCATGATACTTTTTTTACAATCAAGAAGCATTTTCCGCTGAATTTTTTTAATTTACTTTAAATTTAATTGTTAAATTAAAAATTAAAAAAAAATAATTTTATAGAAAACTTTAAATTACTTCTGGAATTAACTTTTTTTACTGCAAAATAATTAGAAGAAGAAAAAATTTCTTAAAACTCATGAAAAACATAAAAAAAAATAAAAAAAAGTTTTTCAATTTAAAAAAAAACTTTTTTACAATTAAAAGAAGTTAACAAAATTTTTTTATTCTGAAAAATGGTATTCAATTTTTTAAAGTAAATTTTAATGATTAAAATATTAATATTGTATTCGAATCTAAAAAGGGAAAATAAAACAAAAATTTTGTCTTTAAAATTAAAAAAGAATTACATTAAGGGTATTTGAACTATTATGACGTCACAATTGATGCAAACCATATATTTTAATGCTGTGACGTCATAAAGGTTCAAATGCCCTTAATAATAATTCAATAATAATTAAACCAAATACTAAATATATCAAATAATTCAATGGGGAAAAAATTATAATATTGTCCATTAAAATTTACTTTTTCGTTTTCGAAGAAACATTATGCTTATGTAATTTACATGTATAAACGGAAAATTTAAAATAGGAGTACTTTTGATAAAATGACTTTTAAATTATGAAATTATAATATTCTATCAGTCTGATGTGACAAATATTCTTCAGTTATCATAAATTCATAGATATAAAAATTCATAATCAATATATATAGATATTGCTGTGATTTTTCCCTCATGACAATATATAAATGGCAATTTTTTCCAATAATTTCATCAAATCATTTTTCCAACATGCCAACTCCACAAGAAGATTTTCTCATTCTTCTTACATTCGCTTTTAATTGTGAGTGGAAAAAGTTTAATATTAATTTCTTATTTTTCAAATTGCACTAATAAATTTATAATTTTGAATTGTTTAATATAATTTAAATCATATTATCAAATAGGAAAAATTTCTCATAATTTACATAAACTAATGTAATTAATTACGATTAATATTCCGAAATGTTCTTTTGAACTTCTTTTGTTGAAAATATTTCCAGGGCGAAATTTAAGGTTCGACTGTAGAAAAAAATCAAATAAATCTGACTAAGATTATATATTTTTTTCAAGTATAAACATTTTTTTTGTTAAAAAATAAATTTGTAGATAATGGAAAACAGTAATTTTAAATTGTAATACTTTTTTAAAAATTAAATTCAAAATTTCTAAGAAATTAAAGTGACATTGCAATTAAATTTGAATAAATATTATAGTGCAATGTTTCGAGAATTAAAAATCTTGAATTCTTTTATAGTTATTGTAAACAATCTTGGTGGCATTTTCAAAATTCTTAATGGAATCAACCCTATTGCTCAGGCTCTTAAAGCAACTCCTCTAGGTGGCGGACTGCTTGGATAACAGTAAACAGGTAAATACTCCTAATATTTGAATAATTAATTAGAAAAAAAATTTTTTGACCTTAAATTTTTAATCAGTAAAATATTACTGCGATAAAAAGTAAACCGATAATTAATAGTAATAAAATATTAAATAATATTATTTATTACTAATATCAATATTATTATTATTATTCTTATTATTATTAATTAGTACAATTACTTCTTAAACGAAAATCATTAAATAATTCCAAAATATAAAAAATGAAATATTTACTTCTAATGCTGCTTCCAATTATTTTCGCAGATTTTTATTGTTCTGAAGGAATTTGCACAATGATATAACCATGACAATACTGAGAGATGAGAGAGAGAGAGAAAGAGAAAAAAAAATACCCTCTCCTGTGATGAGAATGTAAAAGAAAACTGGATGGAATTATAAATCACGTGCACCGGAATTGAACTTTTGGAATTATTGATGTCTTTGAATTTAGAAACCGGAAACCACTTCAGCAGTCATCAATGATGGAGCTTGTTAAAATTCTATTCAGTGATTCTACGCGAAGAAAGAAAATATGATGAAGATTATTATAAAATTCAAGCTCAATTATTAATACAATATTGTGAATGTTCCGTCAGAGCGATGAAAATATATTATCTGTTCTCCAAGCAAAATTAATAAATAAATATAAAAATGCAAAAATGTCTAGGTACTTTTTCCTTCATCCTATAAGAATATTTTTTTTTCACTCTCAAAATTATTAGAAACTCGTAAACAATTCTCTACTTTTATTTACGATTTTCTTTAATTATCAAATTATTCGAAAATATCAATAATGTCTTTTTCAAATAAATATTTAATCGTTATTATTTTTCCATAGGAATTAAAATTCTTCAAAATATTAAAATTCAAATCTTTTTGAAATTCAACAACTTACAATAAGTTAATAAATTAAAAATGTCAAACTGGTAAAATTATTATTTTATTTTATAAATTAAAAAAAAATTCTTCTTTAAATCCATTATTTTCAATGCCCTTAATTCTTGAAAATTTCTTTGAGAATTTTAAAATCCATTTGTTTACCATTCAATTTTACGAAATTTAATCTATTATTTGAAAATTCTTCAAATTATATTAAAAAATAAAAACATGAAATAATTTTTTTTTTGATATTTAATTAAATTCAACTATTTCTAAAATTTAATATTTCATTATTTAATTTAATAAAATAATAAAATTTAACTTCTAAATCAATTTTTTTTTAATTTTACGAGAATTCAATTATTTAAATACGAAAATAAATAATTCATTAAATAATCAAATATTTATTAAAATTAAATTCTTTCTACGAATTTGAATATATATTAAATTTTCCAAAACAATTGAATTTCGGAGAACTTTTTTTTTATTATTTGAAAAAAATTTGAATTTTTGTAATAAATTTTATTATCTATGAAAATAATTGAATTATTGTTATGGACTTTTAAAAATAATTAAATTTTGGAAAAGAATTTTATTGTTTATAAAAGTAATTGAAATTTTGACGAGAATTTTTTCTAATTTTTTAAACTTATTGTATTTCTGCGAAGAATTTTATTATTTTTGAAAATAATTGAATTTCTGCAAATATTTCATAATTCTCCTCTTCTTTCATTTATTTTTGGGGGGTAAAAATATATTTAAAATAATTTTTTTAACCTAAAATCTTTGACATAATTCTTGAATAATTTTCAATTTCGTGAAATCAAACTATTTTTGATGCTGAGCATTTAGTTTCATTTCACTGAAATTTGTACCTTAAATTTTCCAATATAGCACACCATGATGAAGTGTTTTTTAAAATAGAAAATTAAAATTTCCAATCTGATTTATGTAATAATAAAGAATGCTCAAATATTATAATTTTCATATAATATCTATGTGACTTTTTAAAAATGTGAAAGATAATATAAAGGACAGTCACAAAATTTTTTTTTTTACTATTTGCCAATATGTCGTCTGCTTTTGGAGTACTCATTCTTTTAATCACTCTCATATTGAAATGTACGTAAAAGAAAAATTGAAAAAAAAAATTTATAAAACAAAAAGATTTTCCACCAGAAAAATACTAAAAAATTTTCTCGTTCTCTTTTTATTATTTCAGTTATTTTAGATCATATCGATGATATAATTAGATTACTTCAAAATATCGCTCCTGTTGTTCGATCATTAAGAAGTGGTAGTATTGGTCAAATTTTAGGCTCTCAAAATGGATAGAAGGTAAATTAAAATTGCTTTTTTCATTTCAAAGAGAATTAACATTTTTTATATTAATCGGAAAAAAATATCTAAGTATATTAATATTTATATTCACAGAAAAAGATTCTTTCTCTGCAAAGGAATTCAAACCGTTATTTACAAAAAAAAATCCTATCATACTACTCTGTTGTAATTATTAAAAATGTGAATTAAAATTAATAACCATCGGATTAATCTTGGAGTTCATGTTTAATAAAATAAGTCATAAAATTATTTCTGCAAATCTTATTATAACCTGCACAATATTTTCCTAAAATAAATTCCATTTTTTCTATTTTTTTTAGTAAAAACATTTTTTCTAATTTTTAAATTAATTTAAAAAGTTTTTAATATTTAAATTAATTTAATTTTACCAAATTCTTACTTCTATTAAATTGCAATACTAATTCAGTTCGTGAAATTAATATTTTCTTTTTGAAATTATAATTTTTAAAATGAATTCGAAAATGTCACAATATTTTTTGTTTTCTTTCATTATGTTAAGTTTAACAATTTTTTTGCATTTTTTTACATACAAAAAGTTTATTTATTTTAATACAAACGAATTATCCGGAAAATGATTGTATAATTAATAATTATAGTGAATAAATAACATTTAAAAAAAATTTAACATACTTCATATTATCATACTTGATAATAAAAAATCATAAATAAACATTGAGTAAGAAATTATTATTAATATTATTAAAACTATTATAATTTATAATAATAATTATTATTATACAAATAATTTTATAATATCAATAATAATAATAATAATAACAACATTTATTGTTCAAGTAATTTTAACAATTATTATTATTGTTATAAATAAGTCAAAATAATAATAAATTGTTATTATTATTTTTATCATTATTAGTTCCAAACGTTTCAATATTAATTTAAATTATATAAAGATTTAAGACAGTGAAAAAGTCGAATTAAATAAGAAAAAAATTAAATTTTCCCTTTCTTTGAAAAAGAAAACCAAAAGAATTTAGCAAAAATATTATGAAGGAAGAAAAACAAAAACGAAATCTATTTTTAAAATTTAGGTGACTTAGTTTTTTTTCTCCATAATATATGTTATCGATATTTATGCAAAATAAAAAGGAACTGCAGTCATTCGACATTCACATATTTTAATGCGATAATAATGAATTTCTTTGCATTCGAAAAGTAATATAAAAGGTGTTCAGTTCATGTACATTGGAAAAAAAAAATGACAATAATGGCGCTCCTTAATCTTGTCTTGTTTCTTCTTATTACTATATTAAGAAGTAAAAAAGTTTTCAGAAAAAAAATTTCTTTTCTTTTTAATTAAATAATACCAAATTATTTATTTTCTGTATTTTTCCAGATATACCGGGAGTTATGGAGCCGCTTACCCAATTGCTTCAAAGTCTCTTACCAGTGCTTCAAGGTTTACAGAATTATTTAGAAAACTTGGGTTTAAATTTAAATAGTACTTCATCCGGTACTACAACAACTGCTGCACCGTCTCTTTTGCCTCGTTTAAATTTGCCTCGAGTTACTGGTTAAAATAGTAAGCAGGTATTTTTTTTAAATTTTATTGATTTACGAATTTTTTTGTTTGTTCTAAAATTAAATTTTTTATAAATCAATTATTAAATTATAATTAAACTAAATTGAATTATAATTATAATTATAATTACAATAAATTTAATAATATTATCAACATTTTATTATTTTTAAACATAAATTTTTACTGTCTCATAAGTAACATTTCGTTTACAATTAATTTATAATTAATAATAGTCTTCCTATTTTATTTCAAAATTTTCTCTTCCATTAGAATTCAATTATTTTAATTATACAATAATTAATAAATCAGTTAAAGTTAAGATTAAAAAAAATTAATTTTTTTTCTATCAAAAGAGCAATTTTTTAATAAAAACTAAAATTTTCAAATAAAGTAAATTAATTATAAACAAAATAAATTGAAAACTATGTGAAAATTTGTTGCTTTTTAATTTTTCATTAACAAAAATTCATAATAAAATAATATGTCAGTAAAAAATCAAATTGAAGTCAAAATTGAAAACACGATTTATAGAACAGTTTATAAAAAAAATTTAACCAGTGATTGATACTTATTTTTATTTATAATTTTCTAGGTTCCTATATTTCGACAACTAATGAAAACTGACAAACCTTTACAGCGACAGAAATAAATTCTAACAAGGCAAAATAAAATAGATTTGACGTAGTCAAATAATAAAATATGACATATAGAATTTAATTTATCAAGAAAAAAAAATTCGAAATAAATATTAAAAACAGAATGACGTCGCAAATTTTTTCCTGAAGAGTGAAACCTATTTTAAATTTTGTCAATTTTGAAATTCATTATATTGACAGTATTAAATAATCGCATATTAAATATTGAATAGAATATATTCATTAATAACTGTGTAGGTAATTAAATATATTATATTAAATATTGATATAATATTTAAATATCAAAAATTCGACTAATGTATAATAATTAGACAATTGTATAAAGAAAATAAAATTTATAATATTGAGTTTCATTCAGTTGAGTTATGTGAATTATTTGTCAACTTTAATTATAGTGTACTTTCCATATTAAACAAATATTAATAATAATATGAAAGATTTAATTTAAATATTTAAATTAAAACAATATATTATAATTAATAAAAAGAAAAAAAATAGAAAAAACAATTCACAGAATAAAGTACCTAATAATTATTAACACTGAGTTTTAAATCCATTATTTTACTATAACAACAAAGATAAAAAAATAAATTTGATAGTAAATAATTTTTATTTAATGAAGAAAAATTTTGTTTAATTATTATTATTATTGTTACTTTTATTTTTATTATTATTATTATTATTATTATTATTATTATTAATAGGTAAGTAATAATTTTCTGGAAAGAATTAAGTAAATTATTTGAAAAAATATTCACAATAAACAAATATTAAATAAATAAATAGAAATACAATTAAAAATTGTTGTATATTATTTACGAGTTATAAAAAACACTATTTTCAATTTTTCATCTGAAATAACATATTTCTTTGTGAAATAGATATTTATATGTCACTCATAGTATATCAAAATTATCTGAAGCATCTCTGCATCCTACACACTTGACAGTGCTATCTCTCTGTTATATATAGCAATAGGGTTTTCACAGGACGATAAGTTCAACGAGGTAAATATATTTCGAATATCAAAATCTATTCAATGATTTTTGCGATAGTCATAGACAATCATAATGATTGTCATATTATATCAGATTGACAGTTTTCTAAATTTAAAAACATCCTGGAAAATATTCAATTTTTTTCAGCTTGAATTTTACTAAATATTAAAAAGAAAAGAAGACAATTATTTTTTTTTATAGATATTAATTAATTATATATTATCAATTAACGATATATTGGTAATTAATTCGATATTATTATCTAATTATATATTGTTAATTAATTAATAATTAATTATTTAATTATGTATTATTAATTTAAATAAACTAGTAATTAAATTTTTGATTTTTCGAAATTCGCGCCAATTTGGTTCATTACATTGCCGCCTAGATGGCATAAAAATTCGCTCACAAACTAAATGAAGTAGAATATAGGTTGGTTCTATTTTCAATTTTTTTTAGACAAAAAGAAGCAATTAGCCTTGAATTTCAATTTTAGGTTTATCAGAAGCGAATTAAAATTTTAATCCTTATTTTAAATGTACAGGAAAATATAGAAACTTTAATTCAAATCTCTTGATAGAAAACAATAAAAATTTTAATTCTAGCTTGATAAATTTTTAAAACACCAATTACCATTTTAGAGTAATGAGCAATTATCCTAAAATTTATCCATTTGTGAAATTTTTTTTAACTATTAATAAAAAAAAATGTCAAAACAAAATTTATAATTCAATATCTGAATTTGCTATTTAAAATTCTAATAAGATGGTAAAAAATTGGTCATATTGTGAGGTTTATCAGTCTTATGAAAAATAAATTTTGGAATTTACGTCCTTCAATTTATTCTTGAATACGAATGGAGCGTAGAATAAAGAAATAGATAGAGAATAAAAAAGAGTACAAATAGAAAGGTTGTAAATTAATATTGTTTTTGTTACTATATTCGGTAAATTAAATTGCATTTATCATGTTACTAAAATTTGTACTTTCTCAAACATCTCTTCCATGTACTATATTTACTCTGACTTCGTTATCACTCTTATTTGGAGTATCGGAAGATAACAGTTATCCAGAGGTAGGAGAAAACTTTCCCTCACACAGAATTTTTATTTTTAACAAAAATGTTATAAAATTTTTTTTTTTAAATTATTAAACTAATATTCAAATTTTATAAATAAAAATCTGTTTTTCTAAAGCTTTTTAGCAAGGAACCAAAAGATTATGATTTCATAGTAATTGGTGCTGGAACGGCGGGAAGTGTCATTGCAAATCGACTGACAGAGAATGGCAATTGGAATGTAAATATTTAGCTAATGAAAAATAGTGAAAAATTGTTTTATTATTTTAAACTAAAAAGAATTTTATTATTTTCTACTAAAAAGAATTTTACTATTATTTTCTACTAAAAAGAATTTTACTATTATTTTCTATCAAAAAGAATTTTATTATTATTTTTGTGATTATTTTTTACTAAAAATAATTTTTAGGTTCTTTTATTGGAAGCAGGAAAAGAGGAACCACTATTAACGGCAATACCGGCGTTTACGGAATTATTTACCGGCACGCCTTACGATTGGAAATATCAATCCCGCCCGGAAAATAATGCATGCAATCTAAGAGGTTTTGTCCCATTGAGAGCTGGAAAAGTAATTGTTAATAATTAATTTACCATCAAATTTTGAATTCAAATTTTAATCTTTCATAATTGAAAGAAAGGAAATCAAAATTAAATCCTTGATTAAAATTAAAAATAACGGATTTCCAAATTCAATCTCTGATAATTAAAAAAAAAGGTGTTCAAAATTAAATCCTTGACAAAAAAAAATTAATATTTCATGACTTTTTTTTAAATAGAGAAGTAAAATATTACTCTTTGGAATTTTTTTTTTTTATTACAAAAGTATTTTTTCAATTATTTACCATTAGAAAATGAATTAAAAATTTATTCGCTTATAAAATACTTTTTCCAAGGTAATGGGAGGAACAACTTCGATAAATTATATGCTATATGTAAGGGGAAATCGTGAAGATTATAATAATTGGGAACGAATGGGAAATACTGGTTGGAGTTACAACGATGTGTTACCCTACTTTATGAAATCAGAAGATAACAGAGATCAGGACGTAAGTTATTCAAAATGAAAATAATTCATTTCTGGGAGAATAAAATTATCTCTAATTTGCCACTAGTTTATTCATTTGGCGTTTTTTTTGTAGATAATTCACTAGTTTCAACTAATTAATGAAAAACACAAAATCAATTCAATTTTTTCCCTTTTTTTAAACATGACAATTTTATAAATTTTTTACTTTTTGGTTTCTTTTTTTAAATAAAGTTTTAATCTATTTTAAGGCCTTTTTAGTGTTCAAAAAAAGTTATTTTATTCAAATAACCGATTATTTGACTATTATCAAATAAATTGTATTTGAATCAAATATTTCTGTATTTGAGGCAAAAATTATTCAATTGATTTAAATGAAAATTGTTTTATTCAAGTAAATATTTATTTAATAATAGTCAAATCGGTCAATAATCGGTCAATAAAAATATTAATTTAAGGTTATGTTTGCGTTACATTTATTTTTATTAAAAGTTAATTTTTAATTAGGTAAATTTGAAACCAATTTTTCTTGAATATTTTGACTGTACAGTAAAGTAGAGTATTAATAATTTTTAATGGTGATTAGTTCTCTTTCTGCATTTTTCCTCCAAAAATTGTAAACATAACCTAAAAGTGTTTACTTCTTAGGTACCTTTCTTGGTAGCACTTCAAGAATTTTCAGTAGCAGTAAAAATAGAAAATAAAAAATAAATGTAAAGGTAATGCGAAAATTAATCAACATTCCAGATTCTACAAGGAGGTTCAATGTACCATGGAACCGGTGGTTACTTAACAGTCGAGCGATTCCAACACGTAGATCCAAGAACCAACATAATCCTCCGAGCATACCAAGAATTTGGCCTAAGACAAACTGACATTAACGGTGAGAATCAAATTGGTTCAATGCTCGCTCAATCCACCAGCAGAAATGGATCCCGAATGAGCACAAACAGAGCATTCCTAAGACCAATAAGACGAAGAAATAATTTATTCATCAAAAATCAAGTGTACGTGACGAAAATTTTAATCGAACCAATAACAAAAATTGCTTACGGTGTTCAGTACACATCGACAATAACGGGCGATACAAAAATAGCACTGGCCAAAAAGGAAATAATCATCTCAGCCGGTTCAATAGAATCGCCAAAATTACTAATGCTCTCCGGCATTGGACCGATAAATGAACTCTTTCTTCACGCAATTCCACTATTAAAAAATCTCTCAGTTGGTCACAATTTACACGATCATATGGGTGCACTCGGTTTAATTGGCAGTACAGGTGAGGATTTCTCCTTTCTTCCCAGCTGCGAACGAAATATGAATAATTTAAATGATTTCTACGATCAGCATCGAGGACCATTGGCATCAGTTGGACCAATATCGGCGACAGGTTTCTTTCAAACAAACCAAGAGAATAGAACGGGCGTTCCCGATATTCAACTATTTACCGGTGGCTTCAGTCCAATTCTTCCCTATTACAATATGTTTGGAATAATACCGGCAATTTTGGCACCGAAAACCAGAGGATTTGTCAGACTCAATAAATTGAATCCAATATTGGGAAATCCGGAAATTAATCATAAATGTTTGGCTGACGCTGATGTTGATACATTGAGGGAAGCGACATATATGGCGATAAGAATATTCAATACCACAGTGTTTAGGGAGAATAATTTTACACTTATAAATAAACCATTGCCCGGTTGTCATATGCACGAGTACAATACTGATGATTATTGGAATTGTGTGATTAGAAAGTTTACATTTTTAATTAATGAACAGGTTGGAACGTGTAAAATGGGTCCACGGGAGGATAGTGAAGCGGTTGTTGATCCGCGATTACGTGTTCATGGAATTAAAAATTTAAGAGTCGCTGACGCTTCAATTATACCTGTAATACCCAGGGGAAGTACAATGGCTCCGGTTATAATGATTGGCGAAAAGGCTAGTGATATGATTAAACAAGATTGGTCCTAATTTAGGTCTTAATTATAAAGTTAATTCAAAAATATTAAATATCAATAGAATTCATTAATCTACATACTCTACAAAGAATTTATTAAAGTTGATCGAAATCGTTAGAAACTTTGTAAAATTTATTGATTCTATTAAAAATAATTGATGGACTTTCTGATTGTTCCTGATACTTATTAAAGACTTTACAACTTTAAAACTTTAATGTAAAAACTTTACATTTATTAATGTTATTGAAATTTTTGGTCTTTATAACTTTATATTATTATAACAAAGTTATTGAAAAGACATTTAAATTATTGAAATCTTATCGAAAGATAAGATAAAAATAAAATAAAAATTGAACAAAATTAAATTTATTTTCAATTAATAACCATTTTATCCATCAAGATTGTCCCCAAAATTTGATTCCAATTTGTCCCTCATTTCCTGACAGAATTTTTACTCTTTTCTTCACAAAACAAAAAAAAAAATCGAAAAACAATTTTGACTCTTCATGAAGTTTAATTATTTTCAAAACATTAAATTAAAATTCATCAAAAAGATAGTTGTAAAAAAAATGTATTCAAATTCTTTAAGCTTACTTATTTAGATTGACTTAAATGTTAAGTCTTACTTAATGTTTTGATTAAAAAAATTGTTTTTTCATCGCTACATTGAATACTTCAAATTATTCATAGAAAAATAAAAAAAAAATTGTTGCAGAATCATAAAATGAATTTAATTGTTTATACAGTTTCATATCAGTAATAAATTTGCATTACTAACATTTGAACGTATTTTTTGTTATGCTGTCTATGTAATTATATTTTTTTTCGAGCGTTTCATTATAAAAATAAAGATACATAGTTATCATTACAAGTTGAAAATTTTAATGTTTGTGGACTAGTAATAAAAAAGAATTTCGCAGTTTAACAGCTCACTGTAAATATGCTGCAAACTTTGACAAATGTACTTTCAAGATTATCTGCATCACCTGTCCTTTGTACTGTTTCATACATATCAACATTGGCACTTTTATTCGGAATATCACCGGATAATTTATATAATCAGCATAATGAGGTACTTGTGGATAAAAAAATTATCATTTATCGCAAATAAGAGACTTTAAATATTCATAATATAATTAAATAATACTGTACTATCAACAAATATATACTATATATTCATTTCTCAAATTTAAAATTCGTTTCAAAAATTAAAAAAATGTATTCACCAGCAAATGCAGCATAATGAGACGAATGAGTACGATTACATAATAGTTGGAGCAGGATCTGCTGGCTGTGTGATTGCAAATCGTCTATCAGAAAACAGCAAATGGACGGTAATAAATTTCTTGTCTAAATTTATGATGTCCTTAAAAAAAAGTGCAACAGATTTGCAGTTTCCAAAAATACAACATTCTATTTGCCGGAAATTTTTACAGGTACTTTTATTAGAGGCTGGAAAAGAGGAACCCTTAATTACGGATGTTCCTAGTTTTACATTAATTACAGAGAGAACACTTTACGATTGGAATCATCACACTCAACCAGATAACACTTCATGTTTATCGCAAAATGGCTGTTCTTTTGAGCACGGAAAAGTATACCGATTCAAAAACATCTTCAATATTTCATTCAATAAATTATTAACAATATTTTCGTTTAAGTTAAATATTTGTTTGTTCAGATAATGGGAGGATCTGGTGCTTTAAATTTTATGCTGTACGTTAGGGGTAATCAGGAAGATTACAATAATTGGGAAAAAATCGGAAATCCCGGATGGAGCTACAAAGAAGTGTTGCCGTATTTTAGAAAATCTGAGGACAATAGAAATCCTGATGTAAGTGAATTCGAATGTATCATCTATCTGCTGCTGTTATTTACTGCTGATAATAATAACGCACTGAGAAAAGAGTTTCGTGTTAATCAACAAACCATTTAGTTGGTACTTAAGGAACCAAAAATTTTTGTTGTCAAAGCCAAACTCTTTTCCCCACGTTACAAATTCAATAATCTAATTTTCAGATTCTTAGATCAAGTCCAGAATACCATGCAACTGGAGGTTACCTACCAGTCGAACGAATGCGACACGTGGACAATGCTACAAAAATCCTATCCAGTGCACTTCAAGAGTTAGGTTGTAATTCAACGGATGTGAACGGAAAAAATCAGCTTGGTTCCATGATCCTACAAACGACAACCAGAAACGGAATTCGTATGAACAGTAATAGAGCATTCATCAGACCGATAAGAAAATTGAGAAAGAATCTGTTCATCAAAACACAAGCGTACGTGACGAAAATTTTGATTGACTCCAAAACCAAAAGAGCATTCGGCGTAAAGTACATGTCTCTAACTACAAATACTTCAAAACGAGTCTTTGCTAGAAAGGAAGTAATCATTTCGGCCGGCACCATTGAATCACCAAAATTACTAATGCTCTCCGGAATAGGCCCCAAGGACGAACTCGAAAAGTATGGAATCAATGTTGTCAGAAATTTATCCGTAGGACACAATCTACAGGAGCATGTCTCGTGTACAAATATTGTTGCCACACTAGATGAAAATCTGGCCTATAATCCCGATTGTCGAACAAAACTCAACGATCTAGCGGAGTATTCGCAGAATCAGAGTGGCCCACTTTCGTCAACGGGTGTTGCTTCACTTTCAACATTCTTTCGACTTCAAAATGAAGAAGAGGAAGCAAATAGTCAGTCTTCCAATATTCAGTCTGCAAATAATCAATCATCAAATAAGTCTCAAAATATTCAAGTACCAAACATTCAATCACCAAGTGTTCCCGATGTTCAAGCAGTTTTTATGCCCCTAAGTCTTATCACAGCCTACTACAATGAATTCACAATAATGCCATTCATCCTACAACCAAAGAGTAGAGGATTCGTTAGATTAAATCACACCAATCCAATTTGGGGCCCACCCGAGATACTTCCTAGATATTTCTCCCAAGAAACAGACATTAAGAGAGCAATTAACAGTTTTCGTATGATTATTCGTCTGTTTAATACAACTGCTTTTAGAAATAATAACATTCGAATGAAGAACATTACCGAACCGCCTTGCAATCGTTTTCAATTTAATACCGATGAATTTTGGAATTGCTCTCTCAGATACTACACAACTACGGAATATCATCCAGTGGGAACGTGCAAAATGGGTCCAAAGGAGGACAAGGATGCTGTGGTTGATTCAAGATTGCGTGTTTACGGAATTAATGGCCTGAGAGTTATTGATGCGTCAATTATGCCCATTATTACCCATGGAAACACTAATGCACCAACAATTATGATTGCTGAGAAAGGAAGTGATATGATTAAAGAAGATTGGACTAATATTTAATGAATACTATCTCTCCTTATAGAGGACGAATCATCGACTTAAACTATTCGAAAAAAATTACTTTAAGCTAAAACAATTTAAATACCGTCTCAAAATATGTAAAACCAAATGTAAAATTTTTCGAAAAATTAGTTTTGTCTACAAGAAATAATTGAATGTACATTATTTTTAATTCCATTTCCATTTTTATCATTGGCAGGAGCATTATACAATTCAGTTACGATCAATATTATTTAGAAACAGTATATTCTTTCACAGTGTCTTTGATCTGTAGAAAAAAATTGTTTTCTCCAAAAAATAATTGAGGGAAAATTGTAAAAATTGAATTGTTTTGAAAACTAAAAAGTGTCTAGTAGTAGAGTACAAAAATGTATAGTAGCATATTTTCACAAACAACTTTCCAATGTATTATAATTTATATAACATCGCTGTCATTTTTAATGAATACTTCAAGAGATAATAACGACAACAGTAAAAATGTACGCATCTACATGAAATATTTTTCCATCGATTCTATTTGTTTTAAAAATTGAATAATTCCAGTTGCTTTATTATTCGACAAATATTTTTTCAGCAAATAAATAGTGAACCTGACGAATATGATTTTATAATAGTTGGAGCTGGATCTGCTGGCTCTGTTGTTGCCAATCGACTGACGGAGAATAAAGAATGGACCGTAACTTTCATTATTTCATCATAATTATAAACATTTATCATAGTTATTAATTATATTAAGAAGAACTTTAAATATTTTGCTACAAAACTCTACAGTCATCTTTTTTGGCTCAATTAATTTAATTTTGTAATTTTTCATCTAGTCACTTTTACTGGAAGCAGGAACAGAAGAGCCCCTTGCTGCAGAAGTACCAGGTTTACATTGCATGCTTCAAGGAACAAAAATTGATTGGATTTATCATCCAAAACTTGATCAGTACTCTTCTTTTTGTGGAGAAGCTTGTGTCTTTTGGCCCCGGGGAAAAGTAATGTTACAAAATCGAAATCTACTTTTGTACAATAAAAATAAAAATCCTTTTTTTCTATACTTTAATTACTAGTCGGAAATGGATATGCCAAAACAAATTTTCTTATTTTATCAAAACCAAATACTTCTAAACAGGTAATGGGAGGCTCGAGCTCTATAAATTTAATGATGTACATGAGAGGTAGTCGAGAGGATTTTAATAGTTGGTCAAAACTAGGAAATCCAGGTTGGAGTTATAATGACGTATTGCCCTACTTTAAGAAATCGGAAAACAATGCAGATGAGGATGTACGTAAAGAATTTTAATATTCCTCTTTTTAGAAATAGCACCATTTTCAATAAAAATGCAAAAAAATTATTTTCTTCAGATCTTAAGAAACAATCCCGAATATCATGCAACTGGAGGATACTTAAATGTGGAAAGATTTCCGTATGTGGACCCAAATGTCAACATAATTACAAAAGGATTCGAACAACTGGGCTATGAACAAACCGATCTCAACGGAAAAACACAAGTAGGAACCATGCTCGCGCAATCAACATCAAAAAATGGATCTCGTATGAGTACAAACACAGCATTCATCCAACCAATAAGAAACGTGAGAAAAAATCTATTCATCAAAACACAAGTTTATGTGACAAAAATTATAATCGACATCGAAACGAATCGAGCACATGGTGTAGAGTACACATCGACAATTACCGGTGAAACCAAAACAGTGTACGCTAGAAAAGAAGTGATCGTCTCTGCAGGTTCAATCGAATCTCCGAAATTACTTCTTCTCTCCGGCATTGGACCACCAGAGGAACTTCAAAAACACAATATCCCTCTTATCAAAAATCTATCAGTAGGTCTCAATTTACAAGATCATGTTACAAATTATTTCCTTCAAATAATTCCTGGCAATAGATCCACCTCCAATACCACTTGTCAGGAAAAATTACAAGACCTAAATACTTACACCAATCAGAAACATGGCCCACTCTCGTCAATAGGAATTTCAGCTGTAACCGTACTGCTACAAACCAAATACGAACAAAATCCCGAGATTCCTGACATTCAACTTATATTTCTCGGTGATAATCCACTGTCAATATATTACGAGAAAATAGGAATCATAATTTGCCTCCTGTCACCAGATAGTCGTGGATTTATTCAACTAAATAGCACCGATCCAATTTGGGGAGCACCGGAAATACATCCAAGATACTTTTCAGCCGGTACGGACATGAGACGAATGATTGACGCCTTTCGTAAAGTAATGCGTGTATTTAATACGACAATTTTTAGGGACAATAATTTTAGACTTAATAATGTTCCACTGTTGATCTGCAATAAATATGAATTTAACAGTGACATGTTTTGGGAATGTGCAATAAGGGAATTCACCTATACGGAATATCATCCAGTGGGAACGTGTAAAATGGGTCCAAAGGAGGACAAGGATGCTGTGGTTGATTCAAGATTGCGAGTTCATGGAATTAATGGTCTGAGAGTTATTGATGCGTCAATTATGCCGTTAGTTACACGGGGAAATACTAATGCACCGACGATTATGATTGCTGAGAAGGGAAGCGATATGATTAAACAAGATTGGGCTAATCGTAAATAGGAATTATTTGTATAAGATTTTTTGCTTTACTTTTTAACTTAGTAAAAGAAATAGTGCCATTGGTACCAAAGATGATACTTCAATTTGTATCAAAGCTGCTATCAAGATTGTTGCCGAAATTGATACCTCAACTGCTACCAAAATTGATACTCCAACTGATACCAAAATTTATACCTCAACTGATAGCAAAAGCAATACCTAAGTTAGTACAAAAATTGGTACCATCACTAATGTTTTTATTTTATGTTCAAAAATTTGTCATTCGATAGTTCTGAATATTCGAACGATTGTAATAGATCTATAAAAAGGAAAATTTTTAATTTGTAACTCAATTATTATTTACCAACTTTTGCTTTAGTGAATAAAAAAAATGTTTCATTAAACGAATAACATTCATTAAATCGGACATTTTAATGGCCGCATATTAAATAAATAGATAAAAGAAAATTGTTTCGAAAAAGCAAAAATCCTTACAACTTAACAAGAATTGTACTTAAAATCGTGAAAAAAATCGAAATAGAACAGTAATCCAACGATAATATACATAAATATTGAAAATTAAAAGTCACTATCTACTTTTTTTTTCTCTCAAATAAAATATGAATATTCCGAGATATGCTAAATGCGTATTAAATGAATATGCAATTAACAACAGTTGCATATTTTGCATTCTCATCGAAATGAAAAAAAATGCTCACCTCCGTCATCAAGTGAAAATGCATTTAAAACATTTAAACTATTTAAGTTTCTAAATTTAGAGAGAATAAAAATAGTGTTATTATTATACCACGTGTTTTCAATTTCGTACTTTGTACGTTGAAAATTACAATTTCAATAATGTTATCGATTATCATAACTTGAATTGTAAAGGAAAAAAAATACTTTCTTTCAAAATTTGTAAAGCATTACAATTATTTGTTTTTTCCCGCGTATAATGTCGATGGCGATTCAAAATCTTTTCGAAACACCTTTAACATGTTCCGTTTTTTACGTAGCATTAGTTTCTCTCTTACTTGGATTTTCCAAAGATCAACAATTTAACGAGGTGAATAGATTTTTATTTCAGAAAAGCACTTTTATAAAATTAATTCGCTTCTTGGTTACTTAAAAATTTTGGAACTGATAGCAAAACTTTTTTTTCAAGAATAGCAGATCCGATCGGGAGGAATACGATTTTATTATTGTTGGCGGTGGTTCTGCTGGTTGTGTATTGGCGAATCGTTTATCAGAAAGACGCGAATGGAACGTAAGAAATTTTCCTCTTTTGGCCATAAGCTACCAAGAAATAGAAAATTAATTTTGATTCTTACGGATTAGATACTTTTACTGGAAGCAGGAAGAGAAGAACCTGTATTAGCCGAAGTTCCAGGTTTCGCCTTCACTCTCCGCCAAACAGACGTCGATTGGAATTATCGAACACAACCGACAAAGTTTGCTTGTATCCGAAGCAAAGGATGTGTTTGGCCACGTGGACGAGTATTTTCTGTTATTTTTATGAATCATAACAATTTTTTCCCCCAAACAAAAACTAAATTTTGTTCTAATTCCTTCAGGTGATGGGCGGCTCCAGTACAATTAATTACATGATATACGTTCGAGGGAATCGTGACGACTACGATTCTTGGGCTAGAATGGGAAACTCAGGTTGGAGTTACGATGAAGTCTTACCCTACTTTAAAAGATCAGAGGACAACCGAGATCCTGACGTAAGAAATCCTGATTATTGTCACTACAGTTCTGAAGATTAATTCAAATTCCATTTATTCGTAAACAAAAATTACAGATTGTGGCGGAGAATCCAAATTATCACAGTATCGGAGGCTATCAGCATGTTCAGCGCTTCAATTACAAGGATCAGCCAACGAAAATTTTATTCAAAGCATTCTTGGAACTTGGTTTTAATGAGACAGACATCAATGGAGAACATCAGATAGGCGTCGCGCATTTGCAAGCAACATCAATCAATAGCTCTCGTGTCAGTACAAATCGAGCGTTCATCCGACCAATTAGAGAAAGTAGAGCAAACTTATTTGTCAAAAGTGAATCGTACGTAACAAGAGTTTTAATAGATCCAGGCTCAAGAAGAGCTACAGGTGTTGAATACACACACATACCAACCGGAAAGAGTGTCACTGTTTATGCACGAAAGGAAGTCATTGTATCCTCAGGCACCGTGAATTCACCAAAATTACTAATGCTCTCCGGCGTTGGTCCCAGGGATGAACTCGAAAAGCACAATATCCATGTCATTAGGGACCTACCGGTGGGCAATAATTTACAAGATCATGTCTCATTTCAAGGTCTGTTTGTCCAAATCAATCCCGATATGGCCGATAATCCAAAGTGTGAAAAGAGAATAAACGATCTGACTTATTATCTAACGACTAATGATGGCCCACTGTCATCGACAAGCATAACATCAGTTTCCGCATTTGTTCGCACCAAATACGAAAACAGACGTGAATTACCGGACATACAGTTTCAATTCGGTAATTTCGGTGTGTCGCCATACTTCGAAGTGTTCGCCATTCTTCCTGTTTTGTTACAACCAAAAAGTAAGGGCTTTGTGAGATTAAATTTCACCGATTTAATATGGGGCGATCCGATAATTCAGCCCAACTATTTCGCGGAGGATATTGACGTGAAACGAATGGTCGAAGGGATACGAATTGGTCTCGAACTATTTCGAACGACGGCTTTTACGCAAAATCAGTTTCAATTGGTGATGAAGGCAATGCCACCTTGCGATAAAATTGAGTACAATACTGATGAATATTGGATTTGCATTATTCGACAATATACGGATACATTCTATCATCCAGTGGGTACGTGCAAAATGGGACCATCTGACGATCCAGACGCTGTTGTTGATGCTAATTTAAGGGTCTATGGAATTCAAGGCCTAAGGGTTATTGACGCATCGATTATGCCAATTGTTCCAAGAGGTAATACCAATGCACCGACAATTATGGTTGCCGAGAAGGGAAGTGATATGATAAAAAAGGATTGGATACAAACTGGCTGGTGGAGTTCGATTCAAAATTAAATTATTTCTTATACAAAAAAAAAAAAAAAAAAAAAAAACAGCGCACGAGAATGTGAAAATAATAAAAATTTTCAAGACTGTAAAAGGGGTTTTAATTATTTTTACCCACTTGTTGCATATTACATCAAGAGACAATTTTTTTTAACCAAATACAATTTCAGAGTCTAGACAAAAAAATCTTTACCTCCACCTTTTTTTGGCTGCAAATTTGTACTTATTTCCCATTTTACTTTCTTTATTTTACACAATAAATAGTTTCTTAACTTCTAACATTAATAATTCTGAATTTTTAGCTTAACAAATTTTTTTTCAATATAAGCTTCCACTTAACTTTTAAGTTAAGTAAATAATAACATTTGCCTGTCTTTCTTTGTTTGAACATTTTTTTAGAGTTATAATTAAATGTCTATGAAAAATATGGCATTTAAAAAACTTGTTTGAAGATGGATTGAGTGATAAAAGTATACACCAACAATGTGGACACTAAAACCAGGAAATTTACACTGTCTAAAATAAAAGTCTAGTAATAAATAATGACACTTGTTAATTATGTTTAAAATTAAATTGTGCGTGCTGCGATGAATAGTTCGTATAAATTATATTATTAGAGTTTAATTTAGTCCCACGATATTTAGTGGTAATTTCTAATAATTTTTGAACAGAAAAATTTAAATAATAATTAGAGAAAGAAAAAAATGTTTTTTCAATACATTTTATCATGCGGCTGGTCGTGTGCTTGTATTTATGGATCAATAATTTCGTTCCTTCTATCGGAACCCGTTGAAGAAAATTTTTATCCGGTAATAATAAATTTTTAATTAAAAATTAAATTATATTTTGGAAAATAATTTATAAAACAACTTTTTAATTATTTTTCCATTATTTTTCAATCATTTTTCAAAATCATTGACAAAAGTGGCATATAAGACAATTTTTAAAATAGCAATAAATTTTTCATTAGAGAAAAATTAAGCAAAACATTATTAAAAAGTTTTAAATTTAAAAAATTAATTTATAACAGTAGAAAAATTGTTTTTATTTCTTTTAAGATCATTCAACAAGAACCTGAACACTACGATTTTATAATTGGCGCAGGAACAGTGGGATGTACTTTGGCGAATCGACTTTCAGAAATTGAAAATTGGAAAGTAAAAAGTAAATTTCCCAAAAAAAGTTCTAATCAAATGACTAAAAATACTGTAATTACTTGTTCTTTCTAAAAACTATTTCACTTTTTCTAAAACGTTTTCTGTGTGAAAAATAGAAAAAAAATAAATTCTAATAAATACATTTCTTTTTTTTTTTGCTATTTATTTAAAACGAATTGTAATTTTTTGCGTATATTTGACTAATTTATGTTCTTTAAAAAAATTAAACTCGGTTTCGACAAAAAATAGAAATGACAAAAATGATTTCCAAAGTTTTAAATTAAACTTTATTGGATTTATAAAATTAAATGAAAAATACTTTTAGAGATTGAAGTTTAATTGATAAGGGACAATTTTAGTAATGTATTTTATTTGAAAATATATATTAAAAAAATTTAACTTCAGTTGGCAAAATATATTTGTGAAATTAAAGTTTATTTTAAAATCCTTTTTTCAAAATTTTACCTCAGTGGAAAATTTAGTAAATAAAAAATTAAAAATAATTAGAAACACTTCAATCAATTATTCAAAAATGATATTAATTAAAAGAAGTAATTACAGTAAAATGTATCATTAAACTTTTAAAATAAGAAAGTAAATTTTTTTCTGAAATTGTAATAGATACTTTTACTCGAAGCTGGTGATGATGAACCACAAGCCAGCAATATTCCCGCTTTTAGTCCATTACTTCAGGAATCGTATTTAAATTGGAATTACAAAACACAACCGCAAAAAAATGCTTGTTTACAAAATAATGGATGTAATTGGCCGCGTGGTAAAGTGAGTGATATTTTTTCCAATAACTATCGACATATTTCCACTCATAAAAAAAATTAAATGAATTTTGTTTGCTTATGAAATAGAAATAAAATTCACTTATTTACATGAAAACGGATTTACAAAAATTTCCCCATTTAGATCCAAATGCAAAGATAATTCTCAAAGCACTTGAGGAACTTGGATATAAACAAACAGACATAAATGGTGAAACTCAATTAGGTTCTATGATTATTCAAACAACATCAGTTAATGGAAGCAGAGAAAGTGCAAATAAAGCATTTATTCAGTCGATTAAATACAAACGAAGCAATTTATTCATTAAAAAGAAGGTACTTGTGAATAAAATTTTAATTGACACGACGACAAATAAAACTACTGGTGTCGAGTATTTTTCATTCGTCACCGGGATGAGTAAACTAGCTAAAGTCAAAAAAGAAGTCATACTCTCAGCCGGTTCTGTAAATGGACCAAAATTACTAATGCTTTCCGGCATAGGACTCAGTGAAGAACTCAAAAAGCATGAAATTCCAGTGATTAAAAATTTATCAGTTGGTCTCAATCTTCAGGATCATGTTAGTTTTTTCGGTATTACTGTCAGAGTGAACGAGACAAATTCCACATGTGATGGGAAATTGGAAGATTTTTATCACTACTTGGAGGGGCATAATGGTCCATTGTCGAGTGCAGGCGTCACGAGTGTTACAACATTTATGCAAACGAACTACACATTAATTAATGATACTGCTCCGGATATTCAACTCATGTTCGGACGAACGACGAATTTGATATAATGACAGTATTATTAACACCAGTTAGTAGAGGATTTATTCGTCTCAATAATGATGAACCAGTTTGGTTGTGTCAAATGAAGCAGTACACATCAACTGTATTTCTTCCCGTTAGAAGATGTAAAATGGGTCCAGAAGATGATTCAGAGGCTGTTGTTGATTTGAGCTTAAGGGTTCATGGAGTCAAAGGATTGAGAGTTATTGATGCGTCGATTATGCCAATCATTCCCAGGGGGAATATAAATGCGGCTACGATGATGATTGCCGAAAAGGGTAGCGATATGATTAAAGAAGATTGGATCGAAAAAGTTACATAAAACCTCAACGTAAAGAAAAATTAAAAGATTTGTAAAAATAGAAACAGTATGAAGAAATAAAGTTAATTTGACAATCTTTTATAATCTCCAAGTTTTTTTTTGTATAAACTGTATACATAAGAAGAGAAACATTGCTCCAATGGAAAAGTTGATTAATTTTCTTTTTTAAATTGCGATTCTAATTTTTTTTTATTGCACCGGTGAATGATTTATTTCGACTTCTGTTTTTCTTTAATTTACAGTGTTTTATTACCTTAATTATCCAAGATAAGCTTCTTCCGAAATATTTCATTCCCGAGACATTAAAAGGGGATAAAATAAAAAGATAAAAGGCTAAAAATTGCATTTAAGAAACGAAAACAATTTTTGATAAGAAATTGTCGTTAATAAAAAAGTGAAATTTCGACCCAACGCAAATCATTTGTTATATTTGCCATCGATGTTTAAATTTTGCATCTATCTACTCTTTCCCGAATTATATTCTTGATTTACAAAAAAGGTATTTTGTTGTATATGGTAATTTTAATTATTATTACTATTATTATTATTTTTAATTTTATTACTATTATTATTATCATTGTTATTTTAATTATTCTGTCGCTCAATAAAATTGTTTTCCTTAAAATTAAATCTAGTATTTATTTTAGTACTTATCGACCCAAAGGGGACTGACAATTAATCTTTAAATACTTAAATAAAGTAAAATTTTGCTAAAGTAATTAAAATATTGAAATTAAAATAAATATTTTCTATGTTATCAATCCTAGATCGAAAAATGTTGGTACCATTTTTTGCCGAAACATGTACAGAGAATTTTTGCTCTTGTCTCTTCACCATGATTTATTCCTTTCTATTCGGCTTCTCTCCGGATAATAAATTCAGTTTGGTTCGTATCTCATAGATCCAATTTTACTATTCTTAATATTTTTCGAATCAAAATTATAAAAAAATTACTAGTCACTATTTATGTAGAATTAAAATTACTTTTTAAAGCAAACAAATCCTGAACCAGAGGCATACGATTTTATTATTGTCGGCGCTGGTGCTGCCGGCTGTGTGGTTGCAAATCGTCTCTCGGAAATTAACGATTGGAAAGTAATTATTGCAAAACAAAATTCATTATTGCAAATATAATTATTTTTTTTATTAATAATTATTCTTTTTACTAATAGTCAGAATTAATTTTCACTAGTTTAAATTCATAGAAAGATTATTCTAGTTGTTATAATAATTTTTCCAATTTCAAGAATATCATTTAAGGAAAAAGTAAATGTTTGTAAATTTCAACAATAGATACTTTTATTGGAAGCTGGAAAGGAGGAGCCGTTACGAGCAACTATACCGGGTTATGCCGGTAGTTTAGGAGAAACAGAATTTGATTGGAAATATAAAACGCAACCGGAGAAAAGTGCAATTGGAAGAAATAAACAAGTAAACTGGCCTCGAGGGAAAGTACGTAAAAAATTTTTCTGTTTTCTTCTAAACTTATTTAATTTCTACGTTGAAGCAATTATTCAATTACTATTTAAATAATTTCGAAAAGAAGTTCTTAAATGTATAAACTTAAAATCACAAATTTTACTCGAAGCGATGGTTAACTTTAATTTTCAATTTTTTAACAACTGAGTGATAGAATCATCATTATTGTAATCAATTAACTAATTAAATGTATAAAATTGACAAATTTCTTAAATAAAAATAAAAATTCAAGGTAATGGGCGGTTCAAGCGCTGTAAATGCCATGTTCTATGTACGTGGCAGCAAAGAAGATTTCAACAATTGGGAAAGAATGGGAAACCCCGGCTGGAGTTACGAACAAGTTCTACCATATTTCATAAAATCGGAAAATAATTTAGACAATAAAGTAAGTTATAAGAAAAAAAAACGAACCTCCTGCTACGAAATAAGTTTCTCCACTTGAGAACGCCAAGGTCGTCACCAGATGGCGGGAAAATTCCAAGAAAGAACCAAACTGCCATCTGCCGGTGACCTTGGCGTTCTCAGGTGGAGAGATTTCAATTGATACTCTATCACAATTTTACTACAAAGCAAAATTTTTCAGGTTGTCGAGGCAAATCCCGATTATCACGGAACAGGCGGATACCTATCAGTCCAGACACTTCCATATCTAACAGAACCAGGAAAAATAGCACTCGCTGCATTCCAAGAAAAAGGCTACAAACTACTAGATATAAACGCTGCCGATCAATTGGGAGTAGCACTAACGCAAATTACAGCCGGAAATAATTCTCGATCCAGTTCAAATATCGCCTTCATCCGACCAATTAGAGCCGAGCGAAAGAATTTATTCGTCAAAACTCAGGCACTGGCGACAAAAATTATAATCGATCAAAAAACAAAACGCGCCACAGGTATTGAATACACATCCCTAAAAACTGGCAAAACACACAAAGTTTCAGCAAAAAAGGAAATTATCATATCCGGTGGTGTCATCAATTCGCCACAATTGCTCATGGTCTCCGGAATTGGACCAAGTGATGAACTTCGAAAGCATAAAATCAAACTAATCAAGGATCTTCCAGTTGGTAAAAATCTCCACGATCATGTCTCAGCTCCAGGACTATCGGCGAGACGACAAATCAAACCAAACGTTCCACACACCTGTGAAAATCGTATGGAACACTTGTTCACTTATCTAGCCACACGAAAAGGTCCCCTCAGCGCTATTAACACAGTAATGCTGACCGGATTCGCTAAAACAAAATTCGTCGAAAATGATTACCCAGACATTCAATACACTTTTGATAAATTAGAAGACGATGAAATTGCCTTTAAACCAATTTTAGTGGCGCCGAAAAGTAGGGGATATCTTGCCTTGAATGTAACAGATCCCGTTCGGGGTGCACCTTTACTCTATCCTGGTTATTTCACAGAAGAAGACGATCTTGATCAATTAATAGCTGGCATTGGACTCACTATTGATGTTCTCAATTCGACAGTAATGAGGGAAAATAAATTTATATTCAACGACAAACCTCTGACTTCTTGTCAAAGGTTTAAATTTAATACATACAAATATTGGGTGTGCTTTTTACAAATTAAATTCAACACCGATTTTCATCCCGTGGGAACGTGTAAAATGGGACAGGAAAAAGATCCCACTGCTGTTGTTGATTCGAGACTAAAAGTACATGGAATTTTGGGTTTGAGAGTAATTGATGCCTCGATAATGCCAACTGTCACTCGGGGAAATACTAATGCACCCAGTATTATGATTGGCGAAAGAGGAAGTGACTTGGTCAAAGACGATTACTCTTTGGAATAAATCAGAATTTAGTTTATTCATCGAAATATTAATTTTACTAATTTTTGTCACTAGATTTTACAGAATGTGACTAAGAAGTTGAAGTTCGCAAACGAAAAAAATGCGACAATTTATTTATTTTTTATTACTTAACTTATATTGAAAGATTGTTTTTACTTTTAAGCAAATTATATTTAAGTTATATTTTTTTTAATTTATCTTAAAAGTAATAGTAATATCTTGATAGTAATTTAAAATTTTAAATGAATTTTATAAAAAATTTACTCAACGAAATTGAAAATATTTACGAAAAATTGTTTATTTTGAATTTGAGTTAAAAAAGTTAGCTCGCCGATAAAAATAATCCACTCTGAATAATACTTGAGCAATAAATTAAACTACAAATGTTTAAGCTATAAAAAATTATGAGTGCAAACATGAACACAGCAAAAATTTGAAATTAAAAAAAAATAGACATCTGTTTTGTATTGTATCATTTTTTTCCTCAATAATAAAACAATTTTTTAAAAAAAGTAAACAACTGCAATCAATAGATAATAAAAATATGATGAATTCTTTTTTAAAAGTGCATAAATTCAAGCATAAGGAAATACTCATTTAATAATTTGTTAGTCGTACGCATTGATGATGTTGGTAATGACATCAAATTTTTGTATTAGTCTTTATTCACTTATTGTTTCTTTCTTGTGGAATTATTCGGTTGATCAACAATTTAATTTGGTAATTAGTCATTTTTTTTGACAATTAAGCAATTATTTAAAAAAACAATTAAAATTAGTTAGAAATATTTTTTTAGCTTAGGCTCTTTTTTAGTAGAATTAAACCAAATTAATTCAATATGGCATTTGGTGTTAAATTAAAATTTTAATCTGGTGATTCAATAATTAATTTTAATTATATGGTTAATTAGAACTATATATGTATTAAAAAATTATTTTTTCTTTTTAATCAAGCAAGTAACTCCAGAACCTGAAGTTTATGACTTTATAATTATTGGTGCTGGTTCAGCAGGTTGTGTCGTCGCGAATCGACTCACGGAGATAAGAAAGTGGAAAGTAAATACAGTTCTAATTTCTAAATATATTAATCAATAGAAAAAATTAAAACTGTTGTATTTAATATTTCAATTTTCGTTTTTTTTTCTTTTTCACAAAAAGGTTCTTTTGTTGGAAGCAGGAGATGAAGAACCTGAGATAACAAGTATCCCTGGATTTATGCCTGAACTTCCAGAATCAAATTTAACCTGGAAATTCAATGCCCAAAGTGAAAAGGAAGATGATTTTGTAAAGGGAAAAATTGAATGGCCTTGTGGAAAAGTACGTTTTTACAAAAGTACATTTTTTAATTTGCCAATAAACTTTCAATATATTTTCAAAATTATTCTCTCCTTTCAATTTGTGAATCTAAATTTCCAATTTATTTATTTCCTAAATTTTAATATTATTAGAATAATAATCTATTATAATAAAATCAAAATTTGGAAAAAAATGATTTTTTTTCAATTAAAGGTTAAAGTCCTTCGGAAATAAATAAATTGTTAAACGAATAAGAATTATTATTAACTATTAAAATTAAAATTCTTATTTACTTCATAATTTAATTTTTTTATTTACTTAATAATTTGTTAATCTGTTGTTGGTATTTTTAAATTAATTGTCAATTACTTATTTAAAAAAAGGTAACATTTTTTTAATACAAAATTTCGTTTATTTAATAAATAAATTTATTTATTTATTAATAAATAAACAAAACTAAGTCAATTAATATTGACCGAATTGTAAGGAAAAAATAATTACTCTCCTTTGATTATCTTTTACATTTTTAATTGTAATTTGACTTTTACTCTATTTTTATTTTTATAATATTAAAATTAGACTACGTGGTGTAAATTTAATTTATTAAATTTATGCAGAAAAGGAAAATTAACATTAAAAATCAGAATTAATAATTAGAATTTCCAATATCCAATGTTAAATAATATTCGAATTGTGATATTTAACATTAATAATTAATATTTAATATTAATAATTAATATTTTACATTAATAACTAATATTTAACATTAATATTCTAACCCCTTTGAAAATACGATAACTTCTTTCAGATAGTAGAAAATAATCGAAAATATCACGGCACTAATGGACTTTTATCAGTAGAAACGTTTCCCTCACTAAGCAATGAGGGTGAAATTGTACAAGGAGCTTTCGAAGAGCTAGGATACAATCTCACGGACGTCAATGCCGAAAATCAAATTGGAATAATGCTCCCTCAATCAACCACGAAAAATAATACTCGCCAAAGTACAAATCGAGCCTACATTCGACCTATAAGACAAATAAGAAAGAATTTATTCATCAAAACACAGTCGTACGTGACAAAAATTATAATCAATGCAAAAACAAAGAGAGCCCAAGGATTGGAATATATTTCACTGAAAACAGGCGAATTAAAAAGAATTACGACTAGAAAAGAAATAATTGTTTCCGCAGGCACAATTAACTCACCAAAGATATTAATGGTCTCCGGCATTGGTCCCAGTAACGAGCTTCAGAAACATAAAATCAATGTCATAAAGGATTTACCAGTAGGACGTAATCTCCAGGATCATGTTTCATTTCCTGGTATTTCAGCTCGAGTAAAAAAGACGACAACAGAAACAATTTTTTCCTGTAATGATAATTTAGACAATTTAGTCAATTATTTTCTCACTAAAAATAGTTCATTTTCGACATTAACAAAAACGATGCTCTCCGCATTTGCCAATACAAAATCGACAGAGGAACAAAGTCCTGATATACAGTTTACATTTAGAAATTTCACCGAGACACAAGTGATAATAAAACCAGTTCTACTGTCACCGAAAAGTCGTGGTTACATTACACTCAACGATAGTGATCCATTTTTTGGCACACCTTTAATTTATCACGGTTATTATTCCAATAGATCGGATATCAATACAATGATTGCTGGTATTCGGTTAGCTATCAAGATACTCAATGCCAGTATAATGACGAGAAATAATTACAAAATCGATAGAGTGCCCTTAGCTCCTTGCAATAAATTTCGTTACAATCACGATGAATATTGGAATTGCACTTTAAGACATCATACTCAAACTGAATATCATCCTGTGGGAACGTGTAAAATGGGGCCAAGAGATGATCATAATGCTGTTGTTGATTCGGGATTAAGGGTTTATGGTATAAAAGGATTGAGAGTGATTGATGCATCGATTATGCCAACTATTCCAAAAGGGAATACCAATGCGCCAACTATTATGATTGCCGAAAAGGCCAGCGATATGATCAAGGAAGAGTACAAGCCATAAAGAATAATTTCCCTCTCTCTCTCTCAAAAGAAAAAGGAAAAAAAACCCAACTTCATGTGTAAAGAACATTTATACTGCGGAATTGAATCATAAATATATCACTTTTTTTAATGTCCTAATAAACCGCACGGGTATAAAATTCATCAAATAAAAATAAAATAAAAAGTCAATGATAAAGGAAAATTAACGTTAAAAATAAAACTGCGAATAAGGATATTATCTTTGTGCTCATTGTCAGTTTAGATTTGTTTATATTCGTTGATGTGCATTCGAATTAAACCGCTTGTTTATTCAATTTGTAAGTGATATTCTTTTTTAAGAATAAAATTTTTTCACTAATCTATTCAATTATTTTTTCTATATTTTTGATACCAAATTTATGTTAACATTACCTAAAATACCTACATTTTTTCAAATAAAATAAAAATATTAAATTCTTAACTATTAATATTTTTAATTATCTATTAATATTTATAGTGGTTAATAAAAATATTCTTCATTTTTAATGATCAATTATTTTAAGAGCCAATTAATTGACAATCAGGTTAAAAATATCAATTAAAGATTAATAACTTACTGAAGTTAATATTAAAATTAATAGTTAATAATCTTTTTTTATAATTATTAATTAAATCAATTAATAATAATTTATTTTAAAATTTGAATTTTTTAATAATTTCAGATTCAAACTTAAAAAAAAATCAATTATTAACTAATTTACTAATTAACTATTCGTGTTTATTAATTTCAAAAATTTGAATAAAATTCTTCGCAAGAATTCAATTTTTTTCATAAATAATAATATTCTTCTTAAGAATTAAATTTTAATAAATAAATTTATTTAAAATAAAATTTTTATAAATCCTTCGAAACAATCTTTTATTTATAAATAGTAAAATTCTTTGTAAAAATCCAATTACTTTTAATACAATTTTAGTAAAATTTCGTGAAAGAAAATCCTAAAAGTTCATTTTCTAAAAAACTTTACGAAAGAATTCAATTAATTTCTAAAATTTTAATAAAATTTAATAATTAAATGTTCAATTTCAATTATATTAACAAATACGATTATTTTAAAAACTTGAAAGAGATTGTTCATAAAATTCAATTATTTTCTAAAATAATAAAATTCTTTGAAGATATTTTATTATTGTAAAATTTTTAATAAAATTTTTTACAACAATTCAATAATTTTTATTTTTGTAATATTAATTTTAAAAAAAGTGAAAATGAAGAAAAATTATTTAAAAACTTAATAAACAAAATTTTCTTTAATATTTCTTTCAGACGCATTGAGAATGCAATCAATTGTATCAGAAATATGCACATATCTTTACGCCACGCTACTTCTTTTTCTATGGAATTTCTCAATGGATGACAAGTATAATAAAGTAATTTTTCATTTTATAGTATATAAAAGCTTGTTGCTTCATTCAAATTTTCTTTTTATACTAATTATAAATAAAAAGTAAATATCGGAATTTACTTCTTCATGAAAACAATTTTCGTATCACTCTAGATAAGCAAAAAAAATTTTTTTTTGATTTTAATTCAAATAAATTTCCTTACAGTTTATTTAGCAAAAAGTAATTTTCGATTCGCGATGCTATTTATACAGGAATGCAATGTGGTTTAGATTCTGCCTAAATTCCAATATGAATAATCTGAATGACGTCGAAAGAATTTATATAACAATTGTAAATAAAGTATTCACTCTTCTCCCTCCGAAAAATTTTATAAAAACTTTTCTCCTATAGTCTCAGAGGTGAAATTTAATAATTTATTTTTCAGTAAATAAAAAAATACCTCAAACTTTATTGCAAAAGTAATTACAAAAAATATGTAAAATTTCTTAGATAGATTTTTAATTGGTCATAGTTATTTTATAAATAATTTCAAATTTCGATTTCCAGGAAATCGAAAATTATTCCAAAGCAAAAAAATGGATGAAAATAAATAAAATAATAAATTAATTTAATCAAACATGTCTTATTCTTCTTTGAAGGAAATAAAAAAAGAACCCGAACAATATGATTTCATCATTGTTGGTGGAGGAAGTGCAGGATGCGTTCTAGCAAACAGACTCACGGAAATTGAAGATTGGAAGGTAAATAAATAAAAATAACTTATTTGTCAAATAAAATCAAGTAAATTGTGAATTCAAAATAAAACAAAAGATTCTCCTTCTTTTTCCCTCAAACTGCGCAGGTTTTATTATTGGAAGCAGGAAAAGAAGAACCAATGATAACCGATATTCCCGGATATGTTTATGAATTAGTAAATTCACCTCAAATCAATTGGAAATATAGGACACAAGCAGAAAAGTACAATGAGTCAAAGCAAATTAAAAGCATTTCAATTGCACGTGGTAAAGTAATGGGTGGATCAAGTGCAATAAATATGATGGTTTACATTCGAGGTAATCGAGAAGATTATAATTCCTGGGAAAGAATGGGAAATCCTCAATGGAATTACAATGCAGTGTTGCCATATTTTTTGAAATCGGAAAATAATCTTGATAAAGAGGTATATTTATCTTTTAAAAAAGAATATCTTCTCAAAAAGAATAACTTTCAAAACAGTATTTATTCAAAAAGAATTTCTTTCAAAAAAATACTTTCTCAAAAAAGAATATCTTTCAAAACAATATTTTTTCAAAAAGAATATCTTTCAAAAAAATACTTTCTCAAAAAGAATACTTTTCAAAAAAATACTTTCTCCAAAATAATATCTCTCAAAAAAACATTTTCTCAAAAAGAATATCTTTTCTCAGGTAGTGAAAGAAAATCCAGATTATCACCGCACCGGAGGATATCTGACAGTGGAGTCATATCCTTTTACACCGGAAATAAGAGACTTTTTGCAAAAAGCTTTCCAAGAAATAGGATACAGTGCGAAGGATGCAAATGCCGCTGGACAATTGGGTTTATCATTTGGTCAGCAAACAACAAATAATCGCATTCGTCAAAGTGCAAATACTGCTTTCATTCGACCAATAAGAGCCTTGAGAAATAATTTATTCATCAAAAGTGAATCGTACGTGACGAAAATAATCATCGATGAAGAAACAAAGAAAGCCAAAGGTGTAAAATACACTTCATCGAAAACTGGCGAAACAAAAACAATTTTCGCCAAACGGGAAATAATTCTTTCCTCAGGAGTTATTAATTCACCGCAACTATTAATGCTTTCCGGAATAGGACCCAGTGAAGAACTCAAGAAACACAATATTCAGTTAATAAAGAATCTCTCAGTTGGACACAATCTCCACGATCATGTGACATTCCCAGGTATTTCTACAACACTAAAAAGAAATATCTCATTAGAAAATTGTGAAGAAAGAATAGAAAATTTATTTGAATATTTGAAATCGAAAGAGGGGGTGCTAGCATTAACGAGATATAAAATTGTCAATGGATTTGTCCGAACAGAGTATGAGGACACCGACGACGCACCGGATATACAACTGATTTTTAGAGAATTAAGTGAAAATCAAGTGCGCATTGCGCCCGTATTATTGACACCGAAAAGTAGGGGATTTATTAAATTAAATGCAACAAATCCAGTGAAAGGTTCACCGCTAATATTCGCGGGATATTATTCACAGAAGTTAGATAAAAAACGTATGATATCGGGAATTCGAATCGCTCTTCGATTACTCAATTCAACGGAGTTTAGAAAACGTAATTTTCAAATTGATCAGACGCCACTGTCACCTTGTCAGGATAAAAGATTTAATAGCGACGAATATTGGGAATGTATTTTGGAAAATTTTCTTGATACTCTTAATCATTCGGTGGGTACGTGTAAAATGGGTCCGCAAGATGATAGCGAAGCTGTGGTTGATTCGCGATTGCGTGTTTATGGAATTCAAGGCCTACGAGTTATTGACGCTTCGATTATGCCCATTGTCACTAGAGGCAATACAAATGCACCGACGATTATGATTGCTGAGAAGGGCAGCGATATGATTAAAGAAGACTGGTCTCGGAAGAGAGACTAATTTCTGCAGGCGCAGAAATTAACCCATTTTTATTCCTTTAATCTCTTAATTTTATTTACTAAACATGTTTACTAATTTAAAATTTAAATTAATGACTGACTTTTTACTTTGGAATTAGTAAATTTTACTAACAAATAAGTGGAAATTCTTATTTATTAGTAAAATTTATTAATTTGAAAGCAAAAAGTCAATAAATAATTTAGTTCTAAAATATTTAATGTCATCTTTTGTCTTTTCTAATTGTCAGCATTTTTTTTTAATCGAATAATAAAAATACGTTTAAATTCTCAAAAGAAATTAATAGCGATAATATCCTTAATTCCTTCAGCAATATCTGATTCAATTTTCCGAGAAATTGTAATTTTTTTCACCATTATTTGTATACTTAACCTAACAACATCAAAGTCTAGTAATATGCATGCGGTATTAAAAAAAACCTCTAACCTTTTGCGGTTTACCTTGTGGAAGCGACAGCGACAAAACCTCCTCTGCACCAATCTCCGGACAGCCACCAATCTATAATATTTTAAATATTAATTACAGTAATTATAATGCAAAAATCTAGTTATATTATTAAAATATAATAATAATGAAAATTATAATAATAATAATAATAATAAAAATAATAATAATAATGCCAACATATAATTATAATACTAAAATATTATTACAGTATTAAAAAAATAACACTAAAAAATAAATTGATATAAAAAAAGCATTAACCTTTCGCGGATTTCCTTTGTGGAAGCGACAGCGACAAAACATCCTTTGGATTAATCTCTGGAGAGCCATCATTCTGTAACATTTTAAAAATTAAATATAGTATAATTATTAAAATAGTGTAAATAATAAAATATCAATACTAAAAATATCAAATATACAAGAATTTATCTTCTGACTTGGATTTATTTTTAATAAGTAACAAATTATCTAAAAGAAAATTAAAAATTTACCATTTCTTTATTTATCAATTTCTCTTTTAACAAATTTTCACTTATTTAAATTTCCGTTCAGAAGTAAACAATTTTTAAAGCTTAATTTATTGTTTTTAATTGAAAAAGCTCTACATTTTTTTTATTAAAAAACGAATAGGATTTTCTTTTATTTGAAAAATATTCAATAAATGACAAAATGGTTTTCAGAAAGAATGTGCGCCACAAAGAGTTAAAAACTAGAAACATTATATTCTAAAAGATATTCTCTAAAGAGGTGTTCATTAAACGTTCCATTTAACGTCATCTAGCGTTAATGAAAGCTGTAATTAACTTTTGATGTTACCTCTCTTTCACAAAGATGTAAATTATACTTGTATATTATATAACTTTCAGTCTATCAGGTGTCTTCATTGAAGGGTAAAATATTCCTCACATTATAGAAACTTTGTATAAGTATATATACTACATATGCTTCGTATCACAGAACGGAAAAATTTTAAATAAACAAAACTCAATTTATTAAATTTAATAATTTTTTATTTATTAAATTATTATTTATTTATTATTATTTTATCTATTTAAATTTAATTGCAAATTAAATTTTAAAAAACTCATTAAAAACTAAATAAATAAAAAACTTCCTTAATTGCAAATTGATCCCTATTGCAATCAATCACTTTCCATTTTTCAATATTACAAGTTTGAAATTTTTCCCAAGTTTTTGAATAAAATATGTGTACACACATAGATATGAAAACTATCATAACTTTATAATAGCTCTTCAAAAAAAAAAAAAATTTTTTTTACCTCATACAAGTTTCTTTTCAGTTTTAATTAAATATGATAAGAGTGACAGTTCTCTTCCGATCGAAGTTTACTTTGCTTACAGAAGAAGCACGGAAGTGAGAAACTTTATCGAAAAAAAAGGAAAAAAAAAGAAAAAATCAGGGGGGTGGAAAAATATAACAAGAAACAAGTGGTGAAGAAGAAAGTTGTGAAAAACTTGAACCAGAAAATAAACGACCAAAAAGGCGATAGAAGCAACACGAAAATATATACAGTTACATGAATTTGCTTCTTTACTACGAATATATACGTACATGTGACACGACCGAGATGAAATAAATAAAATACTCAAATGTTCCTTTAGATAGTCTTCAACACTTTTGTGAAAAAAAGGGCGAAAGAAAAATTCAAACGGACAAATTGTATTAAATAAAAAATATAAAGTATAAAAAAATGTTTCCTGTATAAAATATTTTTCCTTTGAGAATAGTAAATATATGTATAAAATACATATAGAAAACATGAATGTGGATTATGATAAAAAAAAGTAATGAAAAACACTACATGAAAGCAGGGGGAAAAATATTATTCAAGAGGACAAATTCGTGTAAAATGGAAAAAAAATGTTTTTCTGTATAAAACATGTTTCCCTTCAAAATAGATTTTAGTTTAAAAAAAAGAATTTTCAAGTTAAGTAAAAATTATGTCATAGCGAACAAAATTTGTTTCAAAGAATATATTTTTTATAATACAAAAAAATAAAAAACCTCCTTTTTTTATTATAAAATTAAAAAATATATCAAGATACATGTAAATTTTTCCTTTTATTATAAAAGGAGAAATATTTGTTTAAAAATGGTGAAATGCAATTTTAATTCCGAGAGATAAATTGCGAAGGGAAAGTGTAATAAGAAAATATACACTTGGTTTTATTAAAAATTCTGAAGGTAAAAAGAGAGAAAAGAAATGTCGACTTATATTATACCAATTACACTTTTTCACCTGTTTTTTCTTATATGAAAACCCTGTGGGCGATTCATGTTGAGTGTCGGTAAACTTTCTTCCTAGGGGACTAAACAACATGTTGAACTCGCATTTAATGTGGAATAAAAGGGAGATCCCACCCTCGAAATTTACATTGCGAAATGTTTAGACTTTATAATTTTGGGATATTATTCGTCATTCACATACATCCCAGCTGGTGCAATTATTTTCATGACTCAAATAATTGCAAAACATTTCAAATATCAATTACAGTATTTAATATTAACAAACATTGGCGCATTTATTTAGATTTCGATCAGTTTTAGTTTTGGGAATCAAATATCAATGCTGAATACACTTTGTAATAAATATAGTAATTCATTGTAACAATTAATTAATTATTTTATGTTCGCAAAAAAATTATTTCTCTTTTATTAATATTTATTCTGTAAAAATCAAAATAAATTATAGTATTTCACTATTAAACATAATAAATATTAATAAAGTATAAAAAAATTCTTTTGTTAATATTAATAATTAATTTTGAATTAAGAATTAATTATTAATTCGGAATTCGGATTAATAATATTAATTCGGAAGTGTTTGGTAAAGAATTATTTTCGAAACGAATAGCAAAGTGTCAATAAACAATCGAACATTATTTTTCATTAGAAAATAAAAAATGTTGAATTAATAAAAAAAAATCTATTGATCCATCGTCCATCAAATTCCCCATTCAGACAGAATTCAATTTCAAATCAGAAATGATTTGAGAAGAAAAAGCTTTATTTAGTATATTACGATGCGTGTGCAGTTGGTACAAATATTTCGTCGAATTAACATTGTCACCATCGTGACATTAGAATTCTTAAATCAAGCATGCCGACAAATTAAACATTCCGAGGGGACACGAGTGTAAACTTGTAATAAAAGCATTGGGGCGTCATCATTCCATTCGCATAAGTATAGCAAACTCAACCCTCGACCTACCGCACCCCCACAGGAGACCAGCATTTGAGTTGTTGAAAATAATAATAATAATAAAAAATAAAGAGGGGGAGCAAAGAAAGAGAGAGAGAAAGATGAAGAGTGTCTGAATGAAAAACGAAAAATGATGGAATAAAAGAATGAAGAGAGAAGGGGATCAGTAACAAGAAGCTCGAGCGTTAAAAGCAACAAGGCACTACAAGGGTCTCTCCTCTCCTAAACATCTGGAAACTGAAAAGGTATACGACACTTTACCTGTTATTATGTACATTATACATCCTAAAACGATTTATAACTTTCCATTTGATTTTATTGTGTCCAATTATAATAATGGACTACTAGATCATATACTTTGAAAATAGATTTTTCGTGCGTGCTGTAAATAATCGAGAAATAATTTCTGGAAAATGATTATTTGTATGAAATCGAGTTGGTAATTTTTTTATCATTCCAAAGTTTCGAATATTCAAATGACTTTCTTCGAATTTTGATTTTATTAGAAAATCAAAAAATATTTTTTTTATTATAGAAAACGTATTTTTTACAAGAAATATTTTTTTTTGGTCAGAAAATATTATTTTGATCAGAAAAACATTATTTTTGACCAGAAAATATTATTTTGATCATAAAATATTATTTTTGACCAGAAAATATTATTTTTGATCATAGGAAATATTATTTTGATCGGGAAATATTTTTTTGGTCAGAAAATATTTTCTTGATCAGCAAAAAAATGTTTATTTACTAGAGAATATTTTTTTCAGAAGAAAATATTTTTTTTTAATTACAAAATTGTTTTTAACAAACTAAATATTCAATTTTCTGAGTTTTCTTTTTATTAATTGTCCCTGAATGTTTGAGCGTGACAAAGAACAGAATTTATTCTCTAATTAATTCAATTTGAATTTAAATACAAAATAGTTTTTGATATTAAATTGTTTTTAATTTTCGGAAATAAACTTTATTGAAATATTTAATAATGTAAAATTCTGCATGTTCGTATCAACGAGATTCTTTCATTTCTCATACAGACTAAAATTTTATTGAAATAACATTGCTTTTGTTTTTTGAAAAAAAATGTATAAACTCTTTCTTTACTTTTTTTTATTGTACTCTGTCATTTTTGAAAATATTTCTAGAAGAAAAAATGGACACTCAAAACTAGAAATGTTTTTATTATAGTAAATGTTGAAAAAAATTTCGTTCTTTTGAACGTTCAGAACTTAATAAATATTTTTATTACAGTAAATTTTGAAAATATTTTTAATAGAAAAAAATTTCGATTATCTGCAGGGTCAAAATATAAGACAATTTTTTATTATATAGTAATTTGTGAAAATATTCAATCAGAAATAAATATTTGTTATTCGTTCCCAGAGCTAAACAATCCAGGGACTTTTTTTCACAGTAACTTTTGAAAATATTTGCAAAGAACATTTTTTTTATTTCAGCGATCGAAATATTGAAAAAAATAGTTTTCATTAATATCTTATATGTTTCTTTTATATATTTTTTGAAAAATACTGTTAAAATACCTGCGGTAAAAATTGTTCCCTCAAGAGGGAGTGTGGTCCAATTATGTAAATATTGAGAAAATCCCTTTTGTACACCAATGACACTATCTTTTCAAGATAACACTATGAATACAAATTGTTTTGCGCCATGACGAAGAGTCCTTCAATCTTAATGATATCCTTTGTTTTTCTCCTTCCTTCATTTTTCTATCTTTGGCTTTTACTCAATCAAAGATGAAATTCCGCTGTTCAAGTATTCTGTAACAAAGGAAATTTCTTTTAGAAAATAAACTCCCAAGGAAAAATAAGTGCTAAAAGTGAAAGTAAAAAAGAAAAGAAATTGTTTAATCGCAGGAAAAAATTTTTATTTTTCTCTATAAAAAATACTTGCTCTTTTTTATGAAAATAAATATAAATTAAAATAATAAAAAACATATAATAGATAAAATAAAATATAAAAAAGAATAAAAATTAGATTTTTTCTTTTCTGTTTTTTATCATTCTTCGTTTATAGATTAGATTAAATTGTGGAAAAAAATGTACGCTTCATTAGATTTTTACTCTTTTGTTATAACAATTTTTTTTTGGGACAAAGTTTAAATTTTTGATGCATTGCATTTGTTGGTAAATGAGAGAGACCGCTGTGTCTAAGTGAAAAGGAAATCTGCTAGTTTTAATAATTCAGCACCTAATACATCATAATTCACTAAATAGTTTAGGGACGTGTGCTCCATACAGAAATTTATAACGCCTCGATGACTACTTGTATATATGTATACAATCTGCCCTACTTAGAAGGACCTTACAATGACGGATGTGAGATGTTGGGAGGAGTTATAAAGGAAACACACAATTTTGCCATGTTCGTCCGATGTCTATTCAAACTGAAAGTCGGAATAAAAACTCGAAAAAGGCCTTGTCGCAAAATTTGTCACATTTTTTCTCCTCAATAACAAGTCCATAATGGTCAATTCTCTCTTTCACCTTTTCCTTCGACTTTCGTGCAGACATTCTCGCTATATAGCTATTCAATGCGGAAATATTCCAATTATTGGATTATTTCAATCAAAGGTATTCAGAAAAACCGCATTTTTATTCCGAGAATGAAAAAAAATCTTTTTCTCCCCATTTCTGAATAACTTTATAGATATAATACGAGTTTCCTTTCTTTTTGTTTATAGATTCGAGTTATAATAAATTATTCCGGAAAAAAAGGAAGAACAAATTTTGTTCTAATTTTGTACTATTTTCTTTTTATTTTATATTTTCCACTATTTTATTATCATTCTATATATTTTCTATTTTTTATTTTATTTTCTACTTTTTATTTCCTATTATATTGTATTTTTAATAATCAATTTTTTTTCATTCATTCCTTCCATAAGAAAAGTGGAAAATATTTATTTCTCGTTATAAAATACAAATAAAAGTCAAATCAAATTCGAATTAAAAGAAAGTTTTACGTGGATTTTCGAACAGCTTTGATAAACTTCGCCAAACAAGTTTCGAGAGTAGCTTTAGAGTTATTAGGTGAGAGTATTTAAAAAGTGGAAATGGCGAGAGTTAATCATCCGTGATAATTAGAGTTTGAAAAGTGTTGTAGATGAAATAATAGATATAAAAAGAAGAGTGAGAGAAAGAGAGAAAATAGTACTTGTCGGAGAAAAAGGGAATTTGCAATTTAATTTTTTAATGAAATAGAATGAAAGGACGATTAGTTTTACGCGCAATTAAGCTCGATTAAACTGATGTTGAAAACGCACCTGCACATCATTCTTTACTCGCGACCCTCGACGCATGGAATCCGTACAATATTGAGCACATAGAATACAAAACAAATATGCGTTTGTCCTGTCACCCGCTATTCTCTCCCCCCACGCACACACTGACACACAATATATATAAACACCCTGATATATAAATTTCCACCCTAAACGTACAAATATATTGAATTAAAAAGGATAACATCGCAAATTCATGGACCGACATTTACAATAATTCACGGGCGTCGAATCACTTTATATATATATATAAACAAAGATTTTAACATTCCTTGAAAAAAGATCATTTGTCACGAAATCGAAGAATTAATTTTTGTTTGATACACTGATTATAGAAACCATTTGGACAATATTTTTTCTTTAGTTTACTATCTAAACATTTTCGCCGGCACAATAAATTCGATTCGGCAGGAAAAAATATAAAAATAAAAGACGAAATAAAAACAGAAAAAAAAATCGAAAAAAGAAAAGGGAGAAGTAAAAAAAATATTCGAAATAGAGAGAAGAGACTAATAGAGAAAAAATATAATTAAATTTAACGAACCCTTAATTTTAATTCCCATGAATAAATTATTTGCTAATAATATATTTTCCTTGTATAGAGAAAGAGAGAGAAAATGAAGAATGTAATTTTAAAAGTTTGATGAGAAGAAGTCCATTTGCAGAATAATTTTTACTAATAAGTAAATAAATAAATTATTCTATTTTTATTTATATATTTTCTTCGTCGAAAATTTATAATCGAATGAATGTGATAATGTTTAAATTATAACATTAGATGTAATTGAAGTTGTATGTCTACACCATTGGATATATGGAGCACAAATCAGAGGGGAAAATCCTTCTGTGCAGGATGAACACGTGTGCGATTGGATATTTCGTCATGGACTTAAAACAGGAATGTAGAACTTGGTGACAAGCGTTAATGGGCGCTATAATATGCATGCACTGTATAATATGTACACATGAAGCTAATCAGAATCATTAATCCAATTCACATACATAAAACATCCTCTCCTCTCTGTATGAATATACACACAGGAAGCAGTAGCAGTTGGCTTATGAAGGCATTAAAATATTTAATGCAGATAATTATATCGTTTAGTCCGATAAAAAAAACCGCTTTCGATAAATTAGCTCTAAATTAATATTTTAAATATTCTTCTTCAATTATTTTTCTACTTATTTAATTTTAAAATAATATTTTTTACTATCACACACCACGGATCGATTCTAAAACTTAAAAAAAAGTCGTGAAGATAATAAAATTTCAAATAAATATCTCAAATATTATTCAGTATTTTAATAAAAATTTAATTTTCTATTTCCTGTATTTTCCTTTATCTGAGGTCTGAAATGAAAATATTTTTCATTATTATTACAACGATCAATTCGTGTTAATTCCCTTTTCATAAATTAATTAAAGAGTAAAGATTTTCAAAACTATTTCTCTATTTTTCCATTCTATAATTATTTTTGTTCCAAAATATCTTCAATTGGAAAGGAAATTAAATTATATAATTATGATTTATGAGAATAGTTCAAAATTAGCTATAAACTTGCTGTGATCGTGCACTGTAATTATTTGTGTGCTATTCTGGGACATGAAATAGAATTGTTAACAGAATCCTCTCGAAATTCGTTTATGAAAATTAGCAATTTATAAATAGAAATTTTGTATATAAATATATTAATCATTTTTTACTCCTTTCATTTATGAATAAATTCTTAAACTGAAATTCTACTCGTATACTTTTCCACCCCGTTGAAAACGGGGTTTTTGTATATATAAATTATAAAAATTTAATTTCCTCGTTCGATTTCTATTTGCGATATATATAATGAAATTATGCATCAATGTAAATGTTTTGGAAAAAGAAAAGTTGAAATTAAAATCTCCAGAGCAACACTTTAATCTCTCATTCCAATTTATCTTCTTTTTCACTTCGTTTCATTATAGTTTTCAGTTTCAATTGAAATTGATGGCATACGGAGAAAATAAAAGAAAACTAAGAAACATGTTTACAACTTTTTTCTCTTCTCTCTTTTTTTTAGAGAGTATAGATAAATTACCAACACCGTGTCAATTCAATTCAGAGTCCAATGATCGACAATAGACAATAATTCGATTGCCTGGCGCACGCTTTCAAGAATTGAGGTGAAAAAAAAATCTCGATCATGCAAAAGAAGACCAAAAAACGAAATGAACTCATAATTGATCAATTGAAACGACAAATTCGTATTAATGACAGAGCAGCTTTTTTTTCTTCTTCGTATTTTTTTTATCTTTCTGCATACTCATGACGTGGCAGTTGGGTCGAAATATTTCTCTCATTGTCAAACTGAAATTGGGTGAAGGGAATATATCCTATCAAACGCTGGATGGAGATGAACTCTGTGGCATTTGAACGATGACTCGATTTTCGTGTAGACATATATCTTCCTATATTCTCTTGTATCTGTGTGTTTGTATATATATATATGTATCTATATACCCTTTGAGGGCAATAGCTTCAGTTTGTGGATCTAAGCTCTCTATAGCAGAATAGGGAAATTAATTTGTCAATTTCAATTGCAGTATTGCAGTCCGATAACCAAGAGGCATTGATAATCAATCTTGTGAAAAGCAGCCTCGTTATTATGCAATACACTTCCATATGAATTGCGGCTATAAAACTTATAATGATTATCCTGTACATTATTTTCACAAAACAGGAACTAAATTCTGTTCTCGATAAGAGAAATAGTATTAAAAATAGAAAAAAATACAGGAGGACAGGGTTGCCAGAAAAATTTAATTTTCTTTTTCAAATTCAATTATTTCTCAAATTTCCAGCTATAATACTATTAATATTCATTTATTTCAAATTTTAACTGAAATTTATTTTTAATTCAATTTTATTAGAAAATTCAACGAGAATTCAATTATCTAAATACAAAAGTAAATAATTTATGGAATAATTAAATGTTTCTTAAAATACAATTCTTATGAAGAATTTTATCAACAAATTTTAAAATAATTTAATTCTTATGACGAATTTTAAAAATAGTTTTAAGAATTTTAAGAATAATTACATTTTTCAAGAAATTTCGAAGAAAAAATGAGAATGCAAAAACGGAAATAAAAGATGCTTACCTATTTTCAGTGCTTAAACTCGGTCGAACAATTCGGTCGTTTGCTTTCCAGATTTACCAGTAGATCTAAATCTTGACTACGAATTTCGAATCACAGTGAGGTGGTTGTTGTTTGTCGACACACTGGATCTTAATGAGCAGAACGATTTGAATACTGATTTCCGTGATGATGAGACCCAAATTCCGTTACTTGACTCAACACACTTGATTAATCTTTATTTCCATTAATTTCCTGTCTCCCATAATCCTCTTTACAGAAAAAAAATCCTCCGCCATTGAAAAAACATTTTTCCTGTCCCTGTAATAGAAAATATTTTAGAAAAAAACATTTAAATTACAAAATTAAAAAAATTAAATACAAAATTAATTTCAAATAAAAATAAAAATTGTAATACAAATTAAAAAATATCAAACACAAAATTAAATTCAAGTAAAAATTTAAATACAAGTTTTTAAAAATCCAAATACAAATCAAAAAATTGTTTAATAAATATAAATGAATTTTAATAAACTTAAATACGAATTTAATAATAAATTTTATCCAAATTTCAAAAAGACAACAAAGCGAATGTTTTCACAAGGAAGATTGTCAAACAAACTCCGACATTTATATAATGCGAGTTTTCCATCGTTTAAATTTCAGAAATAGAATAAAATGTTTGTCTTACTCTCATCTGTTCTTGTTTCGCTCTCTAAATTTCATAAAAGTGTCCAATTAAAAATGTAATTTTATTGACGATCAACTCTAAATTGTATACATAATAAAGTAATTAATTCTTGGAGTATATATACAATTGACAGGTGCAAAATAAAATATACGAATTTGGTCTCGTAATTACGCCAATTACACTAATGAATTGGGCGTTAATTTGTAAAGTGACAAATTTCTGGCGAAAATTAATGTTAATTTCGATAGAATTAGACAATTTTATTGAATAATAAGCGGCGGATTGTGTTTAAGTAAATTATATACAAGCGAATGATTCGCCGCCAACAGTATGCTACTTGTTTACCAAATCACTACTCTTTATTGACTCAACAGCCTAAAGCAAACAACTATTGGCATTAACGAGAGAGACACTTGGATATTCACTGGAGGGTAAAGACGCGTGTGGCTATTAAAGATTACACGACACACGTTCTCCCCGGTGATTCTTCAAAAATTATTACACAAGGGAACATTGTTTTTAATTATTTCATCTCGGTTCACTAAGGTGGAAAGATATTTTCCAAAACTATTGTTTACATTAGGATTTTAAAATTTATTTTCCATTATTTATCAACCTTTATCACTTTTTGTGATAAAATGAAAAAGTGAGGTTATAATTACCAAATTATTATTTATTACCAAAAAAATATTTCATTTTCCTCCAGAGTAAATGGAAAGAAAGTTCTCCAAGTTTGAAACGAAAGACTTGGAAAATGATCGACTTGATACTAGGAAAATGTAAACACTTTCTTTTGCAAAGGAAAATTTATGTACCAAACTTACCTCGAACGTATTTGATTTATATGAAACTTAAAAATAGATTTCTCGTCTTCAGGATTTCATTTCGCGATGCACATATTTCAAAGTATTAGGATCTCTATTTGCTTAAAAGAGATAAACTTTATTCGTCATAAGAAGAAGCTGTTGATCTCCGCCATTTTTTATTACTAAAGAAGTCTAGTGCGCGTGCGCAACTCCAATTTCGGCGGCAAAAGTTAATCAACGCACAGGGATGGGTAGTGTGTTTAGTGAAAATTGAGAAATGGATTATTTTTTAAAAGCGGGAAGTTCAAATTTTTATGAATCGACCAATGGGGAGTTAGCAACATTTGTTGCTATATTCACATCTCATGTGGTTTTTTACCCCCAATTTTTACAAGGCACTGTTTATTTTTCTTCTGTTGGAAAATGTTTAAATTGTCTTTCAATTCGTGTATTAGTTTCTGATTTTACAGTTGGTTATTATTCGGAATTAAGTAAGTGTATCGGGCGATAGAAAGTTTATAGTATAATCGGAGTGTTAAGCATTTATATTCGTGTTATGAATTCGTCGGGCAACCTAACCTCAAAATACATTCCTGATTATAATCGATCGGACAAATAGTGAATCACATTATAGTACATACAACAATCATCATTATATACAATCGCCCATCAGCATTGTTTCGGGAGTGTTTGAATATCTCAAACTCGCTATCGCATTTAATTAACTGTTTGATTGATTAATAGACTCCTTTAATGGTGAAAACTTGTTTCTATTTGCAAAATACACACGGAAGTCGAAATTTCCATTTTCTCTCAGTGACAAAGAAAAGAGTGCTTTTTATCAATTCGACATGGAATTAATCAAGAGGATAATTACTATACAGAATGCAGATTGATGCAAATCGAGCAAGGACTGATCCAGCTGATTTTGAGGTTAGAAATATTCACAGGTATTTTTTTTTCTTTCTAAACGTTCTAAACTATAGTGTAATAACCTATTTTTGCAAATTATGTAACAATGGAAAAATGGGAAAAATGTTTGATGAATTTTGTAATATTTCATCCATTGTATAAGGAAGAAAAGTTTATAAATTAATTTTTATCGTCAAAGTTAAAGTTTGACGGAAGTTAAACAGAAGTTTACACTCTTATATATATATAAGTATATGTATATATATACGTTTTCGCTTGAACTAAGAAAAGCGGCTTTGCTTTCACATATATATATGCGTATATGTATATAATACTCTCTTGAAATTCAAACAAACTGAAGCAACTTTAAAATTTAAACGGAGGACGTTCGAATTCAAGTCAAAGTTTAGGTCTTTCAATTTGTGTCTTATATGCAACTACTGAATTTGAAGGGTCACATATTTCATACAGAAACTCGTGCTTGACCATAAAACGTCTTTTCATAAATAGACACTAATCAGGTAATTTTCCAGTGCATTGACTTTACATAAAGTCGATTTGACAAATAACTTGTGCAGGCGTCTAAAAGGTAAAACTTCGCTTTGTCATGCATCTTTCACGTGCTCTCACAAGACATTTTCGTTCACCTTGCTTTTTTTATTATACACATTGTGGAAAAAAAGAAATGTTCCATTCTTCAATTTTTTTCTTTTCAAAACATGTGTATAATTCTATTTAATTTTTGGTTTTTTATGTACATGAATATAAACGTTTATAATATTCTGTTTTCATCACAATGAATTTCTATTTTTCCATAAAAAAATATATACGACTGGATTTTTACGCACAGTGAAATTTATTTTATTTTATAATCTAAATTTTCTTATGTTTTTTAAGTGACAAAAATTTTGTATACTTGAATTTTAATTTTATTTTTTAATACAGTAAAAAAGTTGACAAATAAAAAAATACTTTTTTCGAGGAAATAAAATGCATTTTAATGCATCTGGAAAAGAAACTGAGTCATGATAAGTGTTGATTCACCAAAATATTTTGTACTATGGTTTTTTTTCTTTTCTTTTTTTTTGAATAAAAGTGGGAGAAAATAATTGGTAGCTCTATGTAATTCTCGAGGAGTACGGGAGCGCGCACGCTTTAAAGGGACATATGTTGCTCCTTTGTAAGGATTGTAGGAATTTTTTTTCTTGACTGCCATTCATTGCCTTTCGAAGACTACTGGCGCGTGGTCAATTTTATAAATGATTACCACCCATAATGCCATAATCTGTCGCTCTTTACTCGACATGTCAAAAGAGTGACTCAAAAAACGTCGAAAAGTCGCTTTTTTATTTTATGTCCTTTTTCAGTTGCCACTTATCATGCTTCATCGACAGTATTTTTTTGTATATGTGCTTCACAATTGTATAACAATAAGACAACATATAAAATTACATCTAATGATTTTTTCTTGTAATACTAAAAATAATTTTAGTTATAATTATCTTATATCTTTAATTATAGTAATAATTTATATACTCTTTAGCGACAATTATGCAATAATAATGAGGTAGCATAATATGTAATATGTATAATATGTAATTAAAATTAGTAACTAAACGTTAACAACAATTCAAAAAATAAAAAAAAAGTCTTGTAAAAATTTTAATTACCTTTAGAAATAATTTAATTCTCGTCAAAATTTAAATTTTCTATAGAAATAATTAACTTCTTGTCAAAATTTAAATTATTTTTGGAAATAATTAAATTCTTCTCCGAAATGTAATTATTTTCAACAATTTTAATCAACTTCTTGTCAAAATGTCAATTATTATAAATTTTCCCCAATTCAATGATATTACATATTTTAATAAAATTTTCCAGAAGAATTAAATTATTTTAAAAAAAGCCTAATTAAATTCTAGGCAAATTTTGAATTATTTTCATAAAATAATAAACATTTTACATAAATTCAATTATTTGCAAAGTTTTTCTATAAATGTCTTCGCAATTATTCAATTATTTTCATAACTAATAAAATTTTAACAGGGATTCTATTCGTGAATAATAAAATTCTTCTTTGGAATTTAATATTATTTTGCTAAATAATGAAACTAATTGGAAAAATTTAATTATTTTGAATATAATTTTAATCCAATTCCTCGAGAAATGTAATTATTGAAGAAATTTTTATTAAAATTAGTCAAAAGAATTCAATTATTGAATAATTTGCGGGATAAATAATTCTTTATGAAAATTCAAGTTTAATAAATATATGTCATTACATAAAAATTAATTAATTTTACTATTAATTTTTATATTAACAAAATTGCTTTTTTGTATTTTAATAATTGAATTCTCGTAAAAATTTCTAATAAAAATATCGATTTGAAAATGGATTTCAATTTAAAATTTTGAAAAATTAAAATATTTCTTAGTTTTATCCAAAAGTTCTGTGAAATTAATATTTTGGAGTAAGTTTAATTGCAGTTTTTTAAAAATATTATTATTATTATTTTTTTTTTTTTGAAAAACTTTAATTGAATTTTCTTGTAATTTTTTTTATTTTCTAAATATATAGTAAAAGAATTTACAAATAATTGAAATTTCGTATAAAATAAGTTGACTTTAAAAAAAATGGGAATTTTGGAAAAACAAATAAAAAATGCATGAAGGGAGGAAAAAATAAAAACTTTTATAAATTATTATTAATTATTTTTAAATGTTGTTGGATTGCTTATTAATTAACGGTGATAAAAAGTAATTATAATTGTCAGCAGTTAAAGTTAATTTAAAAATTGGAATTTTTTTTTTATAACTAAGCAGGAATGAAAAAAAAATTATGCCATCATTATTATAGTAACAATCACTAGTATTACTATTAATACAAAAAAAACTTGATTCGAAATCGCACAGTCACAGCGTATTTTGAAAAATTAAAAAAAAATTTCGCTCTTGGAGAGAAAATCGCGTTTTAAACTCAACATCTTTTGATTAATAATTCTGTCTGCAATTTACATTTGAATAAGAAAGTCACATTAATTTAAACTTGAAAGTTATGAATAATTCTTATGAATTATTCCGATTTGCAAATATATTAAATTCTGAATATTAGTATCCAATGTAAATATATACTCTTTTAATAAAGGGAATACAAAATACTTATATAGATATATATGATGAGAGATTTACCTTGGTATAAAGATGAAAATACATTTCTTTTCTTATATCCTTTTATCTTAGAGTAATCCTTTGGAATTTCAAATAGTATATACATAACATTGTCTTAGAGAAAAGAGACTTGAATACAATTTATAAAACAAAAGGTTTCTTTCCATTATGCGTCCCTGAAAAATGAGTCTCAAGTCAGTTGAAATTAAACGCAAGTTCACTTATTTTCCTCTCTATTAACATTTTCTTACTGTTTTATTACTTGTGTATATACCCGAGTCGAAATTTAGAATTGATTTAAGATCTAATAGAGCATATTAACTTCTTTATAAGTACGTTTAGATCCTATAAATTCTACTTAAAGTCTACTAAGACCTAGTAAAGGATATTTAAACACTTTTAAACTCTGCTGTGTCCAAGAGCATATTTAGAATTAGTTCTCCCTAAAATCTAACAAGTCCTGAAACAACATTTTATATTCTTTTAGATACTTTCAAGATTTTTTCATATCCTGCATTTGTCAGTTGAGACTTGCGTCTGCGCTTTAAGTTTAAAGTAATACTTAGGAACTATTTACTGAATGTTAGACTTGAGTTAATTTTACAACTACAAATATATTTTTTATAATAGATAGTTTGTAAATATATAAATACAAAAGCAAATAGTTATATTTACTTCTATAATTTAAACTTTTAATCAATTTTAACTGGACAAATTGATATAAATAATATTTTGCTATATTTTTAATGTATAGATTAAAATTAAAATGTTTACAGTAAATTTAAAAAACATTAAATTTTTAGTGTTTATAATAAAATTTCAAATTAATTTAATATTATTAATATTGTATTATGTTTATAATATAATATATTGAAATTAAAATATAAGGAAGTATTATATTAATAATATTAAATATTTATGATATTCTGATTTTTATATTTATTTAAAAGTTTAAA